>JBAWJY010000004.1:0-600000 GCA_037356115.1 Neofusicoccum sp. Z2
AATAGTATATAGTATTCTTAACCTTATTTTTATAGTATAGTATTTAATAGTATTTAATACTATACTATAAAATTAGTATAGTATTATAGTATTCTTATAGTATTTAATAAATACTATAGTATTTATAGTATTTATAGTATATAAGTATACTATATAAAATTACTATTATATATAGTATAAAAGATATTTACTTTATACCTTTTTTTTTATTTATAAAAGACTACTTTAGGATTAGATTAAAATACTAGAAATACTTATTATATCTTTATAAATATTATATAGAGTTAAGTCGCTCTAAAATATAGTCGTATATTATATATTCTAATTTTCTAAAAAAGAAAACACTATTTTATCTATCTTAGCGCTAAGTTCTCCTACTTCTAAAAGAGATAGCGTTTAAATTTAGGTCTAAGAAATAATAAATCGCCTAAATCGCCTATACTATCTAAGTCTAAATAATAACGAAAGTCTATTCTACCCTTCTAGATAAAGATAAGAGTAGATACTATACCCCTATTATCTCTCGTAGTACCTAGTTTTTTACTACTATAGGTAGGTTTTTCTATATCTTTTCTATAAGCGACTTTAAACACGTTAATAAAGTAACTATTATAGTAACTATTATATAACTTACTTAAAGAAGAAGATCTAATAATAGACGATTTTTTTTTACTAAGAGTTATAGGCGAGAAAGGGCTATCTAAAATAAGATTAGATAAGAATTAAAGAAGAAGTAAGTATATACGTAAGTTGTTCGCTCTATCTAATATATTACTAAAGTAGCTTAGAGTAGAAGAGAGAGTAGAAGAGGTATCGTAGCTAGACTAAGGAGCTTTATTTTACTTAGGGTTACTACTTATACTCTTCTTAACCTCTTCTATTTTATTAATAGATAAAGAAGAATTAAAGCTACTATCTTTATTATCTATAATATAAATAATAGGTTAGTTATATTAAAGCTTAGAAAAATAGGTTAAAAGTATATACTAGTATTATCCCTACTTATATTATCTATAGAGCCTATTAAAATAAAATAAAGATTAGCTAGTAAAACCTTAAAAAAAAAGGTAGTACTTACTACTAGGGAGTTTTAACTTAAGTATAGCTACTTCGTTATCTAAGTTACCTTCGTTATTCTCTTTTAAGAGTTAGCTAGAGACTATTATATAGACTATTATATTACTTACTTTTAGCCTTCTATTTCTATAGCTTTCTTATCTTAAGCCTTTATTTCTTTCTAACTCTTATTAGATTATCTAGGCGAACGTTAGATATTATATTAGCCGTATATAAATAAAGAACTATTTTCTTATTAATCTAGAAATTAGTAGATTATATAGCCTATATTAGCTAGCTAAGTATAGTCTAATCTTTCTTTATAACTATAACGCGTTTAGCGTAAATCGCTAGTAAATTACAACCTAGTAAAGAGTTAGAATAATATCTAAAAATAAAAAGAAAGAATACTTATATTCGAATATTTTTACGAGGTACGCCTTAGTAGCTTCTTATAAAGTACCTAAAATAGACATCTAAATTCTAAAGCCTATAGAAGCTAAGTTAGCTATTAGCTCGCGTATAATATAGATAAAAGATAGTTTTAGAATTAGAAGGTTAGTAGACGTCTAGTATCTTTAAATTTCGCGAAGAGTAACTACTAGATACGAGTTAGCCTATTATAGCGACTATTATATAAGATATTTAGAACTTACTTTCTTTTTTCTACTAGCGACGTAGTTAAACTTTTATACTAGGCTTATAAGCTAACTTAGCTAGCGTTTTACTAGTAGTCTATCTATCTAAAGCTAATAGTAGGCCTTTAGTTTACTATCTCTAATAGTAGAACCTTATAGCTATACGCGACTTAGTAGATTATTTTATACGCGCTATTATACTATAATAGTATTATAATAGTCGTTAGCGAAGACTATAAGTAATACGTAGCTTCGTTTACTAGGCGTATTAGTACGATAGAAGAAGATCTTACTATTTAGATATAAAAGTTATTATAGAAGAGTCTAAAAAGCGATAGAAGATACTAAAATTAGATCTTAGATAGAATACGACGTATAAATTAGTACTTACTAAGCTATAGAACGTAGTAGTAGTAGTAAGTAGCGAGGTTATTATATTAAGGGCGGATTAGCGTAGATAAAGCGAAACTTAGTTCTAGCGCCTATACGTAGGGGCTATATAGCGGTCTATATAAACCTCTAGTCGTACGCTCTTACTTTCTATTCTATTAACAATATATCCTTACTAAAATAATAATACTAACCTAGTCTACGCGCTTTACGACGTCGTATAGATTTTCTAGCGCTCTATCTAGTAACCCTATAGCCTTTTCTACTTAATTACTTATCTATTATATAAACTATTATACTAATTATATTACTAGTACCCTTCTTATTCTAGTAAAGCGTACTAAAGGCTAGCCTATCTTATAGTAGTACTACTAGTACTATAACGTCCTCTTTAACTCTAACGTCGCGTAGAACTAAGCGTAAGTATAAGGCTAACTTAGAATACTCTACTAATAAAAACACTATAAAAAAGCGTACGCGCTTTTTCTAGCTCGATAAATAAGAACGATAGCTCGCTAAAGCTCGTAATACTAATATCTATAACTAGATCTACTATAAGAATAAAATTATAAAACGTAATAACTATAATAGAGCTATCTCTACTTCTAAGGACGGAACCTTAGAAGGTTAGTAACTATTAAGTTTACCTTAAGAATAAAAAATAGAGGGTTACTAGGTAAGAGAGAAGTAACGAGTACGTAAGAACGTAGAGGTTACGTATAGGTATAATACGCGGTACGTAAGGCAGGGCTATAGTAAATAAGTAAGATTTGCTATCTTAAGTTAACTATAAAGGGTTAAGATACTAGCTAATAAGTAAAGCTATATACTATAAGAAATAGGGTTTATAATCTAGATCTATAGATTAGATTAGTCTATTAGATTAGGCTACTAGATTAGCGAGTTAGATTAGAGCTAATCTAATATAGGTTAGCACGTAACGTTAGCGCTTTAGGCGCTTTTCTAACTTCTAACTTCTACTACTACTAGTGGACGATATAACCTCTAAACTTTCTTTCTATAACTCGCGTCTTTATTAGCTTCTTAGAAGTAGGTTCTTCTCTTATAGTTCTTTATCCCCTATAGGCTTCCTAACTTAGTAGTTACTCTTCTACTCTATAAGCCTAATTCCTATATAGGCTTTATTCTAGCTATTATTTAGGTCTATACGCGCCATAGTCCTATATCCTCTAGATTCTCTTACGGACTTCTTAGCCTTATAGCTCTTACTTTCTACGTAATTCTTAGCCCTTATAGGCTAGCTTCTTATATAGGCCTATAGCCCTTAGGGTTATAAAGCCTATATACCTTAGGATTTATAATACTACCCCCCCCCTTAAGGATCTTTAGCCTAAAGATTTTTCTATCTAGATATATCTTCTACTAGGCTTTTCTTTACTTTATCCTTTTCTTCTCTTATAAGTTTCTTTTATACTATACCTCTTAAATAAAAGCGCGATAATTAAAAGACTAAGCGAGAGTCTTTAGCTTTTAAAATTAAACTCTTAAACAAGGTTAGAGAGATATCTATTCTCTATTCTACCTACTTATTAGCGAATGCTTATCGTAAGGCGGGTAAGGAGGAGTTAGTATATAAGATAGCTCTAGGATTTAATTGGTGCTCCGCCTATATTCGCTATAGGTTAACTGCCTACGATAGTAGTAGCTTAGAAGATTTAGACTATAGGTTCCCTCTTTCTTCTTAAGCTATTCTAACTAACTATCTAGTTCTTTATCTAAAGCAAGCTATAGATAAGGCTGCTAAGAAGGAGTAGGCCGTGTTAGATTTACTTTAATAGAATATAAGTCGTTTATAGCGTGTTTAGTAGTAGTAGGATTTACTTCGCCGCTATAGTAGGCTAATACTATAAAAGAAGGTAAAGACGGTTAAGAAGTTAGAGGAGTTAGACTATTTAGAGTCTATCCTTAAGATAGGAAGTTCTGCTAACCCTAAAAGTACTAAGAAAGATTTTTTCTCTAAGAGGTTACGTATCGATAGGTTCTTAGCTACTATTATAGGTCCTAGGGCTAGTTCTAACGCTACGCCTCCTAAGACTTCTAAATTAGTAGATACTATATAGTTTTCTCTAATGCCTAAGCTATCTAGCGCTATATAGTCGCTATCTATCTTTATCTTCGAGAAGTTACTATCTTAAGTCGATCTAGGTTATAGTAGTAGAACTGTCTAATAAGATCTAGGTAGTTAAGGTTTCTTACTAGTTCCTAGGTATTTTCTAAGTCGTTATAGTTCTTCTATTTAATAAGGTAGTAAAGTTAACTATTAATGTAGTCGCTATTAAGGATTTTTCTTATATTCTATTCGATGTCGACCTTAAAATTCTCTAGTATTATTTCTTTAGTTTCTATAATTAGCCTAGCGTTTTAGGGTGTAGGTTCTAGTAATACTACGTAGAATGTTAGTACGATCTGTATTGTTTTTAATAATTTAAGGCGGTAGTCGACCTTTCTAATCTATTCTTTAATCTCGAATAGTCTAATTTTCTTAAAATCCAATTTGTTATTTAGACGTCTAGTCTTAATGTTTTTTCTAAGAAGATAGACCTTATCCCTCTTCTTTAGCTTTAGTACTAGTAAGTGCCTTTAGTCGTAGTATTTCGATATAAGGTAGCTATTATATTCTAGATCTAGCTAGAGCTATTAATAGAGCTCTTATAGCTACTTAATCTTAAAGATTCCCTTTTAGGTAAGTGCTTAGCTTAAGAGTGGTTCTCTATAGGCGGTTAGCTTATACTTATAATTAGCGTAGAATAGAGACTTTTACGTAGCTAATACCTTCGTACTATTATACGCGAACTAAGCTAATAGGAGAAGTTCTACTTAGTTATCTTAGCTATAGTTTAGGTAGTAGTAGAGGTATTACTTTAGAATCTAATTCGTTCGTTCTATCTATCTATCTATTTATAGATATACTATAGTTAAGAGCTTATATTTTGCTCTAAGTTACTATATAAGGGTTTGCTAGAAATAAGACGTAAAGAGTCGATCTCTATTAGATACTAACTCTTCTAGTAGCCTATAGTTGCTAAGAATCGTTCTAAGAAAGGTGTAGGCTAAATCCTTTATTTTTGCTAATTTTAAGTAAGGTAGATAGTAGGCGTATTTAGTAAGCCTATCGACGATAACGAGGATTAAGTTATACTTTACTTTAGTTAGCGGTTCTACTAACTTAGGTAGGTCTATAATAAAGTCTAGTAATATCGATTACTAAGGCCTCTCTAGCGCTTATAATAGCTAGAGGTATCTATATAGCGCGTGTCTTATAGCTTTACTTCGAATATAAAGATCGTACTGCGTAACTATTCGCTAGACTATTTTCCTAAGTCTTAAGAAGTAGAAATTCCTCGTAATTCTCTTAATCGTCTTATTAATACCTTAATATCTATACGCTAGCGCTTCGTAGATATTCTTAATAAGCTCTTCTTAGAGTTTAGTTAGGACGTAGACTAATCCTAAAAATAGGATGGTGTCTTCTTCGTTACGTATAACTCGAGGGTCGTTTTCTTACTTACTAAGTTCTTATACGCTAAAATCTTCTTTATAGGCTTCTTAAATCTTACGCGTCTAAGCGTCGCCCTCTAGATATATCGCTAGCGCTAACGTTCTATTTTAGGTAAGCGAGCCGTTAGTACCTTCTTAGAACCATTTATTACTAAGCCTTATTATAGATATTACCGCTCGTGCTACTATAAGGCTTCTATTCTCTTCTTCCTTTAGCATAGTAGATTATAACCCTAGCTTTCTTACAACGTAGTTACTTCTTTAGCTTAACGTATTAGCTTATACGTTTTTAGATTTCTTTTAATAGGTGATCTTTATATTGTAGGATGCTAGTTCCTTAGCCTACCTAACTTATCGTCTTATTAGTTTCTTTATAGTAGTAAAGTACGTAAGGTTCTTATAATCGTAGTAAACTATTACCTAGTACTTAGCTCCTTTAAGATAGTACCGCTATTCCTTAAATATAGTAATAATAGCTAATAGTTCTTTATTATAGACGTTGTAATTAAGTTCTAGTAGGGTTATCTTGCGGGAGTAGTACGCGATAAGATATAGCCTTCCTTCGTCGTCTAGCTAACTAAAGCAGGCTCTAATAGCGTAATCTAACGCATTAGTTTTTACTACAATTTACCTTTCTAGATTATAGATCCTAAAGATAAGAGCTTTATAGAACATCCGTTTTAGCGAATTAAAAGCTTCCTACTACTCTTCTTCCTACTTAAATCTATACTCTTTTCTTATAAGCTAGGTAAGTAGTTCTACTACTACTAAGTAGTAGCTAATAAACTTTTAATAGAAGTTGGTAAATCCTAAGAAGAACTATACTTCCTTTATAGTCTTTAGTTCTAGCTATTCTTAAATAGCGTCTAGCTTCTTATTATCTATCCTAACGTATCTAGGGGTAATAATAAAGCTAAGGAATTTAGTCCGCTACGTATACTATTCGTACTTCTCTAGTACTACTTAGAGGTCTCTTTCCTCTAATACCTTTAGAACCTTTCTTACGTATTCGACGTGTTTCTTAAGGGTCTCTAAGTAGATTAAGATATTATCTAGGTAAGCTATATAGAATACATCTAAATACGGACGTAGTATATCGTTAACTAGGCTTTAGAAGGTTGCTAGTACATTAGTAAGCCTAAATAGTATTACCGTATACTCGAAGTATTCTAGGCGTGTTTAGAACGCGGTCTTCTATTCCTCTCCCTCTTTTATATAAACTAGATAGTAGCTCTTACGAAGATTAAGCTTAGTAAAATACTTAGCGTTCTAGAGCTTATTCTAAAGCTCGTCGATACGTAGTAAAGGATACTAGTTCTTAATAGTAATATCGTTTAACTATTAGAAATCCATATAGAGGCGTAGCTAGCTATTCTTTTTTAGAACGAAGAGGATAGAGTATCCTACTAGTAAGGACGATAGGTAGATATATCCCCTTTCTATATTCTTATCGATGTATTTCTTTAGCGCTTTATCTTTCTTTTCTAATAAAAAGTAGATAGGCTTAAACGTAGGCTACGTTCTTAGCTTAAAGAGAATTTCGTAGTCCTAAGGTTTATACTTTAGTAGCTATTCTTTACCTCATTCCTAAAAGAGCCTAGGTATACCCTAATATTCCTCTAGGACTAATTCTATTTTAGGGATTAGTAGTACCTTTATTAGGTCTCGATTGCCTAAGGCGATAGTTCGACTTACTAGGTAGTTCTTAATATCTTTATAGATATAGCTTCTCTAAGCTAACTAATAGGTTTAACTAGAATAATCGCTAACGACTAAGGATAGTATATCCTTCCTACTAGTCCTTATTTAGGCGTATATCCTCTATTCTATCTCTTAGCTTAGTCTAAAGAACAATATATAAACTTATTTACCTTTGCGTTTTATACGCTTTATAGCTACTATAGAGATCTCCTTAATCTTAACTAATCCCTTTAGGCTTACTTTCTTAGAGAGGCTTAAAGCCTTTTAACCTAGTTTACTAGTTTACAAATAAGACTTCTTTATCCTTCTTTTTCGCTTTCTAGTTAGCCTTACTCTCTAAAGTAGGTCTATTACCTCTTCTAGTACTTTAGCTACTAGTATCTCGTACCGTTCTTACTCTATCTCTTATAGTTCTAGCTTCTTTAGCTCTAGCTACCCTAGCTCTAGCTCTCCTTAGCTCTAGCCCTCGTAGCTACTCTAGTTCTTCTAGCTTTAACTATCCTAGCTCCTAGCTTAGCTAACGTTTATAGTATAGCGGGTGTATCCTAGGTCTAGAAAACTGATTTACCCTATTCTCTACTAGATATAGGGTTCGTGCGTCCTTAGCTATAGTATACCTAGTACGATATTATGCTCTAGCATTCGAGTAACATCGAGTATAATTATTTCTTTATGCTGGCTAACTACTAGCTTAATAGGATATATCTTAATTTTTACCTATCCTTCTCTGTAGGTAGATGCCTCCCTATTAAATCCTATAAGTATATACGGTTCTTTCTTACTTCTATACTAGAGACTATTCTCCTTAAGGAATACGTTGTCGATAAAGTTTACGCTTACTCCACTATCGATTATAGCGACTACTATTCGCCTATTAATTTGCACCGTAATATAGAGTAGCTTCTATAGGTTTTTTCTATTAAGAGTTATGCTGTTAATACTACGTATAACCTAGTTTAGGGACCTAGCTAGGGGCTCCTTCTATAGTCCTTATTAGATAGAGGAGCCTACTAGTTTTCTAACTAACCTAGGTCTTAGGTAGCAAGTTAGCTAAATTCCTATACGTCGACTATAGACTTACGCTACTACGTCTATTATCCTAGTCGAATCTCGCGACTATAGTTTAGCCTAGCGTTATAGATTCGATATTAGAAGCGTAGAAGCCTTTCTCTCTTACGAGGCTACTAGAGAAGGGTATTTCTTTAGAGTATAGCTGTTTCTTTATTATAGAGCATTCTAGCTAAGTCTTAGAGGTATTACCTATTCTAGGCTTATCGCGCTCCTCGTGCTTTATCCTTAAGCTAGATAGCGAGTTCTTCTATAGTTTATAGCTACGAGTAAGTCTATTCTAACCATTAGTTCTTATGCTAGGTTTAGATATTTAGTATCCCTTATTAAACCTAGTACTAGTACGTCTTTAACCCTAAGAATAGGGCTAGGGTCTAGGTAGTCGTAGGCGTCTAGGTGTCCTCTACGTAGTACGTATCGCCGTACTATTCTAGGTACTCCCTAATACGTATAAGTGTAGCCTCGTCTTACTAGTAGCTAGCGTCTCTATTCGTGCTAAATTTAGGGGTGCTATTATATAGTTCTTCTATTTCGCTATTTACGAGATCGTCGTCTTTAAGAAAGGTATCGATAATATTATTAAGGTTGATTACTTCTTCGTTCTAGTCCGCTATATTATAGCGTTAGCTTAGAAACTATTCTATAGCCTTCTTCTTAGATCGATAAGTATTATAGCCGTCGTCGAAGCACTTGGTCCAACTATCTAACGCGTAGCTTCGTTCTTATCTTCCTATAGTAGCTGCTTCCTATTTCTTAGGTTCCTCTTATTCTATAGTAGCAACTTTTTAGTTCTTATCGAGGCGCTCTTTACGTTCTTAGCAGCGGTATCTTAGTTTCTATTACTTACTATAGTCGATACAAAGCCTTTATTAGAACCGTTTCTTTTATTCCCTTATCTATTCTAGCTTAAAACTCTTTAACTTCTTATCTCCCTTTTTAGAGTCCCTATAATTAACGTTATCTAGTACTATAGCATTACCTTCTTCTAGAGTTATACGTTTCTTACGTAGCCTAGAGAAGTTAGCGTAGATATCGTCTTTCTTCTCGAACTACCTATTAGCCTATCTATAGTCTATCTTTATAGCGAGGCGGATTAGGTCCTTAAGGGTCTTAGGTTCGTCGTAGAATATAAGGGCCTTCTTAATCTCGTCCCTAAGTCTCTAATAGTAGAGTTATTAGAGTATATAGTTAGAGTATTCTTTAGCGACGTAGGCGGCTTCTTAAAATTTAGCGGTATAGTTAAGAACTAACTTTCTCTATTTAACGCGGAATAGAAGGTCGTTAGCGCGTTTAGCTTCGTCGATTAGACTAAATACGTTTTAAAGTTTCTTAGCAAAGGTATAGTAATTAGATAGAATAGCTTAGGTAGAATCTAACTATTACTATTACGGTTTCTCTTAGCTTTCCCTCTTATAGGGCTAGAACTACTTCTCTACTACTCTCTATAGAAACGTACTAGCGTAAAATACCTTATCTTATTCGCTAGCGAACTAACTCTTTATAAAGTATAGATAATCGTTAAACTAAGTAAGGAAACTCTAGGTCTTAATACGCTCTCTATAATATAGATCTAGCTTTAGTACCTTAATTCTAGTTACTAAGGGGCGGGGATTAGCCGTTTCTATAGCCTCTTCTTAGCGCGCCCTAAGGACATTATTCTTAGCTCGTAATTCTCGAATTATCTTTATTAATTCCCTTATAGTAGGCTCTTCTTATACCCCTAGTATAGGCTAAACTAGCCCCTAGATATTATTCGCGTCTACTATTTCGACGGTTAATATTACTATTTTAATTAATAGTCTTAGACAGGTTATACTTCCTCTATTAGTTAGTAACCTTCTCTAACTATCTATTTCTTATAAGAAGGGTAGTTAAAGTATAATAGAGCTGCTTCTACTTCTAAGGATAGAATCTTAAAAGGTTAGTAACTATTAGGTTTACCTTAAGAATAAAGAATAGAGGGTTACTAGGTAAGAGAGAAGTAACGAGTACGTAAGAACGTAGAGGTTACGTATAGGTATAATACGCGGTACGTAAGGTAGGGCTATAGTAAATAAGTAAGATTTACTATCTTAAGTTAACTATAAAGGGTTAAGATACTAGCTAATAAGTAAAGCTATATACTATAAGAAATAGGGTTTACAATCTAGATCTATAGATTAGATTAGTCTATTAGATTAGGCTACTAGATTAGCGAGTTAGATTAGAGCTAATCTAATATAGGTTAGTACGTAACGTTAGCGCTTTAGGCGCTTTTCTAACTTCTAACTTCTACTACTACTAGTAGACGATATAACCTCTAAACTTTCTTTCTATAACTCGCGCCTTTATTAGCTTCCTAGAAGTAGGTTCTTCTCTTATAGTTCTTTATCCCCTATAGGCTTTCTAACTTAGTAGTTACTCTTCTACCCTATAGGCCTAATTTCTATATAGGCTCTATTCTAGCTATTACCTAGGTTTATACGCGCTATAGTCCCATATTCTCTAGATTCCCTTACGGACTTCTTAGCCTTATAGCTCTTACTTTTTACGTAATCCTTAGCCCTTATAGGCTAGCTTTCTATATAGACCTATAGCCCTTAGGGTTATAAAGCCTATATACCCTAGGGTTTATAATAATAACTATCTCTTAGCCCTAAAGAAGATTAAGAATTTAATTCTACTTAAAGAGAAAAGAAAATAAGTTTTAAAGTAGTAAGTACTATAATAGTTAATATAATAGAAGATGCTAACTCTTTTATAGTATAAAAATAAATAAGTACTAGAGCTATCTTTTCTACGAGTTTAGTCTAGCGACGCCTATAAATAATAAGATCTTAGCTAGTCTTACTATTAAGGGCGATACTAACTATAAGAATATTATCTTTAATAACGAAGATAAAGAAGAACGATATATAAAGCGAGATAATAAGAAGAACTATAAAGATTTAATCGACCTAGACGATAAATTATTAGAAAAAGCTACTATCTAGAGAATTTATCTTAGCGTTTAGAAGAGTAATAAGCATTTATAGTTTATAGTTCGCCGTTTTTAGCGCTATTAGATAATTACTCTCTTTAAAAAGTTAGAATAGTTATTAAAATATCTAGCTAAAGACGTTATTAAGATATTAGACGATAAGTTCTATAAAGTAAGTATAATAGTCCCTATAATAGGCCTTCTACTTACTTTTCTACTAGATATTTCTTATTAAGCTTACTAGCGCTAAGAACTAGGCTAATATTATAATAATTCTAAAGGTTAGAATCTAACTCTACGCTAATACTTAGAAGGTAGCAAAACGCTATAACGTTAAAAAGAGCCTTCTAGTAGCTCTTAATCTCCTCTAAAAGCGAGTAAGTTATATAATAGTCTATATAATAGTTAGTACTAACTATCTTAGTCTATATTTACTATAGCTACCTTCTACTATAGCTAGGCTACTAGAAGTCTAGGCGCTACTAGCGTTGTTCCTAGTATCTTTATAATATTTACCTAGTTAGAACTAGTAGTAGCTTAGTCTATTATAGCTACTAATTAAGCTAGGTTTTTCTTTTCTAGTCTTATTAAGTATAGCTTTCTTAAAAGAAGTAGTTATAGTTATAAAAACTTCGAATTCCTTCTTAGACCTTTAGAGCTCTAGCCTAAAAGCTTAGTAGTTACTTCTTAAATTAATAATTTAGATAGTTAGTTAGTAGGAGAAGTAATTAGACTAGTTCTAAGAAATAGTAAGAAGGTTCCTCTCTAGGCCTAGGATTTTTATCTAGAACTTAATAAATTAATTATAGAGAACTAGCGCGGTAAGCTAGACTAGTAGGACGCGCTAGATTCTTAGTCCGTTATAGATTTCTTAGTTAGTAGCATTCTAGTCTATATTAAAAAGCTTACTCGCTATATTTAAGTCCTAAAATTAAGTACGTCTATAATAATACCTTCTCGTACTTAATTAGCTCGTAGAACAAGATATAGTACTAAATTAGTTACTTATATAGTATTATAGCGCTATAAGAGTAAAACTTCTTTATAGAAAAAAAGAAAACGACGAGTACGTCTAAGCTATAAGTAGTTCTATCTATAAGCCTTACTTATACTAAGTAATATCTAAGTACTACTCTTCGAGAAATCTATTAGCTATAGTAATTAATAGACCTTCTTATTCCCTATCTTACGTTTAACTACGTAGTCTAAGATATATTAAATAATCTTAGATATTTTAAGTTTTAACGATAGACTTTAAAGGTACTCTAAGAGGCGGTAGAGGCGAATCTCGTCTTTAAGTTTAAAAGTATACTACTTAAGGAGCTAAACTTTATTTTTTTAATACTAATTTATTAGTAGCGAATCTATACGCTATCTACGTAAAGCGTATTACGCTATAGTAAAAAGATATACGTCTAGTCTCTAGACTAAAAGAAATGCTTAAAGTATAGAAATAACTATACTTATTTTATAATAGTCTATATAATAGTATTAGACTCGTCTATACTAACTAAGAGTATATATCCTTAATTCTTAGATAGTATAATTTCTACTATATACGCTAATAAGTAGCCTAGGGCTATAAATTTACAAAAGCTTAGAGTAGCTTCTATAGCCTAATAGAATATCTTACTATATACCTAGATCTCTAACGTCTTAACGTCCTTAGATATCTTAGTCTAGTCGCCGCTTACTTTCTATACTTTCCCTACTATTCTATATCTATTTTAAAAAAAAGACTTAAACTACTACTAGTCTCTCTTATATACCTAGCTATAATAAGTAGTATTATCTCTAAGCCTACGCTTAAGAGAAATACTAAGTCTACTTCGCTATCTAGAATACTCTTAATAAACTAGGCGATATCGCTTTAACTTTTTAAAGTACGTCGTCTTCTAATCTACCTACTTAAAATCTATAGCTTAAACTATAGAAGTTAGCTATAGAATCTTAATATAATAGGAAGCTTATAGTATATTTTAACCTCTCTAACCTATTCTAGCTACTAAGAATCGACGTAAATTAGGCGCGTAAGACTTATATTTAAGATGTTTAGAGGTGTAAAGCTCTACTATATCTAGCTTAATAAAGGCTAAATACTTATATCTAGCTAGCTATATATAAGAAAGGGTTCTCCTCTATATTACTACTCTTTATATATATTTTAGATAGCTAAAGTAGCTAGGGTCTTAAACAGCTCTATTCTAACTTTATAATAGTATACGTAATAGTTAGGCTACTAATAGAGTTCTATCTAGTACTACCGCTCTCTACGTCGCTTTCGTTTTTACTCTTACTTTCTTCTTAAATAGGCTATACTATATATAATAGAGGGCGCTCGCGCGTAAGTAGACTCTTAAAGGCTTATAAGATAGGCGTATTCGTTATTTACCTATACTATTAGTCTCTCTAGATTCTATTTTTACTAGAGGCTCTTAGCTAGCTAGAACTTTATAGCGCGTCGTTAGAATTACGTTAAATATGTTTAGAACTTCTATATTATTAAAGGTCTTAAGACGCGAGCCTATTCTAAAAATATAGACCTTAAGCCTAAGGTTTAGTAAGACGTATTTCTTAAGCTTATTAGCCTACTATATAACTAAGCTAGTTAGAAGTATAAGTAAAGTAGCTCTTAGCTCTCTACTCTAGTAATTTTTTAGCCTTCTCGCTTATAAGAGTAAGTAGATCTTATACTAGTAAAGTACTAACTTATTTTTATAAGGTCTTTTTTCTAAGTTATCGTAATCTTTCTTTACTTAAGAAGTATAAATATAACTAAGCTCTCTAGAGATTAGCTTTTTAAGTAGAGGGCGCTAAGCGGCTAGGCTATTATAGATAATAAAGTAGAGCCCTTTATAGTATAGGTTCTCTCTAGTACGACTACTCTCTAAAAAAGAACCCTCTACGTTCTCGCGAAGAAGAGCCTCTTCTTATTCTCGCGAAGAGATAGCTAAGTAAAGAGAGATCGTTAGTAGGTAGTAGATAGTATAGGTAGTAGTAGCTCTTAAGACGACGTTAGGCCGACTATACTAACGTACTAACGCTAGCTTCCTCTCTAGTACTACCGCTTCCTCTATTACTTTCGCTCTTACTCTCTCTTCTTTTACTTAAAAGATATAAATATAACTAATAGCTCTTAGCTCTCTAGAAATTAGCTTTTTAAGTAGAGGACGCTAAGTAGCTAGGCTAATATTAATAATAAAGTAAAATACTTCGTAGTATAGGTTCTCTCTAGTACGACTACTCTCTAAAAAAGAACCCTCTTCGTTCTCGCGTAGAAGAGCCCCTTCTCGTTCTTACGTAGGAGAGCTTCTTCTTATTCTCGCGTAGAAGAGCCTCTTTTTATTCTTACGAAGAGATAGCTAGATAGAAAGGATTATTAGTAGGTAGTAGATAGTATAGATAGCGGTAGCTCTCGAGACGACGTTAGGCCGCTACCATACTAACGCACTAATACTAGCTTCCTTTCTTATAATAGTATACGTAATAATAAGGTTATTAGATTAAACCTTAGTAATGCGTAGCGTGTATTAGAAGTCGAGCTATACCTTATATAGCTTAAGAAAGATAAGAGCATCTACTAGAAGCTATTTATATCCTATTAAAACCAGTTTCGCACGAATCGTCAATTAATATATTTACTATAAGTACTTAATTTTACGTCTTAATAACGTCTACTACGCCTTTATTCTTACGTAACTATTAAAACCTTCTTTAGTCCCTACTTAGGTTATTACTATAACTCTATACCTATCTATAGTAGTTCTTATTTTACTCTATAATATCCTAAGCAATATTATAGACTAATCGAGATATATCTTCCTTAATAACTTCCGCTCTAGCCCTATTAAAAATTAGAAATAACCTAGCCTATTATAAGTTCTCGTAAGATATCCTAGTAGACTTTCTAGCCTAGTAGTATAAAACGAAGTAGGTAATTAAGAATATAGATATAAAGTAGAAGACGATTATTTAGAGATCGCTAAAAAGAGTAGGTCCTTAGTTATATTTCGTAGAAGGTGCTATACGAAAGACTAGAAAGCTAAAGCTTATTTACTAGCAATATAATACGATTCTATAATATCTATTAGAAGAAAATTCTAAGAATAAGGCTAGTCTAGGAAACTTAGGTATAATAACCTACCTTACGTTAAAGAATTATATATAGATTATCTTATCTCGTAGGCTTAAGAATAATATTAAAGTCGATTTATAGCGTTAAGGCGTAAGTTAAGACTTATACTTAACTATTATATAACTATTATAAAGACTAATACTCTATTAAAGATTAAGGTAAAGCATTATAAAAAACTCTATAATACTATAGATATTAGTCTTTCTCTAGACGACTTCGAGAAGTACTAGCTTTAGATAATCGTAATAAACGGCCTTCCTCTAATATTTTTCTAAGATATCTATATTTAGAGGTTATACTTATACTAGTCTAGTAGGCGCAACCTAAACTTTATCTACGTATTAATAACTATACGTCGTTTTTAGTTAAGAATTAATACCGTCTATATAGAGATATTAAACTAGCTTCCTCCTCTACTAGCACGTATCTTAATTATACTAGATAGCTAGTTAGATTAGTATCGCTAGGCTTTTCTTAGTATTAAGGCCTCTTAGATCGAAATTTATAAGCCTCGCTAGGCTATAAAGAAGGCTCTACTTATATTTATACTAATTAGTAGCTACTATACTACTAATAGAATTATTAAGGTTCTAACCTAGACACTCGACTTCTATAATATTATTAGCCGTATCTAGGTAATTACGGTCGATAACGCAAGTAATAACAAAGCCCTTACTAACGATATTATAAAGGTTATCTTTAATTAAGAGCTATAGTATCTCTAAACTACTATAAACGAAAATACTAAATACTACTCTTTACTTCTTATTCTATACCTAGCCTATATAATCTAGCTTACCTCGAGTAACCTTATTAGTACGATTTAGGCCTAACTAATAAACAATAAGCTCGATTTATCCTTTATACTCTAATTAGTCTAAGAACTTTAGAAACTTCGCCTAGACGAGAGTCTTAGTAAATAGAAAGCTAAGTAGCTTCTCTATACTCTTAGAAAGATAGATAGGCGCTTATAATAGTCTATATAATAGATAGCTAATTTTTACTATTTAAATTAGATACGACTTATTACTATTATAATAAACTTAAGTTTAGTCTAATAGGACTAGTAGAAGAAACTATAATATTAATATAATAAACGTATCGATAAAAAGGCTTATAGAAGTAGCTAACTAAATCCCCTATAGGGTAGTTAGTTTTAGAAGGCTAGTACCTTCGAGAAAAACTAGAATAGAGAGAATACAATTCTCTATCTTATTTAGAATATTTAAACCTATTAGAATTTAATAATATTTATACTCGTTTAGTAAGAAAGCCTAATCTTTAGTATTATTATAACATAATATAAAGATAGACTTATACGAGTATAAGATTTTATAAACTTATACCTTTACGCTATTAAGCTTTTAAAGCTAACTATCTACGACTATAAATAGTCGTAGATTAAGTACCTAATTAATCTAACTAAGCCTTTTTATTAGGCTATAAAGCTTATTAGTAAGGTAAAGATACCTACTATTAACTATATTTTTATAATCTATAATACTCTTCTTAGCTATCTTAAAGTTAGTCGTAGTAAGCTTATCTATAAAAGAATTCTATAAAAAGTAGCTCTCTACTAGAATATTAAGGCTATATTAAATAAGCTAAAAAAGTATTATAGGTAAACTAAATCTAATCTTAGCTATCTCTATAGCTATACTATTCTTCTAACTCTATATCTTAAAGATCGCTACTTTAGTAGGCCTAATTAGATAGAAACTAAGTAGTAAGAGGTCTACTAGGTATCTCTTCGAGCCCTTTATATCTAGTACTATACTCTACTTAGTATTAATACTTCCTAGCCTATAATCTTCTTTACACGCGATAACTTTAATAACTTCGCTAGATTAGAAGAGCTAGCTTTAGAGAAGGATAATATAACCTATAATAAGTTTAATAAATATAGATATCTTAGTAAGTTAAATATTCTAATATAAAGATTTATAATAGTTAGTATAATAGTCTAATAAAACTTTATAGGTAGGTCGTATAAGATAGATACTTTAAAGACGTAGGCTAAGCTAGAGCCTTAATTTCCTCGTATTACTTATATAGCTTAGAATATCTTTACTATAAATACGTCTAGTATTAGCGTTAAGAGATTATTTAGTAAGATAAGAAAGGCTAGTAAGTTTAATTGGTTATATACGCCTAAAAAATTCTAGGCGATTATAGAGTTCTAGGGTTTTACGTAGTACTAGGAAAAAGAGATTAAGCGATAGAAAGAAGAGGTTACTTCGTACCTAGTTTCTATAACGCCTAAACTAATAAGTAAGAAGGCTCTTAAGAATAAGATTAATAAATAGAAAAGAGAACTATATAATATAAAGTCGTTTAGCTATATTAGTAAGAATAAGAAGAAAGGTAATAACGCTAGTAATAGTAAGAAGAATAGTAAAAGCTTAGTTAGGCAGTCTACTAGAGAGAAACGTGCTACTTAATCTTTAGAATAGTCTACTATCTCTAAATAGATTAGAAGATAGCCTAATAGGCTATAAATATAATTTTATTTTACTTTAAGCATTATTCTTTTCTATAAAGAAGACGTTATATTAACCTATAGAAATTATAAGATTATAATTAAGATTCTTTTTTAAATTACTTAGCGTATAATAGTCTATAGTAAGACGTTTAATTTATCTACTAAACACGTTTAGGTAGCCTATTATAGCCTATTATAGTATAGTCTAGCCTACGTTATTTCTTATAATAGAACTATCTTTATTAATTATTATAATTTAATATACTATATATTATCTATACTATATTAAATATATTTTATTATAAAGCTTTTATTATAAAATATATATATTAAAAATACTATAGTATCTATACTATCTTATATAATATACTATTTAATACTATATTAAAAAGTATACTATTATAGACTTCTAATTATATACTATATAGTATTTAAAAGTATATACTATATAGTATTTATCCTATTTAAGTATATACAATACCTTAAATACTATACTATATAGTATAAGTATAGTATATACTAATACTATAGTAAGGTATAACGAATTTAGAGAAGGCGTAATAAACTTCTTATACTATAGATAGCTAGAATCGTATTTCTCTATTAATAGATAAGTATTATATAGTATCGACGTAGGGAATAAAAAAGACGATAATAATAACGATAACGACTACTATACGCTATAATTAATAGTATCTAGATTATAGCGAAGTACGTTAGAGTAAGAAATAGTACTTAAGAGTATAGTCTATATATTAAAGTAGGTAATAGCATCTAAGAGTATAATAAGCTAGGTAGTAACGTTACCTACCGCTAAGAAATAAATAAAATAACCTATAAACCCTTAGCCTAAAGCACTTACTAAATACTACTATACTTAGACTAGCGTAGCGCTAACTCTTTATAAGCGATAGATAGGCGTATAAAAAGAATACGAGAACGCTATATCCTTACTAGCGACTAGTAGACTAAATATAGCGTACTTAATTATAGACTCTATAGCGTACTCGATTATAAACTTTATAGCGTACTTAATCGTAGACTCTACTACTAAACGCTTTAGCGATATAAAGCTAAACGCCCTAGATTTAGACGTACTTTATACGCACTAAACGTTGCTATAGCTACTATAGAATCTATAGGCGTAGTAGAACTAATAGTACTTATAACGCCTACTATAGCTAAACGTAGACCTTAAGATTTTAACGAACGATATAGAAGCTATAAAGTTAATATACGATATAGTAGAGGTTATATCGAAGTATCTACTTAGATAAGGTATATAGACGTATCTTAATATAATAGACTAAGAACTTAAGGCGGCGATAGATACAATATCTACGAAGATTAAAGCCTATCTATTTCTAAGTATCTATATTAAAAAAGTCGCGAGAAGTACTAAGCGCTTAAGTACTAATATAGATAGCGCCTATAAACGACGCTATAATTCCTCTAATACGAACCTACTAAATATACTAACTAAGTAGCTAGCGCCTTTAACGTTTATAACTATACTACTTATCTTCTAGCTACTACTATTTACGTACTTATTCTAGTACGCCTAGAACTAATACTAGGGCTAGCTCTCTCTTTAGTATAGTAACCTATACTAAAACCTACTACTATAGCCGTTTATAATAAACGCGTACTAGGTACTCTAGAACCTAACGGCTAAAAGTTACCTATACTAGGGTTCCTCGAACCCTAGCTTCTATAAATAAAATTACTCTAACGACGAATAAGACGATACTAAATAAAGAATATATAGATTATAACTAGAAGTATAAGAGTAGAGCGATAGATAATAGTAAGGTATAGAGGATATAGAGTTTACTTTTAGCTAGAGGATATAGAGCTTACTTTTAGCTAGCGATTTAGTTTTAACTTATTCTTCTTCTCTTTTATAGATAGCATACGATAAAGGTATTAGATTACTCTTTATAGCTACTATTCTAATAGAGATCTATAACGTATAGCGCCTTAAAGAGCGCTAAGACGCTATTAGCGCTAGCTAGTATAGTAGTATATAGTTATTCGTAGGTAGATAACGAATTAATATATTTATATACTTAATTATATTCTAACGTACTCTTTTATCTATAGCTAGAGTAGATACTATAAAAGAAGGCTAACTAGAACGTCTAGGCCTAGGATCCTACGCTAAAGAAGAGAGAGCTAATTCTATTTATAGACTAACCCTCTTTCTTTAACGTATTTTCTAACGATAAAGATAAAGCTCTTAAAAAAAGTAATATAGTAGTTAAAAAAGCCTCTACGACTATCTAGAACGAGGTAGAAAAAGATAAGAGGTAGAAGTTTAAGGTTTAATACTAAAGCCCCTACTTAGAAGAAGAAGAGAGCTAGAATAATAACGACTTAGAGATTATACTAGACTAAAATAAACTAGTAGAGATAGAGAAAAAATAGAGTCTAGCTAGTATAAAGCTAGTAGGAATCTAGGGGCGCTAGAAATATAGAGTATCTAGAGAAAAAGAAATTATAAAGAAAAGCTAGGTAAACGTATAAAAGAAGGTATAAGATATTTCTAAATACTATAGATAGAAACTCTACGATATAGATTTAACTATCGATAAAGATACGATACCTCTAACTAACGTAATCCTTAGTAATTACGTACTAGGCTAACTCGCTAACTTTTTAGCTATAGAGACTAGATCTTAATAGTTAGGCGAAAAGCTAGGATAATTCTAGCTAGTAAATTTTCTCTCTAATAGTAACGTAAATGTTAATATTCTCTTTCTAGAACGTCTAGTAATCTATAGTAATAAGTTTATAATCTTTAAAGAAAAGATATTCTATAGAGAACGTCTAGTAGAAGAGATATATATAAGAATAGCTAAGATAAATAAAGATAGTAATAAAGTAAAAAGAAAGAAGCTAAAGAAGCTTATAGAGGCTAGTACGTTCTAGATCGATAGTATAGCGATAGACTACTACGCAATTAAATACGCGGCTAGCTGCTTAAACTTTACCCTATAATAGTATCTATAACTCTAGCTCGTACTAGACTAGAACTATTTAAAGATAAGAAATAACCTTCTAAAAGCGCTATAGGCTAAATACTAAAGATAGCGCTAGAATAAGCTAGACTTTAGAAAGATAAAGTATAGTAGAAGCGCGTAGTTCCTAACCTATCTAGAGAAACAACCTAATTTATTTAAGAATTACTATAAACGTATTTATAACTAGATTCTTCTAACTAAAAAAAAAGTAGTATTTATAGCTAGCGCGATAGAGGAAAACGAGTAGCTACGTCTAGACGTCGAGTATCTTAACTTAACTAGATAAGAGTTTTTAGAATATAACTTTTTCCTTATAGGAAATACGTACGTCTTTAAAGATAAGTAATAACTACGCGATATTATTAACGACGTAGGAGGCTAAATCTAGAACTACCTAGATATAAATATAGTCCTTATTAAAGGCGGTTTAGGAAGCGCTTAAGCATTAAAATAGGCTAAAGACTACTCCGCTCTAGTACTCGATATTAAATAGTTTACTACGCTACTATATAAGCGTAATAAAATAGCTAGAAAGGATAGGTACTTCTACTAAGAACTACTTATTTTTAAGGGCGAAGAGGTAGTTAGAATATTCTAGGCGAACTCGCGCTAGGAGGTTACTAAGAACGAGTTCGATATTATTAGAGTATTATATAAATAGAAACCTAAAGACTAAGAGAAAGAAGAAAAGATCTTATAAGAGTTTAGTAAGATAGCCCTTAGCTATAAGAGAGCGTTAATAGTAGGCGAAAGCTCTACTATTAAAAGGCGTAAGCTATCTTAGAAAAAGAAAGACTAAGTCGATATAGACGATATAGAGGATAAGTAGACCTAGGATATTAAGAAGATCTAAGGGCGAGAAAGATAGATATTTATAAAAAGGGTTTTTTTTTAGTAGTTAG
The DNA here is from genome assembly GCA_037356115.1 of Neofusicoccum sp. Z2. NCBI lineage: Eukaryota > Fungi > Ascomycota > Dothideomycetes > Botryosphaeriales > Botryosphaeriaceae > Neofusicoccum > Neofusicoccum sp. Z2. Next base: position 21,874 of record JBAWJY010000004.1, read on the forward strand.
AGTGCAAAGGTCCTTTTAAGGACCTTAGGACGATACGGATTACAAGGCGTTATTTGGTTTTAAGGTTTTTTAGTTTTACTAAAGCATTTAGGACGACACGGTCTATTATAGGGCGTTATTTAGTTTTAAGGCTTTAAGACCTTCTTTTACTTGCTTCTAAGGATTTATCTTAACCTAGAGGGGGGGGAGGTTGATGCAGGACGACATGGAAGGCACGTCCTAACATCACGCTAGCCTATATCAGATCGTCCTAGGCGATCTGTTAGTGAGACAATTCATCACCTTTGCTCTTCATTGTCCTCCACCAGCACGCCGCCGCCGCCGCTGCCGCCGCGGAAGTAGGGTTAGGGGAGGGGGAGGAGGGGGGGTAGGGGTATGGAGGAAGAAGAGGAGGGGAGGGAGGGGGTAGGTGAGTTGGAGGGGAAGGAGAGGGATGAGGGAGAGGATATGCGGCGGGTGGTGGGGAGTGGTGGGGGCGAGGGAGAGGGTATGTACGGGAAGACGGAGCGGTAGGGTTTGAGGTACGGGGAGGGGGTTGGTGGAGTGGCTTGCGCGTTCTTGGGGTTCGAGTTCGAGGCTGCGTTGCAGCGGCATGGTTCCGGCGCTTCTTCTTCTTCGTCGCCTGCCCACGCATATTCATCTGGCTCTCCCGTTCGGTTCCGTGAATCGTCGCTGATCGACGCTCTTGTCACTCGCTCCGCCGGCTCCAGTGCGCCCGACGATCTGTATGGAGGCGATACATGGCCGGTATGGGACTTGTCAGCAAGAGTAAGGGCGAGCGCGAGAGCCTTGATGTCAGCGAGTGGATAAATGGAAGCGTGGACCGCGTGACAGACATATCGGCGTCTCGTCCTACCCGTCCTTCGCGGGCTGCGGTCCGCCGTGGGCGTGGAGCGAGTCGTGCCCGATGGGACGTAAGGCGGCGTGAAGGCGAAGGGTGAGACGGAGAAGAGGCGATCCACATGGCGGCTGTATGGGAGCGTCATCGAGGCTGTTGTGGGGCTGTATGTGCTGGTCGGTGAGTCTGAGGTGCGGCAGATCTGGTGGTACTGTCCTGTAGGGCTGTCGTTGGTAAGGGGTGGTGGGTGATGCAGCGATTGCTTCTTTCGCCTCTCCCTTTCTCTCCTTGGTTCGTGCCAGGGACCGCCGCCTCTCTGCACTCCGGTCGGAGGCGTGGTGGTGCTTCGGCTTCGACTCCTGCTCGTCGCTCTTCTGACGAAGTCGCGGAAACATATGCAGGCGCCTCGGACGCTTCCGCAGAAACTGCATACGTATGTGCTGCTTGCTCGGGACTCAAACGGAGGAAAGCTGTAATACTCGAAAATCTCGGGCTCGTGGTTATGCTGGCTGCCGCCGCTTGGGATCTTGCGTTCGCCTGTGGTTGGGGTTGGTGGATGGCGGAAAATCGGGTCCGGTTGGGCTCTTCCTTTCTTGTCCCTTTTGCTCTTCTCTTTCCCTCTCTCATCTCTCTTTACCCTTTTCTTCTTAAGTCCACTTTTGGCAACTTCAGGTTTTGCGCTTTGAGGCTCTGGGCTTGTGGTGTCAGAAGGAGCTGCTGACGACGGTATGGATTGGAACGGGGACTTGAGGAAACGGGGCCGTTGCCAGTGAAATTTGCGAGGAGACGTCCCCGGTTCAGCAGAAGTTTCTTGCGCTGCCACAGACGCCATGGCTTCGGATGTCCTGACTGTCCTCGATTCTGAGCTACTTGAAGATAACTGCTCCGTTAGACGGGTGCCCAATTTTCGAGCTCTGAGGACCGCTCGTATTCTCTCTAACTCCACGAAAGATTCGGGAAGAGGGGGACGCTCGAATGTTGGAGAGGCAAAGAGGTATTTGTAGTTGTAGTCATCGATTTCGCGACCGGATTGTTCGTCAAGCTCATCTATGTAGCTTTGCGAAGGTATGCTGTATATCTTCTTTGGCATTGTCGTTGAAAGGGTCAAACACCACCGAACTTGCAGGGTGGCTTATCTGGAAGAGTCCGAGGAAAATCAAAAGGTCATTTAAAGTGCTGGTTCCTTGCCATTCTTGTACTGAGCAGTAATTGTCCGTTCGATGCGTCAATGTTGTGTTGTCCTCGTATCGAACGGTGAGTAGCTGTTGGACAGCACTGCGTGACGAACGCCCAAATCTTGTTTGATGTTGCGCTGTTCTCGATCAAAAGGTGCCCTGCTCCGACCATAATACAGCATGTGAAGTCTCCGAATCGGAGGAGAATGCGATTGTGAGGCACGTGACCAGGGGTTCCAAAAAGTCTTGTTCGATATACAGGATTTGATTTGTGGCGTGAAACTTATGGAATTCGCCTGTAGAGGTGTATTTGATACCGCATATTCTCCAGATCGATCGGATACTTCAGGCCCTCGGGAAGCCTGAACCATCTCGACTCATCGGCGAGAATCTTGTCCCATTTTGGTCCACTTTCTTGAGACCTTGGGGTTTTCGGAGCCGAGAGGAGGGTATGATCCAATAGCCAGTGCATAGGATACTTCTTCTCAGCTCCGTTGAGCGTTACCGTGGAGTAGCTTCCAGGACTGTCTACAACAAGTAACAACGATCCGGGTTGGAGACAGGCAGTGAGTCTCAACAAGAAGGTTTGTGTTTTCGATAGTGATGTGCTGTACAGCTCGTTCAGCGTGAACAGCAGCGTTACCAGATTGGCGTCTTGGAGCTGCGAGGAGAGATCCTCTGCAGTCATGTTGAGAACGTCCTGCTGGAGAGATTTCGTATGGAAGAGGTCCGGTTGTAGTAGTTCGATACTCGCTTCTCTGGCGGCAGAGGAGGCATATTGGGACAGGGGTGGAGGAGTCGTAATGGCATGGTGTAGACTTGCCACGATTGGTGACCAGTTGGCGATGTCGATGGCTGATACTTCGAAACGTAGTCGGATGGAAGCTGCGGTGGCTGTTTCTGATACAGCGTCTTTTTCACCTTCCGTTTGGCTCTCTTGCGGCGAAATGCTTTTCTGCTCCAGAAGTTTGAGGAAGCCGGCAAGGCTTACAATCTCTGCTCCAGCACCACCTCCGAGACAAACGAACCTTAAGGGCTGTTTGGCTCTCTCGTCCTCGAGCTCTCCAGTTTGCAGTACGTGCTCCTCGAGATCACTGAAAATTTGGAGATATCCCAGGGCTCTGCTCGGACTCCACCGGACGGCGTAGGCCTCGAGATACTCATCTTTCCCGAAGGCCGTGAGGAAATCGCGGTTATAGAGATGTTGCTTGACTTCCTGCAACAAGGGTTTCAGGTCCGAGCCAAAACGGCTGGGAAAAGCATTTCGAAAAATATTCAACAGCAGCTGCTGTAGCTCGAGCGGAATTTTCACGGAGGCATCCTCTGGCTCTTCCTTGGCCTGTCTCTGAGGCGCGTCGCGCTTCTTGGGGGGGTTGGCAGCTTTTTTGGCTTTGGCGCTCTTGGCAGGCTTCGCGGGTGCTCTGCCAGGCGCCATTCTGACGGAGTTGATGCGGGAGAGATGGATGTGTGGAGCCGAAGACGGACGGACTCGGCTCGGAGGTCTGACCGGCCACGACTTTGTGCGCGAGCTACTACGTAAGCTCCGTGCCCCGCTATACCCCACGTTGCCATTGTTACCACCACCTCTCTGTTCGACCCATCGCGTAACCGCAACCACAGCGCCGCATCTATTGTTCCGGCAGCGAGGACCCCTTGAGCTCTCAATCTGTGTGATATCCAGCCATTGGCCCAGCATGCGCCTCCCCTACGTCCCGAACCCTCCCCACTTCGACAGCGAAGCCGACCAGGCCATTGTCAAGCGTGTGCAGGAGAGGCGAGGAGACCGCGGTCTACAGGAGCTAGACTTGGCTCTCCTACACTCGCCCCCTGTTGCTGATGGCTGGTGAGCAGTGTTCCGCCCATCACTTGCTTGTCACGCTCCTCAACTTACCGGCTAAACCGTGCAGGAATTCGTTCCTCGGCGCCATCCGCACCCGCACCTCGCTACCTACGTCCATCCGCGAGATAGCCATCTGCCGTGTTGCCGTGCTGAACCGCGCTTGGTACGAATGGATGCACCACGCGCCCATCCTGCGCGAAGCCGGAGACCTGGACGAGGAGGATATGCAGTACATCCTCCACCGCCCGTCGAAGTCGCGGACTCAAAGGGCGGTCGAGGGAGAGAGCGGGGCTGCCAAGGGCGTTCCTTCGCCTAAGCTAGACCAGAAATACCTCGCGGTACTGGATTACACGGATGCGATGACAATGGATGTTGCGGTTCCGGACGCCGTATTCGCGAATCTTAAGAGCTTCTTCAACGATCGAGAAGTTGTCGAAATCACGGCCACCATCTCGGCATACAACTGTGTGAGCCGTTTCCTGGTTGCTCTGGATGTGGGCGAGAAGAATAAGAGCACGGGGCCGGACTCGTAATTCGGTTCCCTCACGTCTTTGCTCTTGATTTGCTCATTTCAACATTGGATGAGCTGCAAGAGACGTATACAAGAAAGCCTGTAGGTGCAGAAGTATTTCCTCCCCGAGCTTTGAGTCTATTCTTGCATATGCTGGCGATTTGGTACTTTACATGCCACTGGGCGGCCTTTGTATACCTCTGATATTGAAGGCCAAAATCACGATCCCAGGCTGGGCTTGAATGTGAGGAGATTCCCATCGCTCTGTCAACTACTCCTTTGCTTGAATGGCACTAACTAATGAAAAGCGTGTCAAATTTCATACAGTAAATACATCAAGCTTTAAAACCTGGAGGAACTTTTATGATTGGGTTGGGATATCTCGCTATTGCGTCACCTAATCTTTCAAACAGCAGGGGTTTAGTCGAATAGCAAATCTGCCCGCCTCCACGTTAGATCACTCTCAGCCTTGCCATCTTTCAGCATTTAGAGTTGAGAATCAGACCTATCTTTGCGTCGACAGCGCAATGGAAACTATACTGGAGACAACTACACAGGGTCAGAGTTGTTATGTAAGCCAGACGAGCACGCAGACGACGGTGTTCGATGTGAAGCAGTATTCACTCTGCTTTTTGGAGTACTATTATCCTCTGTTCGAAAGTTACGCTTTGACACTCAGCTGAACCGGCGGAACTTTGAATATTGGCATTAATGCACTCGACAAGGGCCACAGAAGTAATGCGGCGGGTTCGCCCCGGGAGATGACATGGATCCAAAATCGAGAACTACGGCTAAACGGCGCGGAATGGCCTTTCACTCCGTAAGACAGTGCTGTCAGCCAAGTGTCGGAGAACGAGATGGGCGATAGTTTTTACGATAGACTGCGGGGCATGGCGCATTTATCCGCAGCTCGACGGGTGAATGAATCGCGCAGGCTTTATTTCGCTCCCCATCCCCATCAACCACATACCATGGATAGATTGAGCTTTTGCACCGCATATTCTGGCCTTTCAAACCCAGCCGCGCAGGCACAATTGCAGCCGCGATGACTCGGATCCCCACGACGCAGAATGATGTAATAACCACCACCACCACGACCAACAACGAGAACAACAACGACAATAACAACGCGTTCTCATCATCATCCTCCTCCCCCACCATCCCCCTCTCCGCCGTCGCCCCTCCCCTCATCCTCGGCGGCGCAGGCTTCAGCAACCAACTCCACCCCAACCCCTCCTCCCTCCCCACGCGCGCCATCATCGCTCGCGCCCTCACCCTCGGCATCCGCGCCATCGACACCTCCCCCTACTACGGCCCCTCCGAACACCTCCTCGGCGACGCCCTCTCCCAACCCGCCCTCCGCGCCGCCCACCCGCGCTCCACCTACCTGCTCATGACAAAGGTCGGCCGCATCGCCGCGGACAAATTCGACTACTCCCCCACCTGGATCCGCGCGTCCGTTCTGCGCAGCTGCCAGCGCCTGCGCACCGACTACCTCGACGTCGTCTTCGCGCACGACGTCGAGTTCGTGTCGGAGCGCGAGGCGCTGGGCGCCGTGGGCGCGCTGCTCGCCCTCGTGCGCGAAGGCAAGGTCCGCTACGTCGGCATCTCTGGGTACCCGGTTCCGCGCCTGGTGGCCGTGGCGCGCGCGGTGCGGCAGGCGTTTGGGCGCCCCGTCGATGCCGTGCAGGTGTGGGGCCAGCTTACGCTGCAGAACGCGAAGCTGCTGGATGGGTTGGCGGCGCTGAGGGATGAGGGTGGTGTTGATTGCGTGTTTGCGTCTAGTCCGTTGGCGATTGGGTTGTTGCGGGGGGGCGGTGTGCCGGTGGGGGAGTTGGGGGATTTTCATCCGGCGCCGAAGGGGTTGAGGGAGGTGGCGGCGGAGGCGTCGGTGTTTGTGGAGGGGAGGGGCAGGGCGTTGGCGGAGGTGGCGTTGGGGTATGCGGTTGCGCAGGGGTTGGTGGCGGGGGAGAGGGCTGGGGTGAGGTTGAATACCATTTTGGGCGGGGGGACGGAGGCGGAGATTGAGGCGAATTGGGCGGTGGGGAGTGCTGTGGTGGAGAGGTATTTGGCGAAAGAGAAGGCGGCGGTTGGGGGCGCGGAGAATGGCGACGTGAAAGAAGGAGAAGAAGGGCTGGAGGCTCTGCTTTCTGAGCAAGAGCTGGAATTGGTGAAGGGCATACGTGAGATCTTTGGAGAATGGCTCGACTATAGTCTTGGGGATTGATGGGGAATTTAACCCTTCTCGTGGATACCACGTGAGTGCTGAACTGGTTCTTCTAACGTCTTTTCGTCTCCTTCACGTGTTCTCAGGCAACAGGATATTGCCTGCCACTTGCGATCGGAAACCGGGGCATATGCCATCCCGAGACGTCTACTTGAGACGTTACCTCACGCGTAAGCACGGCGGCGCTCTTCACGACGTGTATCAGCAGACTTCGGCGTCCAAGAATGCAAAGTCCGTGCTGTAGCCTAGCTTGCAATATGGATGCTGAGATGGCGAGGCCGAGGCCGAGGCCGAGGCTGAGGCTGAGCTCCATCGGCCTACGCAACACTAGCACGCCAACGCCGAAAATCTGATCTGGGCATTGCGCCGTGGCGCATAACACCGGTAAATCCGGTAAGAGCAGGCAACTGCAGGAAAAGCCACACCGGTGGCTTGGGATGGAAGAAGCAGCGGTCGAGCGTGATTGAAACAAAGCCAGTAGCAGCAGCGCGAGCAACGGCGGCTCGAAAACGCGGCGGCAGGCCAGACGAAGGTCGAATTAAGGTTCGATGATCGGAGTGCCTGGTTACGCATTCGACGGTGCCACGAGTGCATCGCGCGGTCCGTTTCCGGCGTAGCGCCCACGTCCCGCATCCTGCACGGAGTTTGCCAATGGACGCCGGACTTAGGCTCTGGCACGCTAGCAGCTGCACGTATATCAATAAGCTGAAGGCCGCAGCTGTACCGCGGAACCCATCTCCAAGATCCCAGCTTTCCAGACTCTCTCTCATCCCCGTCCATCCACAATGGCAGTCCTCCTCACCGGCGGCACCGGCAAGACCTCCACCCGCATCGCGCGCCTCCTGCAAGATGCCAAGATCCCTTTCCTCCTGGCTTCTCGCAGGGGTGAATCTGCAGCTCCGGCCGGCATGTCTGCCGTCAAGTTCGACTGGCTCGACGACTCGACGTTCAAGAACCCCTTCGAGCACGCATTGCCCAATGGGGAAACCATCTCTGCAGTCTACTTGGTTGCCCCAGAAGTCACCGATCCCGCCCCGCCGATGAACGCCTTCGTCGACTACGCAATTAAGGAGCACGGCGTCAAGAGGTTCATCCTGATGGCTGGCAGCTCCGCCGAGCAGGGCGGCCGGCATGTCGGGCAGGTGTGGCAGCACCTGGTTGACCGCGGCGTCGAGTTCGGCGTGCTGCGTCCGTCCTGGTTCATGGGTACAGTCACATTATTCCAAATGCAACGGCGCATTTTCGTCGTCACGCTAACGCAACCGCAACTTCGCCAGAGAACTTCTCCGAAGGATGGAACCAGGGCACCATCAAGAACGAGAGCAAGGTCGTCACTGCCTGCGCCGACGGTAAAATCCCGTTCATCAGCGCCGACGACATCGCTGCCATGGCCTTCCACTTGCTCACGGACGAGAAACCGCACAACACTTCCTACCGCGTCTTGGGTCCTGAGTTGCTGACTTACGATGAGGTACGCGTCACCCCAACTCCCTTCAATTCATCTTAGATTCTCCGGGTAGGAATGCTGACCTCGGCGCCTCAGATTGCGGAGAAGCTCAGCAAGTGTCTGGGACGGGAGATCGTCCACGTCAAGCTCACCGGCGAGGAAAGGAAGAGCGCCCTCATGAGCGCGGGGCTGCCCGATCACTTTGCTCAGTTTTTGGTCACGCTCGAGACCGAGGCCGCGCAGGGACTGGAGACGAGGATGAATGATGATGTGGAGAAGGTTACTGGAAGGCCGCCGCAGAGTTTCGACACTTTTGCGCAGAAGAGCAAGGCGGCTTGGTGATGGGCGGTCTGAAGGGGTCTTGAAATTGTCGACGTTTATGTCTCTTCAACTCTATGATTGCCTAGAAGATAGAGGATCACCGTCAACCTGTGGCCGTGCTACGAAGTCAGTGAAAGGAGTCTATGATAATCCTCCTCCAGTAGAGACCAATGATTACAATCAAATCTGAACGGCCAGTCGGTGGTTAGGCAAGCACTGCGAGCTCCGAAGACCGTCCGCCCGACTAGTATAGGCAAACGGGATGCAGATCTACAGCGTCGCATCCGAGCTTCCGTCACAATTCTTTCTTTTGACACTTCCTCGCTCACATTTAAAAGTGATGTAAACTTAGGTTCACAGAGATAGCCCTAATCATACACGATTCAACTACTTACATGATACTCCAGGTGCATTACGATCAAGACAGCGTCTGCACGCTGGAGAGTTGACCGGGTGTTACCGCTATCAGCATCGCTCACCTCCGAATACTTACCCGGAGAAGACGCATCACCGCACATATACTGAGAAACAGATAAAACATGGTTGCTTAAAACTGGGAAAACGGAGCCGATGGCCTTTCAAGTAAGCTTAAGTACCTCTGAGTCAGCCTCAGTCCAAAGTAGGAGGCCCTATCTCTAGAAATTCTCATGTGTCTCATAAAAGCTAAAACCAAAGGTCGGAAAGACTTAGCACAGCTTGAATTCGACGGGACTCCGATGCGGAGAAGGTGAGTTCGGGATTTGGCCCCAAAAGTGAATCCAGAAGAGATAAAACTATTTCGGCTCTCCAAGTAAGGACGTATCGGCTTGAAAGTGTACATGTTTGCGCCAGATCCGGATGGCGCAGCATGCGAATGACAGACCTGAGTCCTGTGCGGCTTCACTGAGATTGACAACCCCCGTATGCAGGCTGAATACTTCAGTATCCAGCTCTCGCACTACCAAAAAAGAAGCCGGTGTCTTTACGGTCTCGGTCAGTTGAATCTGCTCACTATCACGAAGACTAACCGAATATGGTGCACGTGCCGATCACTCGAGTAATGCAACAACCAACGCAAGAAGACGAGCATGCTGAGACTATTGCAGCAGCTACATATCTTTTCCCGCAAACATATCCCAATGCTATGATTGAGCAAGCTGAACTTGCGCCACAACCGTTGAACATCCGCGTCGCCCTCAAGAGCAACAGAACAGCCCGGCGATTCCCTGCGGTCCCCACTACTCCACGTGTAGGTGTACAGGGGATGCCTGAAGCAACATTATGCGCCAATTGGCTGTGACGCAGAGCAAATGTCTGAAACAAGCGGTGGGGGTACCCCAGAAAAAAAAAGACATAAGTACCTGTCTGGCATCGCATTTTCCATTGGTCAAATAGTGTTCGCAAAATCCACCATGCTGTCGACTCTATCTCTTCTTGTGTCCGTCGTCATTTTCTACCTGGGCTACAAGCTCAGAGCGTGGGTTCAAAACGCGCAGCTGGCTAGAACCACGGGTCTCCCGTATGTTCTTATGCCATGGACCGAGCTGGACGACATCTGTCTCGTCGTGACGCCCCTGGCACGGCGCGTGTTCCGCCGCCGGATTATGGAGGGCCGCGGCTGGCCGCGCTGGATACGCTTCCTGTTCAAAGAATGGACGTACGAAGACGATGGCCGCGCACACAAGGACTACGGAGACGTCTTCCTTGTCGTCGCCCCTTCAAAGATCGTTTGTTACAATGCCAACAGCGAACTGGCTGCCGCAATTTGCAGCGACAGTAAGCGCTTTGTCAAGCAACTGGACCGCTCAAGTAGGTACCCTGCAACTCCGTGATAAGTGGCATGCGGGCTTATTCGACCACTGGAATGATGGAGCCGTTCGGTCCGAACATTGCAACCACCGAGGGCGCCGCGTGGAAGCACCACAACCGCATCGTGCTCTCCGCGTTCGGCGAGCGGCTCAACGAGCTCGGCTGGGACGAAGCCATTCGTCAGGCCAAGATGCTCACCGACTGGGCCGCCGGGGGCCCAAGGAACCTGGAAGACGCCTTCTACCGGCTGACCGTCAACGTAATGGCCTATGCTGGCTACGGTCACCGGATCGAGTGGACGGACAAAGGCGGTGCTCCAGAGGGATACGCCATGACCATTGCCGAGTCGATGATCGGAATTGCTCATCATCTTCCACATTTGCTGATTCTGCCCAAGAGGATTCTTGCGCTCTCGCCGTGGAAGAAAGCATACGCTGCGTACAGAGAATTCGAGGCTTATACGCGCGATATGCTGAACACTGAGAGGGAGAAGATATCGAAGAGGAAGAGCGTGGGAAAGAGCCGAAGCACCATTGTCAGGGCGTTGGCAGAAGCGCAGGCCAGAGATATCCAAGGAATGCAGGAAACCTTGTCTGATCGTGAGCTCATGGCAAACATGTTCGCAACTTTTTTGGCCGGTAAGAACACGGTCACTCAACTTTTCCAACTCTTGGTGCTCTGATGCTCAAATCGATAACTTTCACCACCAGGCTTCGACCCCACAGCACTCACTTGCCTCTACGGCACCATCATCCTGTCTCACCGCCGCGACATCCAAGACCGCCTCCTCGAAGAAATCGACCGCGTCTACTCCGAAGCCAAAGCCGCCGGTCGGGACGAGCTGACCTACCAAGACTTCCCCAAGCTGCGCTACACGCTCGCCTTCATGGTACGTGCCCAGCCCCTCACCCTCCCACCACAACAGCACTCCAACTAACACCAACCGCCCCCCTCCCCACAGTTCGAAATCACCCGCATGTACCCCATCACCCCCTCCATCACCAAAACAGTCACCCCAAACTCCCCCCAATCCATCACCTTCACGCCCTCCCCCTCCCCCTCCACCGCCATCCACGCCACCCTCCCCCCCTCCACCCCCATAATCACCAACACCACCGCCCTCCACCACTCCCCAACAACCTGGCCCTCGCCCCTAATCTTCGAACCCCGCCGCTGGCTCCGCCCCTCCCCCAACACCTGGGACCCCGCCGCCCCAACCTCCACCTCCCGCTACTTCTCGCCGGACGACCCGAACGCCCCTATTCCTGGTAACGTGCCGGGGACGTATATGGGGTTTGGTGGGGAGGGGCCGAGGGGGGGTTGTTTGGGGAGGAGGTTTGCGCAGGTGGTGGTTGTGGGGGTTTTTGTGGGGGTGTTGAGGGGGAGGGAGGTGAGGGGTGGGGGGGTGGAGAGGGTGGGGAGGGGGATGAGGGGGAGGGGGGTGGTGGTGGAGTTGGTGGAGAGGAAGGGGGTGTGAAGGAGGGGGGAGGGAGGCTGGGAGGGTCTTGCTGCGATGACTGATCGTTTTGAGGGCGGTTGAAATATTGAGCAATATGGTAGGTCGGGGTTTTGGAAGGACATCGTACAGGTATTATCCGTTTGTGTTCGGAGAAGTATGTGACTTGAAAGCTAAAAAAAAAAGACATACAAGAAACTGTAGAGGGTAGATTCATTTCATACAAAGTCCGATTACTGGGAGCAGTGGTGAATAGGAACCGCAGTTGTAGCTCAAGTCATGACGGTGATGGTGTCAGAAAAGGCAGTGCAGTTCATCGGCACCGCGATCGCCAGCCCAGTCTCCGCAGTGCTCACGTTATATCCCGAGTTGATAGCAATAATGGAAGCCTCCCGCGCCACAGAAGCGGAGCTGTCAGAATGGAAAGACGTGGAGTTTAACTCGCTCAGGATGCTCGGAACTGACGAAGCTGACATCAATTTGCGTAATCCTTGGATGCGATTGTGGCTGGACATGCTGGGGATGCTATAACAGAGTGTTGGGCGGCTCTAAATCTAATGCTCCCGTGCTCCGTGCCTTAATGCTTAGATTATCTTTGCTCACACCACCGTACTGATGGCCATCTTGTCCTGTTTGAAAATCAGCTTCACCGCCTCTGAAACAGGGACAGAATTTGGACGCCTACCTCCGGCCCCCCAAACGGCATTCTGAAGTCGGCTGTCCGAGTTTCGTACTTGAAACCGTCCGCTGATCTCTCGGCCGTGCCAGCTCGGACATACGCCAGATACTCGGGAACTCCAGGGAAAACAATGTTATCAGCGAGTACAACGCTGCCCTTCCTGAGCAAGCCCAGCTCCTCGCAGACTTGGAGATCGGGGATGTAGCAATCCTTCCAGTGGTCCAGAAGCATGAAGTCAACGTCTCCTTTTCTCAGTTCACCCTCATCCACAAGCCTTCTTATGGAATCACCAGCCGGCCCGACGTGAACCTCAACCACGTCTTTCAATCCCGCCAACTCCACAAGACTCGACGTGATGGCTGCCATGACCGGCGTCTTCTCGAACGTGATGAACCGGACCGGCTGTCCGGGGTTCAGTTCTCGCATCGCCGCTCCGAGCATGAGGGCCGAATATCCGATGTACGAGCCGAGTTCCAGGAAGATTTTGGGGGGGCCTGGAGAGGTCTTGGATAAGAGAGAGATAATGAAGTCGCTCTTATCCGGCCCGAGACTCATGAGCCATCTTGGGTCTTCGAAGCCGGCCCCGAATTCGTCGATGGCGGAGCATATTGCGCGGGGGTTTCCGCGAAGGACGGAAATCGACGGATGCTCGTGGATGTGATTCAAGAGCGCGATCTCGGAGCTGCCCAGCCTCTGCGATAGGTTGGTCAGTTTGATCTTAGGCGAGAGACGGTTTTCGGGACTCAACGATCCGCTGTCTGAGATCGCTCAGAAATGAAGTGAACAGAAAAGAAGCTGGAATGCGGGTCCCTCATACATAAGAAGCAGCAATATCAGGCTTTCCATAGTCGGAGCTACGGCCGGACTTTGCTATTCCCTCCTGAGGCGTGGCACCAGCGGTCCGTTCATCGGCCGGAGTGCCGTTTTCGCCGGGTAGCTTTTCAACGACTCGAGCCGAAGCCATTGAGTTTTGACTTTGATTTAATATTCAAATTGTTTTCAAAGTTCCTGCATGATGATATCTTTGGACCCTTATACAGAAAGTCAATCTCACAGCGTGGGGTGTGGTGTACCCGCGAACTCGGGATGTGGGGTGGGTAAGTACGGGTGCCGTCCCGAAGGTTGCCCAAGTGCCGAAACTCCATACGAGTAAGGGCAGGATCCAAACCCGGTGATCACGGCATGAAAGTCTGATCCTGCCCGCCAAACCCCCTATAATAAAGATTTTCGAGGTCACATCAATGGTAGATGAATCGTGAACACGCTCTGATTCATCTATTCTTCTGCATCACTTTTTCAACGTCCATGATGTCACGTATGCCTAGAGGTCGAACGTATTGTAATAATTAACGGTCTATGGTGTCGATCTCTTGTCAATGCAGTCATCTCTTCCTCATGCAATCTCTTTTCTTTAAAACATCGGTTTACTTGAATGTCAATACATTTGGCGCCTGAGAAGACTCAGGCTGCCCGGAACACACCCATTTACAGCGCCAGAGCGGCAGCAAAGACACCGGCAATGCCAACAACAGGCACGGCAAACTGGGCAGCGCCGCCAGTCGACGCCGCGGAGGCAGCCGAGGTAGACGCGGTGCCGCTACGAGAAGCGGAGGTGGCTGATCTCAAGTTAGTCAAACGGTTCAATCGGCTTGGTGGTAGTTTCCCCTCCAACATCGCCCACGACAGGGAAGCAAAAAAAAAAGAAGGGAAAACTCACTCATCGTAGAACCCGTCTGGCTCGCGCCCGCGCTCGTCCTGGAGCCCGAGTGCGCGGGTGCCGCGGAGGAAGAAGCAGCGGATGCGGTGGCGCTGGCGCTGCTGGCCGAGGCGCTAGCACCGGCCGTCGCGCTCAGCTGGTCGAAGCCGGCGGTGACGAGCAGGGTGCCGAAGGTGAGATCGGCGCCGGTGAGGGTGGTGGTCGAGGTGCCGGGGAAGTTGGCTTCGCTGCCGCCGGCGGCCTCGGTGCAGATGGCCTGCGTGGTGCCGCTCAGGGTGCAGGCGTCCATCATCCAGAAGTCGTCGCCCGTGATGGTGTCGGTGTAGGTGAAGCTCATGGTCGAGGGGCCGGCGACCAGGGTGATGCCGTCGTATGGGATGCCGCACGAGTCGCTGTTCTTGTCGTCGTCGGAGCATTGGATGAGGTAGGTCACGGCGCCGGAGGAGTCGGCGCTGATGACCGAGGCGACGGGCGTGTTGTCGAAGTCGTTGTTGAGGAAGGTGGTGGTGATGGTGCTCTGGGCGAGGGCGCCGGCGGCGAAGAGGAGAGGGAGTGTCTTTTGCATTTTGGGTGGTGGGGTGGAGCGAATGAAGGCAATAGGTACGGTACTGAACAGGAACGACTAGCTGTAGGTCGACGCGGTAGACACTGAACGAGAGACTAGTCGTGCGGAGGCTGGACTGCAGCGGCGTGGTCCTCTTTATCACGGTTCTCCCCGGAGCAACTAGCAGACGCCACAAGGCAACAGGACGCCATAGGCGCCGTTGCTTATTGCCGTGCGGCGGGCTGTTGTTGGCCAGACGCGGCCATGTGTGGCGCTTGGCTGGGCGAAGGATGCGCCGCGTTGCCCCTTGAGGCCGTAGCGGGGCTGCTTAACCACTGAGCTATACTTACGCGAAATTGGACCCGGCTTGGCATCCTATCCACCATCTGCATAGTCTTAGATGATACGAGCTAATCCTCCATCGAGAACCAGTGGCATACGTGCAGCGCAATGGGCTTTTCCTGGCACTGCCCAGTAATTGCAAGAACGAAGGCGCAATCGTGACGCATGTGCTCTGCAAAGACTTAACAAACCGCACACGGCCACGGATCCTGCGAGAGCAGCTTTTGAAGGAGGTCGTGTTGACCGAAGTAAAAGACGAGGCCGTTGGCGGAGGGAATGACGTGTGAATGGTTTTCAACAACACATGCGGACTGGACGAGTACGGTCACAGTGTGGTAGGTGATACCTCTAATCCGTAGTCGATAGCCAAATGAAAATGGTGATTTGAAGTCCATATCCATTGTCTGCTTTCCTTTACCGGGATCAGCTACCAACGTCAGCTGCTTCACAGTGGCTTGATTGACCCTTTCCAGCCATCAGATCAAAGACCGGTTGTTTCTCCCGTAAGGTAGCACGCGTACTTCGGCGAATCTCTTCTGATCGTTGATCGTCCTTCATCAATCCCATGAGGGAAAAGAGTATGCCGACGTGTGACGAATGGTAGGCCTCACCCGCCCAGCGTCTTACCTCCCAGTGGTGCTGCAGCCCCTCTGGCGGACCTCCAGACGCTTCCCAGCAAAAAGGTAAAGCCTACCAAGGCCAAAAGAATCCTCATGCCTCTGAGCGGAGTCGAACCACTGGCCTTCGGATCGCTCTCTTCTGCGAAGAGATCATATTGTAGAATATGAGACCGACGTCATAACCAACTAGACCACAAAGG
The DNA here is from genome assembly GCA_037356115.1 of Neofusicoccum sp. Z2. Lineage (NCBI taxonomy): Eukaryota > Fungi > Ascomycota > Dothideomycetes > Botryosphaeriales > Botryosphaeriaceae > Neofusicoccum > Neofusicoccum sp. Z2. The sequence goes on from JBAWJY010000004.1 coordinate 37,579, forward strand.
CTGACAGAAGATCCGAGATCTTTCATCGAGAATGAGGATTGTCGCCAAGCGGGAACTGTTATATTCAAAACCGTTTCCAGGAAGAAGCAAGCAGCGGCCTTGCGGTCAGAACCGAAAAGACAATTTTCTGGTGGTGTGGGTGTGTTTTGTGCAGATTCGGATTGTGGGTCCAGCGGATGCGAAGGAAAGAGCCGAGAGACAACCCGCTCGGCCCGAGTCTTGGAAGTCGCGGCTCGCGGCCAGCGTGAGAAACAAGTGCGAGAGAAACGCAAAAGACAGCCGTGCAGGAGTACAAACCCTGTGCTAGAGGTTGAGAAGAACTGCGAGAGCTGGGAAATGCATCCAGGCAACCGAGGCGGAGGTCCAGGAGTTGTGACGGCGCTCAGATCAGCCGGAAGAACCACTGGACGAAGGACCCAAGAGATTCACAGCGGGAGTGGTATCCTTCAGAGCTTCTTGTGCAGCCTGGAGGGAAGCGGCTACGCGAGTTGACATTTGGGCATGCGTAGAAGGGAATGAAGAGGTGGAACGAGGAGAGAGCTTGCCAGGTCATAGACGAGGGCCACCCGCTCGAAAGGGCATAGTGTCCGGCAGATCGCACTCCGCCCCGACAGCCCATCTGTTGCTCAGTGCATGTATGTACATTCAGCCTCGTCTGACAGCTCGTTTTTTTTTAGCTGTGGAAAGAAGATGCATGCCAAACTTAGCAAGCATGTTTGCAGACCCGTGATCCCGATCATCGTCTGGCATTTGTATCTCCGCCAGTGACGTACATCCCTCGCATTCTCCAAAATAAAGTAGTGACTCCTTGTTACGGGTGAGAGTATATTCTACCAAAGAAATGAAACAGGTATTAATCTACTAGGAAACGCCAGGGAATGAAAGGATTGTGACGAATACATACCGGAACTTTTCTGGGGATGCCATGTTCTGGAAGCCATCAAGCAAGAACAACACCGTCCCTAACAGCCAGAAAGCCCAATCACCACTAATTATCCAGCGTATTCCTCCTACTCCGATCCCCCCTCAAATCCTTCCCCCCACCAATCACCACCTCCAACGCCTGCGTCAAAGCATTCTCATCATACCTCAAGAACCCCTCCCCCTCACCCTCCCCCGCCCCCCTCCTCCCATACAACCTCACCGTCTCAATCCCCACCGCCGCCAACCCCGCCCTATCCACCCTCGGCACCCCCACCCCCTCCAGATGAATAACATGCGTCACATACCTCCGATACTCTCCCGGTCCCACCCTCTCCCCCCCACCCCTCGCCCGACTCTCCTCCCCCGCCCTCGCAATCGCAGCCACGAAATCCATCGCCGAGTACGGCTCCCCGGACGGCCCTGTCTCGCGGTCAACCGTGCTATTCAGAATCAGCACCTTGTGCCGCACGGCCGCCGTCTGGGCGATGGCCGCGCCCACGCCCCGCAGTACGAGCGATGGGATGAGCGAGGTGTAGAGCGAGCCGATGCTGTAGACGACGGCTTGGCTGTCGTGCTCGATGGCGGCGACGACTTTGGGGTTGGCGGGCGGGCGGATCTCCTGGCCGTAGGGGTTGATGTACCAGATGCGGGCGATGCGGGCGGGGAGGTCGGCTTCGCGGGTCTTGCTGAAGGAGATGTATTGCTTGCGGAGGGTGGGGAGGGAGCCGGGGAGGTTGGCGTCTTCGATGGTGTCGTGGTCTTCGGTTTCGGAGGTTTCTTGTGTGGGGGAGGTGGGGAGCGCGGTGGGCTCCGAGGGGTGCGAGATGGCGTTTTGGCCGGTGATGGTGGTGCCGTTGGTGAGGCCGGCGCTGATGTGGTGGGAGAAGTTAGTGTTGATGGCGGGGAGGACGGAGGTGTTGGGCGGGACGCCGCAGATGCTGCTGAGGAGGTAGATGGCGGACTCGAGACTGCCGGAGAAGAGGCGGGCGCTAGGGGTTGTTAGTCGAGGGTTGTTTTCGTTGTGTGGAAGAAGGGTTTGAGTTTGCTGTAAAGGAGCATGCCGCTGGAATGAATGAAGGTTCTCACCCAGTCAGGAAGAGGTTGCCAATACTAGCAGACGAGAAGTTGAAAGTGGAAGTTGGCCTAACTCTCTTCACGATTTCCAGATTCAGAAGGTTGAGGAAGGACCGGATCAGTTCTTTCTTCTCGGATGAGATGCCATTCCACAGCTTATGTCTTGCCTCGACAATGTCGAGCCATTCGTGTCTCGCTTCGTCGGCATCCAGGGGAAGACGGTGGTTGAAGAAGGCTTTGATAGCTGCTCTCTCTGGATCGCCATTCTCAGGAATGAGACGGACAAGACGACCTGTACGGAGGGGTCAGACGCATTGGGTGCCATCGGACCACAGTAGACACACTTCGCAGATCACCGATTCCTGGTCATTTATCAGTGCAAGGTAGTTAACTTGGCCGTATGGGCTCACCTGGGCCACCGAAAAAGCGGATCAACTCTGATGTGCTGCCGCCATTGTCGCTGATGGGAATGACGTAGCTGAGCGAACACTCTTTCCGCTCTGCGACGGTCCTGAAGACGTCGACAAGGCTGTTAGCGGCACTGCCGCCAGAGAAGACGACTATGCCCTTCGGCTTGATTGAGTCGCCGAGGGTTGGGAGAGACATGGATGGAAGAGATGATATCTTGAGCTGACGGTAAGAAACAGAAACGAGAGGGAGATGTCAAGCGAAAACTTTCAGACGACCAGGAACGCAAGGAATTTATGAAGAAAAGTCAACGGGAACAGGACACTTTGCATTATCAAAAGCCAAACGGCCAGGAGAGGTGCTGCCCGAGCTGTGGCGCAGTCTGGGGCCGGGAGGGTGCGGTGTCCAAACGAGGGTTGTGCACGCGACGCGAGAGTAAACAGTCATCGCCCTTGATGCAACGTCATCGGCCGGGCGTGGCGCCGTGCGGAACCAATGCACAGGACCAGACACAGAGGATGGCATGTTCTTGAAATGTTTCGATTTTGGAGCTCTGTACGGCGGGAAGCGACGCGCGCCCCGGTAGAAAAGATGCGTCAAGTATACATGCATGCTGCACCACGCTCCCATGCGACAGCTCCCATTCGCTGGTCCAGCAAAGCGCGTTCCTCATTGTGCCTGCCTGAAAAGCTCTGTACCTCTCGATTGCGCCATATTTTCCCCTTCTCTCTCCAATCCGTCCAACCTCGCCCGTTGCTGGCATTCCCGGCCTACGCGCTGGCGGCGACTTGCGACGGGGTGCCGAGGTTCTTCTCCTGGCGGGCGCGCTTCTCGAGCAGAGCCTCTTTCCGGTCGGCCAGGAGCTTGTACTGGCGGGACTCGACGCCCTGCAGCCAGTAACCGAAGCTGCCTCCGATGGTCGCGTACAACGGGTAGGCCCAGAGCGAGCCCTTGTTGAAGAAGGGGCGCATCTCCATGCCGAGCTGCCACAGCCGGACAGCGACGCCTGCACACAAGACGACACGTTAGCTCGCTCCGGCGCACAAGCAACGACGGGCCGCCGCGGGCGGCGATGCGGAGGCGGGTGGTGTGCGGGTGGGCGTACCGAAGCCGCTCCAGAAGAGGACCTTGGAGACCATTGTGGGACGCCGGACGGGGTGTGCTGCGGATGTGCGAAGAGGCAGGCAGCAGCAGGGACGCGGGCACAGCTGCGGTCGGGCAATTGGGCGGCGGCGGTGGGGGTGGGTGGTGGTGATGGAGGAGCTGCACGCTCACGCAGTGGCAGGCGGCCTTCTCGCGGCTGCTCCGGCGGGCTTGGCGCGGCGGGCGTGAGCAGGACCAGCTCCCCTGCCATTCGCCGGCGCCGCGACGACGACATTCTTCGCGCCCCCGCGCAACGTCGCAACACCGCGACATGGCCCACGCCGACCCCCGCAAGCGCTCGCTCGACAGCGCCCCGGACGCGCTGCTCGCCCCCGCCATGGCGCGCAAGAAGCTCAAGACCTCCGACCTGCCGCTCACCCAGAACAAGCGCGCCGCCATCGAGGCCATCCTGCACACCTTCAAGAAGAAGGGCGAGTTCGACACCCTCCGCAAGGAGGCCTTCCGCACCTTTGACCAGAGCGTAAGCCGCCCCGCCGCGTCCTCGCGACATCCTCGCTGACAATTGCTTGTTGCGCCCGCAGGACGCCAAAGCCACGCTCGTCTCGTCGCTCGAGCAGCTCGGCGAGTCCGAAACCACGCGCAACCCGACCCTCCTCTCCAAAGACCGTCGCATCGCCGCCCCGCTGCTCGAGGGCGCCGCCGAACGTAGCGAAATCTACCGCGCCGCCGAGACCCATGTGCGCGACATCCTCCAGTCCGTTCTCGACGAGCACGCCGGCGCCGAGACGCGCATGCGCGATATCCGCCGCGCCGACATTGGCGACGAAGCCGTGGCCGAGGAGCAGCATCGCGGCAGCAAAACCGACGACGACTATGAGAGGGAGGCCGAGGAGCGCCGCGCACTGCGCCAGAGCGCCCGCGAAGAGCGCTGGGAAAAGGAGCGCGAGAAGGAGCGCGAGGAGGCGAAGAAGGCTGCCGAGGAGCGTCGCCGCAAGCGTGACGAGGAGGAGCGGAAGGAGAGGGAGCGCCAGGAGCGGGAGGAGCAGCGCCGCAGATTGCGCGAGGAGAGGGACGCTGAGCGCCAGCGCGAGTATGAGCGCGAGCGTGAGGAGCGCAGGGAGAGGGAAAGACAGTGGGAGCGCGAGCGGGAGGAACGCCGCGAGAAGAGGCGTCGCGACGAGGAAGAGTACGAGCGTGAGCGCGCCCGGCGCTACGATCGAGACAGGGACCGCGATCGGGTGCGCCACAGGTCGACGAGCAGGGACACCAGCAGAGGCAGATACAGAGGCAAAAGTCGCGATAGGAGCCGAGACAGGAGCAGAGGCCGGCGACAGTCTCCCAGCCGCGACGCGCGCCGCTCCAGCCCAGATCGTAGCAAGCCTGCCGACAAGCCCGTCGAAGACGTCAAAATCTCCGACGAGGAGGCCCTCAACAAACTCCTCGAAGAAAGCAAGGCCCTCGAAAAATCCCGCCAGCGCCCCGAGCTCGAGCGCTCCAACTCCCTCGAACCCCCAAGCCGCAAATCCCTGGTCCCCAAATCCATCGTCCCCCGCGACCCGGCCGCCGCCCGCCTAGCCAAACTCGACACCAAAGACAAACAACCCCCACCCCCCACCTCCCCCTCCCCCTCCAAGCCAGCAGAAGAACCGCCCACCACCGCAAAGAAAGACCCCTCCGCCGGCCCCTCCGACACCACCACCACCCCCAGCAGCTCCACCGCCACCGCCAAGAAAGAAGACGCCTCCACCACCAACAACAAAGACGAAACCCGCTCCCTCCGCGCCCCCTCCGTCGCCGCCTCCATCCGCTCCTCCCGCGCCGACCGCGACCCTCGAGACTACGACCGCGAATCTCGTCGCCGCTCCCGCTCCAGAGACCGAGATTCCCGCCGCTCTCGCTCCCGCAGCCGCGCCACCGCCGTCGCCGCCACCGCCGCCGCCGCCGCCGCCGCCCCCGTGCGTCGGAGCAGGTACCGCGACAACGGTTCGCGGTCGCCGAGCGTGTCGGCGAGGTCTTCGAGGTATGAGGGCGAGAGGGAGCGGGATCGGGATCGGAGGTCGAGTCGGTTTTATGATGAGAGGGATAGGGGCGATAGGTATGATAGGCGGAGTAGCTATCGTGCGGCGTCGAGGAGTGCGTCGCGTGGGAGGTATAGGGGAGGTGGAGGGGGGAGTAGGAGTCCGAGAAGGGCGGGGTATAATAGGGATAGAGGGAATAGGGAGAGGTCGAGGAGTAGGAGTCCGAAGGATATTGATCGGTATATTCCTGGTAGTGGGGTGGTGGGGGCGAGGAGGGAGAGGGAGAGGGAGAGGGATAGGGACAGAGAGAGGGAGAGGGAGAGGGACAGGGACAGGGACAGGGATAGGGACTATCGCGACCGTGATCGTGATAGAGAACGGGACAGAGATAGGGATCGGGAATTCAGAAGCAGTCGCGACTATAGGGACAGGGATCGAGACAGAGATCGTGATAGGGACAACAGGGACTACAGAGGCAGTCGTGCGGATATTGACAGGTATATACCTGGCAGCGGAAACGGCGCGGCTACGAGAGATGAGAGGGATAGGAGTAGAGAGAGAGATAGGGAGAGGAGGAGGGAGAGAAGTAGGAGTCGGAGTAGGGGGTCTAGGCGGTGAAGTGGTGATGGGAAGGAAGGTCGATTTGGTGGAGGTTGGGGCAAGACCTTGTAGCAGAGTAATGACTAATCAGAAGTTGAACAACAAACGCCGAACTCCAACTACTATGCTTGAACTTCTGGAAATAAACATGCCTTGCGAGAAGGAAAAGAGAATGTAGGGGAATACGCCTCTCACTCGCGTCCGTCACCTAATACAACCCCAATCTCCTTGATACGCTGTCTGTCTTCCTCCAGTGGCTCTTTCTGTTTCAACACAGAATTGTACGTTCTCGAAAAGCCGTTCAAAAAGAACTCAGAGATCGGCATTCCCAGCCTCTTATACTCTGCGATCAAGCTGTCGACCACTTCTTCGAAACGTCCTCTGAGATACCATTCCTCGTCTTGCTTCTCTAGGATGTCTTCAGGGTCGGAGGCCCAAGAGCTCCTACAACATGCTTTCGAATGTGTCAGTTTCATGGCTTGGAAGGTAAAGGCGCACATGAGCCTGGGAACTATCCAATCCCAGTCAGGGTGATCTGGACCCATCCAGGCCTCCGCCATCTTTAGGATCTCCAGATTCGGATCCTCATATCCTCTAAGCCCCCAGTAACAGAGTGACCTGGTGAGATAGCAGACAGCTGGGCTGCATCCATGCGGTGAACACATGCAGTCGTGGCGAATACAACCTGGCTGCGTCAAAAGAGCAATGAAAACGTCCTGCAAGTCTTTCTTGCTTGCTGTAATGCTTCTGTCGTCTTCGGTTGCATGGTCCCAATCCTGCAAAGCCCCTTTATTAGGCGTCGGCATCCAACGTACGACAGCATGCCATAGCGCTGAATCGCCCTCGACATCGATTCCTTTGTCCTTCAGCCATATAGTTTTGTCGAGAAAATGTGGGAATTCACGGGCTCCGAAACTTTCGAAGCTGCAGTTTGGTCTGAAACCGGCATCGTAGAGCCAATTCGCTATTTCAACATTGGGACATGACCGATAGTGGTAGATGTTGGCTCCAATCGCTGAATCAAGCGTCTCGAAGCCTCCGACCCCGCGTGACTTCAGAACTTGCAGGACGTGATGATATATTTTGCCGTCAAGGATCCGATCGTCCGGCATCTCAAGCGATGAGACAACATCTTGAGGTAAGGACATGATGGCCATACGCCTTAGACGCTTCCTTGTCTCTGCAAGAGCTTTGATGATGGTGAAAATGATGCTCGAGTCGCCCTGAGAGACGGCCAACCGTAAGATCTTGTAACTAACATTGGCTCCTGCTGTGAGTAGGAGCTGGATAGATCCTCTGCACCGCAGTCTAAGCGCGTATTCTAGAGGCAGCACATCGGCCTCGTCGACTTCATTGACAAGAAGCGCACCATTTCGCGAGAGCAAGATTGAAATCCCCTCTGGCCAATCCGTGGCCAGGTGAAGTGTTGTTTGCTTCAGCATATTCCGTTCCGTAATGGCTGAAGGATTGGAGTCCAGGATGGCTAAGACGTCTTCGAGCGATCTTCTGATGATCGCGCCGCTGAGCTCGCCACACTCAAGCTCTAGTGATAATCAGTGCCAGAAGCTTCAAAATGAGAGCTGAGAAGACATATTACCTGAAACCAAGTCTTCCAGCTCACGGAAGTAGTATAAGGCGGTGAACAAGTTTCCTTTAGTCACAAAATTGTCACCGTAAGAATAATGAAAATTTTGTCGTACGACGAAGCGTTCCACGTTGAAAGGGAGACCTTCGTCATTAAACCTCTTCATCAGCGCAATCCAAATTGGGTACATCGAGAGGTCCATTTTCGAGACCAATTCCAGGCTAAAGGCGTAATCCATGGCAGTCCTAGTGTGCTTCAGTATCGCGATTGGTCTATCCAATGAGCCGTGTCTTACATGCCGTGGATCTCGACCTCGTTTTTTGGCACACCAGCTCGGATAAGGCCGGAAATCAACTCCCAAAAGATTCCTAAATCTTCGATTCGAGCATATCTGAGTAGATTAATGGCGCCCTTATGTGTTATCAGTTGATATTGTCTCGTAGAGAATGGCTAACATAACATACATGCAGTATTGTCTCACCTTCTTTAGTTGTATCTGTGGGAGACGCTTGCCCTGTGCGAAAAAGTTGAAGTATCCGTGGTAGAAGGCCTTGCACAGTATCCCTCCGAAGTTCATATCTCCCGACGCTAGAGTGGACACGTGGTGTCGAGGCTAAGACGGCGAAAACCGGGTGATCCTTTGGTACAATGGCTTTGAAACTCAATTCTGGAGCAATTGACAAGGAGCCAGCACCTTGTGAGAAGCGCCACATCACCGTAGCTAGCCACCCGTGAGCAAATGGATACAGACGAAACCGCGCGCCGACATTTTTCTTGACCGTGGGGGACGTGTAGTATGGACAGCCACGGGCGTGCAGGGCTATAGATGTCGTTTCATGGAACAGGCTGAACATTTGGTACTGTGTTGTGGAGACTTCTGCGTTGATACGCCTCCGACAAGGACATGGATGTATCTGGAGGCTTCGGGTCTTGAAGGCTGGAGGGTTTGATCCGGCTGATGTGGACGGTGTCGTTTGAAGATTTCCCAGATCATCTGAGGTCGACCTTCTCTGAACGAGAGACATCATTGCGTGACTCGAGCCAGGGATTACTGAGCTGAATATCCTTTCCAGAGTATCCAGTCGACTGATAATTGCTTGCGTGTCTACAGCCGTCGTTGTGCTAGTTCTCATGATGAGGTCGCTCTGGTCACAAAGCTTGGTGAGCATGTCACTGTCACAGTTAGCTTTGAAATATTCTGCTGAGGGCAAGATACGAACAGTTTCAGAAAGTGCAATGCCGTATTGAGATGATTTTGGATCTCAGTAACCCCTTCGTTGATATTCCGGAGAGTCTCTTTGAGGAAAGGGTAGCGCGCTCGCTGAACACCAGCTCGGATTTTGTCCTTGGCGGCCGAGTTGCTGCTTGAAGTGCAGCATTGTTGGAGCATGCTTTCGAGCTTCAAGATTATCTTGGTGCAGTGCTGGATGCAAGACATGACTTGAGCGATGGTGTCTGGATGGGCGGCATGGATGGCATGTAGACGAGGCTGAGCGGCTTCCAAAGAGCTGGTGAGCAGTGACAGCCTCTCAAGCATGACGTTAACATCATTGCTCTGGTCCTTGAAAGCGCTGTAGTACTCTATCAGGCCGCTGCACAGTGTAAGACCAAGAGATACAATGCCGACTGCGCTGCCGGCGATTGAAAACGGATCCGACATATCCCGAAAATGGGTGAACCAGCCGGCCGAAATGCCACCCAAAGCTTTTGGTGAATTTTAAAGATGCAACTTAGGGAAGGCTGGATGCGAGTATTTATACCTCCTGCCAGCCTCGTCGCAAGATTCCAGTCACTGCCTGGTCATGCGGGTCCCACGTCACAGCCCCTTCCCACGCCGGCTAATAGGATAGACCAATCACCCTGGTTGAGGCGCAGCAATGCAATAATTGATCGTTCTCTAGGCTGGCGATTGTATGTATGCATATAGCTGGTGAAAAGCGTCCTTACCCAGGGTCTTGAACAGTTGCGATTCCTCTTCGTCCGAGTTTTTGACCATTCTTCCTACATCCTAAAAAGATCAACTCAGAAGTATACGAGCCCAATAGTTGACGGTGGACACGAAGCGTACCGTTTTTTCAACAGTCGAGGCTGGGGCTGAGCGGGGCCAGCTGCACAAGAGCTGCAGTGTGGTCTGCATGCCACCCTATCATCTCACGCCAACAGGACTAGCGCGAAATTCATTCCGGCGTAAATGGATTATTCACAGCCATCCGAACCACGGAGTTCCAAATTATAAATCGCGCACACTCAAGGACGTTTTCCTGCGCCCATAAGCAATCTCCGAACGAAAAATACTTCAGCATTTCTCACTTTAAACAGTTCAGTAATCCTTGTAGCTACTACAACTATACCAATCACCGTAGCCGCCCTCCTCAGGAGTCCAACACCGGTTTCCAAGAGCGCCGCAGAGCCTCCAGATGTATTCGTCCGTGCAGCCGTACGGAGAATCAAAGTTGCAATTCCTCGCCATGAGGCTGGGAGCTTCACATCCGACTGAAGTGGCGTTTGAAGCGTGCATAGGCGCCAAAGCTGACCACGCCAAGGGGCGGTTGTGGCCGAGGAGATAATCGGCATACTTGCGGATGTCGGCAGCGTCGGAGACGGTGGGGGAGAAGACCTGGATGAATTGAACGGCGGCGAAAAGAATGCGAATGATGACCTTTATGTTTGGAATCTAAATTGAATGATTTTAACATGCGAGCTGAAGGAATAAGGCTGTCTGACTTGGATCGAAAGACGGACAGGAGGGTTGCCAGTAGATATCAGCCAAGATATCGTGACTCGCAGGAGTGGTTTGCTGCCCGGATCATCAAACAGCGTACTTTCGGGACGACGTACATATTGCCTTACCTTACTCGGTGCTGTAATCGAGTGAAATGGAAACAAAGGTGATTGGCGAGCTTTCTTCTCAGCGGCTAATCAATCATATTCACTTTGTGCCGTAGATCTCCCGTCTGGAATGATGAAAAATGGTACAACCATATTCTCATCGTGAAGTGTGCTGACATTGTATATCATATCTTCGTTAAATCTATTGACGTGGTTTTTGTCAATTGAGGTTGAGGGGTATCAAACGGCAAAAACCAATACAGCATCCCAAGAAAGCGAGCGCCGAAGTCAGTCTCATCCTACCCAAGAATCAGAAAAGCGAGGGTGTAATACACAAAGAGAAAGATCGATCGTTGAATGATGACCTTGAAGGTGTCAAAAGAAGAAAGAAAAAGAAATACAATAATGACAAGATATGGGAAGAGAAGCTCAGAACTGTTACCGTTGTCATCAGGACTGTTCATGACGGAGAGACCCCTGGCTGAATGTCTTTCCCACTCCCCAGGAAAATTGCGACAGGTCATACGAAAAAGATGCTGAAAAATGCTGTGATACGTAGAATCCACCCACCAGGCAGGAAAATGTATCCAGTTGGCCACACCAACACTCGAACGCAATTTACCCAGTTTTCTCTAAACCAACCAGTGTCGTGTTGCTCGTGATAAAATCAATGCAAGCACGCTTTGTCGACGATGATAGCCGCCCATATTCGGTCGTATTCACACACAGAACCACAGCAGCAACACCCCTGAGTGATGATCCCATTCTTTCCACCATGCCTTCTCAAAGCTCTTGGGAGTCTTGGTTCTTTCTCGCAATCTCGACGCCCCCTCAAATCACTGCTTCCTCCTTCTCCTCTTCCCCCTATCCCCCGCCGGCTCCATGTACGTCCCCGCCTCAGACACCGCCTCCGCCGCAGCACCGCCCGAACTCTCCTTGAAGATAACTCCATTCGCCACGGCTTCCTGCTGTTGCTGCTGCTGCTGCCGCCCCAGCGCATTTGGCGGCTGCGGCACCTTCACGTCCGGAACCCCCAACTCCTTCGCAATCGCCTGCGCCTGATGCGCCTGGCTCTGTTGGCGCAGAATATGCTCTCGCATCTTCGCAGCCGCCTGGCGCGCGGCCTGTGCCTCCTGGGTCGGGCTCGTGAAGCCTGGCGACGGGTCGCTGCCGTTCCGGTGGCCGGGCCAGCCGCTCACGTTGGCAGTGGTCGAGTCGGCCGGGGAAGGCGGGACGATGGGCGAGGGCGCTGCGGCGTTTGAATCCTTGACAGGCGAGGCATTGCCGGGAAGCTTGGCGGAGGCGTTGTTGGCCGGGCTGTTGCGAGATTGGGGAGGAGTGGGCGCGGCGCTGGGACGGGCGCTGTTGGCGTTGCTACCGTTGACGGGGGCGGTTGCGGGGAACGTGGGGAAGGGGAAGGAGGTTGTTGTGGTCCAGGTGGTGCCTTGGGCTGGGATGTTGGTCACGGGGGAGGTCGGGCCCACGGGGATGGCGACGGGGATGTGGCCCCAGCTTTGTTGGCTGGGGTTGCGGGACGCCGGGACGGGCAACGGCCCCGAATAGTTGGGATGTGGTGGCGAGGTGGCGCCGGCGGCGTGGTAGGCTGCTGGGCTGGGAGATGCTGGACCGGCTGGGGTGCCGGGACCGGCGGCGTATGCGAAGGCGGGAGAGGCGGTGCCGCCGAATGCGAAAGGGGATGCAGTGCCGGGAGCGAAGAAAGATGGCGGGACGTTTGGATAGTAAGCTGGTTGGGTTGGCAACATGTGCCCCGGGGAGAAGACTCCACTTTGTGCGGGTGAAAATGTTCCATTCGCGGCCGGCGTGGCTGATGGTGAGGCAAAAGACTAAGTTTGCAATATTAGAATTCAGTCATGGGTGATATATGTGGGGTAGTCTCACGTGTCTTAGTGGTCTGTAAAGCTGACTGTTCTGATATTGGCTGGGCAGTTGGACGGGCGCATGAGGAATGCTGGCGACGGAACCTCTTGGACTTGCTTGACCGACCGGTGAGCGTGCATGATAGTGACGTGGTGCTAGTGGAGCGGATGCTCTGCGCGGACGCGGGTCGGGTAAAGGCACCGTCTGCGAACGCTGGAGTCTAGGTGACGGCCGATCTGCGGCTGCGCGTGCTCGCGGCTCGGACTCTCTATGTGAGTGAACGGCAGAGTCGCGTCGTTGGTGCGGCTTCTGTTCGATGCAACGCTGGGCTTTCCCTTCGATACGGTGTTGGTGAGCTTTCGGTACGTCGTCCACCTCTTCCGGCTCGGAGAGGTAGAAGTCGTCGGACTCCTCGTACTCCTGTGCGATCGAGTGAAGGGCTTCCAGAAAGTCCAGGACCTTTGCTTGGGCCTCGCGCGGTGAGCATTCCTTCCTCGACATGGCTTCCTCGACCTGCGCGCAAAAGGCTTTCCATTCCCGCTTCGTCAAGACTCCCTCATGCACAAACTCTTCGATTTCGTCAAGCAGATCCTCGACCTCCTTTGTCTGCTCCACCTCACGCTTCTTTTGGCGGACCATTCGAGAAAGCTCCCATATTGCTCGAGTCGCGGTGACGAGGGAGGCGCACTGGGTGACGGTCTGGAGCGGGGGTAGTTTGAACGACATGGCGGAGGATCGCGGTGAGAGGCAGGAGAACAAGAGCACTGAAGATTATGAAGGTAGACTGCACATGACAAGAGGAAGGGAGGAAAAGCGGAGAGGGTTAGATGTGGTGCACGGCACTAGCGTGTGACGGGAGTGGCAGCAACTAAGTGCACGGAATCACGACAGATACGGGAAGGTATTTATCAAGCAGCATGCGCAGCCACTCCCGAGAGCGGAGGGCCAGTGTTGTACGTCGCACATGGGGCGAAGCTCGGGTTGCTTTGGCTTGATGTGGGGGACGGCTCCGGCACGCCTCACTGGCCGCCAGCGTGGCTGGAGACTCGACATGTTCAGGATGCCTGGTCTTCCAGGGTGGTGCCCAACAGGACGCGTGGATGATCTTCGCCGCGATAAGACGAGACGCCTGGAAACCGGGTGGTGGAAGAAGGAAAGCAGCGAGCGGGAGACGTGAGTCGCGGCGCGTGGAGGCCGGGGCGGGCGCCAAACAGAAGGCAGGACGCGCGCCGTCGGCATCCGAGAGGGCTGCAGAGATGGGCGCGGTTCGCTGCCAGTGCCGCGGGATGCGCGCAGCATCACAAATCGCAGGGCCTCCAATCCGCAAGGGCTGCGGGGGAATCGCCGGTCGTGCTCCGCGGTTGGGCTGCCATGCCCGGCGAATCTGCCGCCTGGCGGCCGAGGCGCGATGAGGTTGGCTCGCTTGCGCCCCGAGACGCAAGGTGCCTGGCCGCTCCAGCACGACCCGGCGTGATGTAATCCATCGTCGGCAGTCTCGCGCTCTCAGTGCGCTGGCACGTCGTCATCGTGGAGAAGCGGTCAGGCTGGGCGCAGACGTGACCGCAAGTCGCCAGGCTCACGTTGCCCCGGGCGGGCGTCACCAGCTCAGGCAGCCTGGCGCGTGTCTGCTTGCCCTGGGTTTGCTGCAGGGCGGCTCTTGCACCGCATCCGATCGGAGAATTATCTCTCGTGCTGTTGGTGCTCGCCCTCGTCCTCGCGCGCTGCTTGCCGAGCAGCGAGCAGCCGGCAGGCACCTCCCTTGCTCGCCCTGCTCCAAGCGGCAGCCCCCATGCTGTCATCGCCCGCATCCCTGTCAGTCGGCCTTTGGTCATTCCTTTGTCAGCCCCGCTTCGTCAGGCCTTTGTCAGCTCGCTCGCTTCCCGCAGCTATAAATCTCCTCCCACTCTCGCAGACCTCAGCTCCTTTTTTCTCCAGCTCCTCTTTGCCTTTTGGCTTAGATCAAGTGTAGTATCTGTTCTTTTCAGTTTAATCGCTGAAACGTCTCTACGGAGACATTCGTGATTAATCCACTTTTTGGACTTGGGGAGACGGCCGCTGGGCTTGCCTATGTCGCCTCCCACAGTGTCGCCCATATTGCACTGTCTCGGGCTGACGCGAACTACGCTTTTCGTTGAGACACTTGCCTTGCGCGGGTGCTTGAGGAAGAGCTGTGCCGGGGAGGGACGGGAGAGAAGGGGCGATGGGGGTTCTGAGCGAAGTGTGCAAGCAAGTTTTCGTTGCTGCCTGCCAGCTCTGGCAGACTGCAGAAGGAGGTGTGCACGGGAACTCTGGCGGGGGCAAGTGCTGCCTGAGTCGCGAGGATGAGCGTGCGGCACGAGTGAGTTGAGAGAATCGAGAAAATCAGGAACGGCGCCTCGCGTTTGGCGTCGTCGCGTCGCGTTTGCAATATCGCGGCTGTGTTGGGCCGTGCGGCAACCCTTCGAGTGCCACGTGAAATGCGCCTCCCACAAAAACGAGAGGGGTGCTGTGCGATGCAATTCAAAGTGCCGTGCAGGATGTGACGTGAAACGCATGGCGGAGAGATTGGTGCAGCTCTGCAAACCGAGTGATGCAATCCTGCCGCGTGCGACGCAGGTCAACTTCAACCGACGCAGGCAAACTCTGCCTGCAACACCAACCTTTCGCCAAAGTAGCACCAACATCAAAGATGGCAGAGAAACAGGGAATGGTCGACCCGGCCCTCTTCGAGCAGCTCCAGGAGCGCGTCGACCAGGATTCGACGGTGCGGGAGGTGAGTTTGCGTGACGCTGGCCAGCCACCAGCCTTCCGTCCCGGAGTCCCATGCTGACCACGCCCGTTAGGAGCTGCGCGATATCATCCAGACCCTTGAGAAGCAAGGCACGCCACTCCCGGCCATTAGCCCCAAGTATCAAGTGCTTACCGTTTGCAGGCCGCTTTGCCCAGTCAATCCTCGCCCGCGCTCACTCTACCCCATCCGCAGATCGTAAGAACATGGCCCCTCTTGGCGTTTTTCTCAGGATTCACTGCTGACACCTGCCAAGTGCCTACCGTCGTCAGCTCCGCAGAGGCTGCTATTCGCTACGAGATCGATGGCGTTCAGAAGCTTGCTGAGGCTGCTTCCAAGCATCCGTACTACAAGTTCAATGGCATGTGGTCCCGTCAGGTCCAGGATACGGTGAGTTCTGATTTTCTTTCCTTTTTCATTTTGCTTGCACAGGAACAAGTCTTACCGGACGACTCAACATGCTGATGCCACACAGGTCTTCACTATCCTGTACTGCGGCTACCTCGGTGGCTATGCTCCCGAAGGTAGTGGTGCAAAGCTCGGCCGCTTGTTGACCATTGAGGAAGTGGGATCCATCATGAACAGTATGCATACACTTTCTCTACATTCATGCCTAAAAATCTGACCCGTGGACAGTACCGGTCAACCTCAAGGACAAGGACGCGTTCCACCTGACTATCGAAGAATATCTTCAGGCTCTCATCTCTCTAATCGATGAGCTGGTATGTTATCCGTCTCGGACATCTTGCTGTAGCTTTTGGGCGCTGACTCGGTACAGGCTCGTCTTGCGCGTAACTCTGTCACGCTTGGAGACTACAAGCGCCCGATGCAGATTGCACAGTTCATCAAGGATGTTCACGCTGGTTTCCAGATCCTCAACCTGAAGAACGACACTCTCAGGAGGCGCAGCGACGGAATCAAGTACAGGGTAAGGAGCCCGCTCTCAGAATTGAATATGGTCAGGTCAACGTGCTAAGAGATTGTAAACAGGTCAAGGAAGTCGAGGACGTGGTCTACGACCTCTCTCTGCGCAATCTGGTTCCTTCGGAGAGCAGCTGATCGTCTCTGTGCTGAATGCGGGGAAGTGGATTGAAGAGATGATATCTCAGGATTATGAGGGCTCTCGCAACAGCAGTACGATCAGGCGTAGGAAAAGTAAAATTCACAACGGTCAAAACTTCTGCATCTAAGAAATCAATGATTGAACGGGCAACTCTGAAATGTCTGAAATTTCTTAGTCTGCATGTGTAATGTAGCTGCGGGGAGTGGCCATCCGAGAAAGCTCCGCGCCAATTTCCAGCACTAACGCCGACGGCAAGCGAACACCTCGCGCATCCCAGAGCTTCTCTCAACACCAGGAATGGCCCGCCGGTGAACCAACATGTCGCAGCAGCCACAGACAATCTTCACGCGCATCGAGGACCCGGCCGCCAAGGCCCCCGCGCCCTCCTCCTCTTCCGCCCCGGCGACCTCGTCCTCCAAGCCCATCGAGACCCTGAACACGGACATCGCGCGCATCTACACCCACATCCACCCGCTCCTTGTCGTCTCCATCTTCGCTGCCCAGTTCAATGGCATCGTCGCAGACCCGGTGTCTTCGCTCTTCAATGCGCTCATCCCCCTGAGCGCCCTTCAGGTTGTCTACGCGATCCTGTGCCTGCCGGCCGCCGGCTCTGGGAGCTCAAAACCTGCCGGCGCGCGGAGGAAAGCGGCTGGCGGCAAGGCTGAGGCTAGCATCAGCAGCAAGGTCTCGGTAAGCGATGGCAGCTTGGCGAGCTACATTGGCGGTTTTCGCGTTCCGGCCAAGCTAATGCGTCCGCAGACCGCCGTCCTTTCCCTCATCCTCTCCACCATTGCCGGCGTGCCTCTCGTCTCCATCCTCCTGATCCTCTTCGGCGCGCCTCTGACGACGCATCTCGGCCATACTGTTCTCTGCGCTGCGCATATTGCACACTTGGCTGCTGTACCTACAATTTACGCGTATGGCGTCGACGGAGCCAAGTGGAGGGAATTGGTGGCGCTGCTTGTGCCCGTAGACGAGGTCTTTGGTGCTGCGGTCGGAACGCTTGTTGGTGCTTGGGCGGGCGCTATCCCTATCCCGCTGGATTGGTGAGTACATTCAGGCCGCCTGCGGTCTTTTGAGTGTAGGCTAATAGAATGCTGGTAGGGACCGAGAGTGGCAGAAGTGGCCTGTGACTATTGTCTGCGGTGCCTACGCTGGATATGCCGCGGGCAAGCTTCTCGGCGGAGTGCTGCTCAGGGGCAAGAAGTTTGCGTTCGATTAAAGCAGCCAGAGTACTCGATAGCGAGTACCTGCAAAAAGCAAAGCATGGATGCACTTATAATATGTTAATGCTGTAGATATACAATCCAGCCAGAACATGGCCAATGTTTGCCAAAGCAATTATTCATGCCGATGGCTTCTCCCGCGGGATGAAGACAGGCAGATATGCTCTCGGCGGTCGAGGAAGAGTTTATCCATACGTGCCTGTTGGATGCCTTAGGGACGGCCATCTGCCGCACATGGTCGTGAAGCATGGAGCATCCTCCCACACCAGAGCCAGACAAGCTTTCCAACATGCTCAACACCATGCTCACCGGTCAAAACCGGAAGCGGCCAGCAGTCCGATATCGCAGTCGCACGCAATTCTCACATGCGCGCGCTTCCTTGCATTCAATAGAGCGGCTCACCCAGCCTCAGCGTTTCAAGCCGACCAATTTGATGAGGCAACAAGCTTCTTCCTTCCTGCCAGCGCTTGCGGCCGCGGCGGTTGGTCGCCCACCGGACCATAGCTAGCGACCAGCCCTAGAGTCAGCATCCCGGTCGCGCAGCGCCCACCAAACTGCTTCGAGCCGTGCGACAGCTTCTGCCTGACTCAGTTGTAGAAAAAGTTCCAACCGCAGCTGTAGCTCGCCCACCTCGTCATCCACCTCTGCCTCGCCCGGATACACCACCGTCGCGCACCCCCAACATGCCCCCCAAAGCCGACGGATCCACCACCACCAGAGGCCGCGGCGCCCGCCGTGCCCGGGGCACCAGCACCCGCGGTCGCGGCGGCCGCGGCGCCGCGCAAGCCGCCGCGACACCGGACCAGCCGCAGGACGATGCGCCCGCTGCGAGAGACGCGAATGCCGCCGACGAAGACTCGCTGTTCGTGCCCAAGGACGACCCCATGCCCGACGCGCCCACGGCGCCCGATACCGCCGATGTCGCCATGCCCGACGCGGACGTCACCATCACCACCACCGAACCCGACACTGCGGCTGATGCCAGCGCTGGGGCTGCGCGGCCCGAGGATGCGCGCGTTTCGTCGGTGCGCGGGTCGCAGACGCCGGCGGGGTCGCCGGCGCCCGGGTCGCCTGCTTCGACTGGTGCGGCGGCTCGGGGCGGCGGGAAGAAGGCGCTTCATCGCTTGCCGACATTCAAGGGCCGCAGAAGCAAGGAGGAGCGCGAGGCGTTGGAGGCGGAGGCGGAGAGGAAGAGGAGGGAGAAGCTGCAGGAGCTTAGTGCGGAGGCGAATGCTGGGCGTGGCAGAGGTGATCGCGGGAGGGGTCGCGGACGAGGTGACCGCGGTGGGCGAGGCAGAGGCGGGTATATGGGGCAAGGTCGCTTCGATCCTATGAAGCAGGATATGGGCGGTGTCTTCGCCTCTGGGACTGTCAATGGTAAGCGCATGCCCCAATGCCCTCCCAATATCTTTCTAAAGGATTTGCTGCCACAGAGAACCGTTCCAGGATGGTCCATCGCGGCAAAACCTTCGGTGCTGGAACTGCCGGCGGAATCAAGCGCGAGCGAATCGTCTTCAAGAGCGACGGCAATGATGACGGTGTCAAGTCCGAAGACGCGGAGGATGGCGGCTACATATCTTCGGATCCGGAAATTGAGATTATGGGCCCGCGCCAGGATGTCGACAGAATCGGCACGATCAATCTGGTCAGCGACGAGGAGAACGAGGATATTGAAATGTCAGCAGGCCCATCTGCCCAGTCGAGACGCAGCAAAACCAGATTCAACACTCCCGGTCTTGCCCCTATCCGTATCCAGCGTAAGGAGCACGAGAATGCTCCGCGCAAGATTACCGCAGAGGCACCCGGCGATCCTGAAATCAAGACGGAAGGTGATACCTCCTCTCCTCGGAAGGGCAAGGGCAAGACGAAGGACGTCGAAGTCACCGGTTCTCAGGGCCGCTGGAAGGGCGCATGGGGATATTCTGAGGATGAGCACGGAGTTGTCACGATCAAAGACGAGCCCACCGATGAGCCTGATACCGTACCATCCGAAATTCCAGAACAGCCCATCCCGCCAATCAAGGATACGCCCTCTTCTCCGGAGCTGTCGAGGAGATCGAAGCCAAAGATCAAGCAGCGCAGGAAGCCGCGATTCCGCGATATCCGCGCCGCACTTGTCAGCGAGGAAGACAAGGAGGAACAGGAACGCCACGAAAACAACATGAGGGTCCTCGCAGAAGAGCTAGGCGAGATCACGCTTCCTCCTCCTGCAGCTGCCGATGCTGACCGCGACGGCGATACTGCAATGGGAGAGGGCCAGAATCCGAAGCAGGAGGAGTCGGTGGACAAGAAGGCCGAACGCGTGTACCTTTTCCAGCTTCCCCCGGTTCTCCCAAGCCTCACGATCGATGACACGGTCAAGAAGGAGCCCCAGTCGCCCGAGGCTACAAACCGCAGCAACCCGATCGACCTCGCAACGCCAGAAGTCACCTCCAACACGCCGATCAAGGTCGAGGATGACGCCGTTGGCCTTGACGCCGTGAGTCCGGATCTACCCATCAAACTCGCACCTGGCAGGGTAGGCAAGATGCGTGTTCACAAGAGCGGCCGCACGACATTGGATTGGGGCGGTACGAGTCTGGAACTAAGCATGGGCATGGGCGCCTCGTTCCTTCAGGATATCGTCATCACAAGCATCACGCCAGAAGAGGAGCGAGTCGGCCGCGATGGCGGCCACGCGATGAGTTTTGGCCAGGTCTTCGGCAAGTTCGTCGTCACTCCGGATTGGGATGAGATTGTCGGGTGAGCGGCGAGAACGCACGAGGA
Organism: Neofusicoccum sp. Z2; assembly: GCA_037356115.1. Taxonomy (NCBI): domain Eukaryota; kingdom Fungi; phylum Ascomycota; class Dothideomycetes; order Botryosphaeriales; family Botryosphaeriaceae; genus Neofusicoccum; species Neofusicoccum sp. Z2. The sequence goes on from JBAWJY010000004.1 coordinate 57,821, forward strand.
AAATGCGAGTAGAGCGGAGGAGCGGACGGAGAGAATTAGTCTTATTGGTGTGGTCAAAAAGGAGGGCATTGCTTGGCGTTGGGGTATATTTTTGGGTGCATTTTATGGGCGCTTCGATCGGCGGACAGCGGTACAAGATAGGTACGGATTTGTATGGGCATCATAGTGCCTCGTTGCGATGGCTCTGGGTAGTATAGTTAGTGAGAACGTCCGGGAGTTATACCCAATGTCACTTCAAACCATCTTTCTTTCATTACCAGCGAGGTAAGCGGCATTTTCTCCAGTCTCCGCATCGCTGAGAACCCTCCAACGGTACTTGAACAGCAGAGCGCCCCTCGACTGTCCGAGGAGATCTTCGAGCGTCACCGCCTTCTTCGCCAATGCCTTGATCTACACGAAGACACTATCCGCAAGCGCTAGGGGAAGAAGACGCAGACTCAGCGCCGTTGTCTACTAGGAACCACAGCTCCGGGGCTAGCGGAAGACCACTTCCCTGGCTTTTATGCCGGAATCGTAACGGCAGAGGAAAACCCCTTCTATTACCCTGGCGACTTCTGGCCGCACTTGAACGTGGAGGATCTCATCAAGGGGGACAGCCATCCCCTGCTGCTCAACACGCGTGGGCGCAACCCAATCCAGGAGTTCATCTACGATGATTTAAACAGCTTCTTGCCAGTTCGTCAGTCACACCAGCCCAGAATCAAGGAAAGCTACATGCCTTTCCACTACCAAGATACAGCTCAGACATACGGCAGGATCCACATCATTAATGAACCGCTTGGCAATGCTGAGCACAAGGAAGCAGCTAAGCTGGAGCTAATCGGCCGAGCCAGTGAGCTTAACCAAGGACTTAGCCTACTCCATATCCAGTCCCACCCCTACGGCACGTTGGTCGCCTGCTGCATACAGATCCTCCACGACATATACAGAGACGCACTCTTTGGAGGTCCCACTACTGGCGTCATCAACCCTGTCCCAGAGCCCAAGAAGACCCAGATCAAGGTCCCCGCTGGCGGACTGGCCCAGCCTCCTTATGAAGGCTACCATAACCCCATACGCCGTATACGAGGAAATGGACTTCGGCTTAGTAGAGCGCTTGCTGCAGGCCAAGTGCAACGAGACGGAGGACCGCATCCAGCTTCTTCGAGAGGACCCTTCGTACTTCGAGGACTTCATTAGGGGCTGGGCTGGCACACGAAGGGCACTGGATACAGAGTCCGTTTCCAAGGGGCGTGAAAGCTGAGCCTATATCATTCACGATGCTGTCAATGACGTATATAAGCATCACATGATGTGGGATGTTACGCTCACGCGCTTCCGCAAGCTCTGCAGCAGCTACGAGAAATACAAGAGTGACATTAAGAAGGAGCATGCCCCGCTGCCTAAGGAGTATGAAAAATACTTCTTGCTCTTCCCTCCGGCTTTGATGCTGATTAATTTCTCTCACATCGACGATCTCGTTCACATCATGAGCGTTCACCCATACTGCAGCGACCTCGTAACTCCGATCGCTGGAAATGTCAGTGAGCCGTTCAGCATCAAAATCCGCCACACAGACAACAAGTTCCTCTATGCCTTTTGGAGGTTCTACACGGACGCCAAAAAGAGCTATGGGATACTGCCACCTTTGTAATGGACCTGGACCGGCTCCAAACCAAGGACCCAGCCAACAGTAAGATAACAGGCGCCATGCAAGAAGTCCTCAGAGACGCATCAATCTCGGCGGCAGTCCACTACCAGTTAGCCAGCCAACAACCGCGTATCTTCAAGACCGAGATACAAGGCCTGGCCTTGAGCTTGCCAGTGATCACGGAGCGCGCCGACGAAATGTTCCCCCTACAACCACCTCTTCAACCACAGCCCCCTCGCCAACGAGATCTCCGCCACCAGCATGCCCACGTCAGTCAGGTTCCACTACCCAGTCGAGAAACCCCGCACCCCCACCGTTCTCGAACCCATGGCCAAAGCCGAGCAAAACCTCGACACCTTCTGGCACTTCGCCGACCCGTGGTTCTTCAACACCGCCGCGAAGCTCAAGGCCAGGAAGAGCACGCAGCAGCAGGAGGAGAAAGCCAGCACCATCAACCCCGCCAGCTGCACCAACAGCTCCCTCCACAACCTCCTCAAACACCACCTCCCGCGCAAGCGCGACCTCGCCCGCACCGATGCGCCAGCCACCTCCTCTTCCGCCTCCTCGTCAGTCGACCTCTTCTCCCACCTCCCTCTCTCTCAATGAACCCGCCACCGGCCGCCGCCCCGCGCATTGATGTCGAGAGCGTCCATTGGGATGCTAAGGCCGGCAACCACGTCTATGCTTACTTCCCGACTCTCAACCCGCTGCGACCCTGGGAAAGCCATCCGTTCTCACTGCTGTCGACGTCAATGCTGCGATCATTCTACCACAGTCTGAGCACACACAAAGTTCACAGAGGAGAGAATTCTGTAAAGGGCGATGTAGAGAAGCACATGATATCCACGATAAAAACGAGGACGTCACTAGACAGTAACAGCACTGCCAGTATCACGTTTCATCAAAAAGTCGGCTGGCATGACCAAAGTCCTGAAGGCGAATGATAACCTGCTCACGCTCCTGGATGGACCTTGTTCAAAACATTCGACCAAATCGACTCTTCGATGCAATCGGCTACTGTTAAATGGAGGTGGTACTGGCACATCAGACCTCCTCTCTTAGCTGAATATCCATCCAAACGCCAAGCTCTGCTGGAGTGTGAAGAAGACAGCGGAATGCCTCGTTCAGGCCCTGACCGTTGCGCTGAGTGGTGTGGCAGAAAATTATGTTGGAGTAGGTCAGAAACTTGATATACATGAGTTTTCGAATCAGGAAAATGATCATGTATGGGTAAAGGTTGGTGTTGTATTGTGTGGGCCAGGCGGGCTCTACGACGGCGTCATGGAGGCTATTGTTGCAACTGAGAGGAATGGGCTGGCGATATTTGAGCTTGAGGTAGACGCATATCTTTGGTGAGATCATCGTAGTCTTAGTACTACGATCAAGAGATATCATTATTTTGAAGCTCGTGTGATGCCAATACTGTTATAGAACAAGCGGTTGCAGGGGCAATTGCTACGCCGGGGACAACACGTATCGTCGGGTAGCGCAGCATTCAAGCTTTCTAGAGTATCCAAGGTAAGTTGTGGCTTCGACACGAAGTCGTACCGCACGGAAAACATCCCGCCACGAGTCAGATCAGATGCCGAAAAAAAAGACAATCAATATTAAGGTGAGGGGGTGTGTCAGATGATGAATGACCAAGCCAACGCAATTGATTGCGCGGGCTCGCCTTTTTCTTGGATTTCTTGGATTCGACATTATGATTGGTCAGATTCACGAAAGGAAGCAACCAGGGTTTCATCCTTCCTACGCTCCCGACAACTACCGTATACCGGAATGTGCCGGCGTCTGCCGATTCCTGCCGGTACCTCGTACACTCACGTGCTTTCACTTCTGGCAGTATATTACCTGTTGAACACTTCTCTTCCCCCAAACACCCAGTTGACTGTAGATTTCAGCTCACCTCCCCTACAATGGAGTACAATCAAGACGTTCCTCGTGGCCAGTATGAGCAGATTCCATGAAACCATTTTTAGTTATCCATTATGCTGATGCAATCACCCAAAAGGCGGCCGGTACTTTGCTGGGGTCACACAAGTATGTATGCAGCTCCTTTTTGTGATGAAGCTCGGCATGGTTGACACAGTGGCATCCAGAACTGCCGAAACAGAAGGGCATCATAACTTACCAACTTGCTCCAAACCGCCAACGGCCTCTCGCGGGTGCTGCACATAGTGCCGTCTTCAACACGGCACGGAGGGTGCGCAGTCAGCTCTTATATGTCGCGCCACCATTTATTCTCGGCTATCTGGCGTTGACGTGGGCGGAAGAAAAGTAAGGATTTATAGAATTTGACACTGGGGGCATTTGGGAGCCTCAAGTTAACTACTTCCTAAACAGAAATCGATACTTGAACACCAAAGAAGGAAGGCGAGAAACAGATGCGGAAGCGGAAGCTGCTGGATAGCCATGTGGCCTATCCGCGTCTCCCATTGAGATAGAGAGAAAGAGTGGGAGACTTGTTTCTTAGACATCTTCAGTATCATACCCCTCTTCATCATTCCACCTCTTCCTTCACAAAGAACTCTATGATCAGTGTTTATGCGTCGAGTTCGGTAATTCTCTCACCTGAAACAGTTATCTGTACCAATGTCGAGACCAAAAGCTGTGGTCATCACTGCCTTGAACTGTGGACCTTGCCTCTACGTGGAATGGATTGTGCGAGCAAGCAAGAATGTCCCTTGTTACCTACATAAGCTTTTATTTCATGCCGGAATTTATTAAGCATTAGAAAGAATTTCAGAGATTGCTTCAAATTCTACAACACAAGCAGTAACTTCTCATCGCCGTATTATCGAAATTATCTGAGCGTTTAAAAAGCTTTGAGACTGTTTGAACAGTTTTGTCCAAGCCCGGAAATTGAAGGCCGAATAACGAAACTCCGGATTGTGCTTCCTTCATAGAGGCGAAACTGAAGTTCACAAGGGAGCCAGCCTATTCAGACACAGAAACTGTACTATCACGGCTCTCTGCATCAGAGACTGCCTTCCGGTATTGTTATGCCTGAGCTGTCTTTCCCTCGGAATCTGAAAGCTGTTTCGTCCACCATAGATTTCAGCAGCAGAGAACTCTAAGCATCAGAGGAGAGTGAACGATGCTCAGCTTCTCGAGTTGCCTGGCCCTCACTTGCCAGCAACCTTTTGCATCTTCTTCATCTTTTGAAGAACAATGACAGAGACAACAAGAACGAAATCCATCCACATCATCCATGCAAGGGCAGCCAGACCTGGGCTAAACACCAACCCTTCCTTTCGAAACGAGCCTTGGAAAGCTGCATGGAAAGCCACAATAACGGTCCTTACGCTTGTCAATATCAGACCGCAGCCGGCTCTAAAGACAATTCTGCCTTTACTGTCCTCGTGTGGAAGGAGATGTTCCGGGATTGCGAAAGCTACCCAAGCCACCTCGAGACCCCATCCCAGTACCCATAGAATTCCCGCGAGATAGTACGTGATTTGAGAGAGATCATGCTAAGAGGAGGTACGTTAGACATAACTTGGACATTACTCAAATTCGATTCATCGTAGAGCAGAAAGACTTACATCTAAGAAAGACTTGACCAGAAGAAACGTACTTATTTCCCCCAGAAGGAGGAAGACGACGCTGAAAGCCTTTTCCAGAGTGAGATTGACCTTGATATTGAATGTCAGGCCACTGATCGTCTCGCTCTGCTTTTTGGATGAATTATCTTCCTTCTCTTTCTTCGCGGCGAAAATATGCTCGTTGGGGGGCTTGTGGTAGAGAAATTCGTTAGACTGGGGCCCGATCGGTTCCATCATACGAAGGTTCTGGTATTGCAGAGGTGCAAACATAGGTCGGCATTCTGGAATACGGTTTTGCGCCATTGTATGTAAGAATTGAGGCCTTTACGGGAGGGACAGCTAAGAGATAGAAATGCGACTTGCTCAAATTCCTCACACGGGTTGATGCTCGTCGCGATGGAGTACATATACTAGTAAAATACTACTCAACATTCTCTTTCGCGCGCATCCGAGTTTCAACTGAATATGAAGTGTCGTATTGGACGAAATGTTGGGATTGGCGTTCACGGGACAGAAAACTTAGTGCGCCGGGAGATCTTTGGGTCTCTCCAAAATCAAGCACAACCCTCCTTATCTATCCCTTCTTATTTTCGCGGAATGTAATACGGAGAGGTGAAAAAAAGAGGGTCTTGGCCACCAGGTCCACATTATTCAGGCAGAACTCGCGCCAATGCCGCACCAAGGAGGTCCGTCCACGACATTGCGGAAAGAACAGCTAGACGAACGTTGAGATGGAGCCGTTCATTTTTGAGTACCTCCTTAGGCGCCTTATGGAAAGATCCCAACAGAACCCTGTCAGTTTTTAGGCCTATCTCGTGTCCAATGTGAATCAATAAGCTAAGATGTGTTCGAAAGAGTGTCAAAATGAACAATCCAGACAAAGCATACACCGAGCTTCAGAAATCCCATAATGCCAGCAAAGTAATACGGTAGTTGGGGAAGTTCGAGCTGAAGACAGGAATCAGTGACGTGTTCGAGTCATTATGTCTCCAGGACCAGTGCGTTGTTGATCATCCCGAAGGTTAAGAAGATGCCAATGAAGGCATTCTGGAGCCTCTTCGTTGCGCCGAGAAGTTGAGGAGCCACTTTTTGATGGAATTTCGCAAAATTAATTTTCAATAAATTGGTCATCACAGCCGATTAGCCTGTTGAGAACTGAAAGAAGCACCAAATAGCATCGGATCGCTGACGTTGAAGTCTAGTAAAGAGGCACCACTTGCCCCCCTTTTCTCTGGATCAAGTCTCCCGAAGCTGCACTGACACTGCCCCATTAATGCACTGGATGAAAGCACATTAGAAAGTTCTCTATGGCAAAGGATAGATTTTTTCTTTTTGGAAAAGGATTCAGAGCTCACCATTCGCGCAAATTTGGTCGACCTTCAAGTCAAAACCCGAAGTTTGCGCTCTTCCCCGCAAACCACAAAAGCTCGTGCAATCAGTCCAAGCTAAGGATACCAATACTTCTGACTCCAATACGTCTGTACCCTCCCCATCCAATCATCTCCGTCTAATCCCATCCATGAAACCATCTACGCGCTCCCCCACGAACTTCGCGCACTTTGCTGACAACGTGCCTACTTTATTCCAATTCGCCGCGACGACCGCAAACGCTAACAATGTGGCCGTTGTGACCCAAAAGACCCACATCCGAGGATTCGGATTGAGCTCGCGGATGTTCATGCCGAAAAAGCTGGTAGACGTTGAGATGGGAATAAAGATGAAGGCCAAGGCGGTGAGTCTCTTCACAGTATCAGCCTGCTCGATACCTTTCCGAGCTTCGAGAAGCTGCGTGTGCGCGAGGAGGATATGCTGTTGCGAGACGATTACGTCAATGTGGTGCTGAATTATCGGCAAGTGACGCGTGAAGCGGGTTTGGAGCGCGGTGATGCGGCGTTGTTGTGTGACAAGGGCGGACGAAGACGAGGACAGCTTGTTGAAAGTATCGCCTGGAGTGTTCTCCAATTCTATGAGAACCTCAAGATGGTCTAGCATCTCAGCGAGGACGGAGATATTGGACAGGACGAGCTCTTTGAGCTCTTGTTGTGGATAGATTTCGCGAGTGTCCGACGCAGGGTTGGCTCGCATTGAGTCCAGGACTTGACCTAAATACCTGACCACTCTCTCGATTGTATTGATGTGAGCCTCCCAGTGACCCAGCGCATGTGCATAGAGGGAAGCAGTCAGTACAAATGGATCATTGGCCAGAGAAAGTGTACCAGAAAGATCTTGATACTCCATTTGCCATTGGGTAAAATGTTTTGTATGCCGGTCATATTCCAGAAGATTATGTTCCAAACCCAATGATTGCATCGGCGGAGCAGGTTCTCGCGACGCCTTCAGTGATCCTAGGCAGGGGAGGTGTTCACTGAGCTCTGGTGGAAACAGCAGGATAGCTAGGAATCTCGTCAGCGAGGTATCAAGGCGAGTAGAAATGATGGGAGACGTGTAGAAGTACGGATGATAGCTCCAATCAATCAATATACTGGGTGATACCAACCTGTCCATTTCTCGCTAGACTCCGCCCGGATTTCGAAGGTGACGTGCTCGAAAACCCTGGGCAGGCATGGAATCGGACCGTCGATGAAAAGCAAAGGTGTCATCTCGTATCGATAGAGCGACTTTGTAATTTTCCTCCGCTCCCGTGAGGACACAAAGCGTGCTGGAACACCATCTATCATTCTTGGGACTTGAATGGTCGTGCCGAATGAATTCGCACGCGTCCATACACGCGGGATCATGGTATCAGCGTCCGGCAAATCTAGACGAGGTGCGTGGCCGTCGGACCTCCACATGTCTCTGACATGCTGCTGGAACAACCGCGGCTGCAGGTTAAGCGACGATCCCAGCATCTCCAAAGTAATCGGTAGGATGTTCTCCACGGCGATGATGCGTTGCGCATACGGTACTGATGTCTCCAGGCGGCTCCGGAAAGCCAATAGCTGCAAGTCCTCCCCTTGCCAATAGGAGCTGCCATCGAGCTTGCAGTTGAAAGCCTCAGGGTCCTCGAGAGTGCCATCCGGGGCAATTTCGAGGTAATAGATAGTACTGGATTTGTTGCCGGGAGGCCCGTCTGCAAGCAAGCTTTCCGCCTCATGTTTGGGGAGCGATGAAAGATATGAATGGTACGGTGATGTTCGAACAAGCGTTGTCGAGATGAATGGGTTGTCCAGGGAAAGCGAACGTGGGCGGCGCAGAGCTCTGTCCGAGCCTTTGGCCTCCCATATCGATAGTTCTGGCATTTTGCAAGTGAAATGACGCTGGAAGATGATTGCTGAAAGATGGACGGATGGCCAAGATGTCTATAGACTTCTTTTTCGGAGATCTTTCGAGGCGCAGTCGGACAGGGCTCAGCGGCTAAATCTGCACACAGCCTCAAAGAACACTAGTGCTGACTGCTGCCTGAATCGCTGCAATTTGGATTGGTACAGCCAAGGTGCAGTGCCGATATAAAATATCGAAATGATTACCTGAAAGCTGTATAGATGGAACAGACAAAAGGTGGAGCTCTGGGTCACTAAGTCACCAAACGAGAAGGCGGCCGGGGCAGAAGGGCCAGAATGCTTGAAACAGATAAGTAGTTGCCGCAAAAACCGGGCGTTTTGCGGAGCAACACAGCAAGTACAATTCCTACTTCGGTTCTGGTATACGTTTATCGTAGGACGCCTCCGTCTGGTTAGGAAGATGGCACAGAGTTTTGATTGTGGTATTTGTGAGCCAAGAGTCGTGACCGGTCTCACGGCCGATTCAGCCCTCTCCCTTCCTCCAACGCCGACCGAATGTTTTACACCTGTGTCCCGATTATAGTTCAGAATAGAAACGACCCAATCAGTCATGAATCGAGGTACCGCAGAGGTGATATATCCTTTGGTAGCCGAGCTCCGCATGCACCTCTTGAGACGCCGTTTCGACGTCCACCTTTGCACCAGCCTCTTTCACACAACAGTCAAATGAGTTGCTTGAGCGCTTTTTGCCCCCTTCCTCGCTGAGTAGATCTTCGCCGGCAGACTTGAGTTCCTCGAGGTTGCCCCACAAGATGAAGAGCTTCTCTCGCAGCTGCCCAAGAGTCTTCCTATCTTTTCGCAGACTATTCCAGGTACGTTAGTTGTTAGGTCAGTACGATTCACGGTGTCAAGAGTTGACCTACTCGGTAGCGTCCAGCCGAAGGAGATATTCCGCATCCTGATCAAACACCAGCAATGGGATTCTGACCGGTTCCTTGGCTCCAGGAGGTTGCTTTGCATCTTCAACAAGCAAGCAGAAATGCCATTCCCAACGTTTGGGGCTCATTGACAGGGCTGTATACGATGTCGAGCTTTGTGTGTCCGCTTGCATACTGATGTCATTATACTGGGGATCATCCAGCGACTTCGAGAAGTCCTCGAGTTTGTGGGGCCAAAAATCGATGACGCGGACGCGCGCCCTGTAGTTGGCAAGAGTAAACGGCATTTCGCAGCTGATACCGCTTGGAGTCTTGTACTGGCGATGTGCATTATTCTCAATATCGGCAAGACTTGTGATCGGATCCTGAGGCCGCTCGCATTTCACTATTCAATATCAGCCACGGTTCAAAAACACGTCTTGCTGAGCAACCATACCGTAGGAATTCGATCCAGAATGGTCCGTTTCACTCGTCTGCTCTTCATCATGTGCCACTGGTTGCTTTTCCCGCTTTCTCTTCTTCCCCTCCCTTCGCTTCTCTCGCTTCGCGGCTTTGCCTCGCGCGCCGTCGTGGTCGCGCTGCTGTTGGTTACTGATCCGGGCCCAATATTTCTGGCTTCGGTCTTCCAGTTCGTGCAGCCGCGCATTGTGCGGAGAGACTTTGCCGACGTTGATGCGCGAGTGGGAATTCCTGTCTTGATGAAGTACGCCTTCGATCTTTGTGCCGGAATAATCCATCTTGACGTGTACATTTTTCAGCTCAATATAATCCCCTTCTTTGACATTGTGGAGGGCATAGCTCGCGTGTGGCTCCCAGAGCTTCACTTGCAAAGTCATCTGTCCGTACGGCCCAGACCATTTCCTGTTGCTCCAAGGTCCAGTATAGTTGAAAGAATCGCCATCCCTGTCAGCGTCGATATCGGGATCGTCATCTGGAGGGGGATAGCGGTAAAGAAGATTGTTTTCAGTGTAGTCGGTGACGTATAGCTCGTTGGCCCTGGGGAATATTCTTCTGACTTCGACGATGAGGTCAAAAAACCGGGCCGGGCCAATGTTTTTAATGACGTCGAACTTTTCACCACGGGTGCTCTGGGGCGCCTCGGTAATCTGAAGCGTTTGTCGTACCGGATCTGGAGACAATGCATGTCGCAGGAAGATGACCCACAATTGTTGCTCGTTGGTCGGCGGCTGCGCATCTTTAGGGATAGGGAAGTAGTGCAGCCTCTGCCCGGAGACGTAAGAGTCGCTGAAGTGCGGTGCCGGTATGGAGTTTGATGGGAAAATGAGGCATTGGCTCCAAAATGTCTTGTTGAGGAATGGCTGGCCCCTGTACGCGCCCACCTTGATCTAAGTCAGTGCCAAAACCTATAAGGTCCATTTTGGTTGGATACGAACCTTACAGCCTCGCAGCAGGACTGTGTCACCTACGCTCTGAATCTTTGGTGCCTCCTCATCTGGCTTCAGGAAGAACCTGACTTTGAGGCTGGGTCCTTGGGAGAGTTCCGAGGTGACAGTCTCATCTTGGATGCTGATAGTCAACAGCCGGTCTGCACAGAGGGTCAGCTCAGGCTAGCAGTTCAGTGAGGCGGACCATACCAGAGCCTCTGGTTTGCTTCGTTGGCAGGATATGTTCAATAACGCCGATTACGTTCACTTTACTGTCGACGGGCGCCTCCAGAACTTCCTGGACTGTCATGAAGCCGTCTGGCTGCTTGCTCGGGCGAGCGAAGGGCATGCTGCGCACGAGGCTGGCAGCCGACGCGTCGCGTGTGGTGCAGGCAGAAGGCGCAGAGATGCAACGAGGCCGAAGCAGCGGTTGGGATGGCGTCACCGAGGACAGCGGATGTTCAGGGCAGGCGACGAAACGGGGAAAGTCACGGGAGCATGCAGGACAATGCTCGTCCCGTCACGGCTGCGGCGTCACAGGCGAGCAGAGGGCGCGTCGCAGGCACGCGGCCATTGGCTGGCGATTGGAGATCGGCTGGCGGGGCAGGCTGAGGTGTCTGCGGCGGCACCGGGCGCGCTGCAGCAGGCCGCGCAACAGGACGGCTTGGGCGACGCGCGCGCACAGCTGGGTCGGCTCGACGGCTTCGCACGCAGCGCTTCCAGCGGCGCGTGCAGGCGTGGGCGTCGCAGCCCGCGCGCGCCGTGAGGCAGCGCAGGCGCCCGCTTGGCGCCCGCTGAGTCAGCGGCGCTAGTCGAAAACAGAAAACAGCGCCCAATCCTCGCAGGGCTGTTGCCCGCATTATTTTCCGCCCGCTCGACCTGAACTTCCTGCACCCCCACGAGCGTCCTGCCTCACCTTGTTCCCACCCGCGCCGGTTGCAGCGAACACCGTCTCCTCAGCCGTCCCTTGACCTCCCGCGCCCAACGCGTTTGCTGCAGCTCATTCCGCCACCATGGCCGATCGCTACATTCCCGAGCACCGTCGCACGACGTTCAAGGCGAAGAACACCTTCAAGCCCGACGAGCTGCGCCGCCGCCGCGAGGAGCAGCAGGTCGAGATCCGCAAGCAGAAGAGGGAGGAGAACCTTGCAAAGCGCCGCGGCATCGCCCCCCGCGAAGGCGGCGGTCCCGGTGCTGCGCTGGGCGCCGCTCCGGACAGCGACGATGAGGGCGGCAACATCGAGAGCCAGGTACGTCACACCCCGCTACCATCTCTGCACCATGCGCGGGCCTTGCCGCCCAGGCCGCTGCCCATCGCACGTCCGCTTCCGCGGGCCTGCGGCTTTTCGCTCAGGCTTTTATGCCGCTATTTCCCCGCCTGATAGTTCCCGGGCGAACTGGCCATCTCACCAGCACGAGCCACGCCAAGGGCCATGATTTTCCCTGGGGCTGTCCATGCTCAGACGTTGAGCGCGTTGGCTGACATGTTTGCGCACAGCTCAATGAGGAGCTCCCCCAGATGGTCAAGGGCGTCTTCTCCGACCAGATAGACGAGCAGATCCAGGCGACCACCAAGTTCCGCAAGCTCCTGTCGAAGGAGCGCAACCCTCCGATTGAGCGCGTCATCGAGACCGGCGTCGTCAGCAGATTCGTCGAATTCCTCCGCTCCCCCCACACTCTCGTCCAGTTTGAAGCCGCTTGGGCCCTCACCAACATCGCCTCTGGTTCTGCCCAGCAGACCCAGGTCGTCATCGAGGCTGGCGCCGTCCCGATCTTCGTCGAGCTGCTCAGCAGCCACGAGCCGGATGTTAGGGAGCAGGCCGTTTGGGCTCTGGGTAACATTGCTGGCGACAGCCCCGCATGCCGCGATTTCGTTCTCCAGGCCGGTGCTCTGAGGCCGCTGCTCAACCTGCTCGGCGACAGCCGCAAGCTGAGCATGCTGCGCAATGCAACCTGGACTCTGAGCAACTTCTGCCGTGGCAAGACTCCCCAGCCTGACTGGCAAACTGTAAGTTTCCCCCTGTAGACTGCGGCTGAGGACCCCGGATAATGACATCAGCTTTCCAAGATTGCCCCCGCGCTGCCCGTTCTCGCGAAGCTCGTTTACTCTCTCGACGATGAGGTCCTGATCGACGCCTGCTGGGCCATCTCCTATCTGTCCGATGGTTCCAACGACAAGATCCAGGCTGTCATTGAGGCTGGTATCCCGCGCCGCCTGGTCGAGCTCCTGATGCACGCCTCCACCTCGGTGCAGACTCCTGCGCTGCGTTCTGTCGGCAACATTGTTACCGGTGATGACGTTCAGACCCAGGTCATCATCAACTGCGGCGCTCTGCCCGCCCTTCTTTCCCTGTTGAGCTCTACCAAGGACGGCATCCGCAAGGAGGCTTGCTGGACCATCTCCAACATCACCGCAGGCAACTCCACTCAGATCCAGGCTGTCGTCGACGCGAACATCATTCCCCCGCTCATCCACCTTCTCTCCAACGGCGACTTCAAGACGCGCAAGGAAGCTTGCTGGGCCATTTCGAACGCCACCTCGGGCGGTCTCCAGAAGCCCGACCAGATCCGCTACCTAGTCTCGCAGGGCTGCATTCGCCCTCTGTGCGATCTTCTGGCGTGCCCTGACAACAAGATCATCCAGGTCGCTCTGGACGGTCTCGAGAACATCCTCAAGGTCGGCGAGATGGATAAGGAGGCCACGGAGGGCGGCGAGCCCATCAACCGCTACGCTTTGTTCATCGAGGAGTGCGGTGGCATGGAGAAGATCCACGACTGCCAGAACAACGCCAACGAGGAGATTTACATGAAGGCGTACAACATCATCGAGAAGTACTTCTCGGACGAGGATGATGCGGCCGGCGACATGAACGAGTTGGCTCCTCAGCAGGGCCAGGACGGCACGTTCGGCTTCGGCGCTCAGCCTCAGCAGCAGAACTTCAACTTTGCCAACGGCGGTGACTCGATGGACATGTGAAGCGGTTGCCGCATGTAGTCTGTCGCAGCGTTATTGACGGCTGCGGTGGACGACTTCAGCTTCCGAGCGGCGGCTCCTCCCGTCTGAATAGTCGCGTAGTCCAGTCCGGTTCGTCGTTGTCGCTATATATACCGACAAAAGGACAGGCCAACGTTGCTTTTGCCCCTACGCGGTGCGGGGGTGCAGGCGCACGTGCGCCGATTCTGGATACAATCGAGGACTGCATTGCTTTTCCCTAGCAACACCGACGACCAAACCCCCTTCGTCAGCCCATGACAGCAACTGCCCAAAACACACCCAATACTACCTTTTCCGCCCCCGTCTCTGCGAGTCGTCCCCCTTAGTCATGACCGATCATGATCCCCCCAAGATTCACCGTCATGTATTCTCCCTTTTGCAGTGTCCAATCGCCACTGGCATCATCATATCCCCGGCGTTCTAGTCCGATTCTCGAGTTTTGGTTGTGTTTTTCATGCGGGAAGGGTCTTTTTTCGGGCGGCTGTTGATAGACACTCGATAGGAATCAATCGCGAGGTCTCTTTACAATCGGGCGTAATATTGAACCGTGTGGCTTTATGAGCATGTGGGGGAGTGAACCGGATGCGCGGCCCTGTGACAAAAATAGTCCATGTCCGATGCTGTCATACCAACCCGGAGTAACGTCGCATGACAGCGCGGGATCCAACAACCCAACCCACCGTGCCGCCCCAAGCACAGCACTCACGGGCTGAATCTGGACTGATCTTAAGCAAGGAAATCAGAGGGCAGGCACGATATCATGAGGAAATATAGAGAGATTTATTGCGGTGTCCAGCAGAACGGGACACTGTCTCCACCGAGACTCGTATGAGAAAACCGGTCAAGAGCGCGCATGCACCAGGGCTACAACCAAGAATTTGCGAACCGGATGGAGGTCGGCTCGAAGACGCAAGTGGGACCAATCCTTTTCGTGGTGGGCATCTCAGATTGGCGCGGGAAGACACGATCGGACGGCTGTATACGAGAGCAGGTGGCGCTGCTCAGCTGGCGACGCGCGCCGCGAGGAAGCCTCAGCTCCGCTTTCGAAAGCTTCGGCGGCCCGTCCTTGCAGAATTGAGAGCTTTTGCCGGGGCGCTGTTTGATCCTCCGTCGCGCGACAGCGGCGGATCCGGCTGGGCGGCGGGGCATGGCGCAGGCTGAGGCTGGCAGATCGTTGCACGTATTGCGTGCAGCAGGGCGGCAAGCGGATGGCATTGGCTGGATCGGGACTAAACCTCCTTGCCTTACCAGGCTGATGCCGGGCGCGGTGCGCGTTTCGAGCGGTGGCACGCGGCGCTGGCGGTGTTGCTGCGGCAACTCGGCCGCCCGGGCGCGTCGCTCGGTAAACAGCTCAACACCACGGCCGATCCGCGTCTAAAGAAGCGCTACGTACCCACCCGCTCTGCCGCTCTCCTTTGCCTCA
The DNA here is from genome assembly GCA_037356115.1 of Neofusicoccum sp. Z2. Lineage (NCBI taxonomy): Eukaryota > Fungi > Ascomycota > Dothideomycetes > Botryosphaeriales > Botryosphaeriaceae > Neofusicoccum > Neofusicoccum sp. Z2. The sequence goes on from JBAWJY010000004.1 coordinate 72,958, forward strand.
CCACCTCTCCGCTCCCTAGAACGCCGCCGCCGCTCGCTCCAGAGCCTGCATCGCCCACAGCCCGCCCTGATCCGCGGCGCAGCGCACGAGAAGCCCGCGATCGTCACGACTGCAGCCTGCCCCCGAGTCGGAAGAGCTCGCCTAGCTGCGCGCGCACCACCCGATTCGTCCTCCGAGAAGCTTCCTGCAGTGTTGCATGACACGTCGCCGTCCTACTGCGTTCTTGTGCGCAAGCTCGCATAGCGATGGATACTAGCTACCTGGCGCAGCAGGTCACCACTATCATTGACCAGCTGCACGGCCTGTTCGATGACATTGGCGTACCCAACCATGATCGCGATTCGCGCGAAGCGGAGGCAAGTTTTCACGCGCTGCTGCTTTGCATCCTCCTGCTGACTCTCTCCGCAGCTCTTCTCTGCTCTGTCGGAAACCCTGAACAACCAGCTAAAGCTAGTAAACGCGTACGCCCAGCCCGCAAGCTCTTCTCTCGAACGCTGGAGCTAACGTTCAACAGAGAAAAGAATGAGATGACCGAAGAGGCTCAACGCCTGATCAAGACCATCAAGCAATTGGAAGCGTCAATAGACGGCAGGAGCCCACGCGACAGCTACGAACCTGAGGACGAAGACCTGAAAATCACATACCCCTTGACTCGCTGCATCCAGATCCTGAAGGAAAAGCACAAGGCCGTCAGCAGACAACACCGCGAGCGCTTCGAGCAAGTCAAGAGTAAGCCATACCCAGCAAATGCATCACACGCGCCGGTGCTAACGCCTGGTAGAACTTGCGGCAGCTCTGGAGTCATATGCCTCCCATCTCGAGCCCTCCTTCCTCCAGATCAAGCTTCCGCCCACATCACCCAACGCTAAGATTCCTCCGACCTTTGACGTCTCCTCCGCATACGTCGCTTCGCTCGACAAAGAATTCTCCCGCATATACGAAGAGTACAGCCGCCGCGTAAACTGGGTTCAAACTACCGCGGACGAAATCATTAAGCTGTGGGCGGAGCTGGGAACTCCTCAGGCGCAAACGGATAGCGCCATCTTGGAGTTTGCGAGGGAAGCGCCGGAGCAGTTGGGCCTGCATCAGGACGACCTCGACCGTCTGCACTCCAGGAAGGAGAACTTGATCGAGGAAAAGGCACAGAGGGAGAAGCGCTTGAGGGATCTGCGTAACAACATCGAGGCACTTTGGGATCGCTTGGGTGTGGAGGAGGCCGAACGCAAGACTTTCGTCGCAAGCAACCGTGGCTGCGGTCTGAGGACCATCAACGAGTACGAGGACGAACTTGCGAGACTCAACGAGCTAAAGCGTCAGAACCTGCACCTGTTCGTCGAGGATGCTCGGGATAGGATCCAGCAGCTATGGGATAGCCTGTACTTCTCCGAAGAGGAGATGTTGGACTTCACGCCAGCTTTCTCAGGTACGCATGTCAAGGACCAATGTGTGTCATTCATCTAACATTCTTCGCAGATGTCTACAGCGATGCCCTTCTCTCTGCCCACGAAGCCGAAATCGATCGTCTCGAAGCGTTGAGGGAGCAGCGGGCTCCTGTCCTGGCCCTGCTCGACAGGCACCGTGCTTTGCTCAATGAACGCGACGAGCTAGCTGCATCGGCCGCAGATGCGTCACGTTTGATGGGACGTGGCCAGAAGGGCGAGAGGCGCGATCCTGGAAAGCTGCTCAGAGAGGAGAAGATGAGGAAGAGGATAGCGAAGGAGCTCCCTAAGGTGGAAGCAGAGCTCAGGAAGGTTCTCGAGGCTTACGAAGACGAGTACGGCAGGCCGTTCTTAGTCCAAGGAGAGAGATACCTCGACGAGCTCGAGGCTTCTGCTAACACAAGGTCCCTTCCCCCGCGCTCCAAGACCCCATCTGCTACGCCGACGACGCAGAGGCCTGCGCTCCACAAGCACAGCAAGTCCGCCTCTTCTCTCGCCAAGGATTCTGGTACGATATCTCGCGCAGGCAGCGTTCGTGGTGGATCTGTCGCTCCGCCGTCCCGAGCAAAGACTCCCGTTGCGACCAACTTCAGCCAGAGCACGGCTAGCTTCAGAAGCAATGCCGACTACAGCATCGGTAGCATCTCGAGAGGCCACAACCCTCTGGCCGCTTCCGTGTCTTCGAACGGCAGTGTTCGGGGTGGAAGTCCTACGAAAATCCCTGGCCGCGCTCCGCTGAGGAACATGAAAGATGGCAACAACTCGAACGACCGTCAGTACCAGCCCGGAAAGGACGACTCGACGATCCGTGGCAATAATTCAACGATACGCGGGAAGATGGGTCCTCCGCGTGCGCCTCCGCCGAAGATGAAAGATCTGTTCACGCCTCCGGAAGCCAATGGCTACGATCGCGAGAATTTCTCGGAGCGCATGTCGAACTCGAGCATCGTCCGTTCAATCCCGCCTGAAGACCCGTATGATGACCGCTCCTTCATGTCCTTCGTGCGGCCCGAATCTGGCCGCGGCCACTATCCGCCCATGGCGCCGCCACCTGCACGCTCCGATAGCCGTCAGACTTCGACCACCTCGTCGACCGCGCACACCGCTCAGTCGGGCTCTGAGAACTGGGAGACGTACAGCGACGTCTCAGAACCCGAGCCTGATGCCAGCGAGGCGTACTACGCCAAGCTGCGCGCCAACCACATGAAGCGCTACACTCCCGAGCTGAACGGCACATACCGCAAGTCAAGGCCAGCAGGTGGCATCCGCGGCGTTGGCCCGACCGAGACGATGGTCGAGAGCGACGACGGCCATTTGGTGCGGGCTGATGGTAGCGAAGCGGGTTGGACGGACGACAACGAGACGTACTGAACGGACGTCGACCGGTACTCACAAGTACAAAGGCTGGTTGCACCCGGTCAAGATGCTTTCGGTCCCCTTTTTCTCTTAACTCTTTTCCTTTCTGTTTATATGGATACCCTAGATGGATTACACGCACGCGAAGGCAGGCAGGGCCGAATGCTTTCATGCACGTAAACTGCAGGCCAAGCTCTCAGCAATACCGAGCCTGGATGCGTTGTTTTTTTCTTGTGCAGAATCAGGGTCCTGGACAAGCCCCTCCTGCTGTTCGTCGGCAGGTAGTCCGTCGTCGATTTGCTGCCGGGGGCAGCAAGCTTTTTTGTTCCTTCTTCCTTTTCTTTCCTCTTCTGCCATAGTCTGTATACCATGAGCGACGGTTGGAAACGGTTTCTGAAGGCTCTTTCTTCTCCATACTGCTTGCTTCCTTTTTTGACTTTCTAATCTGCTTTTTGTCTTCTCTGCACTTCCCCTTCTGAGTTTATGTTACTCAGCGGGGACACCGGGGTGCAGGGCCTTCGTCATCGTAATTGAGAGAAAGAACAAGGGATATGGGGGGAAGGAGAAGGTACGGATGCGGATGCGGATGCGGGTGCGGATACGGATGTGGATGGGAGTGGGGACCGGGGACGGCGGACGGGGATGGGGGAAGATACATGAAGTGACGACGACGAACTTTTGTCTTCTCTTTTTTTACGACCGTTCACGGCGGAGAATGGGGAAAAGAAAAGTAGGGTGTTTTTCGGCGGTGTCCCTGGACGGTTTCCTCTTTCTGCTTTTTACTTTACTGAACTCTGCATGTCGATCTGAATTTGAGATTCTTTTGCTGCTTTTTTCCTCTCTTGCAGACAGACACTCTCTCCTTCAGTTGAAGATTGTGGCTTTGAGATCGCTCTCATGACTTGGGTCTGGTTCATCCTCTCTTGTGTCCTTTTTCTTTTGTCTTTCATGCGCGCTACGTGAAATCATTTGATCGCGAGCAAAGCAACCAAGCAAGGCAAGTCAGCATATATCGTTTTCGTTTGTCAAGTATATTAGGTATGGATTCATTTCTTCCATCCCATCTCGAAACAATCACAAGAAACCGGAAACCCGAAGATGCCACTTGCTGCTGTCTCAAACTCTGAGAAGAGCCCGCTCGTAAAAACCTACGGAAGCAACTCCTTGTCCCACCATTCGCCATGGTTCGGTTCTAAGAGAAATAGTGAGCTCAAGGCTGAGGTTAGCTCGCTGGGAGTAGCTGGCGATATATGGGAGGCCTTTTTTTTCCGGCCACCATCCTTCCTCCCGAGTGTCTAGAACTTGGCCACCGCCAGACCATGATCGGTTGTGGCTCTATGATCTAGGCGTGTCTACCGCCTGCTCCTTTCCCCGGACGGACCCCGCATAACTTTATCAAATCCCGCACTTAACCGCGTCGCGATGGTTGTATGATGATGGATGATGATGAGACACCGAAACGGCGGTTAGAGCCGGTCCGGTGCCGGTGGGTGCGATGAGATGAAACTTCGTATCGGAGGGGGGCTGTTTTACTAATAAGGTTTCTGCCGCCGCCGCTGCTGCTGCTGATGCCCTTGGCGGTTAGGGAAGTAAGTAGGGTTTAATACTCAACTTCCGTTACTCTTACGTATGTATATACATACATAAAAAAAAAAAAGGGCGGGTGGGCTGGTCGGTTTCCGGCGGAAGTCGCCAAAGCGGCATCTTCGGCGTTTTCTCAGATCCTGAATCGCTCGCCGCGAATAATAATGACGGACACGGGCGGCCCATTACATATGCATTGCATTATTGCCTGACGACGGACGGCTACTTAGCTTTTGCGACTGGTTAGTTAGCCACAGCCCCGTTCGACAACCCCTCGCTCGGCTCGCATCGGGGGGACGCAGACGCCATTCACGCATTCATTGCTTCCCTGATTCCCTCCCTCACCAACCAACCAACCAACCAACCAAGCTGGTCCGCCCGTTCTTCTGGCGCCTGGGATTTTTTTTTCCTTTTTCTTTTCTTTTTCTTTTTCAGCCGTTCGAACTTATGCAGGGCGTGGTCGCTCGCCGTTGGCTGAGCGTCGTCCCATGTGCGGGTCAAAATGACGGAGCTCGCTGCCGCCGCCGCTGCTGCTGACGGCCTGCCGCTGCCGCTGCTACTGCAAGGTTTTTGCTGCAAGGTAATCTGGCACGGCGCGACTTGGATGAGCCTGGTTCGTGGGGCGCGCGAGGGGGGCAAGAAGCAGCAGCAGACCGAGGGGACGTGGACGTGGGCGGGCAGGTGGACGACGGCTGGCGAGAGGGTGGTATGGTAGGTTGTTGGGAATGCGTGGCTTTGCTGTTTCGATAGTTGGGTGATGGTTGGGTGAGGGGGGTAGGGGGAGCCGTGCTTGGGCCTTGCTTGCTTGCCTGTCTGCCAGCCTGCCAGCCCTGCGGTTGGGTACGAAGGAGGTCGCGTGTACGTCTTGCCTGCGCCTGCGCCTACGCCTACGCCTGCAGACCGTCTCTCTGACGATGTCGTGGAACGTCGTTTTGGTTTAGGTTCAGTGGTGGGTCACTCGCGTTTTTTTTTTCTTGGGAAGCTTGGAGGTTTAGGAGGGAAAAAGGGTTTGGCTTTCTAGTGCTGGTGGCTGCCCCTTGTACTTCTTACTTCCAAGCTTCATGCTACTACGTAGTGTGGCCCTGATCGCGTGGCCCCCCTTGCCCACGCGGTGGCGAAGGCGGCTGCGCGTGTCGGTCCACATGAGGCTGATGAGATGCCCGATCACGATGTTGACGACGATGAGGGGCACACGAGCGCGAGGATCACGAATCACCCATCGTGTATGCAAGCTGGATCGATTGGAATGCGGACTACCAGAGGCCGCTCATTCCTTCCCGTCCCCCCAAATTCCCGAGATGCCGCGTTCCAATGAGCGTGTCGTCCAGCACTCCTTCCACTTGGAGATTTCCAGCCGACCTCCCGACGATGGTGGCGCGCCGGTTTGCGGGAGCTACTGCCTAGTTGGTCGCTATCGGCAGTCACATCGCAGGAAGGAAGGATGGATGCGCTTAGGCTAAGCGCAAGAAGGGGAGTGGTTCCCTCGCTCCATGCCGAGTGGTTCCGCCGGTCGAGGGCGTCGATGGCGCACCCACACTGCTGCCATCCCCGCACTCGTGGCTCACCGAAAGCAACACTAGAATATTCCTACGATAAGGGAGCTCGTCGGTGTACTTCCGCAAGCCCGTTACCTACGCGTTGAGATAGGCGCAATGTTCGGGCAGACCTCGAAGTTACTGCGGGACCCGTTCTCCAGCGGGCTCTCAGGCCGCCCGAGCAATACCGGTGGTCTGTTTCGGGCGATCCGGAGCGAAGTCCTGCCGTCTTCTTGAAACCAATACTGCACACGGATCGCCAAAAGGGTAGAGCCGTCAGCTATACGGCACGGTTCGGGTGGGCGGCCAGCGGGTTATCAAACGGGGCGTGCTAATGAAATCAAGATAAGGCCGGAGTGGTCGGTGGTGTTGGGGGTCGGACAGGCCTGCGCATGCCAAGGGGATTTTCTGCAGGCTGCCATCATCCCGCCCACTCTTGCTCGTACGGGACAGAGGTGCAGAGCGCCGACTGCCAGAGCACCGCTCGACGCGACGGTAAAATCGTGGACGCAGGCGGCGATAGACGAGAAACAGATCGCCCGGACGACTTGGCCTGTGGGCGGGCACGGTCAGGAGGCAGCGACAAGTTACTGCTACAGGCTAGTAGCAGTCGGCCACGCAAGCGCCGTGTTGCATAGATGTGCATGATGAGACGACATGGCCGCCAGATCAGCCCGACCAGACCCACCGCGTCAAGCAGCGCGGTGGCGGATCTCACCTCTTTTCATCTTTTTTTCAGCATCGTGTGATGAGCGCGGTGGAGGCGTCCGCTTATCGGAGGGAGGGGAGCGGTGGGCGCCTGCGAGGACGTTCGTTGAGACGCCGCTGCCGCCGCACGACGACCCCGGATCCGCAGCGCAGACTGCTGGTTGCAGCGTAGCGCGGGCCCAAGGGTCTGCCGGGCGCATGGGGGCTCTGCCGCTGGTGGTGGGAGGGGATGGGGGCGCCGGGCGGCATCTGCGGCGCTGCAGCGCGCGGGAGTGTCGCCATGGCGGCGCAATGCTTGGCTCTGGGGTTCGGGATGCGGCGCGAGTCGGCAGGCGACTGATTATGCGGGCGGCGCGCGACAGGCGGACAGGCAGGCGGAGGATGTCGCGAAGGCCGTGGCGCGCTCGTGTGGGGTGCATCGGAGATGGGGTGCGCTTTGGGCCACGGTCGGCGCAGCGCGCGACGAGATAAGCAGCGCGGCGCTGAGAGGCCGCCTGCCGCGCGCGCGACGCATCACGAGACGGCGACGTCAGGCCTGCGCCCGCGCCGCTTGGCAGGTACAGGCGGCGCCGCGCTCGTCACGCTGCCGCGCCCGCACCGCACGATACGCGCGACACACGCGCCGCGCGCGCATCTCCGCGGAGCAGCGGCGGCGGCGGCGGCTCCAGGCCAGGCCAGGCCAGCGACGGCGGCGGTGCTGGCGCAGACCCTGAGCGACAGAGGCCGGGGCCGGGGCGAAGGCCGCTGAGGCGGCGCGCGTGGGCGTGGCCGGCGTGGGCGTGTGCGTGTGCGTCGCGTGCGTCGCAACGGCTGCCCAGCTAGCCTCCCGTGCTTCCCAGTCGTCCGGCATCCGCGGCGATCTCCTCGGGGGTCCCTTGGGCGCGCTGCCACCTGCCCTGCCCGCGCGGCCGCCCAAACGGATCGCGCGCGCAGCACCGCCGCGGCTCACCAGCGTCGCGCACTCGCCCGTCTTCAGCTGCGCCGCCCTTGCAGCCCTGCCTGCTGCCGGCCCTTGCCACCAGCGCGCACACGACGCCCCGCTGTCACCAGCCCTTATCTCAACCTTCCCCGTAATCAAACATCCCGCGCCTGCGGCCCTACCCGTGCCAGCTGTGCTGTCATCGCCCTGCCTGCCTGCTCCGGCCCCAAAAGCTCTGCGCTCAGCCCTCTCGCAAGCCCATCAGCCTCATGTCCGCCTTCTCCTCGTCCGCTCTGTTTCTATTACGAGACCGCTCGGCAAGTGGCTGTAGCTTCGGAGCCTAACCCGGGCCAACGTCACCAGGAACCGCGAGGCACGGATCCGAGCGAAGCCCGCCGCCGCAGTCAGCCATATTACCGCTGCCCTCCGCGCTCCCTCAACATGATGGTCCCACGGTCCTACCGCTACTCGGCCGCCCAGCACCGCGAGCCCCAACGGAGCAAGCCTCTCGACCAGCAAGGCATGGGCTCCGTCAGGATGGCGAGGCCTCGCTCACCCGCACACCCCGACTCCAAGGACCTCCAGCGCCCTGCTTCTCCTGCGAAGCCCGTCGCGCCTGCGCCGACGCACTCGAAACCCATGGTCATTCCCACCCGCTCGCAGCCTGCCCAGGGCTCCAAGCCCACTCGCCCCAGACCAACCCACGGCGCCCGCAAGACCCGCACGCCTGCCGACCACCAGCTGCATTCCATCCCGCCCGCCGTCGCCGCCCTGTTGGCAGTAACGTCGATACCTAAGCCGCGGCGGACCAACTCGCCGCGCCGTCGCCTGCAGTATGCCGATCGCCGAATCTCGATTGACGAGCTTATTGAGGAGTGGAGAGCGGAGGACAAGGAGAGCTCGCCAGGATGCTATGGTTCGCCGCTTGACATTCTGCTCGAGCGCCCGGAGGACTGCGACACGGATGACAGCTTGAGCCTCGAGGACAACAGCCAGAAGGACCGCGAGTTCGAGTCTCCACGCTCGGTTTCGAGCGAGTCCATTCCGTCCGTTCCCGATCTGGACGAGGAGAGGTCAATACTATCGTGTAGCAGTCCCTCGACACCCCGGTCACCCTCCCTAGCGAGGAGAGCTGGTGTTGAGCGCAGGGAGAAGAGGGTCGTTTCTTCGCCGCCAAAGGAGGAGGCCATTTTGGACCACCCTCTGCTGCACTACGGCTTCCTCGAAACCGAGGAAGAACTGTTCCCGGAACCTCCGGCTCCTGAGGTTCAGATTGAGCGCCAAGCGCCAACGTCGAGATTGAGGTCGGCTTTCACCTCGAATCTGACAGCATCTTTCCAGGCCCTCAAGTCTGCCGCAAAGTCCTTTTCAAACTTCACGGCTCCCAGCGTCCCGCCGGACGACCTTCTCACCCGCTCTCTGCTCTCCCCCCGATTTACGAGCGAAATGCGTCCCAAGAACTTCCAGGGCACCCCCGACGCCGCACTCCGCCGTTACCTCAACCCTACAACCTCGAACAGGCCGCTGACAGCGACCGAGCTCTCGCAACAGCTTCACGACGCCCTTCTGCACGGCCAGCCTCTGGAAGAGCCCAGCGATGCGCCGATGATTCAGATGCAGACCTACGAACGCCGTTCACGCAGCCATTCCCGCGAAAAGCGCCGCTCCGCGGGTCCCCTGTCGGAGGCTGGACGTGCGATGAGCCCGCAGCCAGCGGTCCGTCAACGGGAACCGCGCGAGAACAGCGATTTCCTACGTGTCATCGTGCTGGAGATGAACATGCGTCGCGAGGGCAAGCTTGATGCGCGAGCGATGGGCAAGGCCAGAATCTGGCTGCCTCCGCGGAAGGCGAGCGCCCGCGGCGACGACGAGGATCCCGTCGACAGGGTGCCAATCCGCTGGGTTGGTGTGTTGGCAGACGCCTGTTGAGCGGCTTCCCAAAGTCTCCAGCGGACAGTCATACCTGCATTAGGACGATGCAGGGTACGTGGTTCGAAAGTTGCCAGACGCGACGTTCAGACAACGCACCGAATCCCAGCGCCGGCATTACGTTGGATCTGCATGCGCCGCAGAGAACTCGAAGCTGCAGTTGCCCAAAAGCGCAGCCTCGCCGAAGCTCCACGCCTCACCGGTTTCGGGAAAAATCCAGCAGTCCTTGCCGCCGGAAGCAACGTGTACCGACGCGAACCGCAGGACGCGACGCCTGCGCTAGCATCGCATTCTCGAGATGCCCATCGCCGCCATCGCGTTTCGACGTCACGACTCGAAGCCCAGAGCACGCGACGGCCGTCGACCCGGCTGGTTCCGCCAAGGCGAAAAAGCAACAGTCTCGAGACCCTGCAGCAAAGACGTTCCTGACGACAGCGGTTACCCTTGTGCACGACACATGGCCGCAATCACATGAGCGCCGCCCTGCAGAGCGCTGCAAGCAATTTTTCGCACACCGCCTCGGCCCTTCAGCGCTCAGCATTCTGCTGCAAGCTGCGACCCTTCTTTTCAGCCCGGTTCCACTGCGGTCGGCCCGTCCGCCCTAACCGTCCTTTCGGGAACGCGCCTGGCCTTGCCGGTCGACGCCCACATCCTCTTTGCGCGATCGATGCCACAGTCCGCCGCCCAGCCCCCTGGCTGTGCACAACGGTTCTAGCTGCAACAGGCAATTGAGTGGAAACAACTGGAATGGGCAAAAAGAGCATGGACGTGGGTTGAGCGGGGCGTGGCGCCAGCAGAAGCGTGGGTTGCATCGGCTACTCCAGAAAAATTGCTTCTTGGTTGCAGCCATGTGGGGCCTTGAAGCAGGAGCGGGAGAGGAGGAAAAAATCGAAATTGATTTTTTATCCCTCTCGCTGCCCGAGAGGCTCGAGCGACCCGACGACGAACGGACTGCGCTGGACCTTCCAGATTGCTTCTCGCCCCTTCCTAGCTCGCCGGCCTGACCTGCCATTTCGCTCGCTGGCGCCTTGTCGCGGTCGTCGTCTAGCGCTTCGGAACGCAACGCAACGCACGGCACTGACCGGCCTGACTGTCGTCTCATCAGTGGCAGTCCGAGTGCAACCTCGCAAATATATCCGTCCCGGCGGCCGATGCTCGCGACAAGTCTCGCCAATTCGTAAATTGCGGGTTCGTTAGGTTTTTCTTCGCTTTTCCCTCCACGCGATTGGTACTTGCAGCCCACGTGCTCGAAGGACCTCGCCTGCCCCGGCATGCCTCAGGACATGGCTCCGGCCGCCCGCAACCAGCAGCAATGCCATGCCCCTCGGCGGTCTTTGCGCCTAAGGCATAAATCAGTCTTTCCGTCATCACTTTCGGCTCTAGCACCCTAGCTGCCGACACGCAGCCAGTCCGCGTTGACGACGCTCGCTCGGTCTGCTTGCCTCCTCTGCAGGTCCGGCTTCCTTTTCATCATCACCGCCTCATCGTTTCAATGTCATCGTCATGATCATATGTTCCGTCCCGTTTATCCATCTGCACTAGCGAGCATCAACACAGCATCAGCATTCACGGCAGCGTGCGATCAGCAATCAGCTTTAGCGTTCTACATCCTTCATCATCATCATCGAGTCTCTCAATCGATCACTTCCTCCATCCGCACTCTTCGTCAACCATCCAACCAGGCACGCAGGCAGGACCTCGCAAGCAAATTGGATCGGGGTTCTGCGATGGATGTGTAGATTTTCTTTTATTTTTAAAAAACAACAAACAGGTCGTTTCGTCATTTTTATTTGCTGCTTCGATTGAGATACTGGGTCTACGGACCACCTTTTCGGCGTTTTTCCATCGGCCAAGGCATTGGTCATTGTACACGGATGTGCATCGGGTATACGGATTACAGGTTTTTCTTTTTTTGGGTTCGGTGTTCACACACGTGTGTGTTGCGGTGTGCATATAGCGTTGCTTGTGTGGTTGCAAGAGAGATACCTTTTTAGAAGAATCTGTTTGAATTTGCCGGCGGGGGCCGAGGGAGGGGGAAGATGGGAGAAGAGCATGTATCGTTTTCGGTATACAAGGGGGTCAGCCAGAGAGGAATGAATACCAGAGAAAGATCTATCGTATATGCAATGCATCGAACCCCCTCTCCACTTCCTTTTCCTTCTTGTTGTCTCTTGTCTGTTGTGCTGCGTGAACCTTATGGTACCCTAAAATGGCTTCCGTCCCGCCGTCTTCCCTTAGCGGTGGCGACGACCCTTTTTTTGGGGGGGTTATGCCTTCTGAAACTTTTGCTTGCCCTTCCCCTCCGTGCCCCTCTCCCTGCAAGCTTACTGATCCACTGCGGAAGCTTGTTCGTTTGAGATTGCGATCGATTGGATAATGAAGGAGAGGGGGGGGGGGGGAGGGGCGTTGTTCCCACAAGTGGGTATGGAATACTTCTGCAAAAAAAATTAAGAAAATTCTTTCAATACTAATATTACTACTACTACGTGTACTACGTGTACATACATACGTACGGCGTAAAGTGGAGCTATATGATACCAACTATGGCGGGGAATACGCAGCAATCTCGTCGAAGCGCCGATGACTTGTGTTGGCGAGTACGTAGTAACGCCGGACCGATGGGCCGCGCGAGTGAGAGGAGGGTGTTTGTTGTCAGGTAGGCATGAGGTGAGGTGTGGGTATGCCTTTTTTGGGGAGGAGGGGGCATCATCGTATGTACGTGTGGGATGGGGATTGGGCTGGGTCCGCGAGCGGGGGATGGGGAGTGGAAGCCGTGGGTGGTGGTTGCATGGGGATGCTGAGGGAGGGAGGGAGGGGGCTGAAACGCTGGAGGAGGCGGAATTGGGTCCAGGTTTGTTCGTTGTGCCCTTGAGCGGCGAGGAAGTGGTAAGGAGAGCTGGAGACGGGATGAGTGGCGAGGCTGTGCTGAATTGGCGCGGTAATGTCGTTCAAGAAGCGCAAGCTGTTTACGTGCTGGTTTCGTGAGGGAGCATGAAGAATCTGAGGATACGTCAAGACTGGCTACCACTGTACCGGCATTTTTGTCATGACGTTGTTTCTGCGGATGGCTACGAGACGCGGGTGTAAATCAATCGTCTGGACAAGATGAAGTTGAAAGTACCGGAGATTGATGGAACGTGAGCTCATGGTAATAATCATTAGTACTCTAAGTCTTTGCTGGTATGAATCTTGATATCTAGATTTTTGAGTTTTCCCGTCTTTGCCGCGAAAAAGAAAAGGCGAGCTTGTTCACCATCATTTCTCTGGATCAACCCCTTTCCAGAACTTCTTAGCTGAGGTTTCTAGAATAACAAGTTTTAGTCGCCGGTTAACTCAGGGGAACTCCGCTGCTAAGTTGCGCAAATCTACAGTCACGCAGATTTGGAAAACCCAGCCATCGATGGGCTTTTGGCGTTCGGAGAACGAAGTACAGGGATACTTCAGCCGTCGTCGATGGGAGGTCGTCCGGCGTTCTTTCAGAGAGGCGTCCCCTACGCGACTAATCTCTCCTCCGCTTTGGTCAAGATTCTAGTCCGCCCTCTTCTTTCCGCGCATGACCCGGCGCCTCTGAGCCATCATGTGGGAATACAGAATGTACGAGCCTACAGAAAACAATAAATCAGCCATCTGGGGAAAGGAAGAGTGCATAACAAGTGCCATCCAGAAACTACACACACTCCGTCCCCGTAAAGAACGCATGCTCCTAAAAATCTCAAGGCAGAATAAAAAAAAAAACTTACCAGGAACATAAATCGCCAACACGGCCCACAACCCATAGACAACCAACTCGCTCACCTCCCCCGCCGGCCCCACCGCTGCCTTGTACACCAACCAGCACTCGCACGAGATACCCAGCGGATACAGCACGTAGAAGGTGTTGTAGCGCAGCCAGCTGAGGGCGGCGGGGATGCGGCCGGAGTTGCCGAGCAGGAAGACGAAGTAGGTGTAGCGGATGACTTCGGTGACGGACCAGGCGACGAGCATGCCGGCGAAGGCGGGGGAGTGGGCGGTCGAGGCGGGGAAGGGGTAGGCGATGCCCCAGACGAGGAGGAGGCGGGAGGCGACTTGCATGAGGGTTGTGAGGAGGGGGGCACGGACGAGGCCTGTTGGGTGGTGGGTGGTTAGTTTCTGCGGGGGGATATGGTAGTGGTAGAAAATGGGGGGGGGAAAGAAATGAAAGTCGAGTGATGGTGAGAGCTTGAGGGAGGGTTGCTGTGTCCATCCATCTCTTTGCTCCGCGCATCCTCAGACGCATGTCCTGCCCAGCTTCACACCCTCTCCCCTCCACCTCTTATCCCGTCACAGACACACAAACACACACGCGCGCACATCCACATCTCTCTCCCAACCCAACCTCCTCCCCAATCCCTCCCCTCCCCTTCCCCTACCCCCCACACCCCCCAAAAAAGCACAACACAAAAAACTCACTCACCAAAAGCAGCATGTCCCACCTCCGCCACCGCCGCCGTCTGCACCCACCTAACAAACTCATCCACACCCCCAAACACATTCGTCACCCCCACCAGCGGCACAAGCAGTATAACGCGCACCAGCACCGCCGACCACAGCAGCGCCGACACTGCGTTATAGGCGAGGAGGTAGGTTTGCGATGCGCCGCCGGTGTTGGCTTTCGGCTTGGGGGTTGTTGTTTTGGTGGTGGACATTGTTGGTTGGTTGGTTGGTTGGTTGTTTGTTGGTTGGTTGTTTATTTGTTGGTCGGTTTGGGTTCGGGTTCGAGGGGTGGGTGGGTGGTAGGTCAGGTGTAGGTATGGAGGATGAATGGACGGCTCTGTGATGGGCGTGGGACGGGCGGGCGCGCGGGCGCGCAGAGGTGATGGCGATTGGCTTCGCGGGAGAAGGAAGGCGGCGATGGAGGAGGAGGAGGAAGAGGAAGAGGAAGAAGAAGCAGCAGCAACAGCTCGCGTCGTCAAGGCGTCGCGACTCGCGCAGCGGCTTCAACAAAATTAAGTCTCGGGCGTGATGGGGTTGGTTGGGGGAGAGAAGAAGCTCTCCAGCCGAGGCAGGTCGGCGTTAGCGCGTGCGGAAGCTCCGATCCCAGAGCGCCAGGCCAGGCACCCCGCAGCTTGTACCTGTGTGCCTGTCTGTTCTCAGGGACCAGCGGTACGTAGTGGTTTTAACAAGGGTCTTTGGACGCTGGAGCTGGTGACGTAGCGGAAAGCTGCTGCTGCCGCTGCCGCATTGTGGCCTTGAAGCAGCGCCTCGATCGTTATCAATCCCATCCGTCACATGCACCACTCGCACCTTTTCGCCAGCACTCCAAACATTTCGATTATTTCAGACATCCATCTCCCGTTGCACCAAGGAGGCGTCTCCATGACTACCGCCTCGCCGCCCAGCACGAACTGGACCTGATCTCTGGGGTAAAAGTGTAGAAGAGAAGCAAGCAGCCCATTATCGCTCAAAGAGGCAGCAGCAGCAGCAGCAAAAGCAAAGTCCAAAAAAAGTATATCAAAAATCTGAAAAAAAAAAAGCAGAACTCCTCCCTGTGTCACGCACCGAAAAAAAACAAGACGCTCACTCCTATTGCCCGGCCCCAATAATGATCCTTACCCTCAATCCCAAATCCCGCCGCCTTTCATCTAACAATATCATGCAGAAACGCCCAGAGGAAAAAGAAGAGGAAATGTGCAAGAAACTACTCCTGATGCAGTACCTGTCTGGGTCCTCGCTTTTGCACCGCTGGGAACAAACAGGACGAGGAAAAAAAGGAGGAAGGGTCCGAGTCGCTGATCTTTCCCCGCGACGAACCGGGCCAGGGGAAAGAGAGGGGGAGAGGAAGAGGAATTCGAAAGTGGGGTTGGCGCTGCCCGGTCAGGGCACGTGAGCACGTGGTCGTCGTGAAGCAGCTGATGCGAACATTTCTACTGTTCTCGCGGAAATGGGTCGAATGAATTGGTGGAGGGAGAAAAATCTGTGGACGTATGTTTCCCAGTGGCCGCGAGCAAATCACAGGAACAACTGGATCATCGCTGTTCGTGATATGCACTTCTTGTCGCAGTCTTTCACCACGCACCGCTGGAAGGGCTTTGGTAGGCGGCTGTTTGTTGACCCAGCAGGTTCTTTGCCTTTTCGTTTCGATGCGTGCCGGTTATTTGCACACTCGCCGCAATATGCCTGCCGCCAGTTAATGTCTTTTTTGATCTCACCTGATATGACACAATTTCACATGGAAGAACAAGGCGATGTACAATCCTAAAAACTGCAAGAAGTGAGGACAACCGAGGGCAACTCACATGACCGCATGCCTTGATAATCCACACTTGCCTCTTATCCCCTCCCTCCGGCCCCACGCAAAGCTCGGCGTCGCAGTTGGGGCACACCAACACGTCCTCTTCCTCCGGCGAACGAGTGAACCCGGGCGGGGCTTTGGGCGGCGCATCGTACGTTGGCGGAGTGGTCTCGCGCTCGCCGCCCAAGTCGAAGGCCGCAACGGCGTAGTTCATGGCGCCGGGCCCCATGAAGTTCATGATGGGCGGAGCGGCAGCGTGGATCTCGAGGAGGCCATCTGGATCACGCCCAATTAGCTGCCGTATGTAGGGCGTTCGGAGTGCCGTCCGCTGCCCAGTCCCTGCTCCCGCCCAGCCTAGCCGGTGGTGGTGGTGGTGGGTGGTGTCGTGCTGGTCTCGCCGCTCTCTCCGCCGCTGCTGTTGCTGGTGTTGAACAGACGTCCGCTCACCGAGTATGTGCATGAGCCGGCGGTGCACTGCCGGGCTGTTCCTCTGGCTCCGTGTCCTCAGCCCTCCATCGCCTGGCGGTCCCCTGTTCACCCCGTGCCTCGATCCGCCAAAGTCGCCAAACACGAACGCGTCGAAGTCGAAGTCGTCGTCGGTGAGGTCCACCGCTGTCGGTGGCGGCCGTCGGCCGGGGATGGTGCGGGACGAGACGAACTGGACCTCTGGGCTCGACGGGGCGGCATTTTGAGTTGGGTCGTTGGCTGGGGCTTGTGGGGGGGTGTCGTCCGAGAGGTCGATGATCTCTCGTGCGAAGCGAGGCGGGCGCGAGGCGCGGGTGGACTGCATGGGCGGCGCGATTGGCCTGGTGGAGGCGTCGGACGCAGAGGGCTCGTCCTCGGATGTGAGGTCTATGACGTCCGCCGGCGGGGCGTTGATCGATGCGGGGGGCGTTGACATGGCTGGCCGTCGGAAGTCGAGCCCGTCGCCGGGGTAGCGAGTGTGGAGCGGAGGCAGGTGCAGGCCGGAGGTTTGCGGGTGTGAGCGATGTGCGTGCGGCGGAGTGGAGCTTGTCGACGGTGGGGAGGCACTGCCGAGATAGAAGGATGTTGGACGGCGGCGGGCTGAGGCGTCGGTGCTCTCGCGATGGCTGCGCTCCATTTCGTCGTGTGTTCTCTGCGCAGGCAGCTTGGTCAGCCAGCGGGCGGGCGTCAGCGTGCACCGGTCCGCCCGTAATTTGCTGCGGAGGCGGCGCACTGGGCCGGTCTCGTACCTTGGGGATGCGGTGATGCGGCCAGCCGTTGGGCGGGTTCGTGCTGTCCATGCTCGAGGCCACGGTGGACGCGGGGTGAGTCGGCGTGGCGGGCGGCAGGGCGGGCGTCGGAGGAGGTGTTGGTGGTGGGCGTCGTGGGGCGGCGGCTTCAGCAGCGCCAATGTGGCCGGCGGTTCTTGGTGGCGGATTAATGAGGTGTTGTGATTTGAATGCCCTGAATTACTCGCGACGCGGCCGTGGCGAGGTGTGCGATGGCAGCGCTGCTGCAGATGGCCGTCGGCTGGGGCAGCTTCCGCTCAGGTCCGCTGCCGGCGCAGAAGTCAGTGGTCTAATTGTGCTGGCAGCTGCGAGCAGCCCAGAGTCTCACCCGGATCGCCATTGTCCAGGCCGGCGTTTCCTCGGCTGTCCCTGCCTGTCGAGCCATCACGACCGGCTGCCGGCAACGGAGCACTCGGCCTTGCATCAGCGCTCTGCTTGCAGTCTCCGCCCAAAGGGGCGCGATGGCGGCTAAATCCTACGGGGGCCACACTGCGGGCTGGCTGTCCGGTAACGCAAACCCTGGGGCCCTCAATGGCTGCCCGGACGCATCACACGGCCGAGAGAGAGCCGACAGTACATGAATCGCCAAAAACCAAACTGATGTCATTCCAGTCTTGCTCGCTTTGGACCTGCGCGCACTAGGCAATTGCCCGATAATGTACACATGACGCCGACCCAGTAACCCCCGCACCTGCCTGTTCTTTTAATTTTTTACGCAGAGCCGAGAACCGTCAGCGCTCCCTCGGCCGTCAGGCTGACCAGGGACAGTGCCGAGGGACCCCATTGTACCGCCGCCGCCGGGACGGCTTTCCTGAGCGGCTCCGACCAGCTCTTCGAAGACTTCGCGTAGTGCTGCACAGCCACGCAGCCAGAGCCGGCCGCCGCGAGGAACTGGCCCGTGTAATCCCACTGCACGCTCTCAACCGTGCTGCCGACCTCGAGAGTCTTGACGCTGGCCGCCTTGCGCAGGTCCCAAATCTGAACGCTAGTCTGGCCCTGGACCGCGGCAGCAAGCCAAGTGCCGTTCTCGGAAAAGGCGATGGTCTGGAGAGGTCCGCCTGCATCAAAGTTTGCCATGCTCTCGCCGGACTTGACGTCGAAGACCTTGATCTGACCATCCCTACCACCAGCAGCGAAGAGGTGGCCATCAGGATGGAACCCGCTGCAAAGGAGCTCTGCAAAGTCATCAGTATTGCTGCAAGGAGAGCAAGAGTAAAGCGAACATACCAGCATCAGTGAAGACCTGAGTGAGCAGTTTGTTGCTGGAGAGGTCGTAGAGCATGTAGCTCTTATCGACACCCGTCGAAGCGAGAATGTCGCCGCACGGGTGCAGCGAGAGAGATGTGGCAGCCCCCGCGTGAGAGCCAAGCTGAGCAACCTCCGCACCGTTCTCGAACACCTTGACAGCGCCTTGCGATGTAGCAACAACCGGGCGGTTCTCATACCACACACCAGCAGTAACACTGCCGCCAGTCTTCAGCGCCTGCACTGCCTGCTTCTGTGATATCGAGTAGACACCAGCAACACCATCCTTCCCGCCAATGAGCGCGAGGTCGCCGGTCGTGTCGAGAGCCAACGCTTTGCCGCCAGGGTACAGAGCCTCAGTCTCGAGGGTGGTATCGAAGGATTGGATAGTGTCGGCCGTCGCCCAGCCGTCGGGCACAGGCCGTTTCCTCCTCGTTGTGGACAGCCTGGTAGAAGTTAGCTTGAAGCTCCAGCGCTTGGTGGAATCTGGGCGCAGCGTACTGTTGGTGAGTCTGGTCGATCTTGGCCACGATGGCATCAGGCAGAGCCGCATTGTCCACCTGCATCGCATCTCCGGCAGGCGCACCACCCGCGCTCACGCTGATCCTCGAAAGCGCGTCGCGAGCCTCGTCCCTCTCACGCGTTAACCGCGCAATAACCCTGACCGCCGCGTCGTGTTGGTAGAGAGCAGTGCTGAGCTCCTGGCGGGTTTGCGCAAGCTGCTGCTTGAGCTGGTACGACTCGAGGGCGACGGCATCCCATTCGTTCTGGAAGGCAGCAAGGAGGGAGGGAATAGAGGTGAGAGTCGGCGGACGCGGGCGAACGACGCGCTGAGTCTTGAGCTCGACGAGATCGTCCACGGTGAGCTCTTCGCCGTTCACGGGGTCGGTGCCGTGCTCCGAGATGTACGCCTCGATCAGGCGCTTCTCAAAGACATTGCCTGCGGCTCTGTAAGCTGCTGCGCGCGTGTCAACATAGCTAGGGAAATCTACGGACCGCTCTTCTTCGACGCGACGGGAACCTGAGGCGCTTCGCCGGAGACTGCGCTACGGTTAGCAGAAGCAATTGGAGCAGGGCGCGAAGCACTCTTACTTGCGCACAACATGTCGGCGGGGGTTGCTGGGTACGGCTGCAACTACGTGGAGCTGCCTTTGGCGGAGCGCGCAAATGAACAGGAACTTCTTAGGTTCCGACGCGCAAACGCGCCAAGAGTGCAAACACGCCCAGACACACTAACGTCATCGGGATCTGCGCTTTAGAGCGGGATCGGCACCGTCTTCGCCAACCTCAGCTGCTGGACGTGTTTGCCGCACTCCATCTCTTTGCAACCCGAGGTCGGGCGCTTCGGTCGGTTGCCTTGAGTGGCAATGCTCAACGTCGAATTTTTCTCGGGCACAATACGACCTCCAAGTGTTCACCGGAAGCGAGTCGTAGTTGTAGCGAAAATGGTTATAGAGCAGCAGCAGAGTGCATGCTATTTTTGCAAGGAGCTGCATGCTTATTGTACCGCTAATGTGAGGTCCGAGTTCATGTGCAACTCATACAGCAAGGTCAGCCAAGTGTTGCAGGTCAGTCAAGTGTTGTACATAATAGCAAAGCTGCATGACTCATACGTGAGAAGCTCCGGATGAGAGAGTATGTTATGCTTCGCGTCCGGATGAATGCTTCAACTCTGTATGCACGAGTGTTGTAGTACTGTGACGACAAACTGATCGAGAATTGAAAGCGTATGTAAAGTTGAGATTAAACTATATTTCAAATAAAGCCGAGCGTTGCCTTCGAAGCAAGCTGATGGGTATTGGTATGTATGATGCTCTTCTGCAAGAGCAGACTTCCCGCTATTTCTAGACGCCAGTCCTTGTATGTCCTCTTGGTGATATAATCCTAGTTGCTCGTATTGCCTCGGAGACAGCTTGAAAAACAGAACTTTTTTTATTCCCAACTCCAATAATGAAAAGACCAGTCAAAGGTAGCTGCCAATCCGTGGCATGCTTGGGGTATATCCTCCGCATCCACCCTGAGTTCTCCATAATGAAATAAAAGTGTGAAAGGAAATTCGTAAAGGCGTCAGAGTTGTGGTGTTGAATGTCGGAGAGATGAGATTACGAGTGGTTGAGCGAGAGACGCTCAATGTCCTCAGAGATGCGCGGAGCCAGCTCCTTAGAGTAGGTGGGCGGGCTAGCTGGAATATCCTCGTACATTGGAGGCTGTTCCTCGTCCCAAGAGATACCAAGGCCAGCTCTCTCAGTAAGGACCAGGTTGAATTGGGTCCTCAGGACACGGGCTGCGCCAGTGGGGGTGACCTGAGTAGGCTTGTTGTCGGGAGCCCATTCCTCGGCGACGACCATCTCGACTACGAGGTTGTGCTTGACCTCGAGGCCGTTCTCGGCTTGGACATCGCAGGCGGGCTTGAGAACGGGGTTGACCATGGCCTGGAACTCGACCTCGATGGTGTCGTTCTGAATGTCGGTCTTCCAGCCATGCTTGACATCGTCGGAGCCGATGACACGGGTGTCTTCGTGGATGATACCCTTGCCCTCGCCGCCGACCTTGGAAACGTGCTTGGCGCAGGCGGGCGAGACGAACTTGGTGTGCTCCTCGATGCGCCAGTTCAGCTTGCGAAGCTTCCAACGAGTAGTAGACTTGTCCCTCTTCTCCTCGACAAGGCCAGACATGCGCATCTCGACATTGAAGTCGCCAATGGGGTGGACAACATTGGGGAGAGTCACAGAGGCAGTCAGGTTGGTGGGCGGAAAGATGCGGACGGAGTGCTTGTCGTTGCCGGGCAGAATGGCGCGCTTGAACTGGATGCTGCGGCCGAAGGTCATGACTTCACCGGTGGTGGTAGTGGCCTCTGCAGCAAGGTGGTAGTCGAGCTTGACGAGGGGGCTGTCGGTAGATGCCGGGAGGTGGCCGGGCACGAGATAGCTGAAAGGAAATTGGTGCTCGCCCTGCTTGAGGTTCAACTGGCCTTGGTTGAAGATCCACTTCTTCAATTCGGTGGTTTGCGAGGCGCATTCAGGGCATTGCTTCACGACAGGCTCCTTGGTGGTGGTGGTGGCCAGCAGCTGCATCTCGAACTTCTCGAACACAACCTCAGGATCGGTGACGTCGACCATTAGCTGACCGGAGAAGATGGCGCCGGTGGAGTTTGCAGGCGAGTTGTAGAGCACGACTGGCGGGGATTCGACGAGGAGGTTCATCTTCGCAGGCTTCGCGGACTCCAGCTTGGTCGAGCTCTTCCTCTCGGACTTGTGGCGGCCGACATAGCTGTGGCGCTTGAAAGGATCCATGCTGGGCCGGTTTGGCGAGGCGGCGCGCTTGATGGCCTTGGCCAGGCTCTTGGTCTCGTGCGAGTCGAACTCGTAGGGGGGAGGGGAGGAAGAATCCGTCCGCCGGGGGATGGGGAAGTGCAGAAGGCCTGGCATGGTTGCGGAAGAGGATAAAAGCTAAACGAGCAGACGGGGGGTCGGCGGTGCGACTTCCGGCGACAGGCGTCCGAATTCGGCAGGCAGTGGCGGACGATCTGGGGTAAGCGCTCAGGATAGCGTCTTGTGTTGGATGAGCAGGCGCAGACGGGGTGTGGGATTGAACATAGTCCTGGAGGCAGTAGAAGGTATTCTCCAGCTAAATCAGCTTGGCCTGGGGTGCGGCTCCGGGGGCTTATGTAGCAGCGGCCGCGCGTGGCACGCAAAAACTACTAGGCGTTTCGAGCGCGGTCAAAGATTTCTCATGACCAGCGCCATGATGACGATGGGCCGACGAAAGGGCATGCCCCTGGCCGCAGGGCCGAAAGCCGGCGCTAATTTGCTCCTATTCCCAGAGCCCTGTGCGCTTCCCGCACTGCATCGCGGCCTCGCCCCCGGCTCGCTGCCCGCCGCGACTCCAGCAATGACTCCGCGTGCGCTTGATCGCACCATCGCCGCTCGCCGTGCCGCCATGCTGCCTCCCCGCCGGCGTGCGCGCGGCAGCTGACGGGCGCGCGTTGGAGACGCAGCCTCTCCGCCGGGTCGCCGTCGCCTGATGCCGCGTCGCAGCGCGCGCTCATTCGCAGCCAAGCGCATCACGAGCAGACAGCCTGCGCTTCCCCGCAATCTGGCGGCGCCGCCCATCGACCGCGCTCGCCGGCGTCGTCGCGCATCTCCTCGGAGCGCTGCGAGAGTCGCCGCCCGCCTGCACTGCCTCGCCAGCATTTTCCCAGCCGCGGCGGGCATCGTGAGGCTGCGCGCGGCGGGCCAGACGCGCTGGTTTCTCTTAGTAACGCGCGCTGGCTCGGGCTAGCGCGCTCGTCTCTGCCCGCGAGCCAGCCGGCGCTTCTAGAAAAAAATTCCTCGCGGTGGTGCATCGCATCAGATCGGGCTCCACATGCCGCTGGCCAGAAAGCCCATTGATCGAGCGCGAGCCCACCCGCTGCGACAAATTCACGCCTTTGGCGCTCGACCCGTGTTTCTCTTACCCGATCGCATCGCGCTGCCGCCTGTTTCGGCTGCTTGTCGCTGGCAGGGCGCAGCGGCCTGACCGGTGCCCCGATGTCGCTGCCGCACCGCCGCACGCTCAGCCCGCCTGCCTGGCCGGCGCTGGCGTCGCGACTGTGGCTGGCCGGCGCGGCGTGCCAGCGATCTGCCGAAGCGCTGCTCCATGCGGTTCTCTGCGGCTCAAAATGGATCTGGCCGACGGGTCTGCTGCCCGTGTGATCTGTGGAGCACGGCGCGCGCTCAGCAGACACGAGCGGCCGCCGGCGTGAGGTGACACCTTCATGATCTCCGAACGACGGGCTGGGCCTCGCCGCCAACGCCCGGCCAGCTCCAGCCTCTGCCGCTCCAATTGGAGCCGCTCCCGCGCCGCTGCCTCGCCGTGACTCTGGCGTCCTGAGCGCTGCTGTGCGTCTGTCACGGGCACAAACACCGGTGAGCGACAGTTGGCAGCCAGCATCGTGCATCGCCTCCTGGCGCATTCGAGACTCGGCCGCCATCGCCAACTCCACGCAAGCCATGAGCAATGTCGCGTCAATGCCGCCCGAGCCTTCGCTGCCCGCCGCGCTGAGAATAGCAGCTCCACGGCGCCCTGATCGACCTGGGCTCTCGCGGCTGACCAAGCTGAGCAATTTGACGCCCTCGTCGCGGCACCCCTTTCTGCGCCCTCATTCCGAGCCCTCTCCTTTCATGTCCCTGCGGCATGGCCCTTCGTGATGCATCACCGGATCTCCGCCGTGGCATCATTAATGGAGACCGTCAACAAATGCCGCTCGACACGTCAACCGGGCTGCCAGGGCGGCCGCAGTGACACGAGGCGGCCGGTTTCACGATGCCACCAGACGGCCAGTCATCATGCGGCGCCTCCTGACGCCCTGCCGCCGCCAAACCTGGCGGACCGCTCCCGCAGGCGGCTACAACGCCTCAACACCCTGCGCACCGAGAGCCGCTCCAAGCAACCGCCGGCCAGACGCGGTTTGCGGCCACCTCAGTCTGGCCCACGGTCACCTCCACACAATCCACCGCAAACGCTACTCTAGCGCAGCCACGGGAGCACACCCGTCTCCGTCGCCTCCGTCTCCTGCGCAGGTTGCAACAGTGTCCACTTGCCACCGCTGCCTGCCTGGAAGAAGACGTTCCATCCGGTACCTGACGATCGCGATCTTCCGCACCGCACCGCGCCGCCAGCCGATGCGGCCTTTGCTCTTTGTGTGTGAGATGCGTCGGTAGTGTGCGCGTCACTTTGCCGCAAGAGAGCTCTTTTGCCGTCTCAGAGAACGGCATTTCTGCCTGTTCCCGCCGGCTTTGTTTTGGCAAGCCCAATCCGCTGGCTGCGCTTGCGTACCCATTAGGTAATGGGAATGCCGCCCTGTACCGCACGTGGCCGACGCGAATGGCTGCGTTCAGAGCCTGCTGGGCAGAGCCGCGCATTCACGTGGGCTAGCGCGCCAGCCCGAAAGGCTCTGTCTCTTAGTACGGGCAACGGAAGACGTTGGCTTTGGCTTCGGCGGCGTGGGGAGGGCAAGCGCGGAGAAGGAGTCACTGGAGTCGGGGGGCGAAGTGGGTTTGGGATGGAGACACCACGGTTCCTGTTCGGCAAGAGTAACAGAGGCATTTTTTAGTCAGATGGATGCTTCCCGCTTTTTTTTTATTTCGATCAGGCGAATGGTGGCTTGCAGAGAATGCACATGAGCCAAGGAACGGCGCCCGAGTCAGGAAAGGCGACCCGGTAATTGGAACGCGCGCAGTCCGTTCCCGTGGGCTGATCCTGAATTCGCAATGCAGGCAGAGGAAGGCAACAGCGACTTCCGCAGACAGGAGCTCTTGGCCACCATGGTGTCAGACAACGACATCCTCGCGAATCCTGAGCAATTGGGTTCCGTGGAAAGGGAGCTACTAGAGCTCTACTACGTATGCCCCTCGTCCGCTCCCTGAAGCACGGTTTAGAGTTTGTTTCGACACACTATGATGGCTCGGTTGACTTTCAACAGGAGACGAAGGAGGCGGATGTCACGGAGGGCACATCCTGTCAGCTCGACGAGTACTCTGCATTCCACGGCAGTGCCCCTTCCACTGGCCCAGATTTGCAAGAACAAAGCTCAATTCTTGTTAGGATCACAGATGAATCGGATACTTTGTCATCGACTAGTCGCTCTTTCGCCCTGCGCGGGCCCGTTGCTCAAGGCTACCAAGCTGTCAGTTTGCAAGCAGCAAGGCATCGATCAACGGAAGTGGGACTTCCTGGGGACCGAAGACTTTGGACCAGAGAATCGCTTCAACAGTTACGCAAAGCTCGTTCCGCCTTCAAACTCAAGGTGCAACGCCTGGTTTTCCCAGCGCTTGAGAGTATACGATGACTACTAAGCCTTCGAACGTCAAGGCCCAGTGGATACGATGAGACGTCGCATACCTGGATCGTTTGAAGTAACTTGAGTTCCATGCTTAGCAGGAGAGTGCAATAGCCACACGATCGCTGGTGTCCTAAAGTCGATCGATACCAAATGCGCAGTCGAATGGATCTAGGAGGTGTACCTGGAAACCGGACAGCCCCCTTAGTAGCCCTTGTAGAACCGTGCTCGAGGCGGTTTTGGTGACGAGAAGCGATAGAAGGCGCAGTCACAACCTTCGCAGTGCCGACACGCGTACTGGTATGAAGCACTCACTTGGACGTATCATATATACGCCTAAAGCTACTTATATCTAGATAAATGCTTCAGCTCCACAGGCTCGCTACCAAACATTTCAAGCATTCACCTTCTAATTTATTGCCTTATAAAACCTGGGTATACTGAAGTCTAGTTTCATCTTTTAGAAATGCCTGTATAGGACTCACTGCCATAATGACATTTTTGGAGCCTTTTGGTGGCCGCTGTAATGCTCTACAGGTTGAGAGAACTACTAAGACTATCCCAGTATAGAGGTGAGAAGTTTCGCTTATCGATCTATGGATACAAGCTTGGTTGCTGGTCATCTGCCCCAAAGTCTCTGATTATATGTATTTCTAATATCTTTAGCAGAGCGCCATCGGCCAGGCTGTCCTCAGCAATTTGAAGGCCAGGCTAACAGGTGCCTGAAAGCCCACATGCCGTTCGCTGCCTTTTCGGAGACTTACGCTGGGCCAATCGGAATCAAGAACGTCGCAAATGCTCCACGACACACGACGTTCGCAAAACGTATAAATCTAACCATTATTTGCCGGTCGAACAGAAACTCACTGGACGCCTTGACGACAACAAAGAAACGCTTTGTTCACGGCTAGAAGATCCTACGTGACACGAGCGATAAACAGAGTATTCGGAAGAAAAACGACCCCATCAAATGGCACAACGAAAAATATACGACGCTCTCATCATTGGCGGAGGTCCAGCAGGCCTCAGCGTGGCCCTCGGCCTAAGTCGCGTCAACCGCACCTGCGCCGTCTTCAGCCATGCCAAATTCCGCAACGACGGCATCGAAGCCTCCCACACGGTCCTCGGCCACGACCACGTCCCTCCCGAACACATTCGGGCTCAGGGAACCCAGCAGATCCAACGATACGGAACAGCAAGCTTTTTCGAAGCGGAGATTGCCCAAGCCAAGAGAAGCGACGTTCCGGAGTTGACAGGCAGGAAGGCATTCGTTACAGCGGACCAGCAGGGCAGGAAATGGGTTGGAAGGACACTGGTCATGGCGACCGGAGTGAGGGATCAGCTCCCGGGCTTGGAGGGGTACGCTGAGAACTGGCCAGCGAATATGTAAGTTTGCCGCGATGGAGACTCGCCTTCCACCGCCCCGCATATGCTGATAGCGTGCAGATACCAATGCCTCTTTTGCGATGGCTGGGAAAGGAGAAACATGACCAAAGGAATCCTCTGCCTCGCCGGATTCAACCTCGCTTCTGCCAAGTTGGCCAGCATGGCGCATCACCTTGATCCCGAACGGTTGCCGGATAACGCGTCAAAGGTCACCATCTTCTCCAACGGGGACCCCAATCCTGGCAACGACCCGGCGCTGGACAAGGCCTTGAAGGCTTGTGCGGCACACGGTATCAAAGTGGAAGCGCGGAAAGTCGTCAAGCTTGCGAACGCCGAGCTGAGCAAAGGCGTCTACGTACATCTTGCCGGCGAGGATGGTACCGAGGAGGCCGTTCCTGTTGGGTTCCTGGTGCACAAGCCGTCGACGGCTCCTAATGCGCAGCATTTGATTGACCAACTGGGGCTAGAGACGACGACCGGAATGTTTGGTGACTTCATTAAGACGGAGGAGCCCTTCCGAAGCACCAACGTGCCTGGTGTTTTTGCTGCGGGTGATGCTGGCGTTCTTATGACGCAGGTCAGCAATGCGATGTTGACTGGTGTGGCGACGGCTGGAGGTGTGGCTCATTATCTTAATGACTGGGACGACGAGCTGGCTTTGGAGGCTTTGGGCGGAGAATAGAAGATTCGAAATGGCAGGAGTGCTGCGCCGAATGATCGGTACGTTCGAGAGTTTGAGAACCATTGGAAGATCTGCGATGTAAGCATTTGCCTTGTAGGAGGTGACTGCAACGCCTGACGCTTATTCGGGTCAGCTTAGCTTGATGCTTATCAGTCGTTTCTATTTACCCACGGCGCTGTTCCATCAGCCTCTTCTCAAGCTCGGCGTCTCTTGGCACAAGATCTGCCATATTCCGTTGAGGCGGAGCAAATGTGAGGAGTCGCAGCCACGGAAAGCGCACTTTCAACCCTCGACTGCGCAACGAGGCAGAACTCTGTCATGGATGCAAAAGGCTGTGCACCTGCAGTGCTTCCTCTATCAGATATTGACCGGCCGTCTGCCTGCAAGGCTGAAGGCTGCCTGATACGCATGTACGACGCGTGCGCTGGGGCTCGTCCCTGTCACACCTGCTCATCCGGGAACGGTGCGCATATCCACCACATCAACAGCCTCGCGGCGGTGCAGCCCGGAGAAACGGGCGAGAGACCACGGAAAGAAATTACGCAGCAGATTTGCCATACAAATTCTTACGACAAAGTACAGGCTTGCCAAAGCAACTTCAGTCAACCTGATCCTGCACAGTATCTCGCCTCAAGATGGCGGATAGAGGAGCTTCGGTAAGCAACCCCCAGCGTCCAATAAAGTCTTCCAACGCCAGATCCTCATCACAGGAGCCTTCGAACGCCCCTCGCACCTGTTCTTCTCGCCCGCTTGTTTATTCAAAGAGATGCGGCGTGTTATATTGTCAACCAAGTAATTCAAGCGCGAGTGGCTAAATAATGTGTAAGGGCAACTCTGCAAATAAGCCCATTCTATTCATCGCTTCATGCTTCGGAGGTATATTGCTTGCCAAGGTATGTACAGAATTCCATGTTTTTTCTTCTTGCACTTACGCATGTACTTCCAAGGCTATTGAGAGGGCAGCTCGGACCGGGATTCCTTACAACAGCCTTGTTCAAGGTTTTTGCGAAGCTGCAAGAAGCGAGTGGCTGGTGCGGCTCCCAATGCATTGCTTTTATGAAACGGTGCCAACGTCGATCACGAGGTTAATGGGCCTACCGCGCCTTGGAGACGGCGAAATCGTAAGTTTCCTGCTGTCGCACTCTGTTCTCCCACTGACCGAAACAATAGCTCGTAGGACCGGACTCGGCGTGTTTGGACTGCGGCGAGCGGACCCCGTTGACTGTCAGGCACAGTCTTATGAACAAATTCCGCGGTCCGAATGACGGGCACTATGAACTGGTTGCACAGCGGATCAAAGACTTCTCAGATGGTGCAAAAAAACTCTTGGAAGATCGCAAAAACTGTGAGCGTCACAGTGTTTCCTTTAGAAATGGGATGTAGCTGATAACTCTGCTTCAAGGGCAAGCAAATTCACCTGATACACGTTGTGTTGTCTTTAGGAAGGAAGCAGAAGCTTCTTCAGACGGGCCCACGAGGTCAAGGTTATCAAAGAAGCACTTCAAGGGTCCAAAGACGAACAAAATCGGTTTGTCGTCACTGGAATAGCAGGCCAAGGCAAGACCGAGCTGTGTCTCAAGGTTTCGGAGGACCTTCGTGGCGAGTAAGCAATCACAGCCCCTGCAAACATAGCCTGTACTAATGATCCAAGGTTCTCACACATATTTTGGGTTGACGTGAGCACACCAGATGCAGCTCAAGCTGGGTTTGCTTCCATTCGCCATAAGTTTGGGCTCACTAACAACGACATCTACCCCGGACTACGGCAACTTTCGCGCATGCAGGACAACTTGCTCCTGATCCTGGACAACACGGATGACCCAAACTTCGACTGCGGTGAATACTTCCCCCCTGGTCCGTACGAATCAGTCATCATTATTTCCAGGGACGAATCCGCTGCTCGCTACCAAACGGTGGGCTCACTACTGCTAACGGGTATGAAAATGAAGGACTCCATCAGCCTTTTGCAATCCGCAGCAGACTGGACAGTCCCAGAAGATTCTCACGAGGCAATTCGGGTAGAAGACATTGCAACCTCCCTGAACCGCCACGCTCTCTCTCTCGTTCTCGCTGGAGCTTACATCGCCAAAAGCCGCTGCAGCTTCGCCCACTATTTCTCTGAATATCACTAACAGCTTTAAGAGCTGCAGACAAGCGAGACGAACCGAACAAGCCCTTACACAAGCTCATACGCCACCTGTGAGCTCTCAGCAAACACCTTCCTCTCCACGTCCAAGAGTTCCGGCGAAGCTGCCCTGAACCTGCTCTACGCTATATCCACGCTGCCCTGCGATGCCCACTCAGCCGAGGCCATCAAGGACACATGGCGCCAACGCCAGGAAAGCCAAGACGGAAGACACCAAATCACACACGCCCTCGAGACCCTCGGCCACGCGGGCGCATTCCCAGGAAACCGAAGTGCAAGGCACTTTCAAGAGGCTCTGGACCTGTTGTCGTCGCTTTCGATCGTCTCGGTCAACGGAGACCGGATCGCGATTCATCCTGTCGTACGAGCGTGGGCCCAAGACCGGCAAAACGCGAGCTTGTTTTCTACAAGACAACAGGCTTCGTGAGCAAGGCGAGGAGTTTCACCTTCAGTATAGACTCTCTGATTATTGTCTGCCTGACGAGATGGAACGATATCGATATGACGGGTGCTCGGACGAGTTCTCGGATACGGAGCTCCGGCACGCTGAGTACTCAGAGCAGCGGGGCCGATAAGAGAGCCTTCGGGTGCGTTTGAGGGATGATAACCAGGTCGGGGCTTCAGACGAGTATTACGGAGGGTGGAGAGAGGATGAAGGGTGCTTGACGAGGACTGCGTGGGAAGAGCCTGATAGAGCCTACGACCGAGGAGCATATCTTCAAGTAGTAGATGAGCCGAAAAGGAGGGCCAGCAGGAGCCTGAGGAGGAGTCACGCAAAGAGGAGGAGGGAGGGTGTCGATGAATCGGTTTGCTGGGTAGTGGCTGATCACCTTTTGTCCAGATATTCACCTCACCGCTAGCATGGATGCATGTACATACGAACAGAAATAGTTTTGACTGCATCGCGTTGGCTGAAAGGCCCTGGAGGAAGAGACGAGGTTCTTCTTGTAACTTTGTCGAGGTTGCCACAAATCAAATTTAGCAGAAAGACCATGAGAAAGAGAGAGAAAAAGGAATGATTTCTCCATAGACTTCTTTAGTAGTAATTTATAATACGGAGACAAGATGAACATAACCCACCCCTCAAACCCCGCCTCAGAAACCCCCCACCCCAGTACCCCTCTTCGACATCGCCCTCTTCCTCCCCCACGAACTCCGCCAAGTCGCCGAGCTCTTCCACGTCGACGCACTCCGAATCGACATCCTATCATCCTCTTCAGGCGCCGCCCCTCCCTCCACCACCACACTCCTCCTCGACAACGTCGCCGTCCTCCTCCTCCTCGCCGTCGTCCTCGTCGAATTCGTCCTCACCGACAACCTATCACTCTCGTCGCCCTCAGCCACACCAGCAGCCGCAGCACCCGACCTCAACAACGTGAACAACGGCGTCCGCAAAAACGCCGGCTCCACCACCGACCCTGCCAACCCCTCCTTCGCCCTCCTAAAGTCCGCCGCGCAAGGCAGCCCCACGACGACCTGCGGCTCGGCCGCCGGCCCCATCGCGCGCTGCTTGTCGATGTGGTACTCGACGAGCGCGAGGAACTGCTGTTCCTGGACGCACCCGACGTCAGCATCGTCGCTGCCCTCTGGGAAGAAGAAGAGAGGGGACGGGTTGAGGGTTTCGCGGTTGGTGGCTGTGGCGCCGACGGAGAGGACGGGGCCGAGGTCGAGGGCGGTGGCGGGGAGGCCGCGGGCGCGGCGGTAGTGGGCGAGGGCGTCTTGGTAGGTGGAGGCGGCGGCGTGGTTGGCGGCGTTGGGGGCGCCGAGGGTGCCGGCGGTGCTGGAGAGGAGGAGGAAGAAGTCGAGGTCTTTGGGGAGGTATTCGTGGAGGTTCCAGGAGCCGCGGACTTTGGGGGAGAGGGCGGCGAGGTAGGATGGGAGGGGCATGGTGTCGAAGGGTGAGTCCTGGGGAAATTGCGTCAGTCGTTTGGTTCTTTCAAACGTCTGAAGTCTGGATGGTCGTTTCAGGCAGTCTCTCGAGGAGCGTGAACGAGGACTTTTGCCTTGACCAGCGGTCTGCGAAGTACTTTGCTCGTACGGAGTTGAATCGTTCATCCAGACGTAGAAGTACACCAAGATGTATCCTTGACGTATCCGGATGAATACTCCAACTCCGTATGGACATTTGCACCATCAAACTTGAAAAAGAGAAAAAGAGAGAACATACCTCAATCTTCATCGCCCCCTGCACAACACCCGCAATCCTCGGCATCCCCGCCTCCTCGCACGCCCTCAACGCAGCCAACAACACCCCATCATCACTAACATCGCACTCAAAAACCTCGCACCTGACCCCCATCCTCTTCAGATCCTCCACCATCTCCATCTTCTCATCGCTCGAAGCCCCAGACCTCGACAGGAAGATCAAGTTCTGCGCTCCCTGCAGCGCCATCCACTTGGCTACGCTCCGACCTAGCCCGCCTAGTCCCCCGCTCAAGACGTACGACGCATCCTCTCTGAGTCGGGTCGAGGCTCTGGCCTTCGGGATCACGTTGACGATGTCCTCGTCGCTGGCCGTGAGGACGACTTTGCCCACGTGGCCGCCCTGTTGGAGCAGGCTGAATGCTTCCTCGATCTGTGAGTAGGTGTAGACGGTTGTTGGGGTGGCCGGTTTGATCTCGCCTTGCTGCCAGAGCTCGACGACGTGGTGCAGGATGCGGGCCGTAGTCTTGGGGTCCAGCTTGGTGATCGAGTGCAGGTCGACTGTCGTGAAAGTGGCCGACCGGGTAAACGGCTCCATGTTGAGCTTGTTGTTGGCGAAGACGTCGCGTTTGCCAATTTCGATGAAGCGGCCGAAGGGCGCTATGCAGTCCCAGGATCTCTGGAGCGCTTCACCGGATAAGGAGTTGAGGATGACGTCGACGCCGCGGTCGCTAGTTATACGCATAACGCCTTTGGCGAAGGAGAGGTCCCGGGAGGAGAAGATGTGATCCTTGGGGATGTCGTAGACATTGATGAGGAGATCACGCTTCTCCTCGGAAGACACCGTGACGAAGATTTCTGCGCCTTGCGACTTGGCGATCTGGATTGCTGCTTGGCCAACACCGCCAGCAGCGGCATGAATGAGACACGTTTCGCCCTTCTTTAGGCGTCCGACTTCCACAAGAGAGTGGTAGGCCATAGAGAAGGCGACTGGTATTCCAGCCGCGACGTCAAAGCTCATGTCATCTGGAATCTTGATGGCAGTGTCTCTCGGAACCCTGGTATAGGTCTGGAAGGTGCCGTGGTGAGCTGAAAGGACAATCATTCGGTCTCCGATCTCCACATCCGTGACGTGCGCGCCGACCCGCGTCACGAAGCCAGCTCCCTCAGAGCCTAGCATGTTTGAAGGTGTTTCGCCCGTGGCTGCCAGCACGTCCCTGTAATTGATGCCAGTAGCCTTGACTTCGACTTCGATGAAGTTGTCAGGGAGCGGGGTTGCGACTTCTGGGTCATCAACGAAGCGAAGAGTATCGAGCTGTCCGGGCGTAGCAATACCTGGTATTGTGTCAGCAATGTGATGTCTGTGAGCCCGTTTTTCAAGGTATCATACCCAGCTTAAGCGCTCTTGATTTATCCGCCCCGAAAGCCTGCGGCCGCGGAACCGGCTTCGCGCAGCTGGAGCTAATGAAGTCGTTCGCATACGACGCCTCCACCAGGCGATTCGTACGGACCAAGTTCCCACGAACCAGGTATTCAGCATGCCTGTCCCGCCCCTCGACGAAGTGGCGCCTGTAGATTCTCCGTATGTGACGTGCCATTTCGCTTTCGTTCTTCTCAGAGTCTTCGAAAGCCACGGTACTGAGATCGGACCCTTCAAGATCTCTCTCCCAGCGGAGCGTGCGTAGCAAGCCGGAGACCAACCCGACCTTGGGATTCTCGAACGGATCCATCGTAGCCCAGATCACTCCGCTCGCCGTGGTCAAGAGCCTTCTCAGGAGAGCCCACTCTTCCGTTTCGATGTCGCCGGACAGGAACGGCGTACCAAGTTCCATGGTCACAATGCAGCAAGAGTCCTTGAGGCTGTACTCTTCAAGCGACGGGAAAGGAATGACCTTCAGATCAAGTCTGCCAGCGTACATTGTCATAAGCTGAGCAGCCAGATTATCCGCAACAAGCTGCTCCCGAAGGATCGGCTTCGTGGAAGTCACGATGAACGTCCTCTTGATCTCCGTCTCGGGCATCGGCCTATCCTCTTCCTGCGTTGTTGCTACGATCAAGCTCTGAACATGGAGCTCCGAGTTCAAAGTGTCGGGCAGACGAAGTACAGATCTCTCAAATCCATTCTCCCGCAACGCCGCGACCCAACCTTTCTCAGAGAGGAGCGGGCCCCACTGGCGGTTCTGTTCGGTGCTTCGCCACCAGTCGGGGAGAAGCCCCAGTGATAGTGGCGCGGCGAGGAAATCGGGTTGCGTGATCTCCTGGAGGAGAAGCTTGCCGCCCGGCTTTAGGAGGCGGTAGATATTCTCCAAGGTCTGGGAGAGATCCGATGTGGCATGGAGGACATTGGCCGCGATGACGATGTCGTACGTGCCTTCGACTTCATCGAAACCCTGGCCGGTCAAATCCTTCTCGATGTCCAAGGCCTTGAACTCCATGACGTCCTTCCATCTCGTGAATTTCACCTGGGCCTTCTCGAACGATCCGGAAGAGATGTCGGTAAAAGTATATTTGCGAAGACGAGGTGATCCTTTGCCGCGCACGCCGTGAGGGCAAAGAGTCTCGAGGACTGATGCGGTAGCTCCACCGGTTCCAGCACCTATCTCACAAACCCGGAGGTCGCGGGTTTTGTGGCTGTACAAGTCAAGGTAGGAGCTCAGCAGGGTATGGACCTTGTCCGTTCCAACCAAGTGACTGTAGTACTCTTCCAGAAGAGAATCCATGAACACGAGGTGGAGTGCGTCTTGCTCAGCCCGAATGACTGGAATAATATGGCTCCCCATTCGTACGGTCATTTTGCCTTCCGGTCCGGACTCCTCCATCGTCTTCAAAAAGGCGTCCCTTCGGGTCTTGTCCTTCCGGATTTCGTCCCACTCGTCGGTCTGATGACCAAGACGTTCCTTCTCAAAGTTTCTTGCCTGAATACGAAGCCACTCCAAGTACTTTTGCTTATGTGGGGGGAGGTCCTTTGGTTCGTTGTCGTCTTCGAACTGTTCAAGAGCTTCCAGAATGTAGATAGCTGCAGCCAGCTGGAGATCATGGATGCGTTTCAGGTTCTCGGAGTCCTTCTCTTCCAGCGGCTTTAGGGACTCCCTGAAGCAATTCTGTACCTCTTCTCCCAGAAGATCGATGTCGGGCTTCCAGCTCACATTGAAGCAAAGCTGCCGTTGGCCAGCCTCTCTGAGAGCGAATTCCTGCAATGGTCCTGTCTCGAGGCCCTTCATAATTACCCTGGCGTTACGGCTTTGTTCATCCCATACAGTAATATCTGCGCTGAACCTGTTGTGCGATGAGGGCTGTGCGGAGGAATGGCACGTGAAAACGTGGCCTGGCTCAGTTTCGATCTTGGAAGATACCCAGAGACTCTTCAACGCTACAGGAACAGTCGGCTCCCTCAAGGGGCCTGCTCCAATAGAGCTCTGAAGGGCGAATGGAATCATGTGAATTATGCTTTCCAGTGTGGCCGGTTGAATGACGTGAGGCTGGAGGTACTGGGACGGCATGCAGCTGGCGACATCAGGGATCCGAAGATTACCAATAGCTTGACCCGCTGGTGCGGCGAGATCTCCGCACTTGACCTCCGTGAGATTCTGGAATAGGGGGCCGAACTCCAAGCCGACTCGCTCAAGCTCTGCATACTGCCGGCGCAGATCTCTCTTGCTGTTGCAGGCAACTTCGCAGTGATCGAGAGATTCCCTGAAGTGTTTCTTGTGTTCAGCGACTTCCCTTCCTGCATCAATTGGTCCAGTCCCGAAGGCGAGTTCAACGGCGACGGAGCCCCTGCAGTATTCGAGCCAAGACTCCTTCGCAGTGTTGTAGCCGAACACCTTGAAATCCCAGCCTTGATTAGAATCAGGCGAAGATCTCCGCATGGAAAGTAAGATTTCCGTCTCCTTCTCTTGATCGAGTAGCAAAGCATGTGAGATGATAACGTCGCGCAACTCGAATGCAGCAATGTCTCCACTCTTCGAGCACAACTGTTTCGCACCTTCGATAGCCATGATCAAGAAAGACACGCCAGGAAGAACCACGCTACCGGTGATCTTGTAGTCCTTAAGCCAAGGAAGTTCTGACAATCGGATGTAGTTTCTCCATTGAGGCTCATTATCGTTCCAGTCGGGAACAGGTGCTCCCAAGATGTCGTGGCGGGGATGTTCCCGGAACCGCCAAACCTTGCTTCTTCGGCTCTCCGTCCAGTATTCTTGCCTGCGGTCGAAGGCGTAGGGTGGGAGGTTAACAAGCATCTCCGGATCCTCATCGCTATGGTTGATCCTGTGTAAGTCAACTGGGCACCCATTGGCAAAGAGAGTAGCAACGGTAGAGAGCAGAGTCGCCGCCGCATGTCTGTTTCTTGAGAGGACTGAATGGTAGGTAATCGTCTCGAAAGCAGGCTCATCTGCTATGACGTCTTCGATAGCACTCTCTAGTGTAGACTGCGGGCCCTGTTAATTGTTAGTATTAGCTTCTCTCTGAGAACTTTGTCATTTACAAGGCAATCTTACCAGTTCAATGAGCTTAGTGCTGGGAGACATAGGCTCACCATCAAGCTTCGACTGATCACTCGGTGCCTGAGCTGCGCACAAAGCTTGAAGAGCCTCGTTGAATTTCGTCGGCGCTTGTAGGGCCTCTATCCAATAGTCTGGCCGGCTCATCTCCGAGACGTCGATCCTTTGACCAGAGACAGACGAGAAGATCTGGATCTCTTCTCCACCCGCAGGATGGCCAGCGGAAAGCTCGCCCATGAGAGACCGGTATCTGTTGTTATTGGCGTCGCTTGCATTTGCCCACAGCGCAGCAAGCATACTGCCTTTGGTCGATGCCGGCCTTGAGGAGATCATTCCACGGTAGTACGACACCGTCCAGGCACTCTTTTGATCCAAGGCACCAGCGCAATACGCAGCAGCTACCTCTCCAGTGGAGTGACCAACGACAAAGGAAGGAGTAATTCCCCAGGAGGATAGTAGATCTACTAGCGCAACCTGAAGCACGGTGCACAGTGTATGGGCGATGTAGGGCTCATCGATCCGGCTTTCTTCCTCGCTCTTCAGCAATTCGTCGAATACGCTCCAAGGACACCGCAAGGAAGCAATGAAGTCGCTCGCCAGTTCGACGGTTTCTTTGAAGACAGGGTATGCCAGAAGTTCTCGACCCATAGCATACCACTGGGCCCCCTGACCGGTAAAAATGTAACCAATCCTTGGGGTGCTCGTGGGACAGATGGGCCGCAGGGGGTTCAGGATGGCCTCGTTGAGTTCCTCAAGAGATTCAGCGGCCACAGCAAATCTCCATGGGAATTTCGTCCGCTTCTCGGAAAGAGTGTACGCCAAGTCACTAAGGTGGCCACCTGGAAGTTCCGAGGTCGATACAGCTTTAACATGTTCCGAGAATCGTGCGAGGGATCTTTTGATCCCATTTCCATCCTTGGCAGACCATGCAAAAATCCTGTATTTAGGGCGATGCTCGGATGCGCTACTCGTAGACGTCCTCCGACTTCCAGAGACATCGGTCCGGTGAAAACCTCGCAGTTGGTGCTCTCGGAGGTAGCTATACGCATCGTCGAGGACCACGTGTGCGTTCGTGCCTCCCAATCCGAAAGAGTTGATCGAAGCCCTCCGGATGCCGTCCGAGGGCCAGGGGGTTGCAGCCAGAGGGAATTTGATTTTCAATGCTTCGCACTCGATCTGTGGGTGGGATTTCTCGAAGTTGATATTTTGAGGAATGACGCCTTTCTCCAGTGCGAGGACGGTCTTGATGATAGAGGCTATACCAGCGGCTCCCTCCAGATGACCATGGTTGGCTTTTGATGCTCCCACGTGGAGTGGCGTATCCGCGGGCCGATCTTTCCAAACGTTTCCTATGGCTTTCGCCTCAAGCGGATCGCCAACTGAATCTCCGATACCATGAGCTTCTATAAATCCAGTAGCATTAAGATCCAGGTCAGCGGAACGGTAGACTTGCCGAATCAGCTCCTCCTGGGCTTCCTGATTCGGTCGTGTCATCTCTCCCGTTCCACGGCCATCTTGATTGGCGCCTGTGATTCTGGATCAGCTACATGTGCTTTACCTGAAGAAAGTTGAGAGCGGGTAAAAAATACCTGTCCCGCGGACCACAGCGCGGATGGTGTTGCCATCCCGAATGGCTGCTTGGAGAGGCTTCAGGATCACCGTGCCAACACCTTCTCCACGCGAATACCCATTTGCACGAGAGTCGAATGGGAAACATTTTCCTTCCGGAGATAGCGCAGCACTAAGAAGATTAGAGAGCACTCGGCAGGGTGTTGGCGGAAATGGCTCACCCGTTGCTCATTCTGTACATGGTCTCGGGACTTTGCATGACATTGACACCACAAACAATAGACTGCACAGTGTTAGTAAAGCTGTGGCAATATGGAAGGGCAGAACGAACCATGGCAGATTGTCTTTGGCGTAGATCGTTGCAAGCCATGTGAAAGGCCACCAGACTGCTACTGCAGGCCGTGTCGAGGGTAAGACTAGAACCTCTAAAGTCATAAAACCAGCTGACTCTGTTGGAAATGATTGAATTCGACGTTCCCGTATGCTTGTGTTTCAAAGCAACATCGGGGTCGGCATCAAGAATGGCTCGAGTATCGTCGTTGGTGGCACCGGCAAAAACGCTCGTGTTGGACCCCCGCACGTCTTCAATGCCGAAACCGGCATTCTCGAGAGCCTCATAAACATTCTCCATGACGAGACGCTGCTGCAAATCCATGGAAAGCGCCTCGGCCCTGCCGATGTCGAAGAAAGACGCATCGAACCTGGCGCCATTGTGGGCAGAGTCGAGGAAGTGGCCGCCGGCGATAGAAGTGCTACCTCCTCTCTCCGGCGACGGGTGATGATGGCCGTCGTGAGACCACCTGTCCAGAGGCACGCTTGTGAAAGCGTCGCGGCCCTCGACTAGCATGTCCCATAGCTTGTCGGGGTTGGATGCCTCACCCGGGCCGCGGAATGCAAGCCCGATGATGGCGATGTCGTCGGGGCGAGCATTGTCGGCGTCGAGGAGCGGCATGGCGATGTTGGATGAAGCAAAGGGTTGGGCAAGCTCGAGGAGGAGGTTCCTAGGGGCGGTGTGAGGCTCACGCACCACTTTTTATATGTGGAGCTCGCATGCCGAAGTCCAGGTTGAGGCGACTCGGCACCTTTTCCATTACGAGGTCGCAGACGCTGAGGAGATTCATCACCGGCCAGGGCCAATCATCCGGGGGAATCCGTGATGGACGTGAAGCTCTGGCTGTACCTGCATTTGCGGAGAGTTCATCTTGACGATTACTGGCGATCAGCCAACTCATCAGCTTAAGATCTGCGCGCATCAAAGAACACCGATAGCACGTGAGGATTTGGCATGCCGAGAGCGCACGGTAAGGTCTGGTGGAAAGGGTTTCGATTGCTGCATTGCGAAGACACCGACTTGAAGCACTCGGAGCGCAGCTTGCCGTCCGCAGCGGAGGCGCAGAAAGCTGGAGCCAAGGTGCAGCGGAGCCACGACAGGCGTGCCGGGATCTGCGATAGGGCTCGAATCTGGCCAGCTGGCAGCCTGTGTGGCCGGAGAAGATTGCCGACCAGCACGGATTCGGTCAGCCCATCGGCCACTCCGGAGGCGGGCGGAGTCGAGTCAAGCTGAGACAAGGCGTGACAGGTGGCAGTCGTCGTTCACCGTCACCGTGCGGGGCCTGAAGCCTGAGCCGAGCGGCGGCGCGCGTTGTTCCGGTCCGCCGTTGTCGGCTCGGCTCGCGTCGTAAGCGGCAACTACGCAACCTTATTTCGCGCTTTCATTTTCAGATCCTCATCTGTCTATTCCACGTACGCTTCTACCGGCCCCCCTTCTCTCCGCTAGGCTCGAGCTCAGTCCGCTCCTCTCCGTCCTTCGGCGGCGAGCTTCGAACAGGTTTGATGGGCCCCTCTGCCGCTCTGGGCTGCTACACTCTTCGCGGCGTGATTGCCAGCTGAAGCGGCGGGAGAGCCAGAGTGAAGGTGTCCAGCTGCTTCGTCTCAAAGACCTCTCCGGTCTCGCCGTCAGCATACGCGATGTCGAAGTTCAAAGCAACTCTCGAGAGAAACATCCGCATCTCCATTCTAGCAAGTTGCTTGCCTGCACAGTTCATTGCACCTATCGCCAAGTCAGCCATGCCCCACTGCCCCTGGGCGTAGCCTTTGGTCAGCCCACCTCGGGAGAACGCTATGAATGGCGTCGTTTCTGGACTCAATCTGCCGTCGCTCCACCGCTCTGGAAGGAACTCCAACGGTTTCTCGAAATGTCGGGGATCATGCTGAAGCGTCTGCGCTGGGATGGAGACAATGGTATCGCCGGGTATGTATACCTCATCAACCTGTAGTCCTCCTGGAGGCGTTACGCGTGCCAAGCCACCGGGAACGGGTGGTCGGAGGCGGAGAGACTCGTTGATGATGTCTTCGAGGTATCCAATTGACTTGACCTTTTCGTAAGACCAGTCTTCATCACCTCCTGGGAAAACAGCGTCGAGATATCCTTGAAGCTTTTTGTAGACGTGGGGGTATCGGACGAGGAGGTTGAGTGTGTTGGCAAGAGCAGCCGCGGTTGTGTCGCTGGAGTCATTCAGCAACCCGCTCCATGTTAACTTCCGTTGGCCACTCACCTCCCAGCTATGATGAGAAGTCGAGCATCTTCATGCAACGCCAGCTCCCCTGGCGGCGCTGACTTGTCGCTCTCAAACCTGGCCTTGATAAGCCATG
This sequence comes from Neofusicoccum sp. Z2, assembly GCA_037356115.1. Lineage (NCBI taxonomy): Eukaryota > Fungi > Ascomycota > Dothideomycetes > Botryosphaeriales > Botryosphaeriaceae > Neofusicoccum > Neofusicoccum sp. Z2. The sequence continues at coordinate 113,075 of JBAWJY010000004.1, forward strand.
AGAGTACGTCTTGAGGCTCTGAATCCTCATGGACTTCCTAAGGGACAGGTAAGTCTTGATTTCAGGGGATGGTAACCGCGCTGAATGACTACCTTCTCTTTCTCTTTGACCTGGTTGGAGCAGTAGGTCATAAAGGCTGTGAGTTTGCTTGCAGCACCCGGTAGGGCCGCAAGCATCCTGAGCAACCAAGGGACTGGGCTGAGTAGCCCTATAGCCGCCATGGAATCGTGGATCCCCTTGATCGTCGGATGCTCTTTGCCCGTTTCCAGTGTCTTAAAGTCCTTTCCTAGACCAACGTCACCCATGACGTCAAACGAAAAGAACATCGACCAAGCGGTAGCGTCTATAGGGCTCTTCTCTCGGCTTCGAAGTTGGCGTATCAAGGTATCGGTTTTGGCCTTTACGCGAGGTTCATAGCTTGCCAGTGCTAGTCAAATATATCAGCAATCGGTCTGTTGCTCCTTGGTTTTATTGCATCTACCCTTTATGCTGAAGCTTCGGTCCCAAGCTCGTCTCCGCTGCCGCTGAATTTCCATGACTCGGCAGGAATTGATTGAGCATTTTGTCACGTCCTCAGTCACCTGACTGTACCAGGGAGACTTTGCACATCTGGAAGGAGGACCTTGATTTGTTAGTTGTAAACGGTGTGCACGCTGCAATCGACTATACCGTAGACAAGAGGGACAGCAGAAGGACGGTTGATCGATATCTCGCGAGGACCTATCAAGGGTTAACACACGTCCTGTCTTCAAGGGCCTTGCCCCAAAGGAGCATACCAATCCTCACGAAGTCGCCGTACTGCTTATGCAGCTTCTCCACCTCGTCACTGAATTGATTGTTCTTGCAAGCAAGGTACATCGCGTAGAAGCGGGACAATCTTGCAAGCGTTGGACCAGGAAATTTCCGCAGCCTGTGGAAAATCAGCCGATACGCGAAAATGCTCACAGCAAGGCCGAGATTGAAGCAGTTTGCCACCAATGCTGTTCGAAAGGCCGATTCGAGAGTGTGCATCCCACCCCATGACGTGTAGCAGCTCCAAAGAAATGCCAAAGACGTGAGGTATAGTGCGACTAGTCGCCATCCTTGCCCGTCGATTTCTACCCGAACGACAACCCAATGAGACAGTGCACCAAGAACCAAGGCTGTTGATGCTGTCGGAAACATTCCAGCATGGAAAAAGCCCCGTGAGGGGTAGCCTGTTTGGAATGTATCCATGATGTCTGGGAAACTTATTGCCGAAGAGTTTCTCGGCGGATAACCATGTATTTAATAAAATCCTGCGAGACTACTGATGTCATGCGATGCGTGTTCCCCGCGCTGCACCCCTTCCGACACGCCTTCCTTTTAGGCTACTCCATACTAAGCTGGTGAATCTAATTGGTCCGAAACACCTCAGCAAGGTTTGGCCCCCACTCAGCCATTAACCCGTCCGGGCTGTGACCGACAACTGTGCCGTAGCGCCTGGACCCACTGCACCTGTATGGCAACTAATCCAAGAGCATGCCGGCTACTTGGTACAACCTGACTGCGCTGAAGTCCCTGCCATTATTGCAGCTGTGAGTGTCGCTGAATTGATTTGGCATTTGAACTTAGCGACTTTTATAAGATGGATATGTATAGTCTTCGTGCCCAAGGTTGGGAATATTTCTAGGATGAAAACATCACTGTTCTATTGCCAGGATAATGTCGGAGAACAGAAGTAAAACCAAGCGAATTTAGCCAGCCACTGTAATCTAAGCTCGGTTGTATTACCCTGAATACAAATTGTGTGCCTTTTCTATTCTCAATGTAGCGCGTCATACTTGCAAACAGTAGAACTGTATGTAAGACTTGCGAAGAGATCTTTTTCTTTTTCTAGAAGAAGACGGACAAAACCAGACTGTCCACGAGGAAAGCATCTTTAGCATCATTCCCTTTCCGAAACATGTGGAAATGTGAGTAAAAATGGATACAAACTGTGAGACCAGACACAGGACCAGCCCATACGCATACAAAAAAAAAATAAGCCGTAACATCATTCGTCTCAAGAACCTCGACTCATCGTCCCCATACTCACTCAATACGGCCATCTCCACGTCCTCAAATCCTCCGGATCCACACCCTCATGGAACGCAAAGTTCCTCGCACTAATCTGCCTATTCAACAACGCCTCCCTGGCCGCGGATCCGCGATTGCCCAGCTGCGGCATGCGATCGATGGCGTCGATGGCGAGGCTGAAGCGGTCGGTTCCGTTGCGGATGGCCAGCTCGAGCGGGGTGTCGATGTTGCCCTTCTCGCGGTAGCCGACGACGTGGAGGTTGTGCTGGCCCTTGCGCTTGTAGGTGAGGCGGTGGATGAGCCAGGGGTAGCTGTGGAAATTGAAGATGACGGGCTTGTCGTCGGTGAAGATGGCGCGGAATTCGGCGTCGGTGCAGCCGTGCGGGTGCTCCGCGGCGGGGATGAGCTTGAAGAGGTCGACGACGTTGACGAAGCGGATCTGTGATGTTGTCAGTATGGGATTTTCGTTGGTCGGGAGGGTGTGGGAACGGACCTTGATACCAGGAAGGAATTCGCGGAGAAGAGCGGTGGCGGCGAGGGACTCGTGCGTGGGGACGTCGCCGCAGCAGGCCATGACGACGTCGGGCTCCTCTCCAACATCTGGAAAATATGTAAGAACTTATGCAGAATAATGTATACAGTGAATGATTCATCTTACCCGTAGAGGCCCACTCCCAGATGCCCAGTCCCTTGGTGCAGTGCGCGATAGCGGCTTCCATATCCAGGTACTGCAGATGGTTCTGCTTGTCGGCAACAATGACGTTGACATAGTTCGATGAGCGAAGACAGTGGTCTCCCACGCTTAGCAAGCAGTTCGCATCTGGTGGCAGGTAGATTCTCACGACCTCGGGGCTCTTGTTGGCAACAACGTCAAGGAAACCAGGATCTTGGTGGGTGAAACCGTTGTGATCCTGGCGCCAGACGGTAGCCGTGAGGAGGATGTTGAGCGAGGCGATTTTCTGGCGCCAGTCGACCTCCATGGCTTTTTCAATCCACTTGCAGTGCTGGTTGACCATGGAGTCGATGATATGAATGAAAGGTTCGTAGCTGTTGATCAAGCCATGGCGACCAGACAGGATATAGCCTTCCAACCAGCCCTCAACGGTGTGCTCACTCAGCATCTCCATGACGCGGCCGTTGAAAGCAAGGTTGCCGCCATCAACATCCTCTTCAAAGTAGTCTGCAAGCCAGACCTTCTTGCCAGCATCGTAGATGGCATCCAGCTTATTCGACTGTGTTTCATCAGGCCCAAAGACCCTGAACCGCGTCTGGTTTCTCCGGACGACTTCGCGCAAGAACGTGCCGAAGCGTGCCATGGCGCCATCCTCCGAGACACCCGACTTCAGAACATCGAACCTGAAGTCACGGAAGTCTGGAACCTTCAACTTGTGCTTGACGATGCCGCCGTTCGCGACAGGGTTAGCGCACATGCGCCTGTTTCCTTCGGGGGCCAGCTCCCTGAGGTCCTGAATCAGCTTGCCCTCCTCATCAAACAGCTCTTCGGGCTTGTAACTGCGCAGCCACTCCTCAAGCTTGGCTAGACTCTCGGGGTTGCTGTGGACGTCGGTGATAGGAACCTGATGAGCGCGCCAGAAGCCTTCCAGGAAGTGGTTGCCGATCTTGCGTGGGCCGGACCAGCCCTTGGGAGTGCGGAGCACGATCATGGGCCAGCGCGGGCGGAACGCCTTACCAGTCTCGCGTGCTTGCTTCTGGTATTCGCGGATCTTCAGAACACAAACCTCGAGTGTGGAGGCCATGGCTTGGTGCATGGACTCCATCTCGCTGCCCTCGACGAAGAAGGGTTCCCAGCCGTAGCCCTTGAAAAGTGAATCGAGCTCCTCGTGGCTGATGCGAGCAAGAACGGTGGGGTTGTTGATCTTGTAGCCGTTCAAATGAAGAACAGGGAGGACAGCACCGTCGGTGATAGGATTCAAGAACTTGGTGCTGTGCCAGCTGGTGGCAAGCGGGCCAGTCTCAGCCTCACCGTCTCCAACCATGGTCAGAGCGATCAGATCGGGGTGGTCAAAGACGGCACCAAACGCGTGAGAGATGGCGTAGCCCAGCTCTCCGCCCTCGTGGATGCTACCGGGAGTTTCCGGGGTGGCGTGGCTGCCGATGCCGCCGGGGAAAGAAAACTGCTTGAAGAAGCGGCGCATGCCCTCGACGTCCTCGGAGACGTCGGGGTAGGTCTCGGAGTAGGTGCCCTCCAAGTAGGCATTCGACAGAACGGCAGGAGCGCCGTGTCCGGGCCCGGAGATGAAGATAGCGTCGACATCGTACTTCTTGATCAAGCGATTGAAGTGGATGTACGTGAAGCTCTGTCCAGCGTCGGATCCCCAGTGGCCAAGAAGACGCGCCTAAACCAAGGACTGGATTAGCTCAGTCAATTGCTGTCCGATGGATGATTGAGTACTTTGATGTGCTGCAGCTTCAATGGCTCTCGAAGAAGCGGATTCTCCCTCAAGTAAATCATGCCCAAGCAAAGGTACATGGACGCCTTGAAGTAGGCATTGTACTTGCGGATTTCCTCCTGCGAGAGTGGCTTCTCATTGACCGTGGCTCTGGCCACGCCAAACGGAGAGAGGCTCGCCGAGACGGTGCCGTCGGAATGCATGGCGACGAGCTAGTGAAAGGTGGTGGATGGGAGTGGTGGACGGGAACTAGCAAGGAGCAGCGCAGCGAAAGGGCGGACCCTGGGCTGGTGTGGAAGGGACTTTATAGCGATCGATGATGGCACGGCGTTGCTGTGGTAAGCAGGAAAATGCCCTTGGGACCCCAGCGGCCTCACCCCATCATTCCACGCCGCCCACGGGGAGGCCGCGCTGGGCTATGCGGAACATCAGACCACCAACCCCAAAACGGTTCATGGCGCTGCGCGGGTAGACAACGGCTCAACCGGCTCGGCCGGACTGTTTGACGCAGGTGAACCGGGACCGCGCCCTCAATGGCCGCAAGTTTCGCATGGGCGACCCGCACAGATGAGGCGCTGGACGTCAATCAGTGGAGGAGGTCCTGAGGCCTGCGCTCGTCTGCCCCGCGCCCTCCCGAGCCCCCGGTGCCGATCACTGATGGGCAAGGCCTTGCCTTGTTGCCATGGTCCGACGGCTGCATTTCGTCAGCCAGGGAGGCTGTTGGCTGCGGGCCCCTGCGGCGAAGCTTCGTGCAACACGAGCTTTATCGACCGATCACACAGCTCCCGCATCTTCCGCAACGACCGTTGTCCAGCAGCGGAGGCAGCCTAGCCGAGCGCCCTTTCCGCCAGCAGCGTGTAGGCCGGCGGGAATACGATGCCGATATCCGTTGACGCAGACGCGTGCGGGCCTCGACAGCGAGCGTTGGCCTAGTCGAGCTTCCCATTGGATCCGCAAATGGATGCGGATACTCGGCTGGCAGGTTGCGGTTCCCGCAGTTCCTCGCGAGCGGCTACTGCAAGCGTCGGCAGGGATGCGGATAGGTATTTCCAGGCACGCCTGCCATCCGGCTGAGAGGAAGCATCGGGCTGCAGCCGAGGGATTACGTGGACGCCACGATGCGTCCGCTCTCGCTGTGCCCCGCCCAGCTGCGCGGCACGACAGCCTGGAGCTCTCCTGACCGGAAGTCTGGACGAGCTTGTGATGACGACGGCGTAGCACCGGCAGCCGCCGATCGTCGGGTTGCTGGCCGGTAGGAAGCTTCGTGGCCCGCGCTTGAGTGAACGACGCCCTCCAACCACGAGGTACCAGCTGTGCGCCTGGATCTGCAGCAGAGCACACATTAGTGAGTCCTAGATCAAGTTGCACACCTTAGATTTGATCTCCTTCCATCCCACGCCTTCATTCCAAGCCATGGGAGTTCGTGGGGGACTTGTCTTTCATCTTCTTCCCATCTCACTCGTTTCTGCCCCATGAAGCCGAGTTCTGGACGTTTATTTCTATGAACCATGTTTTGCGGCCTGAATCAACTGTACACTCACCATGCGTGCTCTTCGTCGCTCTCTCTACGCCTTTCCATCTTCAAAGCGAAGGATTGGCCCTCGATAGGTCCGATACAGTTGCATCTCGTGGATCTACTTCTAGCACGTCCGGATCGGAGACTACCCCAAGGCGTGAGGTCGAAAAAGAGCACGACGCACGTCTCCGCATTGTCGGCGGGACCCCTGAGCAAGTGCATGGCTCGCATCCGTCCGGCTGGATACCCACCCTCCACAATCGGCGGTATGTGCGCCAGGGACGCCATAGCTGCCGGGACCATCCTGCGTCGCTTTAGCGCCAGCGCCTACACTTGGAGATCATGAGATTTTTGCATAAGACTTGCTCATCCCTGCTGAGGATCATGTGGGGAGAAGGAGCGCTCTAGGGTGTGTGTAATAGCCACGCTCGATTACGTGTGTTACAGCCGGCAATTAGTGAGAAAAGAGCCACAGACGGAAATTCGAGCAGATCGCGGGCCAATGCCATGAACAGGAAGCCGGAAAACATGTGCTTGATTTGCTGATTGGGGTATAACGCTTCGTCTCGTATCATAGACCTTTTGGGGAGGTATGGTGTGCAACTCCGGTCATACGAGCAACCCGCAGCCGGTCCCTTCCATGCTGACTCTTCATTCCCGCCGTACCCATGACCGTTCTTTCCGAAAGAAATCCCCAAAACGCCGTGCGTATGCCCAGAAGTATTTTGGAGAGCGCCACAGCCGGACCACCGGGTGGTGCCTGCATGCTTCCCTTACTCCGCCACATCGAGGTCGTCGCCCGCGGCTGCTGCATCGGCTTGTTCCTGCGGCACCGAGCCGAAGCCGTTCGCAGCTTTCCGACCTACAGCCGCAATCGTCCCTGCGTTGAGGTTTGCCAGACTGTCGGAACCCTTGGGCGCAGCGTCCATGTCCACGTCGTCCTCCATGTCGTCCGCCAGCGCAGCAAAGCCCTTCTTGGCCTTGCTGTCTCCATTGAGCGCTTGCCACTCCTTGCGCCTGTCCTGGACCCTCCTGGCTCTCCGCTTGCTGTCCTCGACCTTCTTCTCGTGCTTGTCGTAGTTGGCGTCGGCCTTCTCCATGGAGCGTTCCTGGCGCACGCGCTGCTGGTGCGTCAGGCGCTTCTTCTTCTGCTTCTTGGAGATGCCGGCATCCTGGGCGGCAAGCACGGATGCGGAGACCTTGGGCTTCGGCTTGGGGAGCGACGAGGCGTCGGTGAGGAGTTCCAGCGACTTGTCGACGGGCGACTCGGCGCGGCGCGCGGCGCGGGAGTGCTGCGACAGCTCTGCGCGGCGTCAGTGGAACGGCACACAGCGGGAGGGACATGCGGCTATCGCACGTTTGGTCTTGGTCTTCGCCATTTCGTCGGCAGGGCAGGTGTGGCAGAGGAAGAGGGCGCGCCGCAGCAGTTTGGACGGACGGGCGCTCGAACTTTTTTGGTGGAGCGATCGGCGGCAGCGCGCGCAGGCTGCGCGCTGGCCGCTGCTCGAGGCACGCGGTCCGTGCGGCCCGCAATCTCCAGCCTGGGGCCCTTCATCTCGCGACATCTGCTCCAAAACACCAGCACGACCGCGCCGCCCTCGTCCGCAAAGCTCGCGCGCCCTCCCCTCTTGCCGCCACGCCCAGCCTGCTCGATGCGGCACCCGCGGGAGCGTCCGCCCAGCTTTGCCCACCACTCCCACCGCCTCCGCCCTGGCTGATCTCTGTCCGCCGTCCCCAGCGTTGCTCTTTCCACCATGAGCCACCTCCGCCCCCCTCCGCCGCATGTAGTTCACGACGACTTCGCCGTCCTGCACCGGCAACCCGGCGAGGACCCCCGCACCACCCCCGCCTCGCTCCTCGTGCTGCTCGTGCTGGGCTTTATCGCCGTCCACCGCGTGCTCGCCCTCTACGACCTCCCGCTCCGCGCCATCCCCGAGCTGCTCTGGAACTGCTTCGTCTACGCCATGCCTGCCCCGCTCGTCTTCGCTCTCGGCAAGCCGTCCTTCGCCGTCGACGCCGACCCCAACGCCGACTCCGCCGAGGACAAGGAACGGAAGAAGGCGAACCTGTTTGCCGCCAAGAACGAGGTGCTGCGGCGCACCTTTGGCCTGGATGGGACCGGCATGCTGAAGGCCTTCTCGGGCGACCGGACGCTGAGACGCGCTGGCAGGCTCGTCAAAGGCAGCAAGGACGCCGCCCCGCCTGGCCTGGGAAACTGGGACAACTCGTGCTATCAGAACAGCGTCATCCAGGGCCTGGCCTCGCTTCCTAGCCTTGAGGGCTTCCTCGCCAGGGGCATCGAGCTATTCAACGGTCTCGCGATCGACTCAACGAACGGTGCCCTCCTCGACACCGTCTTGAAGCTCAACAACCCCAACAACCATGGCAGCTACCTTTGGACACCCGCGAAACTCAAGAGCATGAGCAGTTGGCAGCAGCAGGATGCGCAGGAATACTTTTCGAAGGTTTTGGACGAAATCGACAAGGAGATCCTGAAGGCACTGAGGCAGTCTCGGAAAGTCGCGGGTCTTGAGGAAGTGCCCTCCGCCGAGGAGGAACGCCCACTCTCCCCTGCCCTGAAGGTCGAGTCGCAAAAGTACCCAGAGTCTCTGCGAAATCCACTGGAAGGGCTACTTGCCCAGCGCGTTGGTTGCATGAACTGCGGCTTTACCGAGGGCCTGTCCATGATTCCATTCAACTGCTTGACCGTTCCTCTACAGACAGCTTGGGGCTATGGATGCGATATTCGCGATTGCTTGAATGAGTACACGAAGCTCGAACCCATCGAGGGCGTCGAGTGCGCGAAATGCACCCTTCTAAAGCTTTGCGACTCGCTAGAACGAATCCTCAAGGACCGTGAAGAGGCGGAGCCATCTGAAGCGACGAAAGCACTCACTGCGCGGCTGCAAACGGTTCAAGAAGCTCTGGAAGATGAAGACTTTGCCGATGCAACGCTCATTAAGAAGTGCCAGGTCCCGCGGAAGAACTGGGTGTCCAGCACCAAGTCCAGGCAGGCAGTTGTCGGTCGTCCTCCGAAGTCACTTGTCATTCACGTCAACCGCAGTGTATTCGACGAGCTTACCGGTGCTCAAAGAAAGAATTATGCTAATGTCTCTTTCCCGGAAACTTTGGATTTGGGTCCTTGGTCTCTTGGTTCCGACAAGTACGATAGCCCTGACTTTCACGTTGCCCCTGAATCTTGGTCCACGAATCCCGCCGAGTCCATGATTAGTCCGCAAAAGACCCTCGGAATCCCAGTCCTCCCTTACGAACTTCGAGCTGTGGTTACGCACTATGGGAGGCACGAAAATGGCCACTATGTTTGCTACCGGAAGCACCCTTTCACGGCTGAGGAGTCTGAAATGGAAAGTCTGGATGATCCTGATTCGGATGACGTGAAGAAAGAAGCAGAAGTGTGGTGGCGGTTGAGCGACGAGGATGTTTCTAAGATCTCAGAAGAGGATGTCCTGGCGCAAGGCGGTGTTTTCATGCTGTTCTATGAGGCGAAGGAGCTACCACCTCCGCCAAGTCCGGCACCGAGTCCCCTTCTCAGGCGCAGTTCTGCAGCAACGATTCGCGCGGTCGCACCCATGGTCTCGACGGTGGAAACATATGAACCTGTGCAAGAACAGGAGGATGAAGGGTCTGCCGATGCGGACGAGATGCAGGGCCTTGCTGAGGACGCGCCCGCCCAGGTTGGAATAATCCCGCAGGAGCACAACACCAGCGAAGCCCCCGTATCCGTGCCACGGACTTTGTACCACAGGCCCACCGCTTCCATGGAGACAACGCCGCCCAAGTCCGACCCAGAGAGCGACTTCGAACCAGCCGGCTCTCCTTCATCCTACAACTCCGACCTCGAAGACACCGTCGTCCTCTCGCACAAGCGACACAACCGCGACCGCAACTCTACTATCTCGAACGCTTCTTCCTCCAGCTACAACTACCCACCAACCCCTCTCTCGCCGCTCTCCCTATCACCAACCACCTCCGGCCAACCCACCCCCTTCGCCGACCAACACTCCCCGATCTTCCCAACAAACCCAACCTTCACCCGCCAAGACATGGACTCCGACTCCGACTACCACCCCCTTGCCTCCCCCAGCCTCTTCTCCACCCACACCCTCGCCACTCCGATCGCCCAATCCCCAAACCTCGACCCCATCACCCGCGCCGCCATCGAAGCATCCGTCAAAGAGGAGGAGCACGAGCCCCGCTGGACCACCAGTCGCAGCGACTACGCGCCGTCGACGGTTGGAGGCACGGACAGCGAGTACGCGCCTAGTGCGGGCGGGTATGCGAGCGATATCGAGGGATCGGCGCATGGATCAGAGGCAGGGGATGCGGCGGCATTGAGTGAGTGGGAGGGAGAGAGCGGGTCACCGGTGCTGGCGAAGAGGGAAATGCAGCTGCAGCCGAAGAGGCAGAGCTTGACGATGAGGACGGCGCAGGCGGGGAAGGGGGAGGGGGAGGGGGCGTTGGAGGGGAAGCAGGGGTTGAGGATGGTGGCGGCTACTTGAAGTAAGATTGGGTCTGGAAAACTAGGCTTTTTTTTTCCCCTTTCTTTGCGTACTTCGTTTTTTGAGTTCGTCGTTTTGGCGGGATTGACTACTACACCGTCACAGCAAGCAAGCAAAGCAAAGCAGCATTTTTTCAGATTGGCATCGTTGAAAAAAACAACACACAACATCGGCATTTTTGGGAACATTGGCTGGCGGGGGAGCATAGCGACGGCGTTTTGATCTTTTGTTGGAAGTACTTTTTCGGACAGCGAGCGAGCTGTGTTGTATTAGTCTATCTCTCTCTCTTTGGGCATTTTCCTTGCTGTGTTTCTCTTTACTTGTATTCGGCGTGCTATGTCGAATCAGACAGGCAGACAAGTTTTCCTTTTTTTTTTTTACTCGCGCTTTGGGATCGGCTTTAAATTTCAGTGGAAGGCATTCGAGTAGCAAGCTAGCAAGCAAGCAAGCGAGCGAGCGAGGACGAACAAAAGTGGAAAGAGGTTCGGAAATCTGAATCTTGAATCTTGACTTATCGTCATGTGCGCAGGTGGACTTGTTGGCTACCACTAAATTATGACAATCTCCAAGGACAATCCTGCAATGTCACAGGGATCCATAGGGAAGAACGCAAAAGTTGTCATACAGGGAATCGAGTCCTCACCGTAGACTGCCAGGTCACCAGCGGTAGGGTTGCTTTTGAGCCATTAAGATAAGGGCTGGTATTGATACGAAAAGGTACCCGACGCTTGTACTCATGCATTTGCAACACGGGGTGAATGTAGGCTTTTGGACGTTGTCTGAACCCTTGATTGCCTTGCCATACTAACACAGCCTAGACCTCTAGTTCTGCCTACATTTGATCGGCGATGGTGGCATTCATTACCACCACCGTTAGTGCGGGACCTCTTCTGTTCCTCGACCTGACTCACCTTGCTTGTTATGGCGTGGCTGCTTCTCAATATCCCTTTTCACACGGATATTATTGAAGCAGAGACGAGAGGACATGGTCGAGCACAAAACGGGGAATGGAGCTGGACGGCTCATGTCCGCTTCTCCAATCACTTTCTCATCCTGATGAATGCTTCAACTGCGGATGCAGAGTCCGATTCCGAATTTCGCAAAGCCTCCATCCTTTGCAAAGCTATCTAATGATCCCGCCATACTAGATATGCGCGAAGAACTGGAAAACTGAGCAAGAAGTGTCGGAATTCTCATAGATCTTGGAAGAGTATGTATCCGGCGACCGCAGATTCACGCGTCCACAACATCATCCGGTCATCGAACTTGCCGCCTTTGAGAGGGACATCATTGCGTGCCTCGGCTTTAGCGGCGGAAGAGGTCTTTCTGCACACTGCACGGTGAGCCTATCCATTTACCAGAGTAGTGAGTACTTTAAATAAGTACGTAGGTAGGCAGGATTACTGCGTACCGTTTGGTTCTTCTTCGCTAAGGAAGGGTCTGACTTTACTTGGCGGGATCCGCCCGCTGGAGAGCTGTGGCGACTATGAGTTTGACAGACTAACCTAAAGATGACGAGGAAGAGAGGGGCGGTAGATAAATAGGTCGTGGTGGAGGTACGGGAAAGAGGTGGAGGTGAAGAGCAGGGTAAGAAGAAGTTGTACTTAAATGCAGGTGACACGCGGAGTCAAGCAAACCCAGAGCGCACGCACGGGTTTAATTAGGCTGGAGTGGTACAGAGCCTTATTAAATTATTATTCTTCTTTTCCTCTGAAAAAAGAGGGGAGGAAAAGAAAGGTCGGCGGGCTCGACGGCACGTTGCGCGAATGACAAATGCCTTCGAGACTTCGCATCCCCCATCATACTTTTTCTAGGCTATATCGTGACCGAGCCTGAATTGCTGCGTGCCCATTGCTATGTGAAGTTGAAGCATCCGTCCAGACGCGTATCGGCGGTAAGAAACGCGCTCTTCGCATCCAGGTAAATGTCTCCGTAATTAGTCAGCGGGAACTTTTTCCATTTGTGAGGCTTCCCCACGTCATGCTCCACTTTCGATTCAGGCCACACCCAATGCGGGAATGCTCCATTGCTATAGGACGGAGAAGCTTGCTGAATTGATCTCTCATGCCTCCACAACGTCGAGGTCTATGTTCATATCTCCAAGAAAGGGCAACGAGTGCTGGAGCTCCTGGAAAGGAGTAGGCTATAGCGAATCAACGCTGTGCGTTCTCTACTGTAAATGGCTACTCTGGATTAGTCGACTGACTTCATGTTCTTGGCTTTACACTGCATACCATGTCAAAGGGGCCATTCCTGGTTGGCTAAGCGCCGACTGGGGAAATAGAGTGGCAATACGGCTTGGGGAACAGTGTGGGGTTGACATTGACGTGCACACGCAGTTACAACTACCCAGTCCGTCTTTTCCATAGGAGAAGGACCAAAAAAGTAGATCTCTCCGTCTCCACGTAGAACGAAACGAGGTATAAGTAGTGAGCGGAACAGCTGAGAATATTTCAGATTGTACCATAGAGACGAATTCGCAATCTTTTGCCACCGAGGTTGCGCTCTTACGCCAAGTTATCTACATTGGTAAGACTAAGCTAACCCCTTTTCCACAGAGAAGCAGAATGATAAACGGGCTTATGACTATAGTCGACTCTCGAACCATGTCAGGAACCCAAACTATTGCTCAGACCCCCGCTTCGGAGTGGCCAGCTGTTGAGCTCAAAGTCAACGATGGCACTCTACTCCCATCCGAAGTTGTCCCTCTTCGACCATCCTATCCAACCGAGCCCATGGACGTCCTCCGCGAACGCTACAAAAAGGAGGGTTACCTCTTTTTGAAAGGCCTGATCCCTCGCGACGACGTTCTCCGCTGCCGAGAAGAATACTTCAAGTTCCTCTCCCCCACCGGCGTCCTCAAGCCCGGCACCTCCCCCGTCGACGGTATCTTCAACCCCTCCAAGGACAAAAACATGTACCCCGGCATCGGAGCAGCGACGAATCCGGGCAAGAGCACGGAAGATACCGCCGCGGCATTTGTCGACCTGGCAATTAAGGCGCACACCCAGCCGTGGTATGCGGAGGACCTCTGCAAGCACCCGGTCTTGCTGGATTTCGTGAAGGAATTCAGCAGCTGGGGCGATGATACCCTTGCGCTCCGTAGGACCCTGCTGAGGAATAACACTCCGGGCAATAAGGCGATCGGTGTGCACTACGACCAGATCTTCCTGCGATATGGGGAGCCGACCGCCATCACTGCTTGGGTGCCCATTGGGGATGTGAGCCTTGAGGGTGGAGGGCTGATATACATGGAAGACGGTAAGTTCTACTTGAATTATTACGCCACTCCAGTAGGAAGGATTGACTCTCTGCAGGAGACAAGGTCGGCCAAGCCATCGAGAACGAGTTCACTCAGAGGGCGGAACAGACTGGACTGACAGAGGAAGAGTCCAAGAATGGGTTTAACAAGAACATGATGCGGACGGGTTGGCTCGCGGATGGTCCCCTCGCATTTGGCCGCGAGTACAAGAAGAGATGGTTCGTCTCCGCGTATGAGGCTGGAGACGTTACTTTGCATAAGCCACACATGGTAATTATGCACCTGAGTTCTCAGGCTCTCACTTTGCTGATATATTAGCAGATCCACGCCTCTACTATCAATGAGGATCCTCTGAATAGGATTCGCCTTGCCACGGATCTCCGATATGTGAATTCTGCTCGGCCACATGATAAGGTGAGTATCCATTTACCACCTGCCCAGGCCAGGCTTCTAATTCAAACGCAGAGGTGGATGGATGATTACCGACCCGAGGATGGATTGTGAGCCCCAAAAGTCGCAGAGACATGGCATTCTGGCTTGTCATTCGCTTGAATAATCTCCTGTAGAACAATCATTCGAGGGCAATTGGAAGACAATCCTCAGTCAAGGACTCTCCACCTTGGAACTTATGCTTGACACATCCAGATGAATACTTCAATTCCGTATGTCCGTTCCATCAAAAACTACTCATGATGGAATACCACCATGTACCTTGTCCCGAAGTAAAACCACATCCAGTTCATCTTGTCCTACCTCCAGTGTTATCTCTATGGTATCATCCGAGCCCTGCACAGGTCTGGTTTGGACCAACTGCCCGTCCTTGTAGATACCATAATTCCCATTGGGCAGATTGCGGAAAATGGGATGTATCCTGCAGTGCTATCATTAGTATTGGTGATTTACACTGCAATAAGAACTTACGTCTTCTCCGATCCGTTCCAAGTGCGAAACGTGGCAGCCATTGCACCTAGACCATGATCCCAAGCACCCCTCAGGAAGTCAACACCGGAGCCGAGGTCCACCCCATCCACGAATGGGTACGTAGAGAAATGGTCCTTCGACCAAGGCTTCTCCCACATTTTTTTCTGGCCGTCATGGACATTCAGTCTCGCATACCCGATTCCCGCATTCCCGGTGAATGGATCTACACGGGTCCAATTTTCTCCAGAGCTTTGCGGGTCGGCAGTTCGAGGGTAGAACAGTCCACCTCGCTCCCAAGTTGGATTGAGGAATTGGTCGGCGTGCTTCAATAACCCATCCAGAGTTGACTTGTCGGCAACCTCGGATAGCCATTGGGCGACGAACCCAAAGTCAGACGTGGGCGGCGGCATGGGGTTCGGCGGCATAGAGGCCGCCATTTCTGCCGCCATCTGTCGGGCCGCTTCCCTGGTTTCTGCGGCATTTTCATCCAGGCCTTTCTCCTTGACCAGTGACCGAATTGCACGTGCCACAAGCGGATCATTCAGGTCCACTCGGCCGTCTGGGTGGCGTCTCAAGAATCCCAGTGATTGCGAAGAAAGCAAAGAGTGTACGTAGTCCGAGTTCCATGAATTCATGAAAGCGGATGCCCTGTCTGGAAATCAGCGAACGATGTCATTAACTATCAAAGATTCGCCCAACCATGCGGTGAAGCCAATACCCATGGCAGGAATCATCCTGCCCTGTTTCACCTGATACATGCTGACGAATAGTCCATCGTCCGTGGCGAAGCCTTTCTTCGACTCCCAGGCCGCAGTGTATTTGGCCAGGACATCATCAATGATGTTCGTTCCATTGCGCACGTCATTATAGCGCAGAGCGATGATCTGGTGAAGGGAAATTCATTAGCAAACACAACTCGAGTGTCTCCCTTTCTACTTACCGGAAATTGGTTGCAGATAACGAAAACGTTGTTCGGCTCACAACAAACGCCGATCCAGTTCTCGCGCTCCATTTCCGAGAGGATGACGTTCTGAAGACTGGTACGGCTGTAGGAGAACTTCTCTGCGCCCATTCCCCAGAAAATCGGGTTCCAGTCGAAAAGGAGCGCGTCAGGCTCGTCGTACTTGTCATCGTCAAAGAGCATTGCATGAAGAGAGGTCATAAGCAGAAGGTGACCGGAGTACTTGCGCAGTTTAGTGCGAAAGAAAGATTCTGTAATGATGCGCTGGACACGTACCATGATGTTCTCTTTCACAATAGGATCCGGCCAGGGCTTCCTCAGCTCCACGATATCAGGATCAACGAATTTCCCGCTCTGGCTCGTCAAATACCAATATCCCCAGACCTCTCTGCGGAGCATTTTGTGGATGAGCTGCTCCACCAAGGTTTTAAAAACCGACCGCAGCGCAGGAAGCCGGTGGTAGTGCGCTACTGCCACAGCATAGGTCATGTGGGCCAGCTGATAGCGGTACGAGTCCAGCCACTCTTGACCGGGATCCTGTGTGCCCATATGATGCCACTCGCCATCAATTTGAGTTACCAGATTATGGAAATGGCGTAAATGACCGGCTTGGGGGGTGGAAAGCTTTTCAAAGCTGTCGAGGAAGCCTGGTGGTAGTTTTTCTGGAAAGTTACTTTCGCGAAGAAACAAGGAACCAGTAGAGCCCGTGGATGGGTTCTCCGTGACCACCGTTGAGGTTGTCATTGTGTTGGTCTCGAATGGCGGGGAGGGAATTGTGAGTGTAGAAAGGAAACAGCCGTATGCTTAAATGTAACTCGGCGGAAGCAGGCGGAAGCAGGCGGAATGCAAGCGTAGTACAAATGCAGAGACCGAGGTTGTCCTCACTGAGGAGGGGTGTGTTTGGGCTCGGTCGAACATCTTGGCCTGCTAACCATTCTTAGTATATTTTGCGGACAGGTTATATTTCGTGTATTTTAGCGCTTTTCCCCTTCCCCTTCTTTTCTTTGACCAGGCTTTTTTACAAAATACGGCATTATTAGTGTCTGGATTCTAGTCTAGTCATGTCCTAAGAGGGCCTGTCTTATCGGTTCACTGTCTTATAACGATACCAAAAAGATTACATGCTGCTGTTCCGTGCGTGTTCCACTGCATGTCTGCAGGCCCACCACAGGCGTTTTGAGGCGCGTCAGCTGCGGCAGTTACGTCAGACGGAACTTTCGGAAGGGACACAGAGTCGTCCGAAGCCCCCTCGGTTTCCGTAACCACTAGCTGCCCCCTCAAGGAGCATCAGCAAGCATGAGATTCCTTCCAAGCTGCGCCCGCCATCGCGCGTGACGAATCCTCCCCACCTGTCCCTTCTCAAACTTTATCTCTCGGCTCTTTCAAAGGCGACTCCCATTGTGCTACTCCAGCGCAATAGGAAGCTCAGTACTCGGTGGCGGGTTTTTCAGCCTTGATGCTTTAGATCCAAGAGGATCGAAAGCGTGAAGAACTCCACAATTTTGGCCCTTCAGCTGCCACTCGTTTTGTCATTACGTGATTCTTCCAACAATCTCTTGTAGCCTGGGCGTTCCCATTCGTCAGCTCGACGCAAGCCTCTGCACACGGCGCATATTCCAAGACCTGCCGAGCCATCTGTGGCTGACCACTCCTTGTGCACTTTGTGCATCTCTTGACGAAACCAATTAAACTCGCAGCGCTCCTTCTGTTGGTGGCGTCAGCTTCATTGTCAAATGGAGTTGTGTGCTCTGAGGACGCGTACTTCCATTGTTTCCCATAGGAACTCAAAGCATCAGGTACAAACCGGCTGACGCCGTCAATCTGTATGCTATGTTGAGCCATGGCAGAACCTACCTGGTGTGGCCGTTTACTACGGCTTTCAAAATATAAGTTAGTTGAAGTATTCATCTGGACGGGTCAAGAATATACGTCGAGATGACATTCATGTCTAGATGAATACTTCAAGTCCGGATGCATTGGAGTTGTAATGCCTCGGAGGCTTCTCAGCGGCGATCCCGGATGCCTCCTTCTCGGGGATCGCCCGACCTTTTGGGTTATCCTGTAGGCCCTTCTGATGGACGTCCCGTAGATGTTGGTGAAGTTTGTTCCAGAACTCGAAATTTCTCCTGGCAAACGTTACAGCCGTGCTCCTGGGGTTTCGAGTCGCGTACCGGCTGGAGCCCGCTATGCGGAACCGGCGTTACGTCCGTTTGATTGCAGGAGACCGACACCGCTCCGGGTGGCTTTGAGCTTAGAAAGCCGCAGTCCACCTGCTCTCGGAACGGTGACCGATCTCGTCCCTGGTCAGTCTTGAAGAGGCACACCAGCGTAACACAAGACACGATAGCAAGGGACACGCAGCGGCCCCGATGAGGGCTTCGGGCGACAGATCTGGGTGGTGCGCTACACAATGGTAGTTCCCCATCTTTCCATGATCGACAGACGGCTCTGATAGCAATACGTCTCAAATGCTCCGACGCGGACGTGATCCAAGCCCCAAGATGTGAGAGCCAGCCAAGAGACGCAACGTGTTCTCGGTACTCACCTGCAAATACTACGTACGTTTGCAAATACCAATAGAACGATAAGAACATTCCAGACGCTCAGGGCATCGGCGTCAGATTCAACGTCCGGGAAGAAGGCTGCAATCTGCTTCTCTACCCCATCAAGCCAAATGAACTCTGTGTGACACAACTCGCTCATGTGCACTTTCGCATGGACTTGTGAAAATGCTGTGCATGGGACGAGGTTCGGGTTCATGCAAAGTTTACTGCCTTGTAGGAACTGACTGATTTGGTGTACGTCCTCAGGATGGGTCCGGATCTCCGTGTCTATTCCGTCTACCCAGTCGTGAGCTTCTTTCGTATTGGCTGCTGGTTCGATGAATGCGATCGGTCTCTCGATTGGCGCCCAAGGCCAGGCTGGTACTCGGTAACTCGTTGCTCGCGTGTTGCCAGCCGGCTCGCCTCCTTATGATCTCCAAATGAGGGTGTGGGGGAGGGCCTCTTTCTACAAGCCCGAGATGTAGGTGGGCCCGATGTTATCTTTGGCTCGTGCAATTGCAGACAGAGCAATCGTCTTATCTGGTGGCTGCGATAGTGCAAGGCCGGTATAGTGTTCAATAAGTTGCAACCAAGACATGCCGAAGTTCCACTTGAACATGTCGTCATGAAAGCGATCGTTGGGTACGTTTTCCAAAACTGGTGCCTTGTGCTTCGCCGCCGTACTCCGCCCCCCCAGAAGGAAAAACTGTGATTTAAACCTTTGATTCTATCTCTTTTCGATTACCCATACCCGTTTTTTTCTCTTTTCCTGTTTCCCCCCTAGGACTTAGTATCCCCTTTCCCGCCTATAAAACCGTCACACCCTTGATCCCCAAGACTCCCTTAACACCACGCACTCCACCCTGCATACAACACCGCCAAATTCCTCTCATCAGTCGCTTGCTGAATGAGCTCACTAACCGCCGCCGCACTACTCAACGCCTTACTCAGCTTCCTCTCCACCACACTCAACGCCCGTCCCGCCTCGCCCACCTCATCCTCATCCTTCCGCTTCGTCGTCACCTGCAGAAGATCCTGCTCCTCCATCTCGCCGCTCGGATCCGACTTACCTCCACCATTCGCAGCGGCCGCATCACCAGCAGCGCCATTGCCACTCGCATCCTTCTGCTGCTGTTCCTCCTGCATCTTCTTCGCCTTGAGCGGCGAGATGCTCCAGCTGTACAGCGGATCGTACCTCAGCACGTTCAAAATCGTCATGATGGAATCGCGCTCCTCGCGCAGGGTATCGAGCGTGAACTCGCAGCAGCGCCTGAACACGCCTTCGACGCCCGTGACGCCCATCGCGTCGACGACGTCGCGCGTGAGGCGGAAAGGCACGACTTCCGGGACGGGCAGGACGCGGCCGGCCTCGAAGGCCACGCCCAGGTCGATGTGCACGGCCTCGCCGGATTGCTGGTCGAGCAGGATGTTGTGGCAGTGGCGGTCGCCGAGGCCGAGGACGTGGCCGAGGATGCTGATGGCGGCGGTGCTGCGCGTGTAGGCGAGGCGCTTTTCGAACCAGTCGTCTGGGTCTTCGAAGCGCTCGAGGAAGAAGTAGCGAAGGACGGGGTTGAAGTGGCGGCAGATTTCTTGGTACACCTTCAGGCGCTCTTCCGGGGTGTGCTGCGCTATATCCAGGATGTTTTGGCGGCATTTGCTTTGCTTCCAGTCTTTGGGGTAGTAGGTCGTGTGCGCGAAATCTAGGTAGTTCATCAGAGGCATTGTGTTCTGCACGAACTCGATCACGCCCGAGCGAGGGCTCAGTGGGACGACTTTGTATGTCCTGATTTGGAGATTCCGTAGGCGCGTTGCGGTGTGGTTGCGCAGAAGCTGACTGACATGTTCGAAAACTTGCTCCATGATGGCGTCCTGCCTCAGATCGTCATTGCCGGATTTGTACTGCAGAACGCATGAGCATCGCTGGATTCCTGAGCTTAGAGAGTTGGACAACACTTACCAGTTGCTTGTATTGACGCCCATCGCTCGCAATGGCCGTCACGATCTTCGGCTGGCTGAGACCATTTGCAATACCCATCGTGGACTTGAAGCTCGTGATTCTGGGTACACTCCGATAGTCTCCACTGTTTCTGACGGGGATGTGAAGCGTGATCGGTGGGATCTTGAGAGACGGGATGACGGTGTATAGCTTCTTGGACACCGGGTACCTCTCCAAAGCGTAGTCTCTTCCACTCTTGAACTCCTTCTGGTCGACATAGCTTGCCATCTCGACGTAGGTGTTGTTTGCTCTCGTAATGCGCTCCCACATGTCATGGCTGGCCTTGTCGGCTCTCAATTGCCTGCCAATATCCTTTGCCGCCGTATTGCGAGACTTGGCGGCTTCATCTTTCAAACTGCTGCCACCCGTTGAGCCGGCATAAATATGGTTCATGCCATGGTAGGGATGATCTCTGCAGATACTGAAGACCAATCGAGATAAGATTTGCTGGAATTCCGACTTCTCCGCCTGCAGTCTTGAGGAAAGCTGATTCATGAGCACGACGAACTTCCCACTTGGAACCGGCTGAATATACTTAGACACCGCGTTGTTAGCTAATGGAAGATGCGAGTATTCAAGCCAGAGGGAAAACATGCGGAAGACATCGTCGTCATAGTCGTCGCAAGCTTGGAGAGCAAGCAGGTAGTTCTCCAAACTCTGGCGCAGGAACGCGACCCGACTATCACCCAGTCGCTGTGCTTCTTGCATGTCCATCTGGAACCACTTGCGGGATCTTCTGGCTTGTTGCTTGTACCAGTCCCTTGAAGAAGTTTTGCTCGCCTTGGCCATCCTATCATACTCCCGCGCTTCGGCTTCACGTCTCTCGGCGAGTGTTCTCATCCGGTTCTGGTCATCGATGAGGTCTTGGCTCTGGAGCTGTTGGTCGCAAAACGTGGCAAAAGCATGATACGCTTGGCCAGCTATTGAACCTTTGTTGTTGGACTTGAGCTCATGGATCGCGGGCTCCATGTATTCCTTCATGATTTCTTCCGGCTTTTTGAGACGTGCCTCTGCGGTGTATTGACCCTAGAGTATATGAGTTTCGTTTCATGGAAAGAACACCATTTACATACCAGTTTTGTCAATAGCACAGTGCGTAGGACTGGAGAGTCCTTTTTATGAGTTGCCTTGTTCTCATCCTCAAGCTGCTGCAACATCCTGATCGACGTGTTCTTCTCACCCTGATCCCAGAGGACCCTGGCAACTTGGTACTTTGCACTCGCTTCAATGTCCAATCCGACCTTGCGGCAGCTCGGAACAATGTCTGCAAGATACGTCGCGCTTGCGAGGAGCTCCTGTAGGGCTCCGTGCTTCCGGTAGACTTCGGCAGCGTCGATGAGTGCATCCGTTTCGCGTTCACGAAGTTGTCTTGGACCTGTGTGAAGTATCTCTTGCAATTTAGAGCTCTTACTCAACATGCTGAAAAGAGTTTCGCGGGCGGAAAGTATTGGCCGAAAGTCCTCAAGTCTTCTAAATATTAATCAAAGAGATTTTGGTAGTATCAGGATCACCTGTTTGACTTACCGAGCTTCTTTCATCCAGCTCCCACGATTCATGATTTCACACCATGTATCTCTCAACTCCTCCGGATTGCCAGCAGTCATGATATCATCTATCTCGTTAAGTACGGAGAAAGTGCGGAGGGACGACTGAAGAGTCTTTGCAGACGTATTCGGGCCCGTACAGGCTGCAATAGTCTCGAGGAAGCTTTGGTTGAGGTGTTCGCGGACGGTGGCAAGGTCCGTCGAGTTGTTCAAGCCCTGGAATGCCTTGTACACAGCCGCAGCCTCGCAATTTCTCGTAGTAGGCGCTCTGATATCCCACTGCTCCAGCTTCTGGGCTACTTCAAGAGTATGGTTGAGGTTGTCTCCGGTGTCGCGGAAATCCTCGTTTGACGACATTGCGTGTGTCAGGCTATTGAGATTGAGCATTGTAAGATCCCTCACGATACCTCTGGAATTCGAGGGGGAAATGCTTCCCAGCCGACGCATTTGACTGTCCATCTTAGCTCCGTGGAAAAGTAAGCCTTTGAAGCCATCTGGCTCGTAGTCAAGGCGATCTAAGACAGAATCCAGGCTTGACTCCTGTTCTACACCATAAAAAGAATCAGGTTCCTCGAGGTTCTTGTAAATTGACAGCTGGAGTTGCAGAGGAATCGTTTGCTGTTGTAGAAGTACCGAATGTCGTCTTGAAGATCGTGCTGGTTGTCCTGAGTGAGTTTCTGCGAGCAGAAGAGCTCCCCTGTGCATTCCGCATTTGACTGCCGCTTGCGCTGCGTCAAGATAGTCAATGTCCAACCAATTAACGCGGTCCGCCAAGGTGCTTTCCCTTGGAACAGACTGAGTCCTGATGTATAGAACTGATCGAAGGAGAACCTTCAGAAAGGGCACATCTTCATCCTTATTCTGTTGAAACCAGCTGCAGTAGGCCTTTGAGATAGTGCGCTTGATCGTTCCATTTCCGTCAAAGTCGCGCTCTAGGGCAAGGTGGAGGATATAAGGGAAAAGCTCTTCGCCCAGGGAAGGTATCTCCGATAAACACTTGGGGAGCGCGTTGACGACTCTGTCCTGATTGGCCGACTTTGCCAGTGAGATGCAGAGGTCTGAGATCCACAGAGAGAGTTCTTTGTACTTCTTGGGGAACGCGCTATCCTCAATGCTGTGTCTTGATTCGGGTTGCCGAAGTGGGATCTCGAACGCTCCATTCATGGTCAGTCCAGAAACCAGAGTTGGAGGAAGCACCTGTTTGATCTCCTCGAGCTGCTCGGGATCACCTTGAGATGATAACATCTCACGCAGTGTTTGTTCAGCAGTGCTCGCTTTGGACGGTTCGTCGCCCTGCAGAACAGCGGCAAGGTTCTCCACGATCAGCATCCGTGAACTTTTCGACTTCCGGCCTCGAAGATTGGCACCGTTGCTTTCACGGGCTGCTCGTCGTAAACTATCCTGAACCTCTCCATTGGCGCTGTAACTTCTTCCCAAGACCCGAGCAGCCCAAAGGAGATACTCCTTACTGTTGTTTGACCTCTGGCTGGACTTCCAGACCTGTGTGGCGAATTTGGCAGCGAGAGCGACTTCTCCAAGCAAGTCTTCACGGAAAGAAGGAGGAAGTTGAAAGTCGCGACAGAGTAAACTGTATGCCAGATTTTGTGAGGGTCCGTTCAGTAATCTTCGGTCGCTTGAATCATCCTTTAGTAATGCCATCAAAAGGTTACTTTCGGGAGAACTTCTGATGGCATTTCCGGCAGTGTGGACGTCTCGTGCAGCGTGAACCATCGACTGAAGAAGATCCAGCGAAGCCCGGGTACTGCGACTGTTTGTCGTACTTCGAAGCTCATTCACGTATGATTCGAGATATTCGCCGAACCATTTGTCGAAGTATTGAGCCTTCTGCATGGTCGCGAGATGTTGGCTTTCCTGGGTAGTGCTGTCTTGGGAGGAAGAGAGAAATACCCGGAGAGAAATGAGAATGGAAAGCGAATTCCCAGCAATGAATGAAAGCTGATCCATGAGATTTGGTTTTCCGTGGTCCAGCAAGTATTGTACAATCCCAAGCGTATCATCTGCACACTGATTATCCGTTAGGAATGGCCGCAGAGAACTTAGAGTCATCTGAAGAGGGTAGCCCTCAAAAGCAATTGGTCCCGCAAGTGCAACCAGGAAGCGGATTTTCCTAATCACCGAGCAGGCGTGAAGAGAACCGAGAGCGGGATGAATTTTATCAAGCAAGTACCGCACAGCGTATACAAAACAGTCCGCGGTCCAGAAGTTGGCGGGATCGTAGTTCGTCCGACGACAGAGCCGTTTAATCTCTTCGAAAATGTACTTCGCCTGGAACATTGGTTGTTGATCTGCTGGAAGAGATAGGTCGGATGAGCTGATGTTCCGCATCTCTGCTATATTGTCCTCGACCCTCTGAAACTCAGGATACTTCTGAATAGCCTTGTCTGCCAAGTCAACTTCCTCCATGGTCGAGATGAGCAGGGCCAAGACGCAAGGAAATTGCTGCTTCAGTAATGTGATGTAAACCTCGTCGCCCAGAAGGTCACGAAGTGCCCTCTCGTGGCTTAAGTTTGATTTGTGGCGTGCATAACCACGGCACTGGTCCCAAGCTATAGTGTATCCCACGGCTTTGGAAAAGTTTCTTCTCGCTAATTGCTCTTGGGGGACCTTGAGGGTTTCGAGAAGAGCCGACATCTCTTCCTTGTTGTTGCGCATGATTAGCTGCCCGTAGACCTCGTCTTGCACGTCTTCCAAAAGAAGTGCAAGGCTCCCGTAACCGAAAATGGAGTAAGGGATATCCTCGATTTTTTGTTTGGCATCCATCCATGTATAACAGAGTTGCGATGCGAAAAGCCGAAAGAGAGCCTGTGAGCTTTCCAGATGCAACGCTTCCGATATCAACTGAACGCTACGGGCTGCATGACCAGCACATGCCTTGACGAGGCCAGCTGCTTCGAAAATGTGATACAAACTTCGGCGCAACAGAGTATGCCACGCGGCCGCCAAACGAGCGAATCCCAAAAGCCGGAGGGCCATTTCCTCCACGGAGTCCTCATCTTTGGGAAAACTCTCTTGCACATCGAGAAGAACTGCGTCGTGCTTGTTCAAGACGAAGAAGCTGAAGATCTCTGAGAGGCCATCGATGATAGAAAATTTGACCGGGATGTTGCCGTCTTGAAGTATCGTGAAGAGACTTGTTCGTACCGAAGGTAGGTTGAGATCTCTAGCGTATTCGGGTTTGACATGGAGAAGTTTGTGGAAAAGTTTGGCCACTTTGACCTGCACGTTCGGCGATGCAGCACCCGCTCTCAGTAGCTTCTTGATCAGCCATTCGTAAATGTCGGCACCAAGATTGTATACATTTGAATTGCGGTCCGTCCATAATGTGGCAGTGCCCGTGAGGAGTTCAACGCACAGCCCTATGGCAACTTCGCTGCGCTCGTGTTCATAGTCGAACAGAAATGTGTTCGCTGCATGATGCAGGAGAGCCTCGCCATCATCAGCGGCGAGGTGTAATGGAGAAACCAGAATGTCCGATATCAGCCGCTTACATGCCATGAAGTCGCCGGGAGGCAAGGAAATTAGGTGATCTCGAAAAGCGCGAGGAATGAGGGCGTTTGAGACATCTTGAATCCGTGATTCGTCAGGTGTCTCCATGACGCTTTCAAGTGCTGAGGCGAGTAGGAGCAAAGTGGCTGATGTCGTAACCCGCACGGAATCCAGACTCATGTCGGCGAGCATATCGTCTCTCGGAACGTCGAAAATCTCTCCTTTCACGGCTCGATTGCTCGTCTGGGAGTCAAAATCATCATCGATATCCATGGGATCAACTGAGTCTTTGGTTTTCCGGCGATCTTCAAGAGCCCCAGAGAAGAACATGATCAGAGAGCTGATACCAAGTTCACTAAAAAGATCGCCACCCAGAGAACCAAGAGAAGCGACTCGGGGTAGGCTTGGGGCAATCGCTTCTAGTACAGCATCGACAAGCAGCTGGTCGCAGTCAGGTCGTGATATTAAATTCGCCACTGCCCTAGTCAAAGCTTCCGTGGTGCGTTCAAGAGACTTTGTGCGCTCCAAGGGCGTGCCACTCTTGCCTGTCGAGAGTTGAGAGCACACAAGGCAGAGAATAGAGACGGTGCGGAGCATTTCGGCACTGAAACTTTTCGCCCGCTCAGCCACAAGCTCCTTAAATCGTTTCAAGGTCCTTTCCACTTCAGGAATGCAGAATCCAAGAATGACGTTATCGGCCGGCAGAGTTCGTTTTTGATGAACATTTGAGCCGGTTACAGCGACGATCCTTGGATGCACCAGGTGATCGCTCTCGTGAGGTGACAGCAGAAGGTACTCTGTAAGCTTAGGGAATTGGTTGGCACGCAAAGAAGCCAGTGCAAGAGGCCCAAGGCCGGTGGAGGATCTTCCCTGGTACGGAGGGACCGGACGATCAGTGCTTCCAAAGAGAATCCGAACGATGTCCCAGGCGTCATAATGGTAAGATCTTTGTGTGACATGCAATCGGTCGTGAAAATTGCCTACGCCTCTAATTAGAGCCATCATTCTGATACTTGATGTGCCACATCTCGACAGCAACTCACTCGGGGTCCATTTTGAAAACAACCAGCGAAGCATGCGGTCGGTTGTCAAATTGGATGTTTGAGGGCTCTTAGAGTTTCGCACGTCGAAAATAGTTAGCCATAAGGAGCAGGAGCTCTCCGACAATACCGCAGGCCCGTGAAGCTCGACCGAGCTAATCATTGCATCCACTATTTCCGCGATGGCGTTGTAGCTGACAAGGTTCAATCGCAGGGTGACGTCCATAGCGTGGGCGGCGATTCTGCAAGTAGAGGCTGTTGTAATGTTTCGAGAAGATAGTTGCCAAATAGTGCTCCAAAGCTCCTTGAGCTCAGGGGAAGCTGAGGCACGTTGAATTGCACAGCTAGACGAAGGAAGTGATGTCAAGTCAGAAGTGGATGATTATTGGTTTGACATGGACCTACCTCGCAGTCCCAAGCATTGCCCAATTCGATATAGCAGGATTCGCATCTGAAATTCTGGCCGTCAATTTCTCAAGAACCTGGCGAACGTCTTCAACGGTAAGTTCGACCTGCTGCACCAAGAATGTGATGACCTGCAGCGCGAAGAATCTTGTTGAATACCGTGGACTTGAAAGTTGACGAAGGTAGTCCTGCAGATAGTCCAGCGTGCGACGCTTCTTGTTGGGTATCATTGCTTCGTCTCGCTCCAAGGACCGATCTGACTCTGAACGGCTCGATTCGAGGACATTTGACAGGTCAGAGATGAAGAAGAGAAGGGCCCAACTTTGCTCAGAACGGACATTTCCGGGCTTCAGACGGAAAGTTGGCAAGGCGAAGAGGGAATCCTCATTCGGAAAGTCATTAGAGCATCGCAGACGAAGATCATCGATCTGCAGTTGCTCTCGTTCCGCACGCTTGACGTACTCGACTTGCATTGATTCGAGGAGATTTTCAAGCCCAATTCGGAGATCGTCGGCGCCTTCATGCGTCGCTTGTAGCATACGATGGATATGGGCTCTGCAGATTATCAAGGTAGTGAGCATCTCGTCTTTCAAAGAAAGCAGCTTTGTGGACCAGAAGGTTCTCATGACAGGAAGCAGATCCAGAAGTGCCTGCTGCGTGGAGGAGATGGAATCGTGATGGGTTCTTGACAAGACCGTGTTGATGGCAGCAAAGGCGTCCACGTGAGCGAGTCCAAGGGTTCGGGGTGAGCAGAGCCACTCGGTCAGCGCTGACATGATAGCCTGCGCCTGGTTTAGTATGGGAGCATTCGTAGCTGCAGTCAGATATCGAAGGCAAGCCACGAGGTCGTCAACTACTGCATGCGAGCCAGTACTCTGCCGTTGGCTAGAGCTTGAACCTGAATCGCGCCTGAATGACCTTGCTGTCGACGACTCGGCAGAGGGGTCTGGGGTTGTCGTGCGAGGAGTTCCAATGCTGTTTAGGGCATGTGCAGGCTGCGAGGCTGGAGACAGCATGATGATACTACCCATGCAAAACTCGACGATGGAGAACCATTCTTTCTTGGTCAAGTGCTCGACATGGGGTTGGAATTCCAAGAGGATGCGTAGGCATTTGGCGTAGTCGACGGCGAGGGGCTCACAGAAGCCATCCCCAGCCGTGGGCAGGGTCTGCAGGATGTGATCGAGCGCCAGTCTTACGGTCTTGTAGCGCATGGAGCGCACGCCGGCCTCGACAGCCAGGCGCACTGCGGCACAACATGATGACAGGGCGGCTCGGGATTTGGCGCCAGTGCCCTGGGATTTCTTGCTCTTGGGCGGCGGCGCTTGCAAAAAGGTCGAACGGAGGTCGACAACAACGTCACCAAGACTGGACAGGATCTCGCTGTAGGTTTCGTCGTCAAGACTGCGCAGCCGTGCCTTATTACGGTTGTAGGTCAGTATTTGCTTGAACTCATCAATGCCTTGCTCGCGGTGCTTCGCGGCGGAGCCAGTGGCGATGCGCTCTGCCGACAGCGTCAGTTGGGGAGACAAGCTCGGCGGACGTGGGCTGAGTCACTGACCCAAGGCGTCTTTGAGGTTGAGATCGCTCATGATGGTGTATGTACGACCGGACGCGGGCCGCAATGGCGCATTTCCCGCGGCGGGAGCGGCGCGCAGCTCGGTCGGCGATGGAGGAACGCGGTCAATGGCGCGGACGCACTCTCATCACGGGGCGGCGAGCACGCGTCGAGGCGGAGGCGGGCGCGCTGACGGAGGTGCGGCGGAGAGAGCGGCGCGCGGACGGCAGCTGGGCGAGAGGGCCCGAGCGCGTCGGCGCGCGTTTTGACGAGAAGCTGCTGCTCCGCCTGCCGCATCACCGTCCAAACACCGCTGCTCTGCCTGCTCGCCGCCCCGCCCCCCGCCCCAGCCTGCGATGCCGCAGAGCTAGCCGCCATGGCCGACACCGACAGCCTCGAGGCCCTGCAGGGCCTGCACCGCGACCTGCTGGCCCTCTCCGAGGCGCGCCTGCCCAACATCGAGCGCCTCTGGGCCGAGCTGCTCGCGCGCGTCGACGAGTTCAAGAAGCTCCTGGATAAGCCGCGCAAGAATGACAAGAGTCGCGACGCCTTGAAGACGGGTGCGTCCTGCCTCTCCCGCGCGCACGCCATTGCTGACCCCGCCGCCGCGCAGACACGCTCGAGATCGATGGCCAGCAGTACCAGCTCAACGACGAGTTCAAGCAGGACACCATCCGCGCCGCCGACGCTCTCGACCTCGATGAGATCGAGGCCGCCAAGCTGTGCCTCGCCGCCCAGGAGGACGCCGTTGAGCTGGACCGCTCCCTCTACGCCGCGGCCATCATCCGCTTCCACAAGCGCCGCCAGTTCCTCCTCGAGTGCCTGCGCTTGGTGCTGAAGCAGTCCCACGACCCAGAAGGCAACGAGGAGCTTGCCACCGCCTTCGGCGAATACGTGCGCCAGATTTTGGGCATCGGCGAGCAGATGCGCCTGGAGAATGGCCACGCATACTGGCAGAAGTGTTTGGCGAGCATGGGCGACTTTGAGCGGTGGCTGCAGGGCCTGGCTGACTCCATGCTGGCGGGCTCCATGGTTGGCAAGCCGGCGGAAGAGATGGAGATGATTGATTTCCAGCGCTCCAGCTTGACGCGCCAACACGAGTCTTTGGCCGCCATTTGCACCCACCTGATCAAAGCCGGCTACACCAGCATCGATAATTTCCGCGTATTGCTTGGCACTCTCAAGTCATTGAGCAAGCACGACGTGATCCTCATCCACTACATCCCCATCGTCACGTCCTCGATCCATCAGCTTGTCTCTTCGGAGCGCTCCTCGTCGCTAGAAGATGCACGGTCCCTGCACAAGACGATAGTCGCCGGCAAAGAAGGCGACGGCTGGAAGCTTCGCAACTTCCACGCCGC
This sequence comes from Neofusicoccum sp. Z2, assembly GCA_037356115.1. NCBI lineage: Eukaryota > Fungi > Ascomycota > Dothideomycetes > Botryosphaeriales > Botryosphaeriaceae > Neofusicoccum > Neofusicoccum sp. Z2. Next base: position 142,657 of record JBAWJY010000004.1, read on the forward strand.
CGTGCTGGTGTGGTGGCTGGCTGAATACAGTGGCAGATACATCGACCCTGCGCCTTTGGATGGAGTCGATCTGGATGACGAGGCGGAACAGCGGTCACAGCTCTTCTTGGATTCCCTGAAAGACGGAGCCTTCCATTTCATGCTTTCCGTGAGCCAGGACGTGAGGCCGAACAGGTGGTACGACCCAGCAAAGGCGCGCTTGCTCTCATTTGTCCTCCAGGACTCGCCCTCGCTCCCGGCCGACTCGATACCGATTTCGGATTTCTTCCAGTCTGTCTTTATGGAGCAAATGCAGCTCTTCGTCGATGCATTCATCACTAACATGCCAGACACGCTGCGCAAGCTTAAGGTCGAGGAAGACGATAAGCGGCGGATGATCCATTCTAGATTCCAGCCGGGCCCCGTGGAGCAAGAGCTGCATCTTGAGCGGTTCCTCCTGATCATCTCGTACGCATTCGCCGAGAGTCCTGATGCCGCACAGAACTTTTGGTCTGACACAGATGGCAATCTCTATGGTTTCTTGCAATGGGCAGCAAAAAGGCAGACAACCCCTCGCGTCGCCGCTTTCTGCGAGATGCTGAAGTCCTTGTCGGAGGGGGAAGAATGTGCCGCAGCCGCCCACCGATTCTTGCAGGAGGAGGGCATAGCGGCATCAGGAAAGCTGCGTCGGACAACCTCCCTCAGCTACCAGCACATCCTGAGTGAGTTGCAATTTTATGCGACGAGCATCAAGGAGAAGCCGACTCCATCCCCTGCTATGAGGTACCAGCGATCGGCTCAAGATACCGACGACTACCTCGTGGAGCCGGAGACCGCCATGATGCTTGAATGCCATCTGAGGCTGCTTGCTCATTTGTGCAGAGAGAGCTCTGAGGCGCGAGTCTGGATTCTGACTAACCCCCACTTCGCCGTTACCGAGATCCTCCTCCAGCTCGCAACTATTCCTATGGAGAGTCGGCTCAGGGCGAATGTTTTCAGTGTCCTGAGCTCGCTCTTAGTAAGCAAGACTCCGGTCGTGGGAGAGAGCATCTGGACCCAACTGGATCATTGGGTCGCCCACAGCGCGGTGCCCCTTGCCATTACTTCGAGGACACCCGGCATGAACAGTCAAGAGAAGATTTTCTTCGACACTGTCGCTGAAGACTACGATGAAGCGACTGCATTCATGAGTCTTCTGACAGCTCTGGTCGCCCCTTACCCCGACGACACCGGTCTTCATGACATGCTACCGTTCCCTGAGACGCTCGGCTCTTCGTATCGTATGCCTGGGATCGACAAGTACGTCGATTTTGCGCTCGAGCGTGTCTTCGACCAGTTGTGCAAGAAGATCGAGGATCCCCTGCAGCTGCGGGTGCTTCGGTGGCACTGTCTCAATTTCATTTCCATCTGCCTGTCCACATTCAACGAGGACTTGGTCGTGTTCGCCAACCAATCAAATATCCCCGTGGAGACGGCAATTCATTCGTCATCACTACTTGCCTACGTCCAACTTCATCCGTTTGCAAGGGTCATGGAATGGCTCTTCAACGACAGCGTAATTTCTTCTCTTTTCGCAGCCGCCCATCAACACATAGCCGAGGTCAATGACTCCACGCCCGATTCCCCTCTGCTCTTGTCCTTGGTCAAAGCCATTGAAGTTTTGGAGCTCGTGATGAAACTTCAAAATACATACCTCGACATCGAACGGAATGGCTTGCGATCGCAGGGCGCCAGCCAAAGAAGGCGAGTCGCAAATACAGCCCTCGCCTCTTTTGAGGATGCAGTCCTCAATAACCTCTACACCGTTGTCGATCTTGGCCTCTACTGCGGTACAGGGCACCAAGATCTGACTCTTCACTCTCTGCATCTGCTGGAGAAACTCACTTCGTCACGCAAGCTAGTTGTATCACCAATGGCAGGTTTCGGCCAACGATCCGACCGGAGTAAAATCATCGGCATTATGGAAAAGGACGACGATGCTGAGCGGATTGCAAAAGCCTTGACTGCCGAGATGGAACTTGACCAAAGAGAGTTTGAGCAAGGGCCTGGTGCGCCGGGTTATACCATCAAAATGGGTATACTGAACTTCCTGAACAGCTGTCTCGCAGCTATTCCCAACAGACCCACGGTGGCACACCTCTTGCTCGGCTTCAGCTGTGGAGTGAGCACCCTGGACATCCCCGAAAATGGTCTCTTCACGGCTGGCAACAGTCTCTTCCATTCGATCCTCCGGCTCGCAGTCGAATACCCGGAGATGATCAACGAATCTTTCACGCCATGGTCGAGTGAGATCAAGCAGAAGTGCATCAACATCCTCATGAAGCTTTGGAGATCTCCCCTTTCGTCGGCATTTGTCATGGCTGAGCTTCGAGCAAGTGACTACTTCCAAAACCAAATGCTGCGTCAACATCTCGTGGACGGTAGCACTTTGTTCGATGGCAGAAACATCTCGGATCCGGATTTCATCTTCAATCCCTCTGCAGTCTCGTTGGAGAAGTTCCTTCAGCAGAGGACGGCATTTTACGAATACACGGCCAGAGAGTTGCGTCTGATAGAAGGCTTACCGACCCTGCGAGCCCGTATGCAAACGACCTTGCTGGGAGTAACCGTCCTGCCTGATGGAGAGCAAATGCCGAACCCAAGTGTTTTCGACCTGTTTGATTTCATGGAGCTCGAGGTTGTCGATGATTACGAGCTTCCCCAGTTACCACTACTAGGTAACATGGACTTCGGCATCTGCCGAACTCAAGAGTCACCATCCGGCCTCAAGTACGATGTGCGACACGTGGAAGAGTTGATCACTCTTCGTTCGAATGAATTGCGGAAAATCGGCAAGATACTTTCGCCTGCTGAAGAGCAGCAAATGCAAGCCGATGCGCAGCTGGTGATGGGTTATCTTGTCGGTGTCAACCAGCGTCAGGATATTGCGCTGGCTCGAACCGAGGTGCTCAAGGCTTGGACCCAGCTAATGACTGTCCTTCTAGAGAAGGGAGAGTTCGATGATAGCACGAAGACTTCGTTCATCCTGCAGGCTCTTCAGGTCATCCTTCCCAAGCTTGAGAAGGCCTTCAACGAAGAAGCCAGCACCGCGATCGATCTCGCCGACCTTGCACGGAGGTTGTTGACGAATGTCAACTTCAAGTCCAAGTCGATAGAGGAGAAGGGCAGGACAAGCGACCTTGCAAAGGACAGGTTACTTCAGCTGTTCCGTGTGGCACTGAATGGCATTTACTGCTTAGTGTCGACTGCTGGGCTGCGCGAGATCTGTTATCAGATCTGCTACCGTTACCTGCGTGGAAGCGCGAAGGAGTGGAGCAAGCCCGCCTCCGCAAATGGTACCCTCGGCCGCTCATACAGCGGATCTCTCAATGCTTCGGCGATGGTGAAGAGTTCGCCAAAGCCTTCGCCGCTCATGTCTCAAACCATGCGCACTGTCAAGTCGGCAGGGAGCAAGATGGTGGATGTGGTCTGCGACGACTCCTACGCCGGCCAGGGAACTTGCAGGATCTCGGCATTGCTCTTTCTAGATGCCTTGGTCTCACTTGCTTCGCGTGAAGACGACAGATATATCATCGACTCTCTTGTACGATTAAACTTCATTGACGTGCTCGTAGACAGCATCAAGCTCATTCCCACAGAGTTGAGCAATACCAGCGCAGCTGGTAGGAGACTCCAGCCCCTCTTCCCCCTTTGAAATCTTGCTCTCGCTAACAACTCTATAGACGTGCCCATTCTTCTATCCTTCATCGACGCCTACCTCTCTCTTCTCCTCCGCATCTCCCAGACAAAACTCGGCGCCGCACATGTCTTGAACTCAAACCTCTTCGCCTCTGTCCGCGAATCACAGATCTTCTCAACAGACCCAGACTTCGGCTTTGGTACGACAACAGCAACAATACCAGCATTCCAACACCTCCCCCTTCACCAGCAATTCCAACAACACCGTCACCACCACCATCACACCACAAACAATAGAACTCTGCCTTGGGAAACCCGCACAGCTAACACATCGGACCTCCGTCCTTCCGGCAACATAGAGATGGAAAACCCGCAAGCCCTCCGCAAGTTCTTCGACCTCATGGTCAGCGTCCTCCGCGTCATCAACGCCGTCGTCCTCAGCCGCGGTCCCCAGAACGAACAGTGCCGCGAACAGGCCCGCCGCTTCATCGCCGATAGCCGCGCTTCCATTGTCGCCGTCTTCAAGCGCGCCGCGCGTAACGGCGGTCCGGGTGAGCAAGCTACTGGCGCTGAGCTGGAGGATTTGGTCGAGAATTTGGTTGTGTTGATTACGACGACGGACTTTTTGGAGGTAAGTGCCCTGTCGCTGACGTAGGATTCACGGATTTCTTGGGTACTTGGAGAAAGTGGGCATGCTGACACGGTGAATTTTCAGTATGAGGAGAAGGATTCGCAGAAGCGGGGTCTGCTTGCGTCTTTTTCGTAGACGTCTTTCTATAGACGGGCTTTTTTTTCGAAAGCGAGTGCTAGTGATGAGTTTCATGGGGGGTTGGATTGGCGGGCATGATGGATAGAACCAGATGGATGGTAACTGTAAAAAAGAAATGTTTTTCTAGATGACCGAGGGCCAGGTAGGATTACACATGGGAATAAAGGTCATGAAAAGTTCAATCTGATGTGCCATATTAGCGAGGACGAGTCGAAGGAGTTAGTCTCCTATCTAACCTTTAATGTTCCAGAAGGAAAATGTAGCATTCCAGATCCACTCGGTGGGCCTTGGTATGGGGTTGCTCATGATCCCAAAGGCTTCCGCCATGCTCTAGTTAGAACCTGGCCATTCTAGACCTTAAGCTCGACTGCCTGTGTTTTGCGTACCATACATGTTAACAGCATCCCACCCACCACCCCTCACCACGGCCTAACCCCCTCATCCCAAACCACCCTCCCCACATCCCCCTCATTCCTCCCCTCCACAATCCCCACCACAACCCTCGCCCCCTCCACCGGCTCGCGCGCCCCCCTCCTCCTCGCCCCCTCCCCCATCCCCTCCCCCACCAAATCCGTCGCACACGCCCCCGGATCCGCGCCCCAAACCCTAATCCCCTCACCCCGCAGCGCCTTCGCCCACTCAACCACCATCATATTGACCGCCGCCTTACTCACACGGTACGCAGCGACGTCCATGCGGTGCGGCGGCGCGGCGGCGGCCATGGAAAGCGAACCGAGGCTGGAGCTCAAGACGACGATTTTGGCACCGCCGGCGGCGGTCGAGGCGCGACGTAGGAGGGGGAGGAAGGCTTCCGTCACGGCGGCTGTGCCCAGGACGTTGGTTTCGCAGGTGTGGCGCAGGATTTCGTGGTAAGGTTTCCCGAGCCAGGGGGAGGTGGGGCCGCAGAGGAAGATGGCGGCGTTGTTGATGAGGATGTCGAGGCGGGCGGAGGAGAAGAGGGTGGTGATGGTTGTGACGGCGGAGGCGATGGAGGGGGCGGAGGTGATGTCGAGTTGGAGGGGGGTGTGGGTGGAGCGGGTGTTGTGGTGGGCTTTGAGGGTGGTGATGGCGGCGGAGGCTTTGGCGAGGGTGCGGCTGCTGAGGATGAGGTGGTAGGGGTGGGGGGAGAGGGTGAGGAGTTTGGCGGTTTCGTAGCCGATGCCTTGGTTGGCGCCTGTTTTTTGGAGTTAGGGGGCATGATGGTGGTGGTTTAATGGGGGGCTGGATTACCGGTTATGAGCACAATGGGAGCTTGTTGTGGCGATGCCATTGTGATATGTCTTTATGGAAAGCTTCTCAGAAAGCAAAAAGGACGGCGGACTGAGTGCTGTTTTGTGGAGTGGAAATGGCAGCTGGCAAGTGCCTGTCTGACTACAGGAAAGTAGAAAAGGAGACAAATAAGATGCAAAAAATCCATTTTATACTTGGATGCAGTGGCGTGGTGAAAGGTAGGACGGGCAGGATGCTTAAGTCCTTAAGTCCGGACCCAAACCCCGGACGATCTTCCGGGAATAATTCTCACCAATGAAACGCACTTCAGAGAAGAAAGGAGTGGCATGAACCCAGAAGAAGGCTAACCCACGGCTGATCTACATACATTGCAATAGCCGGGCACGCCGGGCCGAAGGAGCTCCTACGGGAGGAGTCGAGGCATCCACCTACATGCGAGTGTGACATGGGAAATGTGCTCCTCGCATGCAGATGAACCTTCGATTTCGTATACACAGCTGTGCAATGCTATAATAGACCTCTCATGTGCAACTCAAGATTTGTAAGTGAAAATGAAGACTGAGGAAATATTTCGTCGAGAAAATAATACGGAGGAAAACACTTGAAAAATTGGTCAGGGGAAAGGTTTCTCTGCAGTTGTTTTTCTAAGAGGTAGAAAGAGGCAGCCAGCCTGTCAGACATCGCGGAAGAAATGAAAGCATGACGCATCGAGTTCTCTTGTGGTGGTACGCCGTTTTTATCCGGGGGTGGGGGATATGTACTACGTAAGCAGATTATAATAATGGCCGCATAGATGGTAGCATCGCCGGGGAGTATCGGCAACGTCATAATTGCCCTAGCGTGCCCCGCAGTGTTCATCACCTCTTAGCCCCTCCGTCTCCGATTGCAAATGAACACGCTCCCAACTCTCCCTCTTCGCCGTTCAATTTGACCATCGTAGGCATCTCTTCACCATGTCTGTCGGCGTCGCTATCATCGGTAGCGGTGAGCATCAGCATCAAATCTTGGCATAAAATGCAGTCACTCACCCTTTCTACAGGAATTTTTGTCCGCGAAAAACATCTCGTACGCTGATCCTCTCAACTGACTCAGGCATTCTGCTTTACTAAAACAGCCTAGCCCGCTGTCCAAGAAGCGCCTTCATTAACCCTCAAGGCGCTCTTCTCACGCTCCCTGAAGTCCGCGCAAGAGGTTGGCTCCGGTCTCTCTAGTGTAGATCTTTACAGTGAAGATGCTGGCGAGGGCAAGGGTTACGCCGATCTCCTGGCGCGCTCTGATATCAAGGGCGTGATTATTGCGTGCGTACCACGTTCCCAGCCATGCTTTATTCTTTTATCAAAAAGGCAGGCACCACACTCTAGATTTCCTTTGCTGACAACCTACGAAAAGCCTCCCAATCCCCAACCAGCCAGCCTATATCAAAGCCGCACTGGCCGCAGGCAAGCATGTCCTCTCCGAGAAGCCCATTGCCAAGGACGTCGCCGAGGCCCGCGAGCTCCTCCAATGGTACGAGAAGAACGTCGACAAGAGCAAAGTCACATGGGGCGTGGCCGAAAACTTCCGCTTCCTGGACCGCTTCCTGTACGGCGCCGAGAAGGTGAAAGAGCTCGGAAAGGTGTTGGGCTTCAGCACGAAGGTGCACGTTTTCACCAAAGAGGGATCCAAGTACTACGGTAGGTTATTGCTTTATGATATCCGACTAGTCACCTGAAAACGTATTCCCTTGTGGCTGTTGTTACACTCGGAATTTAACTTGCAGCAGAGACGGCCTGGCGCAAGAAGCCCACCCACCAGGGCGGCTTTCTCCTTGACGGCGGCGTCCACTTCATCGCCGCGACGCGTCTCCTCGTCTCCTCGTCAGGCGACGTCAGCTCCCTCTCCGCCTACACCACGCAGCTACGGCCGCACCTGCCCCCGGTTGACACCGTTGATGCCGTTCTGAGGCTCAGCAATGGCTCCTCGGGCAGTTTCTCCAACTCGTTCGGCATGACGAGTTTCTTTACGGAATACCGTGTCCAGTGTGAGGGCGGCAGCGTGATTGTCGAATGGGATGAAGCCAATTTCGGGTCCGCCAATGTCATTGTCAAGCGGGCGGGCGTGGACGGCGAGGAGAAGAAGGCGTTCCCTGAGCCCGGTTTTGGTGTGAGCCCTGAGGTTGCGACGTGGGGCGAGAACATTGAGAAGGGAGGGTTTGATGAGAGGCAGTCGCCGCAAGAGGCATTTAAGGATCTGGAGATTGTAAGTCTTCCTCCGTTGATACTCTTCTCTTGGAAGATTAAAAGTCATGTTCATGAGAGTGTGCTGACCGTATTTGTTTGTAGCTGGAAGCCATGCTGAAGAGCGGAGAGCAAGGTGGAGTTCCGGTCGCGACGCAAGGCTGAGATGCCGATTTCTCTTGTCTGTCATCCGTTGGAGAAGATTGAGTCTGTTCTCTGCAAGGAACTGCTGGTGACGATTGAATCTGAATGATGCTTCCAAATCTACCATTCTGTGCAAGAGTAAATCTCCATGCCATCGTGTTCAATGCTATGAAGTCAAACCTCGCCAATGCCCTTTTATCCCAAAACGCCTTGGCCATTGCGGCCGTATACACCCCGTCGGTATTTGTACAGCGTTGCCAATCATCGGTACCCTTCATCTTTCCTCTCATAGAACAACCTCTCATCTCAGCCCTCCCATACCCCACAGAATCCCGCCCCTCACGGGAGCCTAAGCTTCTTAAAAAGATCCTCCACAGACTCCGCATCCTTCTCATCCCTCTGACCCGGCGCCTGCATCGCACTCCACCTATCACCCTGTCCCGGCTTCTGCTGTTCGATCTTGGAGCTCACAGCAGCGTCGCCCGAGCCCCAGGGCGCGACGCCAGGCACGTCGCTGATGTCGTGGAGCTTGTCGCCCAGCTTGACGACCGAGTAGCGGATGAGGCGGGGATCGAGGCCCATGGTGCGGCGCAGGGCGTGCTGGGTGCGCGGCGCCGCGTCGAAGCGCAGCAGGAAGTGGTGGCCCGTGTAGTGCGTGACCTGGTGCTTGCGGAAGGGCTTGGGCAGCTGGAAGACGCCCCAGTTGGTCACGCCGCGGACGACGCCGCCGCTGTTGAGGATGATGGAGCCGGCGGTCTTGGCGATTCTGTGGGGGGAGTGAGAAGGTCAGATGCGGTGTTTTTGGGAGGGGGGAACGGGAGTGCTGCTGCATTTGGGGTGGCGGGGACGTGGAAGAGAAGGTTGTGCGGCGGAGGAGACGGCGGCGTACTCTTTGACTTCGTGGACCTTGCCCGGCCGGACCTGTCCAATTGCGTCAGCGGGATGGCGAAAAGAGAGGCCTTGCGGCGGCAGGGGTGCGCACAATGCCTATTAGCTCGTACAACATGATGGCGGCGGCGGTGATTGACAGCAGCAGTCGCGCATGGGCATCTTCTCGAGAAAGTCGCCGGCGCGCGCGCGACTGGGCGGCCTCCGCGCGGCGGGCCCGGCGCATATATTCTCCGAGCGCAGCGGGCGGCGGCACCGGCACGGCGGGCACGGGCATCAGCTTCTCGTCATCGCCGAGAACAACGCGCGCCTTATCACCTCCACCCCGTCCCCCCGCCACACGACACCGAAACAATGGCTGCCCGGTCCTCAATCGCTCGCGCCGCCCGCCAATTGGCCTCTGCCGCCGCCTGCGCGCCGCGCCCCTTCGTCTGCAGGAGCAGCGCCGCCGCCGCGTCGTGGAGGCCGCAGAGCTACAGGCCGTTTTCCGTGTCGGCAGCCAGTGAGTCCGCCCGAGGCTGTCTTTCCTGCGCACCGCAGCAGCTAATGCAAACACCCGCAGTCCGCGAGAAGAAGTATACCGAGGACCACGAGTGGGTTGAGCTGGCCGCCGACGGCAAGACTTGTGCGTTGCTCCCCTCTTCTTCCTTTCTCTCTGCGCGCGCCGGCCTGCCTCTATTCCTTCACGCCGTTCCCACCGACCGAATACTCGCCGATCTGGCCTGATGATTGTCCGCACGCGATACATGACACCTGAAGCTCACGCAGAGATTTTTGGAGCATGATAGTCACCCTCGGCATCTCCGACTACGCCGCCAACGCCCTTGGCGATGTCGTCTTCGTCGAGCTGCCCGTGCCCGACACCGAGTTCGGCGCCCACGACGCCATCGGCGCCGTCGAGTCGGTGAAGAGCGCTTCCGACATCTTGACCCCGCTGGCCGGCAAGGTCGTCGAGGTCAACAGCGTGCTGGAGGAGAAGCCCGCTACGATCAACAAGAGCCCCGAGGGCGACGGTTGGATCGCGAAGCTGGAGCTGCAGGACGGCGCGGATGCCGTCCAGGGCCTGATGAGCGCGGAGGATTACAAGAAGTTCACCGAGGAGTAGAGTGGGCAGAAAGGACGAATAAAGACGCGTGCTAGAAGAATTCAACATTGCTAACACTGAATGTGGAAAGGAGCGGATAACTCGATTTGGAGAAAACGCAGCGCTTAATGTGGCTGCTACGGGGAATTGACTAGCGAACAGGTGCTAGGTCTGAAGAATGTCACAACACTCGTCTACGCTTCGGGTCTACACGTCGAGTGACCTCCCCAGCCTCGAGCTCTCAATGGCCAACTCGACCAAGCGGATGACCGATGCTGCCTCCTCTGCCTTGACCGGAACCTCGCCCTCCCCATTCAACGCCTTCTCCAACACCCGGTAGTACTCGACGTACGTCTTGGGCGGCAGCGTAGGGTGCGTCTGACGCACCGGCTTGCCATCCTTAAGCAGCGTCAGCGTACCATGGTGGCTCTCCGGATCGACGCCGTAGCCCTCCTGCCCGGGCCTCTTGCCCGCCAGCAGCTGGTCCTCCTGCACATCGAGGTGGTACTTCTTGAAGCTACCCTTCTCACCCCGCACCCAGAAGCGCAGCTGCTCCTCCTCGGTGCTCATGACCGCCGCGCGCGCCGTAGCCAGCATCCCGTCCGCGTAGTGCAGGTGCACGGTGAACGAGTCGCCCGACTCGGCGTGCCCGGCGCTGCGCGGCGCCGAGCTTCGCTGGTTGCCGATGAAGGCCGTGATGCGCGCGGGCAGTCCGAACAGCGTCACCACCTGGTCCATCAGGTGCGTGCCCAGGTCGTAGATGGCCCCGTTGCCCGGAAGCGCCTCGCCTTTCCAGCCGGCCCGCAGCGTCGGCGAGAAGCGGTCGAAGTGCGACTCGAAATCGACGATACGGCCGAGAGTGTTGTCGGAGAGCAGCGCGCGCAGGGTCACGAAGTCGGCGTCCCAGCGTCTGTCTGGAATTTTGCACGTTTTGCGTCAGCTTCGTGTCTCTGTGTGTTTGTGTGTGGTTCACAAATGCGTCTTTTCTTGATGGGCTTTGTGTGTGTGTGTGATGTGTGTGTTTTAGGTGTGTTGTGTTGTCTCTCCTCTCAAGTGTTGCGGCGCTGCTACAAGTGTGGCGCTGCCTGTTGTTGGACGTCCCCGCCAAGACAAAACAGCACGCGAAACGCCCAGTGACTCAAGCCTTTCTCTCTTGCGCCCAAGCCAGGCACCCTTGAGGCTTGTGTTGTCTGGCGTCAGGCGTGCCGGACGATGCAGCAGGGCAGATTCTCGGATCGTGGACGGAGCCGGAGTCGTGGTTCATGCATGCATCGGGCAGCCATTTTTTTAAGCTTTGAGGGGACATGTGGCGGGGGTAGGTTGGGTTGAGCAAAAAGAAGGGCACGGAGGGTATAGCATTAGATAGGGGAGGGGAAAAAAAAGGAAGAGATCTACTACATACTCTGATACACGGCGATGGAGCGCTTCTTCTCGGCCGCCAGCGCGACCAGCTCCTGCGCCTCGGCGTGCGTCGGCACGAACGGCTTCTCGACGACGACGTGCTTGCCGGCCTCGAGCGCGCGCTTGGTCAGCGCGAAGTGCGAGTCCGGCGGCGTCGTCACGACGACCACGTCGACGGCGCCGTCGGCGAACAGCTCGTCCGCGCTGCGCCACGACTTGGCGGCCGGGTGGTCGGCGCCCGCGTCGTTGCCCGCCGAGGGCGTGCGCTGCACGATGCCGTAGAGCTTGAACGAGGGGATCGTCGTCAGGTGCGGGATGTGGAAGATTTTGGCGGAGAGGCCGTAGCCGATGACGCCGAAGTTGAAGGTTCGGGATGCCATGGTGGGTGAAGATATCAGAGTGGTTTCAGGTTGTTTGGTGAGAAGTTCGAGGGTGGTGAGCTTGGAGAGAGGACGATGGGTTGAAGGGAAGAGTTTTTTCTTTCTTCTTGGGGCTTGCTGCTGCTGCTGCTGGAGGTGCTTCTGCCTTTTCAATTCCTCGTCGTCGTGCCGCCCAAACAGAGCCCTCACGTCACGTCACTTCAGGTTTTTTGACTCAACCTGTGTATTACAAACCACGGCCGGAGCTATCTGCACGAAGTGGATTCAAGGCGATGATTATTGGGAAATCATTTGCGCATGGAAATTCGCGGTGTCCTGATCAGTTATAACGCCGTTGTGGCGGGGTGGTCCGTGGAAAGTATTTCCCGCACGGGAGGAGGTGGGATGGAAGGTCCAAGGCGGAGAGGCGCGCGCGATGTGGGGTGCAAGCGCGGGTTGCAGGGGCTCCGACATTGGACCGCGGGGAGTGTCGGCGCGTCTCGGTCTGGAAGCATGGCTGCTTACTTTTTTTTCTTCCAAGACCTCGCCAAGACACAGGCTGACTTCAAGTCCGAAGCTTGATTGCGCGTGCGAAGACGATCACGCTGCTTGTCTCTGGCTCGTGTGACACTGGGGATCAATCCATTAGCTGCTTCTGCGCCTTCCTCACCCTTCCTAATTACGTATATCAAATCCTATCGTTGCTCCAACGCTTATGCCTCAGCCCTTGCACCAAAACGGCAATTTCCCTCCTGCTGCCCAAGTCTTTCAAACCAAGCAACATCCCGTCTTCATGAACTCGCTCAGCACACCCGTCACGCCTTTCTTCTTCTTCCCCTCCTTTGCGTAGTTCTGATGCCAAGTGTAGTCTCTCTCCCGCTGCAGCAGGGTCCGTATCGCCTGCTCGCCGTCCTTGGCTGGGCGGCCCAGTAGCTCGCTCATCAGCGGTGACACAGACGCCGCCTTGCCAGCCTCGAAGCCGTGCAGCAATGAAACCCAATTCTGGAAAAAAGCCTCGGCCTTGCCGCCCTGGTCTTTTGTGGCGTTGCGCTTGACGTACTCTTCGTCCGAGACGAACTCGATCGACACGGCGCGGCTGGTAGTGTTGTTGATCACGTTGACGATGGAAGAGAGCTTGATGGCGCGGGGAGCGGTGAGGAGAACCTGCATGGAGAAAGATCAGCCGAGTTGATTTCCACGTGAAAGGGAGGTGGACATACGTTCTGCTTCTCAAACCCGCCCCTCATCATCAGCTTCGCCGTCGCCTCGCCCAATTCCTCCCGCAGCGCAAAAGCCACCTCCCCATCGCACGGCAGGTACAGCACCTGCTTCGGATCGTTGGGGTACCAATTCAAAAAGCACGGGAAAGCGTCTGCGTATATGGCCTCGCGCACCGACGTCCACACCAACCGCGACTCGCGCAGCATCTTCTCCGTCTCCAGGTGCGCCACCATCAGCTGGACATCCCAGGGCTGGCCATCGACGCCGCCAATGCCGAGGCTCGAGTAGTAGACGTGTCCCACGCGGGCTTGCTCGGCCGCTGTCACGACGTTGCGATGCTGCTGCTTGCGCTTCTCGTTGTCGAACGTGTCGGTGCTGACGAAGAAGAGTTTCTTGACGCCGGCGAAGGCGCGCGACAGCGCCGGCTGGTCGTCGAAGTTGATGTGCCGGAATTGCAGGCCGCGCGCTGCGTACGTCGACGCCAGGTGCTCGCGCGTCGAGCCGACGGCGACGGAGGATGCCGGGACGCCGGATTTGAGGAGCGTGAGGAGTATCGCGGTGCCTAGGCCGCCGCTTGCGCCGGTGATGAGGTATTCGACGGGCTTCGTGTTGACAGACATGCTCGGAGTTTGCAGGCGGGTATCTCGAGGTAAGGTTTTCGTGCGCCTTTTCCCCCCTTGCTTCCTTCTTGTTCTTCTCTCGAGGCACTAGGCTGGTGGACAGATGGAGGTGTTGGCGGTTAAATGCAATGCGAGCGATCGTGTCTTATATATGTATCCGTGTTCGTTTTCCTCTCTACCATGCTACCTAACCCTCCGTGCTGCGCCGCTCAGCGTCCCACTCTCTTCCTCGTGGGGCGCGCGTGTGCGAGAGAATGCCGCTGACGAGAGTGGATGGATTGGTAAGGCGGCGAAGGCAACGAAAGCTGCTCGTCTTTCTGTTCCCCGCACAACTCGCGGGACGGAAAAGGAGGAGAGCGCGCGAGGCTGGGGAGACGGCAGACGGCTGTTCTGGGAGCTAGTGTAGGGCTGAGCGGATGCGCGATCTGCGGGCAGCGAGTGGTACGACTCGTTGGTTTCTAAATTCGGGTCCAGGATGGCCGGATGCCTAACGCGAACGAGAAGCGGATCCGCGGCGAATGATTAGCAATTGAGTTTGTTGGACGAGCAGCTGCTGTCAGCAGCGGTGCGGTGCGTCACCACATGGTGTGGGAAAGAGGACGAAATGGAAGACAGGCGGTAGGATTTGTATGGTGTGATTAGTGGACATAGTCGTGACGGTGGAGCTGCGGGCGCGCATATGAAAGGAGCTGACTCGGCGTTGTGTCCCATTCCGTGTGCACAGCCATCTCCTCTAATCTCGGTCCTCAGCGTCGATGTGGGACGAGTGCAGCCACGGTCGCTGCACCGCAGGCCTGAGTGCTGCTCGCGGGGCTGAGAGAGCGGCAGTGAGGTTCGTCGCGCAGCGCAAGAAGGCGGGGCTGCGCAGGTTCAAGGCAGTCAAATAGCGCTTGGCGGCCAAGAGGGCGCGGCGTCCGTGGTCTCCTGAAGCTCTGTAGCCATAAAACCAAGCATAAACAGATCCTGCCTGCGTGCAGCTATATCCCGGCTGTTAAGCCCACGACAGAGCAGGGGCCGGAGAAATAAGCAGCGGATTCCGTCTCGACTGCCACCAGCTGGCAACGGCGGGCGGCAAGGCGATTCCCTTAAGCGTGCTGGTTTTTCCGGAAGAGGGAAATTGAATTCCTCCGCCTGTCTACCTGACACGAGCGGAGGGGCGGCGCGTAGAGAGAGAGTTTGTCCAGAGCAACACCAAGACTCGTTTTGCGAAGGCTCGTGAAACAGGCTGCGGGCGCGAAACAGCGTGTCCGATCGAAAACGGAAAGGGGAGATCGTGTACGGGCGTAGGCGGCCAAGGGCCACGGCGGCGCCGAGCACGACGGGCGCCTCGGCGCGGCTGGGGCAGTCGGCGTCAAGCATGCGCGGCGAGGCGCGCGGGCGTGAGTAAGCAGCGCGGCGGCGGGTGGTTGGCGGAGGGCGGCCGGCCTCAGACGCAGTCAAGCTTCAGCGCGCGGCGGGCGCGGGCTCCGCTGAGACGCCTCGCCTCCGGGCGCAGCTGAAACGCGCGCTGCGCCGTCGTGTGCGGTCCGCGACGCGCTGGGTCTGGGCAGAGGCGGATCGCCGCAATGTTGCGCATAGAAATCGCCCCCCGCGCGCGAAGGGGCCCAAACGCGTCTCGTCGCCAGCCTCTGCTCCGTGCGGCTGCCCATATCCTCTCCCCCCGCCGCACGCATCTTGACTTCCTGCGCCCGCTGACGCTCCCCGCCGCGCCACATCTGTTCTCTTCCTTCTTTACCTGCCTTCCTCGCGCGCCGGTCGCTGTCACTCTTTTCCTCCCGTAGAGCAGCCGGTCTGCGTTTCCTTTAATCTTTTCTTTTCTTTCCAGTCCTTCCTTTGCGGCGCCCGCGCTCCTGCTGCGACCAGCGCCGCCTCCGCCCCCCGAGCAGCGCTTCCAGAGGCATGATTTTGGAACGGCCCGGTACGAGGTAGCACGAGCTTGGCCGACCAGCAGCTTCACCACAACACCGTTTAATGATGCCCCCTCGACGACCTCGCAGCGGGCCGATCCGCAGATCGCAATTCGATGTGCCGGCGCTGCAGCGGCGCGAGTCCCTCGCCCACAAATTGGCTGCAATTGCGCAACGCGACGCGCAGACCCTGCCGCCGCCGCCGCCGCCGCCGGACAGCGATTCCGAAGAATTAGGGGACGATACCGACTTGGACCCCGAAGAGCCGGACGTGCCCTCGGACGACGAAGATGACGACAGCCCGCCCGGGGCCTCAGGAGCCTCGACGCCCGCCCCCTCGCCCACCACGGCCGCTCCGACCACCTCGCTGCCCTCCTCCGCCCCGGCTGTTCCGACCTCGCTCTCGTCCGCTACTGCTGCTTCGACCTCGCCCCTTTTGGCCGCCACCACCTCGACCTTCGTCCCTCAGTCTAAAGGCGAGGACGACGGCGACGACGACGCAAGCGACACCGTCTGGACCCTGCACACTCGGCCCACTGGTGCCGCTACCTCTGGCTTCGGACGCTCGACGCCGGCTGCGACCTCCTCGCTTCCCACCGGCTCCGATGCTGCCAGGCAGTCTGGCGAAGTCTGGATCATGGGACCTCCGCCAAAGCCTCCGTCGGGCGTCTCTCAGTCCACCGAGCATCTCCTCATCGCCGCTGGCTCCATTGGTTAGTACCTCCCGCCTCTGACCATTGCCACTCCATTTTCTCATTGCGAACAGGCGCGACATTGCTGGTGGTGATCGTTATCTTTGGCATATATACAATGCGGAAGAAGGGCCTCACTTTCCGCGACCTCGTTCAGATGTCACGACGGGGACGCTCGCGACCAGACCGCACCTTGGATGTTGCCAAGCCAACCGTTCACCGTATGCCCGCGTACGCGTCTGACGACAAGCCGCCTTTCTCTTCGTCCAATGTTTCCCTTCCGCGGCCACCTCAGACCTCGCTGTTCAGGCTGGACAGCGTGTCCTCGAGAGCACCTGGTGGCCAGGGCGACTATCTCGGGTACGTCACAGCCACTGCACTTTGGAGAGCGCCTAAAGCGTTTCACCCACTCATATAGGCGGTCGTTTCAGGCCCGTATCATTGCTAACTTTCTACTCCACCAGTACAAGCCTCGGTCGTCGGCCTAGCACGCCTAAGGCATCCAATCGCAGCTTCCTCGAAGAGGCAACACCACCTCGCCGCAGCCCTTCGCTGTCGCGCTCTCCGTCTCAGACTCATTCTCGTAATTCCAGTCCACCCACCCTCTTGCCTCTGCAAACCTCAAGTCCGCGCGGATCAGGCATGTATGAGGATGATTCTCCGCCCACGCTCCCAATTCAACGTTCAGACTCGTGGAAGAACAGCCAGCCCACTCTTCAGAGTAGCTTGCGCTACAGCGAGGAGCAAAATGACATCGTCTCGCCCGAGGCGCCGGGACCAATCTACCAGCAATTTACAGCGAGCCGGCGCTTCACGACCAACAGGCAACAAGAAAATTATCAAAGTCACTTTAGCTGGACGCAATCGTCGCAAGCGCCGCCAACGCCCATTGAAGCAACTCCAACAGGCGAGAGCGCAGCCGGGCGCATCAGCGTCGCCACGACGGCGAGCAGCGTGGCGCGGTTCCGGACGGTGGACTCGTGGGTTGGCAACCAGGCGAACCGCATCCCATCGGCGCAGCTGCGCGGGCAGCCGCACTGGTCGTTCCGGCAGAGCAGCAGCACGTCTGGCGGATTGGGCCAGGTGGACGAGGGCCAGCCCGGATGGCAGCCTGACTTCCTGGCTGACAAGAGCGTCCCCGACGTGCCTAACGTGCCCGACCAGTACAAGCAGAGCCATGGCCACCAGCGTCAGCCCACCAACTACAGCGATGCCACGGTCTTCCGCCAGCATCCAGGCACCGAGGTCAAGATTCCGAGAGGAAGTCTTGTGCCTAGCGAGGTGTTGGATGCGCACGTGGTGCCGTCGGCGCTGTGAGCTGGTTGATCGGCGCGAATGGTAACGCGGCAAAAAGTGCCGGGTGCGGAAAAGATGAGATGTAATGTCGTCACGGCTGGAATGGTAAGTGCTCGCTTGAGCGGTAGCGGTCTTTTCCGG
Source organism: Neofusicoccum sp. Z2 (assembly GCA_037356115.1). Taxonomy (NCBI): domain Eukaryota; kingdom Fungi; phylum Ascomycota; class Dothideomycetes; order Botryosphaeriales; family Botryosphaeriaceae; genus Neofusicoccum; species Neofusicoccum sp. Z2. Next base: position 160,282 of record JBAWJY010000004.1, read on the forward strand.
ATGGCTAGTGAACGGAGGGCGGTAGTGGCTGGTGGACTTGACCGGGTTGCATTTCGGCCCCCGGTTGCATTGCATGGACCTGGTTGTGTGTTTTAGTGTGTCTGATACCTACTTGATACCTATTGTGTATAGCATCCGTTGTTGGAATCCAATCAGAAATACAAGCACCTCAGCGACCAGCCCAGCGGCTGCCCCCGGTGTCTCCCCACCGGAACGCGCACGCCCGGGGCTCTTGGTGAAACGAAACTCGGGCGGCTCGTCGTCACCGCGCGTGCGAGTAATTGCCCGATGCGGGCATGCAACCTCACTCTTCCTCGTGTCCAGAAACTGTCGTGGAGCTGCCTCCACCAGAACCGACAACTGCCGACCGACTCTGGCCCCAGCTTCTCCGCCCCCCCTCTGCCCCCCCCCCCCCCCCTCTCTCCGTCACGCAGCACCAGCACTCTCTCCGCACACACCGCACGACGTTGGACGTGCCCGGCGACAACCGGTCCCGCGTCTACTTGCCGCATGCAGCTAGCCCGGCGGGTTAGCCGTCATGTTGGCGCGCCCCACTCTCCAACGATAAGCGCGGAGGAAGGAACGAAGCTAGCCAGCGGCGCCCGTCCGTCATGCAGCTCGCTCCAGCCTCCCGTCGTACAAAAATCTCCGCCCTTCTCTTCTTCTTCTTCCTATCCTTGTGCCTACCTACCCCTTTCTCCCCCGGGATTGCGTGCATACCGTACTGCACGAGGCGCAAACGTCCGCAGGACCTCCATCGCCATTGGTCTTCGCGAGAGCTGCACGCGCAGGCTCGACTCTCACGCTCGAAAAAAAAGCAGAGAACTTGTCAGTTTCTCTTGGATGGCAGTGCTTGAAAGCGTCGACGGCGAAGTTTTTGCGATACGTGACGATCCGGGATAGAGAAAGAGCGTCGGGAACCGAGGAGGAGCGAGAGAGGGATTCTACCGCCTATTGTAACTTTTTGCTTCCGCTGCGACGTCGAAGCTCGGATCCGTTTCTTTGCCACTTTCGTTGGGCCGTTCGCTTGCGGCTCTCCGTGGTACATACCTTGAGAATCCTGGTGTTGGCCTGAGGACGCAGCGACAGCAGCAGCAGCCATGCCGATTGAGGTCTCGCGCATGACGCCCGCCGATATCGACGGTGCGATTGTGACGATTCAGGAGGCGTTTAAGGATGATCCGTACTCGAATTGGGTGTTTGATAAGTCGCAGGTATGATTCTGATGTCCTTTCCCCTGCACCACATGCTTTCCTTTCCTTCTTTTCCTCTTATCTCTGTTCTGTTGAGCAGGCTTCATTCGGCCTTCCATTGGATTGTCAATCGTGGCTCTTTGTGGAAAAGAGCGTGTATCGTTCGGCATGGCTGGATACGCTACGGCATACAGAACCTATTGTGCTCGCGTTATTCAGCCCTCCGATTGTGTGAACGTTGACGAGACTCACGCTTTTCCCCACGGCCTAGAATGAAGAGATGACGGAAATGCCCTTCACACATTCTCCTACTTCACTTTTTCCGAACTTCACAACATACATTCCAGCAAGAAGCTGCATCTTTCCCCAGTCCACAGCCGAGCATTCCGCCTTCCAAGAGCTCGTAACTAACGCCGTTCAACCCAGTACAACCCCGCTCGGAACCACCACTCCCTGACCTTACGCTGCCACTGGGGAATCAAGCACGGCCTCTTCTACGTTGCAAAAGACCCAACCTCGGCAACGCCAGACAAAGTCCTCGGCACGGCCATGTGGCTGTCTCCTGCGCCTCCGTCCGCCCCTCCATCCTGGTCCCTCTGGTTCAGCAACTGGACGCTCTGGTTCCAACAAGGCCTCATGAACATCCGCTACAACGGCCGCGGCGGCCTGCGCGTGAACCGCTACTGGATCTGGAAGGACGCGCAGGCGAAAGCCCAAGCCGAGCTGTGGACCAGCAAAAAGGGCTACTATTTCTGCAACATCGTGACCGTGTTGCCGGAATGCCAGGGCCGGGGCGTGGGACGGGCGCTGATGGAGGAGGTGCTGGGGATGGCGGATGCCGAGGGCATTCCCGCCTATCTGGAGAGCTCGAGGAAGGATCCGAACGTGCCGATCTATGAGAAGTTTGGGTTCGTGTTGAGGAGGGAGATGGACTGCGACGATGCGGGCGAGAAGATTATGCTGTATTGCATGACGAGGGAGTCCAAGGGCGGAGAAACCGCGGGGTTGAAGAAGGCGGGAGAGAATGGAGCTGCTGACGGTGCTCTCCGGCAGCGCACCAATGTCGGTGCAGCTGGCGAGCAGGACGGTGCGGCGGTTTGACAGACGAGCTGGATGGGAAGCTTTGCTGCTTGGTTCCTAAGGTAAGAGGGGGCAAGCATTTTGGCAAGGGCCTTGGCGGATCAGGTTGGCGTGAGCGATTACCCGGATGGGAAGAGCATGCTACGAAACCAACAGCCCACGGCAAACTCCTTGATTGCTACACACAGCTTTATCTCATCTCTTCTACGAAGCCCCTTGGGAACGCATGACGGAGGATTGCGGCGCGGACACCCTCCCAATAGCCTTCCGCCGCCCACGCCGCCAGCCAAAGGCGCCGTAATAATAATGCTCACGCCGCCATGATAAAAGCCGTTCGTCCGCCGCCTTACTCAAGCATCGCGCTCTTGGCACCCTCATCGGGGACCTGCCAAGGCCGCGAGATTCGGGTGGCCGGCGCGATAAGGCTCGGCAGTCCGCCCCGGGCGTCACCAGCGCAGATCGACGCGAGTTGCTTGTGTCGCCGTCGGCTGCATCGCAGTGGACCCGTATCTTATCACCGCCGCGAGCTCCCCACACTATCCTCCCTTTCAAGCGCCGCCCCGCGTACTTATCGCGTGCCATACGTACATACGAAATGATGACCCGGGGCACATTTGTGGCGGGTGCCTGGTCGTCCGAGAACTAACACCGAGCCTTGGCGCCCAGATAGGTATCTTTACCGCATCGCATTCGTCCGGCTGTGCTGGGCGATATAATAATGGTTCAGGGCTCCCCGCTCCTGCAAGGGATCTTACTTCCCTGTCCTGCAGCTCATCAGTCTTTTTTCAAGACCACCGCCGCCCTTCTTCGCCTTCCTGGCTGAAGCAAGGCCGTCTATACCCTCTCCCCAGTCCCAGTCCAATCCAGTCCTCCCCCTCCTCAGTCCAGCCTCGACTCAGTCGCCAACAACCCAACACCATGGGCAAGCCCGACCCCGAGGACGTCGTCGTCGAGACGCCGTCCCCCGCCGACTCGGAAAAAGGCACCACCTACCCCATCGCCGACCCCGCCACCACCGCCACCATCGCCCACGCCTACGACGAAAAATACGGCACCACGAAGCGCGGTCTAAGCGGCCGCCACGTGCAGCTCATCTCGATCGGCGGCGCCGTCGGCACCGGTCTCTTCGTGGCCATCGGGTCGCACCTGCGGACCGCGGGGCCCCTCTCCGTGCTCCTGGCCTTCGTCATCTACCCGATTGTTTTCGTGTTTCCTTGCTACCTGTGCGTGGCGGAGATGTCGACGCATCTGCCCATACGCGGGAGCATTTACGAGTTTGCGTCGAGGTTTGTTGATCCGGCGTTTGGGTTTATGCTCGGGTGGACGTATTTTTATGCGGCGAGTATGCTGTTTTGTGCGGAGTTGAGTGCGGTGGCGACGGTGATGCAGTATTGGAGTGATGTCAATCCTGCGGCGTGGATTGCGATGGCTTTGGGTGTCTGTTTGTTGTTGAACATCTTTGCGGTGAAGTGAGTGGTTTCACGTTTTCTTCCCTTTCCCAGCTTCCATCCCATTCCTTTTTCCACTTTCGTCTCAACTTTCTTCTCCGTCTTCGAAGACCCTTCCCCCAGGGGGGGATTGAGACTAACCCCTGACTCCCCAGATGGTACGGAGAAAGCGAATTCTTCTTCTCCTGCACCAAGATCCTCCTCATCCTGGGCCTCATCCTCCTGACCTTCATCACCATGGTCGGCGGCAACCCCAAGCACGACGCCTACGGCTTCCGGTACTGGAAGGACGGCAACGCCATGCACGAGTACTACACGGACGGCACGACGGGCCGCTTCCTGGGCTGGTGGAGCTGCGTGCTGTACGCGGCCTTCTCGCTGGGCGGGCCCGACCTGGTCGCCATGGCGGCCGGCGAGATCAAAGACCCGCGCAAGAACATCCCCCGCGTGGCCCGCAACATCTTCCTCCGCGTCTTCGTCTTCTACGTCCTGGGCGCGCTGTGCGTCGGCATCATCTGCTCCAGCCGCGACGAGAGGCTCATCGGCGCGATCGATAGCGGAGAGGCAGGTGCCGCGGCTTCGCCTTGGGTGATTGGTATCCAGAACCTTGGCAGTGAGTTCCTCCCCCCCTCCCCCTCCCCCTCCTCCTCGCCAAACTAACACTGCCACACAGTCTCCGGCCTCCCCGACCTCATCAACTTCCTCATCATGCTCTCCGGCTGGTCCTGCGGCAACGCCTACATGTACTCCGCCTCGCGCACACTCTACTCCCTCGCCCTCGACGGCCAAGCCCCACGCTTCCTCCTCAAATGCACCCGCTCCGGCATCCCCATCTACTGCGTCCTCATCGTCGCCACCATCGGCTGCATCACCTTCATGGCATCCAGCAACTCCGCCACCGAGGTCTTCGGCTGGTTCATCGACCTGACAATCTGCTCCTTCGACATCGCCTACACCTCCATGGTCGTCACCTGGGTGGCCTGGGACCGCGCGCTCAAGGCCCAGGGCATCTCGCGCGATGTGCTGCCGTGGCGGGCGCCGTTCATGCCGTATGGCGCTTACGTCGCCATCGCCGCTGGGCTGACGATTTTGGTCTTCGTGGGGTTCGACGTCTTCGTGCCGTTTTCGGTCCAGGGGTTCATCACTTCGTATTTTGGCGTCGCTTTCGCGGTTGTCGCTTACTTGGTTTGGAAGATCGGGAAGCGGACGAAGATGGTGAGGCCCGAGGAGGCGGATGTTTGGTCCGGGAAGGCGGAGGTGGATGAGGAGTGTAGGGTTTGGGAGGAGGCGCCGCCGGAGCCGCCGGCGAAGAACCCGTTTGTTAGGGCTTGGAATGCGATGTGGTAGTGTGGGTGAAGAATCTTTCTTTTTAATGAGATGGCGAGGTTATGAGCTTGCCGTATAGACGATGAAGTAATCATGTGAAAAAGTTCTGCAATGTCTCCCTTTTGAGCATGATATCGTGGTTTTCTGAGCAAACCTTAGAAGCTTTCACTGAGGGGCTTTCAGGCATTATTCTGGACGACACTGTCAGGATCTGACGAGCTCATGCAGAAGAAAAATTCAGACGAAAAGGCGACCAGATGATTCAGACGGATTACTTCACGCCTACCTTCATCGCTCGGATCGAATCAGCCCGGGCCAGGCAAACGTGAATCTTGAGGACTTCCCCATCCTCAAAAAAATCATCGCTAAATTTATCGAGTTAAACTCGACTGCCAATTGAAGCCGTGTCTTGTTGTGCAACAGGTTGCTGATGAACGAGGCTGTCCAATCACGTCCATCCAACAACCGCGCGGGTCGCGCCGATCCCGGTCTAACCGCTGCGGTGGAGAACTAACAGTAGAAAAAGGGTAAGTGTGCGGCGCAGAGCGCGAGTTGTTTTAGGCGGGCAAGCACCCTGGTATGCGGCGTAGCAGGAGGCGTGGGTGGTTAAAATGTGGAGGCGCTGCCCGCCGGGGAGAAGTGTCTCGTCCGTTTACCCAGCCTCTTTTCTCTTGCTTTTTACCTTGCGTTCAAGTCATTCATCTGATTAAATTTCGTTGAACGAGGTATTTTATCTTCTTTTATTTTGTTTTTCTGATCTCAGTCGTCTGAACGCGATAGTGGTCAATTTCGCTGCATCTTGCGCAAAGTACTGACCGGTTGAAATGGTTATCCGCCGATTATCTTGGGCTCCCGTCCTCCGCGAAAGGTACAGCTATGGGTCACTTCCAAAGACCCCAAGCATCCGCCTGTTGCAAATCGAACCGTACCGCCCAGAGAATCCGAGGATCCGCTGCTGGCTCTACACGTACCCGCTGAAGGAAGAGGCTTGTCCGCCTTTTGACGCCTTGTCGTACTGCTGGAATGCACCGGTAATCTACGAGAGTGACGAGCATGCAAGATGTGGCGATCGGTTCCACGAGGTAGAAGTCAACGGCGCGTCATGGATGGTTACAGAAAGTTTATATGATGCGCTGCTGGGTCGCAGTAAGTCTGGCGAAGAACGGCTTCTTTGGGTGGATGCCTTGTGCATAAACCAAACGCACGATGAAGAGAGGTCGGAGCAAGTTGCTCTGATGGGAGAAATCTATTCCACTGCAAGTCGAGTCGTAATCTGGCTGGGTGAAGAGCAGTTGTACGTCGATGACATGATGTATATCCACACAGAAGTCTCAAGTGCTCTGGATCGGCTCATCGACACACGGGGACCGGCTTTTGTGTTCCAAAGCTCCCCATTGGATCCTGCTTTTCTCGAGATCCTTGGACTCAAAATATCTCTTGACGACTGGTTTGCCATTTGGAGGTCGTACTTTGGGTTCTTCCGCACCAGACGTTGGTTCTTCAGAGCTTGGATTGTCCAGGAAGTTGTTTTAGCCAAGGAAGTCCAGGTCCGCTGTGGCAACAAGATAATACCATGGGAGCCGCTGCTCGCGCTTGGAAGATTCATCATGTACAGCGGGTGGACGCAGATGCTTGCACCGGTGTGGCAAAAGCTCAAATTGGCAGGGATCAGCGAGCTCAACAGCATATGGTCGATGCAGTTAGAGCATCGTTCTGACGGTCCTTGGTCCTCAACCTTTCGGAAAGGCCAGCAGAACCTGTGTGGCGCTCGTACGGATGCAGAATTCTGGTACTGGTATCTGCTCTGGACACTGGATAATGTGCGAGGTCAAGAAGCCACTGATCCAAGAGACAAGATCTATTCCGTCCTGGGCATGACCTTGAAACTCCTGCCGTCCGGAGTGAGATCGCCAATTCAGCCGGACTATTCCAAAAAACCGTACGATGTATTTCTTTCCGTAGCTCGTCTGTTCTTGGAGCGCCTTCCGACTTTATCTTTCTTATCCCTAGCCGAAGATCAAGGAGACAGAATTATACCGGAGCTTCCATCCTGGGTTCCCGACTGGAGTGTGGCTGGCTCCAACTACGGCCACCTGGCGTGGGCAGAAATAAACTCGCTGCCGTTATTCAATGCGTCCAGGCTCGAGAGATTATGTGGTCCACCCTGTAAGGTCATTGGTCGGACCCTCCGTCTACATGCTGCATGTTTCGACAGGATTGCTGTTGTCTCCGAGCCGATTGGATTGATGGTCGCCACGCACTGGATACAGCCTTGCCTGAGAATCTGCGAGATGCTCCCTGAGGTGTATGTTCCCAATGGCCAGCACCGATTAGAAGTATTGTGGCGAACGCTCATCGCCGATGAATTCGAACAGAAGCATCCGGCGCCGCCGGAAGCAGCAGTCAGCTTCAGGGACTGGGCCTCAATAGTGCTTCCACTCGGTCTTTACTCACGGTGGGCGGAAGGTCAGAGCACCAAAGAATACCTCGACGAGCTGTCGATCTTGGATGCTCTCTCTCATGGCAAAGGATCCGTTTGGCTGCCAACCAAAGACCAGGTCCTCGAGAAAGCCGAGGCGATCAGGACTGGGCTGGAAGGGTTTTCAACGCAAACCGACGAGGAGACGCTCACATTCCTGAAAGAGGGCGATGGCAAAGCTTTGCCTTACGGAGGGCGACTCGGTGCCACTGGCGGGTCCCGGCGCTTATATCTTACAGCTGGTGGATGCCTGGGCATTGGTCCAGGCTCCACAAACGAAGGCGATGCGGTCTGGCTCGTGCAAGGTGCGCGCGTGCCTTTCATCCTCCGGCGGGCTCAGGGGAGGTCGGAGATGACATTGCTGGGAGAAACTTACGTCCACGGCTTCATGCATGGAGAAATGGCCGATGCTGTCGGCAGCTCGACCGCGGAAATCAAGATAGTGTGAAAGAGCTGGGCCGGTCAACAGCAAGAGACGGTTGGCCGAGAGAGCACACCACCAGACGCATGCTTGGAGGCGCGCGCGAAAAGGGTCGGGTGATGTGGTTGGTGCGAAGGGTCAGCAGCGGCCGCCGTGGCTGGGCTGATCGGCGCTAGCGGATCAGCAGCACCGTCATCGTTCGTCGCCCTCGCGCTGCCGTCTGCTTCCGTCGTCCAGACTCGAAGCAGCAAGAGCATGTGCAGCGGTGCCGCGCGGAGCGTCTCGGCTGGCGAGCGATCACAGGGAGCTCTCTGGCTGCACTGTGCCTGGCCACCGCTCTCGGGCGTAAAGTCTGCCTGTGTTCGTGGCGCGGGGGCTGAGTCTTGGGCACAGCCATGTTGGTCAGCCTCGCTGCGCGTTCGTCCGGTCCCTCTTTTGCCATCGCGATGGCGCAGTAGTGCGTTTTCGTAATCGTTCAGCTGCCGGGTAAAAGCCTTAAAAGCACCTGGAGCGCGGACCTGTCTGATGTTCATCTCCTCAGTCTCTCTGCTGCATCTCCTCGTCTTACGTACAGACGTATATCCTTGACGCCCCCCGCATCAACCTTATTAGGGTCCCGAGCTTTTCGTCCGATCCCCTCTGAGACCGCCCCTCTCACTCCTCACTTTCCGTCTGATCTTTTGCACTTCGCCAATTCGCAATGTCCGACCCCTACAACCAGTACGGCCACCAGCAGTACCCTCCGGCGCAGTACGGTTCGCCTGCGCCTGAGCAGGGCTACGGCGCGCCGCAAGGCTATCCGCCCCAGTCCTCAAGCCCGTACCCCCCGCAAGGCGCATACGGGGCGCCTCCGCAGCAGTACGGCCAGCCTGGCTATGATAACCAGCAATACAACCAGCAAGCCTATCAGCAAAACCAGGCATACGGCGCATACGGCCCTCCCACCCATGGCGGCTTCCAGACCGGCCAGCAGCCGCCGGAACAGTACGGCCAGCAAGTAGGACAGTAGTAAGCTACCCTCGCCTCTGAATTTTATCCAACCTTGACCGCTGACATCATACAGCGGCTATCAGGAGCCCAACCGCACCTGGGAACAACAAGGCCCGTCGCAGCAGTTTCCTCAACAAGGAGCTTACAATTCGGCACCCTACCCTTCGGATCCCAATGCTCCCAATGCTTACGCTCAGCACGGCCAGTACGGCCCGACCGATCCGGCCCAGGCTCAAGAGGGCGACCGCGGTCTTCTAGGCGCCCTCGCCGGTGGCGCGGCTGGTGCTTACGGCGGCAACAGGTTCGGTGGGCACAAAATCATTGGAGGTATTGTTGGCGCCATCACGGGCAGCAAGCTCGAGGACAAGTTCAAGGAATCGCGGCACAACCACCATGGGCAGGGCCACGGCAAGTGGTAAAATATATACCTGAGTCCCGTTTTTGTCCTACTATTTTGCGTTTATTATTTACGAGGCACGATTTCGATCTGACTTGGGTGGAACTGTTTTGAATTATTCTGGGTACGATCTTGGGTGTATCGTTAATTAGCATAATTTAGAGTTTCGGGGATGTCATGGTTGGCTTCGAGATCAATACTCAAGTCCCTCAAACTTGGTGTCATGTGCGGTCCCTTCCCCCTATTAGAGTGTGGGTGATGTGCTCTCTGAAAAGGGTGGTCTAAGGCCTTCGACTTTCAGTGCCTAGCGTCCAGCTTCCAACTCTACAGCTTCGCTTTCCAGTTATGTTCTGCGGCAATCTTCTCCAACCCGGTCCTCAAATGCTCGTTCATCCCATTCGTTCCCGGTTTCCGCGATTCTCTGTCCACAAACACATGCACGAACTCGCCCACAGCCTTCACCTCTTCTGCCCCCCTTTCAAAGACGCCAATCTCATAAGTGACAGAGCTCTTGCCCAGCTTGTTCACCCTCAGCGCCAGGTCTGCGACGGCAGGGAACCCGACGGGCGCGAAATAGTCGCAATGCGAATGTACAATCAGGCCGATCTGCGACGAGGTGGGCGGGTGGAGCGAGCAGTGTTGGATGAGGTAGGTGTTGACGACGGAGTCGAACAGATAGTAGTAGACGCTGTTGTTCATGTGGTCGTACATGTCGTTGTCGCTCCTATGAAGACATACGGTCAGCTCTGAGCCAATGGGGGAGGCATTCGTCCGGCGTTGGTACCATCTTGTCCGGTACTCGAGATGGAACTTGTAGTCGCTCCGACGCCGGGCCTTGAGCTCTGCTTGAGCCATGGTGACGGGGCGTGTTGCTGAGCTGTTAGGATGAGAAGTGTTTCGAGCTTGAAGGAGCAAGCGCACCGCCTTCACTGCGCTTCTTACATGACGGCACAAGGTCGACGAGCAGGACCGCAGACGGCGGGCGCGGAAACCGGCCAAGGTTCAGATGGAAGGGTCCCGCGCCGATAAGATAAGATTTTTGCATTCCCCAAGCAACCCTCCAAAAAGTTCACAGCCCTCCTCACCTTCACTGTCGCAGTCTTTAACTGGCCCTTCGCTTGAATTCCCACCTTACTGCGGACCCCTCTCCCTTTTCTCCTTCTCCCCCTCCGTCACTCCCTCCGCCAGCCTGGCGCCCTCTCCCCGCATCCTCGAGTACCTTGTCCGCAAAGGTCGCATCCGGGTCCCGACCATGGCGCTCACGACGGTCGAACCCAAGCCCTTCTTCCCCAAGGAGGAGCCCGAAGTCTTCGAGCCGCCTCCCGCAGTTGTGACAACCCCATGCGACCCATGGCCGCGACCGTACTATCTCGAGAGAGGCCTGCGCCGCGTGCAGCCGTACCATTTTACCTACAATACGTATTGCAAGGAGCGATGGAGGGGCAGGGAGCTGCTCGACATTTTTGCGAGCGAGTTCAGGGATAGACCTGCTGAGTACTACGTATGTTGGCTCTCTTCCATCCCGGATTCCATCCCAAGCGCAGTTCAGCCCGTCTTCGAAGAGCTTGGGGACATGGTTGAGGTCAGGAAGAAAAGCAGCAGCCAGCTAATTCCAGATCCCACCTAGAAAGAAGGCATCGAATCTGGCGCTATCGTCGTGAACGGCAAAAAAGCCTCTTCAATCCACCACGTCGTCAAGAATGGCGATATCATCTCGCACACGATGCATCGGCACGAACCCCCCGTCACTGCGCAGCCCATCGGCGTTGTCCACGAAGACGACGACATAATCGTCATCAACAAGCCCGCTGGCGTCCCCGTCCACCCAGCCGGCCGCTACAACTACAACAGCGTCGTCGAAATCATGCGCGCCGAGCGCGGCTACACCTTCAACCCCTCGCCTTGCAACCGCCTCGATCGCCTCACCAGCGGCATCATGTTCATTGGGAGGAACAGAAAGGCCGCCGACGACCTGAGCATCCAGATCAAAGAGCGCACCGTCAAGAAAGAGTACGTCGCGCGCGTCGTCGGCGAGTTCCCGGAAGGCGAGATCGTGTGCGAGAAGCCGATCCTGCAAATCAGCCCGAAGCTAGGATTGAACAGAGTACGAGCGAACGGCAAGGAAGCGCGCACGGTATTCCGACGCCTGGCATACTACCCGCCGCGGGACCAGAACAAGAAGGACGAGGGAGAAGAGGAGAAGGAGGTGGACGCAAAGGACGCCGACGGCAAGCCCTGGAAGAAGCTACGCGGCTACAGCATCGTCCGCTGCATGCCGCTGACCGGCCGCACGCACCAGATCCGCGTGCACCTGCAGTTCCTCGGCCACCCCATCAGCAACGACCCCATCTACGCCAACCAACGCGTCTTCGGGCCCGAGCTCGCCGCCAACGACGAGCTCTCGGACAACGACGACGACATCATGACCAGGCTGGCCAAGATGGGCAAGTCCGAGGTCGCGGAGGCGGTCGCCTACCACGACGAGATGGTCGACGAGTACAACAAGCGCAAGGCAGAGAAGCTAACGGGCGAGGAGTGCGACGTGTGCAAGACCCCGCTGTACAGCGACCCCGGCGCCCACGAGCTGGGGATCTATCTGCATGCGAGGAAGTATGCGTGCGAGGCGGGGAGGTGGAGCTACGAGACGCCTTTGCCTGCTTGGGCGCTGCCGCCAGATGGGTACGAGGGGCCGAGGGAGGCGACGGTGGAGTCGGATCCGTTGGCGGCGGATTTGGAGAAGCTGGGGCTGAATGAGGATGGGACGGTAAAGGAAGGGAGGAAGGCGGACGAGAGTGGGGAGGGTGGTGGGAGCGAACAATCCGTGATTGCAGTTGCTGCGTAGATGGGGAGGTTTATACCCATTTGGTTGAGCTGAATCTCTACTTTTGCATCAGTCTCAATGCAGGAGTCATGTTGTGTTGATCTATTGTCACTTGAGAAAACAAAGATACTACGAGTTACTGAAAACTGGGTTGTCTCGGTATCGTTTTTACAGAGTTGGACAATTTTGTAGGAGAGCTGACATAACCAGACTTCACTTATCACCTGAATACCAAGCACAGTACTTTAGAAGTGATTAGCGGGCTGAAGCTACGGAAAGTTTGGAGAGCGACGGTGAAGGTTACAAGGTAAAAAAGAATAAGTACTCCTCAAGGGCCGCAATGGATGCCCAAATTAAAGAACAGTTGACCTTCATATGGACTGACCATTCTCTTTGCCTCTTAAGGATTTCTTGAGTCTGAGCCTGAGCTGTGCCTTCAATGCTCTTCCGAAGAGAGCCGATCGTTTGGCGCATTTGCCGAGCTCAGTGGAGAGTCGGCCTCTGCAACCAACAATGGTCATCTCAATGCTTCCCAAGTCTCTAGATTATGAAGCGTGAAAACGAGGAAATACGTGTGACAGTATAATCGAAGCATCGCTTTTTCACATAGTGGCATGGCCGAAGAAATGGTACGGCGGATGAAGAGGAGCGCCGGGAGCCGAAGATCAGCCGGGAGCATCGAAAAGTTCCTCGAAATTTTTGGAGCACCACCCGCACAGAGCTTCCCTCTCACGCCGCGACCGACCAGCGAAGCTCCCACCCCCCACAACCCCAACCACACACCGACCCAATCTCGCGTGTCGCAGTCGTCACAATGGCCAAGGACAAGGTCAAGGAGAAGAAGGAGAAGAAGGAGAAGCGCTCCGAGACCGGCGGCGTCAAGAAGAGCAAGAAGGACAAGAAGGAAAAGAAGCCCGAGCACGTCACCGAGGCCCTGCTGTCCAGCATCTCCGGCTCCGACGGCGAGGTCAAGACCGTCGTGGTCGCCAAGGCCGACGAGAGCGACGATGAGGGCGCCGTCGTCCTGGCTGCCTCTGCCGCCAACCTGGTGCCGTTCGCCGTGCCGCTGGCCGACGACAAGACGACCAAGAAGATTTTCAAGACCGTGAAGAAGGGTACGTGCGCTTGACATCCCCTCCCTCCGCATCCTCCTCCAAATCGAAGGCCAAAAAGCCGTTCGCGCAGAAACCACGTAGCTAATGATCCATCCTCCCACAGCCGCCAAGAACAAGACCCTCAAGCGCGGCGTCAAGGAAGTCGTCAAGGCCGTCCGCAAGTCCTCCACCAACCTCCCCGCCTCCTCGCTCGTCGAGGACCCGTCCGCCGTCGTCGTCATCGCCGCCGACATCTCCCCCATGGACGTCATCTCGCACATCCCCGTCCTGTGCGAGGAGCACAACATCCCCTACATCTTCGTCACGTCGCGCGCCGAGCTGGGCGCCGCCGGCAACACCAAGCGGCCCACGTCCGTCGTCATGATCTGCAAGGACCGCGGCGGCAAGAAGGCCGCCGACGACGCGAAGCCCGAGGATGAGGCTGAGTACCAGGAGGCGTATGATGGCGTTGTGAAGGCTGTGCTCAAGGCCGCGAAGGGCGTGAGGCGCTGAGCGGGCGAGGGTTCGGAAAGATGTGTGAGCGTTTTTTTTCCCTCAGTCCTTTTGTGTGTGGGAAGGGGAAAAAAAGCAGCGGTGTTGTCGTCGGTGTGCGTGCTGTTCCCTTGACCGGACCAATGGGCGCACGCGCGGACAAATGGGGAGGAGGAACCCCCTGCTGCTACAACAAATCATGGGAATGATGGCGCACGCGGCGTTGGATGGGTGAACGGGCTTCTTTTGTGTACAGTGTACCCGGGCTTCGAACAATCAGCGAGACCAGATAAAATTTGGCGGGCTAATTCTCTGTCGAGATGAAGAGGAAAGGGACTGGTCGTCCAGCAAATAGGAGCTGCCATCAACGTTGGCCGCTCTTACTCAAATCAAGAGAAGTTCGACAACAAGACTTTGGCTGATTGTGCTTTCCTCTCTAAGACATTTCGGCTCCCGGGCCGTGCGGACCAAGCGACTTCACTTGCGTGCAGACTACATGGACTGACTACCTCTTCGCAGAATCTTGAGGACGAGACCAAATCATTCTCCTGGTGTCGACAACAATTCTGCTCATCAAGGCGACCACGAAGATTCCCAAAAACATTGGAAGTGATTCGAAATTTTTGATTTGGTGATTCCATCTACCGATTGGATGATTACTCTTCTCTAGAGCCGGCCATTGGGAAGAAATATTCCAGATCCCCAGGACTCCAAGGTTTCGTTGTCTTAACGCCTTTTCCCCAATAACCCTGGTATCTCGCGTCAAAAAAAAAAACACCGTCTTTCTAAAGTCTCAAGACCCTCAATCTTCCCCTTCTCTAAATGCTGTCTCCCCAATCTCCTACCACGCCCACAACGGCCGCCCCCCAGGGCCCCTCGCGCACCTCCTCCCATCCTCCCCCTCCACCTCCACATACGCCGGCGTCGAACTCCCACTCTTCCTCTCCTCCTCCGTCTCCATCGGCGCCTCCATCACCAACTCCAACCAATGCGCGAAACCCGGCTCCACACTCCCCGTCACCTTCGCCTTCCCCACGCCCCGCACCTCCTCGAACAGCCGCAACACGCTATAATCGCACGCCTCAAACTGCGCCTGCCAGCACTCGACCTCGAGGCTCTCGGCGCCGCTGAACGCGGCGGCCACGTCGGCTGCGCTGAAGAACGGGTCCGTGTCCAGGCGGACGCTGATGCGCCAGTGCCGGATCTGCCGCGTCACGGCGGCGCTGAGGATGGGCTTGCAGGGCGCGAGGAGGAAGGGCATTTTGGCGAGAAGCGTGCTGTGCGCTGAGAAGGTGTTGCGTGCGTATAGGATGGCTGTTGCTTCGTCGTGGATTTGGCGGCAGGTGCTGAGGATGGCGGGGTGGATGTCGGCGTGGGGGAGGGGCGTTGAGGAGGTGTGGCAGGAGGCCGCGCGGCGTTGTTGCGCGGTGAGCTCTGGGGAGGTGAGGAGGAGCTCGTAGATTTGGTTGCGGAGCTCGCCGGGGAGGCGGAGGAAGGGGGAGGTTTGTTGTTGTTGTTGTTGCTGCTGCTGCTGCGTTTGTGGTTGGTGTGGCTTGGCAGCGGCTTGGAGGGTGATTGTTGGTGGTAGGTTGGTTGTTGTCGCCATTGTTGTGATGGTGGCCATGATTGTTTGGTTCTCAGAGGTTGATAAACAAGGCTGAGGACGGCGGTGTGCCGGTCGGTGTAACTGGTGTTGAGTAGATTGAGCTTGATAGTGAGCAATATACCTCAGCCAGGCGCCCGAAGCGGCCTGATATAAGTATGGGATGGCATGGCCGATGATAGGAGACGCCAACGGGCCGTCTCGCGCACATCTCGCAATGGCGTGGCGCGCGCCTGTTTGCCCATATCGCGTGAGACACAAAAAGACTCAGCAACCAGGACGCCGGGCTCAGCCCCTTGGGTGTGCAACAGCAGCGCAAGAGGGTTACGAGGATTTTACGGCGCAGAGGGCAGCGCGGTCGTCGGGCGCGCCTCGGGCCCGCGGAAAGTCTGGTGATTCTCGCGGCGCACGGGCCGCTGGCGTGAGCCCGGCAGGCGACCAAGGCGAACGTCGCTCAGACGATCCCAGACTGATCTGACGACAAGCCGAGCTCTCCCGACTTTCGACCCGGCCGCCTCTGGACGTTTCTCGGGCGCCCTTCGCTGCCCCGTCTGCATCGGTTCCCCTGGCTGCGTGTGCCACAATCCTCCTACCGCTGACCGGTTCGAGCAGCCCTGCAATGACGCCGCCACGTCGCTATCAGCCCTCCTGATTCGCTTCTGTAGAGCTTCTAGAGTCCACGGCGCAGCTGCTGCGCCCATCCGCTCCGGTCCGCTCCTCGCATGGCGTCAGCTCCTGTCGCCGTGTGTCTCGTTTGCGCGGTCGTCTCTTCATGTGAAAGTGCGTTCATCGCCCTGCTTTCGATGCTCCCGGTTCCTTGCTCTTTGATAACGATCGAAAGCACAAGTGTGCGGAAGGCAAAAGTGCATGCGGTCGCGATTGCTGGAAGCCCTAGGAGCGATAAATAGTCTTCAGGGAAGGTGCATTCCAGCAGGGAGCACTGCGGCAGGAGGTAGTCATCTGGGAGGGCATGTGGTACGTTTATATATTCCGGCCGGCCCCCTTACCAATGCGAATTTCTCTCTCGTGATTTCACAAGACATCTGCGCGCCTCTCGCGGGACTACCCGTCTGGTCATACGGACTCCCACCGGTTGTCCGTGTTGAGGATGATGGACGTGAATACCCGGCTGTGTGCCGAGTCGGCATCGGCGGCGGCAGTCTTCATTCGGCATCGTTTGACGGGTTGTTCCCAACAAACCGAATGACCGGGCGTATCTTTTCCGGCTGTACTGAGAGATGAATGTAGACTAATCACAGCTGTCGGGTTTTTCTCATGTCAATTACTTAACGCGTCGGGTTTGTAAGATATGATGCTATGTTTGGACTGCTTGCCATCTAGAGATCCGTCTGTCGAGCCAAAGTGCATCCTGCTCGAATCGACGATACAGATGCTCCATTCTATCCCTCCTTGACACCATACGTCGCTGCTAGTCTCTCCAGCAGATGGTCCTTAGCAGTGAGCACGGTCACCCTTTCTCCTGCTCCCTTTTCTCCACCTTTCTCCTTGACCACTCGGCTAGGAACCGGGACTAACCTTGCATCGTCCAGTGGATGGCAGAAGTACGCAATACTGTACCTATCCTTCCCCTGCCCCTCTCCGAGTTCCTTGGGAAAGACGACGCGGTGCACCGTACTCTTCAGGAGCCCGTCCGTCCAGTAGCTCAGCAAGTCTCCTATGTTCACCAAAATTGGCGGCACAGCCTGGTCCAGCGGGTTAACCGGAACGGGAGCCCAGGAGCCCGACGGCGTCAGGATCTCTAAGCCAGGCTGACCTAGTGGCTGCTGGAACAGTAGCGTGATGCTACCGTAGTCGGAGTGCGCTCCAGCCCGGATATCGGTGCTATCTATCGGCGGGAGGGCTGGGTAGTAGAGCAAGCGGAGGATGCTGCCAGACGGACCCTTGCTGCGGTCGTGGCACCTGGGAAACCAGTCCGCGCCTCCTTCCTCTTCGGGAATCTCGAGGGCGGTGGCGAAGGCGCGTAGAATGCTGTTGCAAAGCGCGTGGCATCGGTCCTCGAAGCGGCCGATCTGGGCTTCGTGCGGGCGGAAAGGCGCCGGGAGGGGTTGAGCAGCCTTGCCATCGATATATTCGCCTACATTGAAAGCTCTAGGGTTGTTCAATGAATGTCTGATGATTGGCATAGAGGGAGGGAACCCGACTCTTTGAAATCACCTCGCTGTAGTCTCGTCAGGATGTCTCTTTGATGTGGCGTGACAAAGGCATTGCAGAAAATAGATGCATCTCCATGTTCACAAGGGGGGATCTGTAGTTCCAACTCCAGGTATAATCACCTTTTGGCTCTTGGGGTCCAGCGTCTCGGTGTGCATGCCGACCCAGCCCTGGTTCTTTCCCTTCTGATAAGAGCATTCGGCCTTGACTTCGCGGGGCGATTTGAAGAAAGTGCGAGACTTTTTGAAAATTAGAGAGTCCTGTACTGTGACTGAGCAAAAGAGCTGAAGGTACCAGTTCGAACATGCCCTGGATGTCATCGTACGGCAGGACGGCGCCATAGTTGCTGACAAAGACAAAGCCATGAGTGGACGCGGCATCGAGCAGCTGCTTTGCAACCTCAGCTGCGGACGACGAGATGTCGATAACGGGGATGTTAGCGGCCGAGCCGTTTGTCGCAGCCATGATGGCGTCGGGCCGATGCGCGGCAGGCGTTGGAAGAGCGTGCGTGCGTGGTGTTGAGTTGCGGGCGGGCGTCCATCTCCCGTAGGGCTGAGCGCGGCTAGCCCTGTTGGCGCTAGCGCCGTTGCGGGCGTCTCCTCCGCGGTACGACCACGCAGCTCCGCCAGCTCCTCTCGCCAGCAGCCAAGCAGCCTCCACCGCGCCGCTCTCGCCCACTCCGCTGCACTCACCCCGCCGTCGGCGTCCGGCGAAGTGCGTCGCTCCTGCGCATCCTCTCCTTCACTCATTGTCGCTGCAGCTCCACTCGCTCCCTCCTCGACGAGCTCCGCCCAACATGATATCCACCCCCGACGACTGGGCCACTAGCTTGGCCGAGCACTCCAAGCTCGACGAGCTCTCCGGCTGCGCTGTTGCCATCGACGCCGCCGACCATCTGATTCGCCTCCTCAACGACCCTCAATGGAAGGAGCCTCTGCTGCCCGCCCTGGGCGGCCTGCCCTTCGCCATGAAGCGCCTCGTGCTGGACGACCTGCAGCGCTGGAAGAACCACAACATCCAGCCGCTCTTCGTCTTCAACGGCCTGGATGTCGGCAAGCGGGACAGGTCGTTCCGCGTCTCGGACGAGGCATCGCGCGTCACTGCCGAAGCCTGGGAGCTCTACAACCAGAGTGAGGCAGAGCGCGCCGTCGCGACCTTTGGAGAAGCCCGTACGTAGCTATAGCCCCCTACGCGTTCTGGAGAGTGGCTTGTTAACACGGCTTTCACAACAGCTTCGACCAGGACCGACGACTACCTGCGCAACTTCCAAGCCCTACTCCACGAGGCTGGCGCCGAGTTCATTGTCGCGCCCTACACTGCATGGGCTCAGGTACCCCTCACGTCTACCTTCACGGCGCGCTCACGCTAACTATCCGTACAGCTCGCATACTTTGAGAAAAATGCAAAGCACATGTGGCAAGCCATCGCCGGTCCGTCGGAGCTGCTGCTCTTCGACATCGACAGGGTCATCACAGCATGGGATTGGGAACACGGCGAGTTCACGTGGATGGGAAGGAGGCAGTGCATGAGCGACCTAGGCAATCTGGCTGCGGACCAGTTCGTCGATGCGTGTCTGTTGTCAGGCTCCGACCTGCTCCCCCCTCTGCCGATGCTGGAGGCCTCCCCCCGCAGGAACAAGCCCAAGATCAGGAGCGCCGTCGAGATGATGATGTCGCTGGGCCGCACGGGCATGTCCGTCTGCCAGAACTACCAGGATGACCCCAAGCTCCGCTCCATGAACTACACCGACAGGTTCATGCGCGCCAAGATGGCCATTCAGCACCACATCGTTCTCACTCTTGACGGCAAGGTGGAGGTGCTCAACAACGACCACGCTCCCGGCGACGTCCATGAGTTCATGAGCCAGCGTCTTCCCGACGAAATCTACTTCTACCTGTCAAGAGGCGCCATTGGCTCCAGGGTTCTGTCGATGCGCACCTCGGCAGAAATCGTTGAGGTTGCCCCGCTGGACGGCGGCGAGTCCCAGGAATACCGTGAGCTCGTCCGCGACCAACTTGTCCCTCTCAGGAACACTACCATCTCTCTTCTCTCATCGTCTCTCCACCGATTCTACCAGCACAAGGACGTCTCGCTCTACACCTGGTTCGACCGCAACAATGCCAAGACCATCTCCATGAGGGACACGTCTGACTTCCGCCCCATCCTGGGCAACTGGAATGTCAAGGCGGCATTGATTCAAGAGAAGGTCAAGTCTCTGGAGGGAGCAGACACCATCGGCTTCGCCATCCAGTCTCTGAAGGATACCGATTTCGCGGCGAAGACGCTGACCAGGAAGGATACCTCGAAGCTGCTCAGCGCTAGCGATGAACTTTTGTACAACTCTGTCTGGCGCTTCCTCCAGCTGCGCGACTTTGTTGACTCCAAGCATAACCTCACTCCCTGGGGTGAGGCTCTCTATGCAGCCACCACGGCGCTCGGAGGCCGTTCTGAGCTGGAGGAAGCCGTCTTCATCGCCATGGAACTCACCCGCCTCAATCTCCTGACTTCCAAGACCATGTTCCCCACATACGGCGGTCCGCCCATTCGCGGCTCCGAAACGGACAAGCACAACAACCTCCTCGTCTCCCGCGTCGCCTGCCTAGGCAAGCTCCGGCACAAGCCCATCGGCTTCACCGGCCCGCTCAGCAGACACCTCCTCGGCTACCACTCCATCATCTCCTCGGTCCGCAGCTGTCTCCGTGACCTCGTCGAGGTCAGCCTCAGCACCCTCCTCCTCAACGGCGACGCCGAGCGCGACCGCTCCGACTACACGGACTTGGGCATCAAGCTCCCCTTCCTCCTCCCCAACGACTGCGCCATGGGCATCGCCGTCAAGTCGTACCTCGACGAGCTGCACATCCAGCCCGATCCCACCACCCCGGAGGCCAAGGCCAGCACCAAGACTCGCGCCGCCCGTGACTGGTTCCCGGAGAGCATTGACCTGTCCGGGGATTTGGACATCGCGTTCAAGCTCTGGGATGCGGTGTTTGCGGGTGTGAGGAAGGCGAGCGAGTTGGGGCTTGTGAGGGACGGGGCGACGTGGGAGGAGGTGAACAAGTGGTTGGCTCCGAGGCGCTGAGCTGGAATACAGTGAGCTTCGCGGCTGCTGCGGTTTTGTGGGCATTCGGTACGAGGGATGAGGGCGACATGATGAATGGAATGGAAAGATGATGGCTGAGGGCAGCAAGCAAGGAAGGCGGTCACGAATCGCTGGGTTTTCGCTGGGTGGGTAGAGTGGACAAAACCAAAAAAGATGCATGCGTAATGACTGCGAGAGGGAGATCTGGGGAGGATTGTGGGAGTGTTTCTATTATTACCACCTGCTACTTGGCTCTTTACTCAGCTAAGTCTTTAGGTCAAGCGGCTGGAAAGGGCCCAAGGTCCTTTGGAGGGCGAGAGAGTGGCAGAGAACGGCGGGCAGAAGGAACATGCTCGAATGGTGGGAGGAGATGGAGGAAGGTTCTTGCTGAGAGTATTAAGGAAGCTGAGATATGCCGCCTTGCGAAGACCTGAGACATGACGTGGCATGTCTAAGGGTTTTCTGAGGGGCCAATAAGCTACATTCGAGATAAAGAAAATTTTCTTCAAGCAGTATGTTTTGTTTTGATGCGTGAGTGCTCAGGTGGAGCATCCATATACGCAGCATCAGTCTAACTCGTCCACAGGTTGCCATTATATATATATGTATGTATATGTATATCTATCAGCTCGATCTCAGATTAACGGGATCACAAGCGTCGAAGCAGCGAGTGGGATGAAAGTAGTAAGGAATCTTCAGCGGCGGGTCCGAAGATGTGGATGTCGAGGCAAAAAGTATGGCGGTCTCAGCGGTCCTGCAGCTCCTGGTACCCACCAAGCAACCGCAAACTCGTAAACCCACGCACATACCTACAAAACCTTCCTCCCCCTCCTCCCCCTCCTCACCCCATCCTCCCAGAAGACCTCCCCACAACCACATGCGCCACAACATACACCCCAACCCCAACCCCACACATCCCACTGATAACCCCAAACCCCATCACATACCCCGGCGCATCCCCCGCCGGAAACAAATACGCCCCATATATCTGCGCCAGGTTCCCAAGCGCATTCACCAGCGCCAAGCTCACCCCCCGCGTCTCCTGTCGCATCGAGCCGAACGTGCTGGACGCGTACGACAGCGCCAGTCCGTTGGCGGCCCAGAGCCCGGCGGCCATGAGGATGAGGAGCGCGTAGCGGGCGGCGTAGGTGTGGATTGTGGTTACGAGGATGGAGCAGATGGTGCTGAGGAGGAGCCAGAGGGCGATGGCGAGGCTGCGGTGCTGGGGGCGCGTGTCGAGGAGGTGGCCGGAGAGGGCGACGGCGAGGAAGGCGACGGCGTAGATGGGAACGACCTGGGGAGGTTAGTTGGGGGTGGGGCGGGGAGTGGTTGTAGGAAGGGGATGGGGATGGACTTACCATGTACTGCGCCATGTGGGACGTGTAGCCTAGCCCCTTGACGAGAGTTGGGTAGAAGTAGGACAGGGTGGAGGAGCCGACGATGACCTGCGTGCGGGGTGATTGGCCGAGTGGTCACTTCAATTGAGAGTGTGATTGGGGGACGATGTTTGGGGTGTCTTACCATATATCCTACCACCATGAGCCAGGTTCTCCAGTCTCGGATCGACTCTAGTATTGCTTGGAGCGGACCCAATGGCGCCTCGTCCTCCGTTCGCGCGGCGACGTTATCGGTTCTCAGCCGATGAATTGCGAGCTCGCGCTCCCGCTCTGAGAGTTTCTTGGTCGTGGCAGGAAAGTCGAGGAGGATGAACGTAGAGATGAGTGCCCAGCCGCAGGTTGCCGCACCTTCGACAATCTGAGATTGCCCGAATATTAGTTGGAACGAGGACTGGACAGCAGCTGGATCATTGTTGAGAACTCAACAGTGAGTCAAGGGGGCTGGAAGTGACTTACGAATAGCCATCTCCAGCCGGCAATCCCATGGGCCCCATCAAGGCCATCGGTAATGGCGCCAGCAAGGATGCCTCCAAACGCGCCCGACAGGACGGCGGCGGAGATGTAGACGGCGAAACGCTTGGACTGTTCGTTCTTCTTGTACCAGGACGAGAGGAGCAACAAAATACCTGGTGCAAAGCCGGCTTCCAAGATGCCGACGACGAAGCGTAGAGCTACGAGGTGCTGGTAGTCATGGATGGCTGCCATGCAACAGGTGACTGCTCCCCACAGGAACATGATGGTTGGGAGGAATATGGAAGGCCGGCTTCTGGATAGGACGAGGTTGGAGGGGACTTCGAAGACTACGTAGGAAACGAAGAACACAACAAGCGCGACCGAGTACTCGTTGGAGGTTAGGTGTAAGTCTTCCATCATGCCGGCAACCTTGGCGTTGCCGATGCTTGAGATGTTCAGTCATGCCGATGCAGATAAAGGGGTTAGATGAAGGTAGGCGCACTTACTTTGTCCTGTCCATGTAAGACAGCAAGTACATCAGCCATATCGTGGGAAGGAGGAAGAGGTCAATCTTGCGGACAAGTTTCCTCTCCTCCTCCGCCGAGTACACCATATCCTCGCTGTCAGACTGGCCTGGCAAAGACTCGATGTGCTCTGCATCTCTGCGTTTGGCATCGTCAAGTGACATGTTGGCAATGCGCAGGCAGGTACCGAGATGGAAGAAAGGATGAAAACTTTGAAGGGCGGCAGATAAAGAGTTTAGATGACTGTCAATACAGGCCAAGCGATACGCGGCTAAAAGGCTTCACGCAGTCCAGGCACGCGGTCAACTACCCGGAGGGAGAGATGACGGACAATTATACTCGGACAACATTCCAAGGAACGAGGAGCATGGGCCCAGGCGACTGCAAGGCACAGAGGCTGAGAATGCCATGGTGACGGCTATAGGTACGCGGCATCAGGCACAATGGAAGCGCTCGGAGGGCTCGGTGTTACGAGGGTGAGTGAGACCGAGCAGGCGTGAGCTAGCCCGCTTTGCGCTCCTCACGATGCAGCCAGCGTCAGCCGTTACCGGACATACTGGCTGAAGCGGGCAGCATACCAGCTGCGGTCACCAGATGAGGTGTTGAAGGGCGTGCACGGAGTAAGCAATATCCGTCCAGGTCCCGCTTCCCCCGCAGTTCCCCAGGCATGATTTTGTGGGGAAGACAAGCGTGAACCGCTGCGGAACTTGCGACCGACTCGCTGTAGGGCTTGTATGCCTCGAGTCGAGGTTAAGAGATGGCCTTTTGCTGGCGTGACGACGAGGGGCTAAGATGGAGCTGGCCGAAATGCCTCGAGACGAGACAGTGACTCGTGACGGGGCAGTTTCCGGGTCACCCCGCTGTACCGCAGGAGGCCAACGAAGCTTCTCCGCCGACGGATTCAACTTCGCCGCGTCGTGTCACTCTCTACCTGTCCCGATCATCGGCTGTCACGCTATCACCTGCTGCGGACCGGCTCGAGGACGGCTACTCGACACCGACGCGGCGTGGAAACCGGGCACTATGCAGAACCGAGAGGACGAGACTACTTATGGCGGCCCCTCTGGCTCGCGTCTGCATCCGCTTCATCTCTATTCCTCTCCCATTGACCGATACCACCTGCGTCTTTTACTACGCTGCTCTACAGCCACACCCCTCCGTGTAATCTACCACAGAAAATCAGTCGACCTACCCTCCATCCAGCCCTCCCTCTCATCGCCGACATGGGCTCAGTCGATCAGAGCCAGGAAGTGCTCCAAGGCGATGGCAATGCAATGCCCGCATATCTCAGCACTCAGCCGCCGCCGAACATGAACTGGCAAATTACCCTCAAAGACAAGGTCATTGCCATTACGGGTGTAAGTGGCTATCTCAGTCAGCAACACCTCATCCCCAGCACCCCCGCCGCTTCTGATCCTTTGGGAGCTGCTTGCAGCTCTTCCAATGGTGGACCCGTAAAATCCCAGCCAGCAGCGCAATCCGATATCACCTCCCAAAGTAACTCTGCGATTATACATCCTGCACTCCGCACGTCGGCATTTGCATTCGGGCCTCACATGTCCGGGGCAATAAGCCACTATCTGGATGGCGCCAAGAAGAGGATATGGACATTATCACATCCCACATGCTAACACCACGCTCTGCAGGCCAACCGCGGCATCGGCCTCGGCATCGCCGAAGTCTGCCTCGCCAACTCCGCCAAAACCGTCTACTCGCTCGACCTGACCGATCCCGGCGACGACTTCCTCGCGCTGCAAAAGCGCCACGCAAACTTCAAATACATCCAAACAGACATAACCTCAGAGCCCAGCATCGAAGCCGCACTCGACGCCATCATCGCCGCCGAAGGCTCTTTCCACGGCCTGGTCGCCAACGCGGGCATGACGAAGCACCAGCCGGCGCTCGACTTCTCGCGAGAGCAGGTGGAGCAGATCTTCAACCTCAACGTCTTCGGCTCCTTCAGCTGCGCGCAGGCAGCGGCGCGGCGCTTCATTTCGCTGGGCGTCAAGGGCTCCATCGTCTTCACCGCCAGCATGACGTCGTACCGGCCCAACCGGGCCGCGCCCTCGGCGCCGTATGGCGGCACCAAGGCGGCGGTGCGGAATATGACGCATACGCTGGCTATGGAGTGGGCGAAGCATGGCATCCGCGTCAACTCCATCTCGCCCGGCTTCGTCCGCACCGCTATGACGTATTATGTCGAGAGCGCGCCGGATTGGGATACGAAGATGAAGTATTATGGCGGGATGCCGAGGTTGGCGATGCCGCAGGAGTTGGGGGGCGCGTATGTGTACTTGCTGAGCGACGTGGCGAGCTATACGACTGGCATTGATATTCCGATTGCTGGCATCGTCGGTGCGTGGTGAGCTTCGTCCCGGTGGGTTGAGGAAGGATTGAGAGGGAAAGAGCTCGGAGAAGGCTGGCATTTGGTCGTACTTGGGTCTTTATGCTTGCTCGGGCCATGACAAGAGCACGGAGTTACAGGCCGGCAGATTCGAATCTGCCGGCCTGTGGAACGGATTGAAGGGAAGCAGAACCCAATTAAGGCGAAAGGCCGGTTTCTTAAACTCATTCTCCTTTCCTCGAAACGAGTCACAGTCGATCGTCCTGCTTGATTCGGAATGGCCGTAGTCTCTCTTCGGCGAGGGCAACGAAGGTAGACTGCAGTACGTACCAGTGCGAGGCCTCCCACGTGGCGGCTTCCACTCGGTACCACCACGGATTAACTTTACTTAACGTAAGCTCCCGGCCCTACTCTTGAAACGACGTCCATGCCTGACTGGGAGACGCCTATGATAGTCTTGACGGTTGAATTCGAAAATATACTCATATCTTTGCTCTATGGCGGGACAGTGGAGATATCCTACCCATACTCACGTGCTTAGAGAACAGGGAATCCGTTTGACTGATCGGACTGAATTATCGGACTAACCCTTGACATGTCCTGCCTTGACACAATCTGCAAGAAGCTTGAGGAAGATTACAGTGGGAGCAGCAGCTTCCAGCTGCTACTTTCAACAGATATGGCCCAGGACCCGACAACCGTCAAAGGGGCCTGCCTCCTGGATCTGACAATCAAAGTGCCTGATCAGGAAATTTCGGACCGACAAATCTCGGGCCACATCCCGGTGTCACTCGGCGGGAATACGAAATAGCACCGTGAGGCAGTAATCAGGCCATTTTTAATTTTGAAACCGCGACGCCACGCTCTTTATTACGAGAGAATCAGGCCATTCTTGATTATGAAAGCTACATTCGGTACGATAAGGGCTGGAGTAGGTGTTGGGCATCAGGCGAGCGTAAAATTCTTCGATTGGGCTAGAAACCGCTGGCTTCATGTGACGGGCAACGAGTTATCCCAAGTATGTTAGCGGAAAACAAAAGGGGAAGTGAAAGGGCGCCCGTTGAGTCAGCCTGGGCAGCTTGTGATTGGTTTCTCGGAATCAAGACGGAAACATGTGGAAGGTCGACACGTCCTGTTCGGAACGAAACTGATCTCTGACATTTCCATGCCCCTGGATTGCTCAAAACTATGGCGAGCCTTCATACTCGCCTCGAGGGCCAAGCACATAGACAGCGATCTGGCCAAGTCTATGGCTTTCCTCGAAACGAGGAATTGAACGTACGAGATTCGACACGGTGCCGAGTCGCACGTTAGGTTACAGGCTGGCTTATTAACAGCATCTGATTTGACTTACGCGCGATTGTCATGCTTTCCCGGCTGATATACAGACGTCCATCTGCCACTCCACAAGCTTGACCACTTCTTAGACCTCTCCGTCCTTCAGTTGCGTCAACGGAAGCCTACTCGCCGACCGTGGCGCGGAAGGAGGCTGGCGCTGAGGGGGATGGCCCAGAGGAAGAGTTGGAGGATGAGGGGCGAGCGCTTGCGCTCGATGGCGCGGATTCGGCCGAGGATGTGCTCAATTTTGTAGGTGTTTGGTGAGGGGTGGGGGTGAGCTAGAGGTCTTATGTCTATTCGCGAGTCTAAGGAGGTGCGATATGCATACACAATGGCGGCAACGACACCGTAGCCGCCGCGCTCAGCAGCTTCGAGGATGCGAACAGGCTGGTTGATCTTATGGTTTGTGGAGAGCATGGTGGGGATTTGGCGAGCGGTCTACAATTGTAAGTGCTGCACGTCGGTTTTCAGCAACATGCCACAGCTCGGTAGAGCTGTACCGAGCAGGCACGCTCTTATGTGGCACAGATGACGGCCATGATCTCGAAAGCGGCTACATTCATTACCCGAGCCTCGAGCCGCGCGCCCCTACTATTGCCGATTAGCGCGTGCCTCGATGCGGAGGAACAGACAATTGTCTTGTCGCCGTCTGGGCGTGTTGAGAAAGACCCCGCTACGCATCCGCTCGGACCCGCTCCGGCCAGTCGAGCGCTCGACCTCGTCTCGAGGCTCGCTCGTGCTCGGAGCACGCGTGGCCAACCAGGTTATGCAACGGAAACATCCATATGGCAGACCGAGAGTCTGTTTCGCTTCAGCCGATCCACTGACAGCTGGCCTCGGTTCGAGTCTTGGGTTCTCTCAGTGTTCGAAATACCTTCCGGCTGCGGGATCTAGATTTGCGGGGGGAGGCGGATGTCTTCCAGGGAGTATCAGTGAAACCTAACGCTAGCCCCTGCAGTAAATACTTCGGAAGTATTTTGTAGAACTGTTATGTTAGTCTGATTGAGAAGTGACTCGTTTCGTGGGCAGGAGGTTCCAGGAACGCAGAGACGAAGAGCTTAACTTTACCTCAACAATCGAGACCTCGAGACGCATTGAGCTTCAATCCTATAATATTCTAGGTAATGGCACGATTCGAGGCGGACGAGGTAGAGTATATGAATTTCCCCATCCCTCACTCTCATTCAATCGGACCATATGTTCTGTCTCCGTTGTCTGCCTCTTTCCGTAGACCTGTTTAATTTTCACCATGTATTCAGTCTTCAAATTAAACTGCATAGGTTATCACCAACGAACCATCTCACCATGCACACCTCCATACGGGGAAGTTCAAGTGGCGGTAGTGGTTCAAACTCCAGAGACAATCACTTTCACCAACTCCAACATGATATCATCCGCGGAAAAAAAGAAACACCAAACCATCCCCCCTAAAAAAAAAAAAACCTACGCCCACCCACCACCCTCCACCAACCCCCTCAAAAAAACCGCCACAGCATACGCCCCCGGATCCGGCGGCACAGCCGCGCCCCCATCCTCCTCCCTCGCACCCCCAGCCACATACGTCGCCCTCCCAAACCTCGGCCGCATCCCCGCCGTCCTCGCGGCCCCCTCTTCCGCTGCCGCCAACGCTTTCTTCACATCCGCATCCCCTTTCAACCCCTCACAGAACGGAATCAACACATCCATAACCGTCCGATCCCCCACCCTCGCCCCCGTATACGCATACAAACTCTCCAACGCATCCCCCGCAGCCCTCCCCACACTCCTCCCATCCACTTTAAAAGCTTCAGTAGCAGCAGCAGCAGCCGCCGCCGCGCTCCTCAAATTCCCAACAAAAGCAGTAAGCAGAATCGAAAGGATAGCGCCAAGGCTCCCACCCATATCCTCGAGGACGGCGGTGATGGCATCGAGGACGGGGAAGAGGGCGGGGAGCGAGGTGACGAAGGGGGCGCCTTTCATCTGGGCGAGGAGGGCGGTGCAGGTCGACGCGACGGCGAGGCCGCAGTCGCCGTCGCCCATTTGGATGTCGTATTTGGTGATTGCGGGTTCGGCGGCGAGGGCGGCGGCGCAGGCGGTGCGGAGGGCGTGGAGGAGGGAGGGGGGTGCTAAGCCGTGGGGTTAGTTTTTGGGGAGGGGTTTTTTTAGGGGTGGGGTTGGGGATGTGGGTTCGAGATGAGGGTTGGGAATGGGAGGGGGATGTTCGAGTGAGGTTGATGGTGCGGAGTGTGAAGGAATAGTGAGGTTTGTGGGGGTGACGGTGGGTTACGTACCTTCTGGGCCCTTGGCATCCGATGTAGGTTTGTCGGCCTCTGCTCGTGCTTTCTCCCGCCTAGCTGCCGCCTCTT
This sequence comes from Neofusicoccum sp. Z2, assembly GCA_037356115.1. Taxonomy (NCBI): domain Eukaryota; kingdom Fungi; phylum Ascomycota; class Dothideomycetes; order Botryosphaeriales; family Botryosphaeriaceae; genus Neofusicoccum; species Neofusicoccum sp. Z2. The sequence goes on from JBAWJY010000004.1 coordinate 189,278, forward strand.
GGGAGATCTCTACGGGTGCATATCCGTTTCGAGGCCATGCCGGGGCAGAGGTAGGGGCATCGAGGAGTCGAAGAAGCTCCGATGCGGGGCGATCGATCGAATTTGCAACGTTCGACAGATTGCCCAACGTCAAAGAGAATCCTGGGCCATTGAGGGATGTCTCAAACATGCCAGAGTAGATGCGGCATGGCTTGAGCTTCCAGTCTTGCTCTGAAGTGCTTGTTAGATTGCAGATATTGATCCTGGGCGTCTCAGAGCAGCTTACCCAATTGCTCTAGAGCGATTTGAGTGAGCGCTTCCAGCTCGAGGTTGGATAGCCCACCGAAGTTATTGACCAGGAGCACAATGTCGTCCTCGGGATCGAACTTGAAAAACGCACGGTCCGAATCATTGGGATCAAGAACGTAAAGCAGCATCTCCTTGATCAGGTCATGGGGTGACGGCATCGGAGAGATCTTCCGAAGACCCTGGGCACCGGGTAAGCTTAACCGTCATCCTGATCCCCGGCATTATATATGCTTACCGGCTCGTTATGGATTCCCATTCCTAAGACGCATGCATCCTGGTCGATCGTCTCGTGGTGTGTCCGGCCCGGGATGTGGCAGTGGTCCAAACTCGTGCCGATGGTGGCCAGTTGCGCATTCACTTCCGTGCCGAGCTTCCAGCAATCTTCGAAATTCCAGGATTCGTGCGCGGCGGCCCCCAAAAGCTTGAGAACTGTCGTCCTGTCAGTGGCTACTTGTTGATATCAAGCAGGGTAGATCGCACCTATGACGTTACCGGCCAGGCCTCTCCGGCCCAGCAGCTCGGACTTCTTCCTGCCCAGCGAGACATCATCGGTCAAAGGAATCTGAGCGATCTTCTGGCCCATTGCGTGCGCCTTCTCCCTCGCCAGACCAAAGTGGAGCCGGTCGCCCGTGTAATTCGTGATGCACAGAATGACGCCAGCATCAGACGGGACGTTCCGAATAGCAGCCATGACCTGCTTGGTCGAGGGACTGGCAAAGACCTCGCCGGCCACGGAAGCAGTGAGCATGCCGTCGCCCACGTAGCCGGCCCATGCTGGCTCGTGACCGCTGCCGCCTCCGGATATGATGGTGACCTTGGAGGGCGGGTGGGTCTTGGAGAAGACAACGCGGTTGGCCTCGTCGTGCTCGAGGTGCGGGTTGCGGGCGACGATTGAGTTCAGGGCGCGGACGACGACGCCAGCGGTGTCGGGGAAGAAGTGTTTGGTGGACATGGCGGAGCACGGCAAAGCTGGTCCGAGACCGGCGGGGTCGGCACAGGAGGGGTTTCGTGAAACCGTAGTTCACGGACAAGCCGAAGGGCCGTCTTTTATGGAAGGGCTTGTGCGAACGGGCACGAGCAGGAGCTGAGGCCGTGAGAGATACTCCCGCGAGGCTCGTGTCTCCGGGTGAAATTCGCGGCGTGGTGACAGCTTTTCCGGGACCCCGCAGAAAACGCGAGAGGGGTCGAGCGCGAGAGAGCAGGTGTGCCGGAATGCTGGATTGGGACGCAAGGGAGAGGTGAAGGCAGCGGTATGCCGGAACAGGCAAGCCGTGACAGGCGATTGGCTGGCGGGCCGATAGAAGCTGGAGCAGAACGCGGGGAAAGAGATGTGGAGTGCAGGGCCCGTGCGGCCAGCTGCTGCCCGGCCTTCCAGTCCGGCGCTGCGCGCAACTGATGCCACCTGCTCCCGTTGCAGCCTTGTCGCCGCCGTTAGTGCGGCTCTTGCGCACGCTGCTAGCGGCGCGTCTCGAGCAACCCGCGTCGCGACCGTTATCGTGGATGCTTCACGTGATGCGGTGCTGCCTCGACGCGAGACATCGAGTGCCCGTGCCGGATCCTCCCCTCCGCGAATGGGGCCTACGGCACGTGATGGGATGAGTCGAACGGACACGGGCCCAGAGGCGTTGCATGCACTGTGCGGCGGGCGGGCGTGTTGCATGTCTGGATCCACCATCACAAGCAGCCATAGCCTTGGTTGCATTGCACTCCAGGGCAAAGCCACGTGGAGGCAGACAAAAGCTAGTGCACGAGGAGGGGGAGATCTTAACTAATTCCGACATGAGTGCGTAGACCACATGCGAGGCTCAAGACTGCATGCAGGGCGACGAAGTCAAGCTGCTACGCTCTCCCACTTGGCGCAGCGCGAGACGCAGGGCACGCACAGAGATTTGGGCAGCAAGCACACGACGTCGCAACGCTTAGGCAGAAGCGCGCGTAAGATGCCTGCCGCAGCAGGCAAGCGGTAGCGGGTTCTGGCTGCGGGTGCGTGGATGGGATGCCTTTCGCACATACTTCCCGCGCACGCGAACACCAGGGAACGCACGCCAAGCTTTCCTTCCGCGTGTCGTAAGCACCGAGTTCCCGCGCCCTGAGCCCCAGGCAAATGAGGTGATTTTCCCGGTTTCCCGGTCGCCGGCGGGCAGAAGTCCGGCCCCTGGCCAGAAAAACGTGGCAAAAAACGCAGATCTGCCTTCCCGGCGTCTTGGACGCACGGGACGGTCTTTTCGCCGGTCATCAGTTTGGTGGAGGAACAGGAAGGCGCACCCGCTGATCTTGTCTACGCTCTCTTGCATCTCCTTGGTTCTGCTCTCTTCCAGCTGCCTCGTCAATCGGGCTGCGCTGATCCGCGGTTTCAATTTAATGCATCCATCACCTGAGCGGGGCGAACCTCTCCGTGTCATCGCGGCTTCCTCCTTTTCTCCTGATGCTTTTGCAGATATTTTCGATGACTCGCAGCCGCGGATGTAAAGACCGATCAGCCAGCCTTCGTCTTCCTTCCCTCTCCTTCCAGCCGGGCGTGACTGTGCGCCTCTCAGTGTCTTTTTGAACTCGTCGAGCTTGCAATAACCTACCGGAAGCGTGACTTGACCACGCCCGTGCTCGATGGAAGCCTTGCTCCGTCGAATCGCATCACCGACCGACCATCGCGTACTCTCCAGGACGAAGTGCAACAAAGAAAACCCCAACACCGGAGGTCCGGAGCCAAAGCATTCTCTCCGCGGCAAAACGCAATGATTTTGCGGCCAGGGCGACGGGCATCAACGCTTCAACTCCGTCCGTCGACGTCAATTCACGGCGGTCTCGTCCTGGCCCACTCGCTCCTCAGCTCGTCCGTGAGGCTCTGCACCGGCCAGCCGGTGCTCTGCTGGTGCTTCTCGATCAGCTGGCAGATGGCCTCGCGCTTGCGCTCCTCGTTCGCGTAGAGCCCGGCCGCGTAGAGGCATTGCGTGGACACGACCTCGGCCGGCTCGTAGTCGATGCACATGGCGAGGCCTGCGATCGTGTCGACGGCCGTGTTCAGCGCCTTCTCGCGCGTCAGATACTCGCGGTAGCCGCCGGCGGCGGGCTGGTGGACCAAAAGGAGGATGCGGGCGAAGTTGTGCATCTGCACGGCAGCGGCTGCGAGAGGTTCGGTTAGCGCTGAACCTGTCCTGCTTTGTGGAGACAGTACGGAGGGGTCCGGACGGGAGGATGAGGGCGATTGGGTGAAGTGCTGTGGGTGGAGTGGGGTGGAGCCACGGTGCTTCATAGTCACGTACCAAAGCCAGGTGGGTTGATCCAAATAGGCTTGAATGGGCCGCTATTCTCAATGTCCGCGCTCGCCATAGGCAGCGGGTTGAAATGCAGAGTCACGTTTATGCGCCACTCCTCCAGCATGTTGAGTAGGGTATCTGCCCGCTCGATCCTCAACTGTAGATTAACCTCACCCATCTTCGTCTCCTCCTCCGACGCGTAGTTGACGGCTTGAGAAAGAAGATACACGGCGCGCGATGCGATGTCATACTGGTCCATGAGCTGGTAGGGCCGGGTGGGCTTGTAGAAGCTGAAGCAGCGTCGGCGCTCGCGGAAGGCAGCCCATACGTCCTGCCGGAGCCAGCTCCACCAGACGGCCTGCTTGAGCCCGCCGGACTGGCCATTGATGTCCTGCGATCGCTGGATCCAGAAGACGCCCTTGAGGTGGCGCTCCCAGCCGCTACCGGCGCCGTCGATCATCTCATACTTGGAAACGATCAGAGCGGTTGCAAGCAGCTCGAGGCTGCGGTTGAAAGACTCGTAGCGCATGGCGCCTTGGAGATACTGCAGGGTTTCGGCGTAGTACTGCACGGCGACAGTGCGGTCTGTAGTCTCGCCGTTGATGCCCGGTTTGATGGAAAGATGGCGCGACGACAGCGCCAGGATAGACTTCATCAGGCCTTCGTTGTTCATGGCCAGCTGGGGGACGAAGGAGGAGAAGTGCTTGAGCGGATCGTACAGATCCAGCCAGAAGCTGAGGTTATCGACGAAATGCCTGAAGATGGGGATCTCGTCGTCGCGCAGTGTCACTGAGCTCTGCCAGTACTTGCGCTCCGCGGCATTCACGGGCGGCTCGGCGGCTGGGGCGGGCGTCGAGGACAGGCGCTGCGGCAGGCTGTTGACGGGCGTACCGACAGACACGGAGGGGCTGTGGAAGCCTTGGGTGGAGAAGCTGGCGGCGCGGAGACTGTTGAAGCTTGACTCGTCGATAGCGTGGGAGCGTTGACCGAGAGCCTGCTCGTTGAACTCTACACGGTTAAGATTGCCTGCGTCGTCGGCCAGAAGACCGAACCAGCGCAGAGGGGCGATCTCAGCGGGGTACGGGTTGGAGCTCAGGGTGGACTGCGGGCTCATCACGTCGTCGGCGGGCGCGGTCCACGGCAGGGGCGGGGAAATGGCCTCGCTCGGCGCGGGCGCATCTACGGACGGGTCCCATCGGACCTGTGCGGGCGCGGCGAGCGCGCTCCTACCTGGCGGCGGCGGCCTCGCGGGCTCGGGCGGCTGCTGCGAGACGTGCTGGAACGAGGGGAGCCTAAAGTGCTGCGGCACCGGCTGCTGGACGGCGGGCGGGGCGGGTTGCGCAGCGCGGGAGGCAGCGCCTGCAGAGGTCTGCTGGGCGGAGGGCGGTTACCATGACGGCGGTAGCATCAGAGGCGGCGCGCGACTGGGCAGAGCGGCGGCGGGTCGACAGGGCTGCGTGGGAGAGCCCTGGGGGCTCAGCCCTACGGCATGCAGGGCATGGTGCGGCTGAGGGGACGGACGGAAGGGGCAGGTTACCTTGGCCGGCGGGTGGTAGACGCAAGGGCGGTTGCCCTTGGAGCAGGGCCCACAGATCGGCTTGACCTCGTCGCATTTCATGTGGCGCGCGCGGCACACGGCACTGCGCTGTCAGCACTCGGGCAGCGTGTGCGACGCCGATGGCGCGCGGCGCTTCGGCTGGCGGCGCGATGGCGGCGGCGGCGGCCCAGGGCACTCACCAGCCAGTTGTCGTGCGCAGCCCGCGGCCGCGGGGTTTGCGCGGCTTGCGCTTGGGCGCGCTGGCCTGCTCGGCCGGGGGGTTTGGTGTCGCAAGCATCGGGTCGAGGCGTGCGCATCAGGCCATACGCCGCGTTCCTCGAGGGCTCGGGGCACAGACGGGGCGGGGAGGATGCGCAGAACGGGTACCCGTCGCGGTCGGGCGATGGTTTAGGCCGCTGGAAAATTGCTGCCCGCCGCAGGGGGGCGCCGGCACGAGCTGGATGACCCGCATCGAGGCCGCGTTCGCGTCACGTGCAGCGCTGCCGCCCGGTGCTGTGCTGCTCTGCGCGGTCCGAGGAGCAGCAGCCGGCGCCGCGGGCCTCCTCGCCTGCGGCGGATGCAGCCACGATCGCGCGGCGGGACACGATGCGCGGCGTGCACGTGTCGCCGCAGATCTGGTGTTGAGGCGTCGCGTCATGCTGTGCGGCCGAGCTAGGCCCGCCCACGGCATCTGCATTCTGGGGCGCGCGCGGACAGTCCCGGTCCGCCGTCGCGACGCCGGAACGCGAAGGTCCTGCCGATCTTATCGAAGGGTGGGGGGCGTTGATAAGCATCCTGTCATGTGATGTCCCTGTCGGCATCGCCGCTTCTGCTTCTGTGCTCTTGCCTCAGCCTCTGCGTGAGGTGCTGCTTCCCGTCCGGTTGCAGTCTTCACCATGTTGGCTGACACGGACGCCGCTCTCTTCCTGCGGCTTCACTCCGTCGAGCTCCTCTCCATCTCCGCCCTCATCTTCCTCTGCAACATCGCCTGGCGCTTCTTGTCAGCACGCAGCCCACAAGATGTGGCTATTGCAGTGAAGAGCAGAACCGCTCCCGCAAAACCGACCAAGGGTCCATCTTTCTATGGCGGCCCTGCCGATACAACCCTCGACTTCACCACCGTCGCGCCCTACAAATCGGACCCGACCTTCAACCCCGCCATCTCTGAGGAGCCAGAGCAATGGTGGCGCGACAACTACATCTCCGACCGCGTCTATACCGCCACCATGGCCATCCGCTCCCTCTCGTTTGACGACTGGATCCGCATCGATTGCAACTATGCTGACCGCATGCGCCACAAGACTAACATCGTCGACCTGCATGGCTGGCCCAGAGCGCTGGACTGTCGCCCTGGCGGCGAGCATGCTTGTAAAGAAATCCTAGAGTATCTGGTCGAGTACCTACCCAGGAGGTTTCCCTCGATTTTCCAGGTCGGTGAGAAGGAGGGAGGCAGTGGCAAATGGCTGAGGAATACGGCCACGGGGGATGTGTTTGAGGTCGTCGAGCCGTACGGGGGCCTGCATCCTCTCGAGATTGTGGCAAGAATAACGGAGGAAGATTTGGCTATTTTGGTGCCGCCGGTTAAGGGAAAAGAGGTGAGTGGGGAGGAAGAGGAGGAAGAATATGTTTTGAAGGCGGTTGTAAGCGCCTTTCCGGCTGGCTTCGATATACAGGATAAGATCGATAAGCCGTTGACGGCTATTCATGATCCGGTCCCAACCTATAAGGAGAAATTGAGGAAGGCTATGAATAAGTGAGTGCGGCAGGCGGCGGCAGCCGCGGCGTTCTCCAGTCGTGACGCTATGCTCCTTCCTTTTCAATCCCTTTTCATTTTGGGGAGTCCAGGTTTGCTGACCGGTGTAAACTCTGCGGTAGGTTCTTCAAGAGTGTCAGTGCAGATAGAATGGTCATGAGAGTCAACTGGTCTATCAACGACCGCGAGGAGCTATTTATCCTGGAAGGGGCTCATCTGTATGAGGGCGACGAAGGCACCGCAGCGGCGGACGACAGTATCGACATCAACCAGGTTCAGCTGCGCGTCGAAAGACAGGTGCTTCGCCGATTGCCCAAATCGGGCGCAATGAGCATGATGACGAAAACGTACGTTGGACTTGCTATCCATATACCTTGCAGCCTCCTTTCGAGTGGCAACAAGGGTTGACTTTGCTGATCCCATGAGCAGATATCTCTACCGCTTAGTCGACATTGCAGAAACCCCTGGCTTCGCGGCGAGACTGGGCGGATTGCTCCACAAACTCCCCGAAAAGTTCGCGTTCTACAAGCGCAAGCCTGTTTGGGGAAAGGTCGTGCTCACATATCTGGATGAAATGGCGGCAAAGCACCCTGTTGTTCCTACCGAAGACGCATAGACCGGAACGATTTGTTTGAGATCCGAAATCTTCGGGAAAGAGTGTTTAGTCCCCGGATCAGATGCATATCATGAAGGGTGCGCCACAAAAGAGGCTTGATCATATGTTGCACGAAACGCCGGCATGGATGAATCAGACGGTGAGTGCTTGAATGACGAGCGCAGAAGCTTAATCGATCTTGTATGTCGACGCTACTCGCGTTTCGTTGCATCAGAGACTTTATCCGCAGGTTTCGTGGCTTAACCGAGCACTTTATTCGTTGCGTTTAATCTGCCGCGCAGGGTAGGCGGGCCGTCGGGATGCCCTACCACCGCGGACTTGGACCTCCACATTCTACCAAAATGACTGGATAAGTTTAGCATAGCGTGGCTGCTAGAGTAAAGAAATAGTCAAGGCGGCCCTCCCTGGCCACTAGACCTTCATTCCACTGTCTTCTTCCCTTGTTTTCCAAAATGCCTTCATTGAGCCTTGTTGCAGCCGCAATTGGGTTTCTGGGCGCCCCTGTACTCGCTCAGCAGAGCGCATGGGGACAATGTACATGCCCACAATATCCTTTGGTTATTCGTTGCCTGACCTTGAAATTTAGGCGGCGGCAACGGCTACTCTGGCAGCTCAACATGCGTCTCCGGTATGCTACATTAACTTTGCCAAAAAAAAAAAGAAAAAAGAACGGTGGCTAACTGCGGCATCCAGGATACACTTGCATTAAGTTGAAGTAAGTGCCTACAGTTATTTTGTATCTCAACATGACTGACAAATTTGTAGTGACTGTACGACGAGCAATCCAAGAGCCTTAACCACAAAACATCCTCCTGACCCCACGTTACAGACTATTCCCAGTGCCAACCCGGCACCGCATCGACCACCGCCGCCACGACCACAGCACCCGCAACCAATCCCACCACCACCGCTCCCGCCACGACCACGACCAGCACCCCAGGCAATGGCAGCGCTACTGGCCCCGGCACGACGCTCCAAACCGGCTATTACTGGATTCGCGCGGTCGAAGACCCCAACTTCCACAAGTACCTTCAATCCTCGCCGCTCTACTCCCCCGGCGTCGCCGTCATCGACAACTACACCAGCGCCGGGCAGTTCAACGTCGTGGACGGACAGCTCGTGCAGCTGGTCAGCGCACCAGGAGCGGCCGCGAAGCTGCTGTACGGCGTGGTGACGGGGAGCACGACGCACGACGGAAGGACGCTTGCGGTCAGCTTTTCGCAGGCGAAGAACACGTACGGGACGTTTGCCTTTCAGGGGGATGCACTGACGTGGACGGCGAGTAACGTGACGAGGCCGAATTTGAGCGCATGGTATGTGTGCGAGAATCAGGCGTTGTACGTGAACCTGGGGAATTATCTGTACAACACGCCGAGCGGATGTGCGGATGAGACGGTAAGTGTTCTGTGGAGAAGATAGGCGTAGGTGAGAGATGCTGATTGGGGTACAGATTCACTACTACAACGATTCCCATGCGAATGACTAAGAGGTTTTGGAGCGGAGGTGCACATGAGGGAACCTTTTCGTTATATATGATATTTTTTCAACGCTGCCACTCATGAATTTTCCAACTTGAGTTTTTTTTCTCTAGTAAGGAATCATCAAACTTTTCTCTGTGTACGAGTCTACTCGATCTGGATTTGAAGCATTTGGCCGGCTGATAGAGCCCCGACTCTTAGCCCATTTTCTCGTCTGGATGAATATGCCAGCTCTGGATGATGTTACCTAGCGTGCAAGCAACCTACAGAAGAAAAAGGCACAAGATGCCGTTTTAGGAAGGTAGTAGTAGCGGCCAGCGTTTTTATCCGTCCATCACTCTACCACTACAACTTCTCCAGTCTCTTGTCCTGGAGCCCCTGCCTCTACAATTACGACCGTCTTCTCGAGCAACACTCTCTTAACACCCGCGTCTATAAGATACTGAGGGTGCCACAGCTTCGGCGTAGCCGGCCTCTCAACCGAGCACTGCCAGACACCCTCCGTCTCGAACTTGACCTTCTCAGACACATCTTCCCCGTCGACAAAGACGCGTAGCCGCGGGGAAACACCCTCCTCATGCTCCACCCGGCCACTGACATTCAGCACAAACGATCCATCCTCACCCACACCGACCTTCTCAGCCTTCACATCCCTTAGAACCGCTCGTCCAGCTCGCCCACCCTCAAAAGAAGCGCATCTCCCAAGATCCACCACATCCGACTCCAACGCCGGCGTCCTCCCCGGCGCCACCCTCCTCCTCGTCGCCTCCTCATACGCAAACGCCACGGCCAACAACTCCGCATCCGCATACGCCCTCCCCGCAAACGTGACATCCACCGGCATACCCGTATCCTCCATAACCCCCATGCACACGCTCACCGTCGGCACGCCCAGGTGCCGCACCACCCTATTCCCATTACTGTACAACACGCCATTCCGCCACGCGTCCCTGACGCTCCCATCGCACACATCCGCATCCGCCCTCCCCACATCCCCATTCGCAGGAAACGCCACAACATCGACACCGACCCGCTCCATCCACTCCTCCAAATCGCGAAAGCGCGCCGCCTCCAGCGCCCGCAGCGCCTGGTCCATGCCCGGGTAGTCGAGAGGCTCCAGGACGCCCTTCTCGCGACACTCGCGCACCCGCGCTGGCAGGTCTGGGTACGCGATTCGGTTCTTCGGGTCGCTGTACCGCGTCTGCACGCCGCCGCCGCCGCTCTCCAGCGGGAAGATCTTGGCCGCGTCGACGTTGGTGAGGAGGTCGGGTTGGGTGGGGGCGGCGTTGTGGTGGAGGAAGGCGTCCCAGGCGAGGGCGAGGAGGGGGCCGCGCTCGGCGGCCATCCAGCCGTCCGGTAGGCCTGGGACGTTTGCGATGGTGGAGGAGGACAGGGCTTCGTAGTTGGTTGCGAGGGGGAAGTCGGTTTCGAGGAGGGTGGCGCCTTGAGCTTCGAGGTCGGTGCGGAGGCGGGTGAAGAGGGTGGCGATGGAGGGGCGGAGGGCGACGGGGTTGTTGGTGGGGGAGGGGGGTTGTTGGCCGATGTATATGCGGGGGAGGGCGATGCGTTTGCCGTGGATGGCGGTGGGGGTGGCGAGGGTGTGGTAGGTGGGGGTGGGGCGGAGGGAGGAGATGGGCGGGAGCGGGATGAAGGGCTGGGAGCGCCAGAAGTCGCCGATTGGGTTGGGGTCTGGGGTTACGAGGACGTCGAGGAGGGTGAAGAGGTCGCGCATGGTGCGGGTGTGGGGGACGACGACGTCGCAGGTTGGGTAGAGGGGCCAGTTGCCGCGGATGGAGATGATGCCTCGGGAGGGGGTGTAGGCGACGAGGCCGTTGTTGGAGGCGGGGGAGCGGCCGGATGAGACGGTCTCTTCGGCCATGCCGAATGCTGAGAAGGAGGAGGCGGTGGAGGTTGCGGAGCCGTTGGACGAGCCGGATGCGAAGGCGGCGGTCAGGTATTCGCCGTTATATGGACTCTCGGCGCGGCCGTAGACGCCTCGTTGCATGCCTCCCGCTGCCATGGGGGGCATGTTCGTCTTGCCGATGAGGACTGCGCCCGCTTCTCTGAGCTTTTGGACAGTGAAGGCGTCTTCGCTGGCCACGAGGTCTGCGAACGCCGGCGAGCCACTGGCGACTGTCAGGCCCTTGACTTTGTAACTGTCTTTGACAGTGTACGGGATGCCCTCAAGCGGGCGTGACGGGCGTCCTGCCGCCTTGTCGGCTGCTCGCCGCTGATCGGATGCGAAGGCATCTTGGAGCACCGAAGGGTTGAGAACGGGGATCGAGTTGAGGGTTGGGCCGCGGCAGTCGTATGTGCTGATGCGGCGGAGATAGCGTATGGTCAGTTCGACGCTGGTGATGGCTCCTGAGTCGAGAGCATTTTTGAGGTCTTCGATGCTTGCTTCCACGAGGTTCAAAGTCATTGTTGATACTGCGAAGGCTATCCGCGAGATTCCTTATCAGCTAGGTGGCAGCAGACGTACGACTTGTTTCGAGGATGTCCTTGTTCGCGGCTGCTGGAGAATCAGAATGGACTTGTGTTGTCGAATTTTAAGCTGTCCCATCGACAACCCACGCAAAGCGATGTCGGAAGAGCTGGTCCATGCAGCCAAGCTGGCGGGAGCCTGAAAAATGGGGTATTCCTGATAGGTGAGATTGATGGGGGGCTCTTCAGGACGCACGAGCCTCCATAGTTCCGCTAAGTACAGGTCCACGCGAACGCCGACCCCTAAGTACAGTTGCAGGCGGATATAGAGAAAACGCAATAACCTTTTACGTAAAGGAGAGTCCTTTGCAAGATTGGGCTTGAGATTCTGAGCTAGTTGGACGCGCTTAAAGGCGGGACGATATCGGACGGCGTTGGTTGTGGGTACGGAGTCGAAGCATTCGTGCGGACGGAAAAGTAGACCAGATCCTACATTTGGCAGATCCGGGTGAATGCTTCAGCTCCATATTCGCATCTACAGTGAATGCTACAATGCGCGTCGAGGTGCTGCTATTCGTTCTCATGCACGGCCTTTATGGACTGGGTGCGATCCAAGTTAACGCCCGCAGTTGAAGTCAATTTATGAGTATATTAGAACTCACCGGAAGGTGGACGGATTATAAGCAAAATTAGAGTAGCTTCTTCGTCGGCAAGGCCCTCTTGCATGTTTGAGGTGGAACTCGTTGACGCATCGAAAGGCAAGGTGGGGAAGACGGTGGATGTAATCTTTAGGCCGTGCATAAATGGAAAGAAAAAAGGTCTGTGTATAACAGAAAAAAAAGGGTACACTGCACCATGGTGGGTACTAGTTTGCGAGCACTGGATGACGCTCAGTCTACCATTGCAGTCTTGTGTCGTCGTATTGCGACGCATTGTCGAAGTGTCCGCATTGGTCGCCACATACCCGAAGTTTCAAGCACTCGAGTATAGAACTTTTCAATATGTGTCGCATCACGCTGTCAGCATGAATGCTTCAACTCGGCATTCGTGGCAATACCTGCAGTCAAGTTCGCCGTAGGGCAATTGAACGTTGCCGCATTATACTCTCAAGTGGATTCCCGAAGCAGAAGCGACCGTCGATTTCGGCAGATACTCGAACGGACCGCTTCAGGACAAGGAGGGGCATGTCGCATGTTTGTTGCGGAAACCCACGTCGGGACGAGCGCATAGGTTCCGACGCCACTGGTTCGCTGCTTTCGTGCTACTGAGGTGGCGCCGCTGACGATCTGCAGCTGGGGTAAACGATACCGGCTCGTCCACCCCCACCTCTGCTCATTACCAAGCAACATTCTCCAATATATGATGAGGGGTCGTGTGGCGGAGACCAGACACAGACAAAACGTACCCAAAGAGAAGAAATTAACAATCAACTTACCGAAACAACCGCCATGGCCAATGCCGATGCGTACCCTCCGCCCAAGACCGTCGAGCTGCCGGTCTTGAACGCCATTCCCGACCATCTGGCGGGTCGCTTTGATCCGGTGTTCGTCGAGAATCACAACAAGTACCAGCGCGGACGGCTGCACACGCATCAGATCCCAATTGAGTGGTATCGCGCCAATCCGGCCAAGTACACCATTTCGTATGGTCGTGGCTATTTTCACACCTCGCGCGTTAAGATCACCGAGCAGAAATGCCCGGTAAGAGATGGGGAGATCACCATTCGTATCTTCGAGCGCGTGGAAGAGGGCGGCGTGAAGGGAAAGAGGCCCGCTTACATGAACTTCCACGGCGGCGGATGGGTGTTTGGCGGACTGCAAAGCGACCACGAGTTCGGCAAGAGGCTTGCTCATCATCTTGGCTGCGTCGTGTTCGACGTCGATTACCGGTTGGCGCCAGAGTACCCTCATCCAACACAGGTGGAGGACTGTTGGGCCGCTTTCCAATGGATGAGGGAGAAGAAGGCGGAAGAGTTCGGCCTTGATCTGAACCGCCTTGCGGTTGGTGGAGCATCTGCAGGTGGTCACCTCTCTGCCGTAACGGCGCTCAGATGCCGGGACAAGGGGATTCCTCTTGCTTTCCAGCTGTTGCAAGTACCATGTTGTGACTTGCATGTTTTCACGCCGACAGGGGAGCTGGACCCCAATTGTCCCTACGAAAGCTACAGGGAGATGTGGGAGACGGTTGCTCTGCCGGGCGAGCGTATGAGCTACTTTCACAAGGCGCTTTTGGGCAACCCGCGGCCGGCGAAGTACGACAATGTGAGTTGGTCCGCAAATCTTACAGAATGCAATTGGCTGAGCCGACTCAGGACTGGGAAATCTCCGTCATCAAGCACCCAAATCTTTCAAATCTCGCTCCAGCCCTGATCGTGACCGCTGAAATGGATCCACTAAGAGACGAAGGAGAGGCTTACGGAAAGAAGATGAACGAAGCAGGGTCGAAGGCTGAAATTTGGCGGATAGCTCGTGTGCCGCATACGGTCGTTCATTTGGACGGTATCCTGGAAGGCGGGCAGGAGTTTAATCGGAGAGCTGTGGAGGAGCTGTCCAAGGTTTTCGGAGTGCCCATCGCGCCTTGAAAGTTATCATCCACCCAAGTCTAGCATAGTGACGATGGCTTCCACGCATAGGATTTTGCTCTTTGTGGAATACCCACGGATTCAATGCTGCGGATAGGTGACGGTGGGGTGTGTTGTTGCTGGCGAAGGCGCCATGTAGACAACGTGATAGGGTTTGATCTTCTCCACCTGGCGTGAATGCGTGAAGCATGAATGAATGCCTGAGAAAATGTTAGCGTGGTGATGGGTGCTGCGAAGGCTGATGCAAATATGTAGGCTGAAAGCTCTGGATGAGCTCTCCGCTCACGAATCTTCGGGGTTCGTGCAGTATATCGAAGAAATGCTGAATGTGCGAGGCCTCGGTCTATTCGCCGCATCACCTCCCTTATTCACGGTTGCATCTGGCCAACGTGTGTACGCAAGTCAAGGGAACCGGTGTGGGTAGTTAATAGTGCCGGTATAACCTCGCTCATTGTCGGTCATAGGTAGGAGATAGGAGATAGAGGTGTAGAGGCGCTAGAGGGAGCCAAGGCGCTCGGAGCGCTCGGATAACTCGGACTTGCCTCCATGATAAAGCGGAGGGTGCGTGTGCGAAGGACAGCAGGTAGGCGAAGTGGTATTGCGCGTCGGAAACGAGGGTCTGGGCGAACACGTACGTAGTATCCCGCGGCCCGAAGCGACCGACTCGGGGGGACGGGTCTGAGTCAAAATGCACAAGCGCTCATTCATGCAGGGGGGGAAATTAAAGAAGCGAGCGACCCACGGGGAGATCGACAGCGTGCCCAGCGGTAGTAAACCGAGCGGTGTTGTTCCTGGGGTTTAGAAGGCACCGCTATAGGGCCGCGTGGATCTCTCTAGCTGAAACGCGATGGACGATCACGCGGTCGGGATGCAGAGGCTCGGCGGGGAGAGAGAGAGTGTGTGTATGTGTGCGTGTGATGAGGGCGCAGCAGAGCAGTGATGGCGGGTGAGCGTCCGCGTTTCTGACGGCTGAGGGTGTGGTTGTGTTTGGGGGAGGGAGGCTCCGCAGCGAATGCATCGACCAGCGACTCAGACGATCATGCAGTCTTGGCGTCCATGACTCAAGCGCGCGCTAGTCCGCGATTGGGGCGCTAGCCGAGCTGCGGCACCGTTGCGAAATCCCTCCACCACCGCCCGCGTCGCGAAACTTTCTTCTTCACGTTCAGCGACTTCCTCGAACGCCCTTGCGCAGGATAACCATCTCTTTGCGCATTTCGCGACTTCCCCCAAAACCTCCTCAACAATGGCCCCCGTCGTACGTACACTGCTTTGCTGCCCGCCGAACTCCTGAGCGAGGCTCGGCCTTGAGAGCAGTAGGCTAAGTGTGCATTACAGAAGCGTGTCGGCTCCAAGAAGGGCCAGAAGGTCACCAAGAAGGTACCGATCGCGCCGTCCCCAGCCCTCCGCGCCTTCCGGACTGACATTCGCCGCAGTTCATCATCAACGCCTCGCAGCCTGTGAGCGACAAGATCTTCGACATCACCGCCTTCGAGAAGTTCCTCCACGACCGCATCAAGGTCGATGGCCGCACCGGCAACCTCGGCGACACCATCCAGATCTCCCAGCAGGGTGACGGCAAGATCGAGGTCATTGCCCACCAGGAGTTCTCTGGTCGCTACCTCAAGTACCTGTAAGTCGCACATAATCGACGCGCGCTGCGTGGGGGAACGCTCGCTGATAAGGCCGTGTCACAGGACCAAGAAGTTCCTGAAGAAGCAGCAGCTCCGTGACTGGCTCCGCGTCGTCTCCACCTCCAAGGGTGTTTACGAGCTCCGCTTCTTCAACGTCGTCAACGACGAGGCCGAGGAGGACGAGGAGTAGAGCAGGAATGATGTCCGCAACAATAGCCTCTCAATGAGATAGTGGAAAGTCATCCTTGCCTGCCCAACATTTGTGTTTTGATTTCGTTTGTGATGTGACTGTGCTTCTGCTCTCCGAAATTTTCCTACCGTGATAATGACGCTTGCAAATCGAAACCCTTTATTTTTCCTTATCTTTTACCTCTCGTTGCGATCGGTTTTTGTTGGTCACGGATATGTCGCAGATGTTGCGGAAGGGACGCAGGTGGGCCAAATCTCAAAATTCATGCGTTGAAATAGGTGTATACTAATGAAAGCTAAAGCAATACGATTCGAGAACTTAACAGGCCCCCAGCATCCGGTACACGTCCCCTCTCACACAGACCCCTTCCGATATCCGAGCCGCACTACTTCTCCCGCCTAGCCGATAGTCCCTGCACCATTCCAGAGATCAGGTCCTGTTCTTGTTTTTGTTCTTCTCGGTAATGGGTACCGGAGAGGCGGTTCTCAAGTTGATAAGGAGAGATTCATCGTCGACCGTAGCCGAAGGAGCCCATTTAATAACGTAAAGGTCGTCAACGCCCGCTGGAACGGCGCGGTAGTTCATCTCGATCTCGCCGGCGTCCGAGAGGTGATATGCCCAGGCTCCGTACAGCCCGAAACCGGTGGTGTTCATCGTAGAGTTGGAGCTAGCCATACCAACCGTTTCCATGGAACTGCCCGAGTTGGAGATGCCCCAATTTGCGACGTCAAAAGCCCCGTTATCGGCAGTGACAGTCCACGTTCCGCTTTCGCTGTCATCCGTCGCCACTAAACAGTCAGAGATTTGGTTGTCCAGAGGGGCTTCAAGGTCTTACAAGTTATGTTCGCCACGTTGGTGGCATTGGAAGGAGCCTGATTTCCAGCATAGGCCACCCCTATTAGTCCAGTCAGGATCGAGGCACCATAATCATGCTCCTCAGAGGGACACACCATCTGCGATGAAGACTTCAAGGCCAGTGGTGATGTTATGGCCGTACGCATAGAGCTTGAACGAGTCGGCCCGGGGCTTGATAGCAGCCGCAGCTGAGTGGTGGACAAGAGCCAGCACAGTGGCCGCCAAAGAGAGGGTGAACTTCATGATGAGAATGCCAGTATAGTAAAAGATTGTGGAGGGGAACAAGATGCAAAGCAGGACTTGAAGGAGAGACCAGGCAAAGCTTCAACGATCAAGGGAAGCACGCTCAACCGCGACGCGGTGGCACCGAGTATTTGTAACGATTACGGGACTCCGGTGACCCTGTCACCTCCAAGCGCGTCTTTATCCAGAGCATTCAGGACGGACGTCGGCCGGCACAGGTCCCGGACATCTCGGTTAGCGACGCGACCGGAGCCAGCGTTTATGGCGTTCCGTTTCCAATAGCAAAGCTCTGCAAGTGTTGCAGCATGACAGGGACGACGTGGACGAGGTCCACGGCGGCTCCAGGCCGATGCTTCACCGGATCAAGCGTCTCACGGTCGCCACAGCCGCCGAGCCAAGAGATGCAGTGGTATGCACAGCATCAAGAGCGTTAGGCGGGCAAGTGGCAGGCGGCGGAATGAGCTGACGTTCGTGCGTGGAGCCAGTCAACGCCAACCAGGATGACGCGCGTACAATGTTCCCGGAGCGGTAATTCTCGGCCAACAAGCTCAGGGTGTTAAGGTTTCGGAAAGAATAGACCATTTGATGCCGCTTGCCAAGACCCACGCCTAGGGTCCAGCAGGGGCCTACATCTCCATCTCCAAGGCTCGATGCGGAGCAGAAACCGGTAAAGTCAGTGCTCCCCGGCCGTATCGTTCACGGCGCCGGAGACTTGTATGTTTTAGTTTGACCACAATATAGGGAGGGACCAGCCTTGCAGCATCGCGCGCGCTCAGGGTTGATCGATTCGTCTATCTTGCCGGCGAGGCGGTTAGCGGGTTTGGGGGAGTTGAATCGGGGCATGTTTGGCTCCCAGCCTTCCCCGAACTGGAGACCAAAGCGAGCTGCTCGGCTGCTCGACCACGGCTGTCCAACCTCAGCGCTGTTGTGCAGCCACTTGCGCGTCAATACGAGCCAGCGAGGCGTTCGCGACGGCTGCACCGCAATGCGCTATCAAGAAGCGCTGCTGGTGGGGTCTCGCGAACATGCCCTCGGGATTGCTCGATGATCCCGCGCGGCTGATAGACGCGTGCATCAGGCGTCCAGTGAGGATGAAAACGGTCCGCCATGATCATCGTTTAGTCTGTCCGGCTCCTGGTCCCAGCCCCTGGACCATCCTCTGTCGAGTGCGACTCCACACAGTTGAGACACTGACAGAAATGAACATTAGGGGCGATCAACCGAACATTTGCCAGACTCGTCGCCGCGACGCTGATCGCAAAAGTAAAAATAAACCACTTAAACCTTCCGACACCTATAGTGCCTACGCGCGTTTGCAACGCTGCTGCAACCATCGTGGACGCTCGTGGTGGCCTTGCGGCAGGCTAACAATATCCAAATGCAACCTATCGCTTCTCCTCGCAAACATGCCGATAAACTCGCGTATCCGTATGCATGGTCGCCTGACTCAGGGAAGCACACTGCTGCCCTGCACCGTTATTCCCAGAAGGTCCCGTCGGCGCCTGGCTGCAGCGGTTTCCCTGTTCTCGGGACGCGCTCTAATGAAGGATTGCGGGAGTCGTGGACCGGTTACCGCCGCTTTCGTGCGTGAAACAAGGATCTGGATAGCTCGAATTACTATTTTGGGCCATCGCGTCGTCAGCTACGGCTTGATATCCTGGCCTGCGTTCGGCGGAGAAGCTTAAGATTGACATACGGAACGCCTTGACCTCCGGGCCATACCCGCTGTGAGACCCCCCACAACTGTCCCTTCACGGAGCCGAAGGGCCCCGCTTGGCCTGCAAGCTTCTGCGCCAACGGGGCGCTGGGCAAACGAATGCCACCATTCTGCAGAAACGTTATTGAAACCCGGCAGCGGCTTGGAGATGGCTTCCCTGAGACGGGTCGCCTTGATTCGACATCGACCTGCGGCCCCCGCGGCTCGGTTAGAGCCTCAGATGTCCAGAATGTCGTCTGATGTTTTCTTGTCCTCCGCTGGCCAAGTGATTCGGCCCGCATATCGCGGGCCCTACACCTTACATGCATCGGCGATAGTTATCCGACTCTCCACGTGGATAACCCTCAGTTTCCGCAATCTCGGGCAATGCGCGTCTCCTCGTCAAACAATAGACCTCCTTAGTGTGCTTCACCACATCCACTTCGTTTATTGATCGCGCATGAGATCGGGGAAGAGCCCTATTACGGAGTAGGGTAGGCGGCTGCATCGTCAAGCAGGAAGGCATGCGGAGTGTTGGACTTTGATGATGCTGTCGTACTCGCCTAGCTTGCCTTGAGACTGACGATCTTGTCGAGCTGGTGTTGATGGTTGATATTTAACTTCTCAAGTCCTCAATGAAGCTGAATTCACCAGTGCGGCCCATTCCCTCTCTCTGACAGTTACACATTCAGTCTCTTTGCTTGAGTCTTGACTGACTCCACCGAAATCACTCTCACTGATTGCTCTCTCCTCGGTTGGAACTACTTTCTGAGGCTTTTGCCGAAAATGCGTACCTCCCCTCTTTTTGGTCTCTTTTTTGCAGGGGCTCTTGCCCGCCCCCAGGCAGCAACAACCACTTCCACAGCCGCTTCAGCAGCCTGTACTGGCAACAC
Organism: Neofusicoccum sp. Z2; assembly: GCA_037356115.1. Taxonomy (NCBI): domain Eukaryota; kingdom Fungi; phylum Ascomycota; class Dothideomycetes; order Botryosphaeriales; family Botryosphaeriaceae; genus Neofusicoccum; species Neofusicoccum sp. Z2. The sequence goes on from JBAWJY010000004.1 coordinate 208,717, forward strand.
TGCCAGTGATAGGACTGTCTGGTGTGACTATGACATTTCCACTGATTACTACACGGTGGTCCCTGACACTGGCGAGACTGTTGAAGTGAGTCACCTCGAATCTATGGACGATAGTGGAGACAAAAGCCGTTATCATCTTCCTTGTACAGTTCTGGCAGGCATTGTCTCCATTACCAACCACTCTTTCCCTTTTGTTGAAGCATATTTATTCCTCTGCCTGAGCTGCCCTGGGCACCATTAAGCGAGTGCTGACTAAAGTACAGTACTGGTTTGACGTTACCAACACCACCGTAGCCCCAGATGGCATTGAACGGATGGCCCTGGCCGTGAACGGTTCAGTTCCTGGCCCGACCATTGAGGCAAACTGGGGTGACACTGTCGGTAAGGCTTCCCTTATCAGAGAGAATCCAGCCTATTCTGACGGTTATCGAAAGTTGTCCACGTGACCAACAGCATGCAGAACAATGGAACTGGTATCCATTGGCACGGAATCCGTCAGAACTACACGAACTGGATGGACGGTGTCCCGAGTATCACGCAATGTCCCATTGCTGTAAGTTCTCTGTCATGTCCATGAAAGACCAAAACTAACAAGACCAGCCCGGAGAGTCCATGACATACACCTGGCGTGCAACTCAATACGGAACCAGCTGTAAGCCAGACCAATCTCTGAAGCTTGGACGTATTATTCTGACCACCTCCAGGGTACCACTCTCACTTCGCGCTCCAGGCATGGGTCGGCGTCTTCGGACCCATAGTCATCAACGGCCCCGCCAGCGCCAACTACGACGTCGACATGGGACCCGTCCTGCTCAGCGACTGGAGCCACCAGACGGCCGACCAGCTGTACACCTACGCGCAAACCCAAGGCCCGCCGACGCTCGACAACGGCCTGATCAACGGCAAGAACGTCTACAACAACTCGGGCACCATGACCGGTTCCCGCTGGGAAACCAACGTCACGGCGGGCACGAGCTACCGCATGCGCCTCGTCAACACGGCCATCGACACGCACTATAAGTTTAGGTGATTACTATTTTGACCCCCCCTCCCCCCCAGTTACTATTTTGACACAAGTCCAGCGTCGACAACCACACGCTCACCGTCATCGCCGCCGACTTTGTCCCCATCGAGCCGTACACGACCGACGTGTTGGACATCAACATGGGTACGTACATACATACATACACACATACATATTCTCAGTTACCCCAGGAGAACAACAAAAAAAACTGACACGAAATGAACCACAGGCCAACGCTACGACGTGATCCTCACCGCCGACCAAGCCGACGGCGACTACTGGATCCGCGCCATCCCCCAGCTCTCCTGCTCCTCCAACGACAACACCGACAACATCCGCGGCATCCTCCGCTACGACAGCAGCAGCACCGCGGACCCCACGACCACAGCCTACGACTACACCGACGAATGCGTCGACGAGCCGTACGCAAGCCTGGTGCCGGTGCTATCGCAGACGCCGACGGACCTGACGGCGACGGACGACTCGGACATGCCGGTGACGGTGGGCGTGCTGAACAGTTTGTTCAAGTGGTACATCAGCGCGAAGACGATGGCGGTGCAGTGGGAGAACCCGACGACGCTGACCGTTGCCAACAATGTCTCGACGAGCTGGAGCGACGACGACCATGTCGTGGAGCTGCCGGATGCGAATGTGTGGGCGTATTTTGTCATCGAGACGACGCAGGGCGTGCCGCATCCGATGCATTTGCATGGTGAGTTGTTGCCTTGAACTCCGTTCCTCCTCCTCCTCCTCTTCTTCTTCCGACATGTGGTCTATTTGTCCCTGACGCGTTGAGGAAATAGGTCACGACTTCTTCATCCTAGCCACCGGCACAGGCACCTACTCCGACTCCGTGACGCTCAACACAGCCAACCCTCCCCGGCGCGACGTCGCGACGCTGCCGGCGACGGGCTATGTCGTGATCGCTTTCTACACCGACAACCCTGGCGCATGGTAAATCCCATCCCCCCTCCCCCACCACCGCCTATCCGCGGCAGCAATGATCCTGATGCTAACTCTTGTTGTCTTCAGGTTGATGCACTGCCACATCGGCTGGCACACGTCCGAAGGCCTGGCGCTGCAATTCGTTGAGCGCGCCAGCGACATGGCGGCTACCATGGACGTGACGGCTATGACGGACACGTGCGCGGCGTGGGAGACGTATGCGACGCAGTACAGCATCGTTGAGGAGGATTCGGGCGTGTGAGAAGGAGAAAAGAGAGAGAGAGAGAGAGAGAGAGAGCTATGACGGCTGATGGCTGACGGCTGAACCTCCAAGTGTTTTTTTTTCTTGTTTATTCATTGCTGTTCTTTACGGAGTTTTGCGCGTTTTATTTTTGCGGGCGAGGCTATATTCCCCCATATTCCCTTATGTTTGGGCGGGTTCTAAGTAATCTCTGGGGTTTGTACTGGCGTAGCGGCGACGCGGTGCGAAGGCGGGTGTAGTCGCGAGGAGCTCGTTGATAGGAACAAGTCGAAGTGTACAAAAAGTAGTATTGTTAGTAGCAGTAGTACGAGGAGAAGGAGCACGTATTACTTCTAGTAATAACGCTGATGAATCAACGGCGACGGCAGCCCGCATGGTTTTCCTACAAACACCTCGTCGTCTTATCGACATTGCGAACAGATGGGAAAAAAGAGCCGTCGCACAGTTCTCGCCTCCACCTTTGCTCCGCGCAAACGTTTGCCGGAACAGGCAATGAATAATCAGCGTGGCCCGGTTCGTCCATCGAAGCCACGGGAGGGGGGCCGTGTGGCCCGCACAGACTCTTGGACCGGGCAGGCTCCGGCCAAACCCCAAAAGAACCGTACGTTAAGCCGCAAAAAGCGCAAGATGACGGAGGCGGAGGAGCGGGAAGGGAAAAGAAACAGGCGGGCGGCAGCGCAGCAGGGCGTGAGACGTTCGGGCAGCAAAGAGCACGCCCACTTTCATGATCGCCTCCTCCCAAGATACGAGAGAGAGTGAATGAGAAGAACTACCTACATCACTCACCTACCCGCAGCATCTCTCGGCAGCCCCCGATCACCATGCGCGCCGACGAAAATCAATGATGCGCGCACACCCGCCGGCTGGCTGCTAGCATCCGTCATTGCGTCGTCACGAAACCGGTGTGGCGGCCATTTTTCGCTCTCACTCGAAAAAAAAAAGAGCCAACCACGCCGAGACCAACGCCAAGGATGGGACCATCGCTTAAGCGGCGGCGCAAAGATGCGACTCCCGCTTCCGCATCCGCCCGGTTGAGCCCGTCATCGTCGGCGTCGTAGCCACACGCACCCAGGTTCCGGCCGAGTAGTGAGCGAGTGGCTTCGTGGGGTTTTTCGCCGAGCCCCCCGACGTTCCTCCTCGCCTTCCGATCGGGGCTCAACCAGATGCTTAACGGGAGGCTTTTCTGGAAAAAGACATCGCCGATTTACACGAGAAGCCTTTGTCATAGCCGATTCTCGGGAGGGATCGAGGCTTGAATTCCTTGGCCGGCGGCTTGCTAGTCGTCCGTGGTGGTTGGCGAGTTGACGAGAATACGGCGGCGCGGCGGCATGTTCGGCATGATCGGCAAACGCTCGGAGCTGGGTGCGCTTTTGGGCCTGAAAAGTGGATATGGCGGGCGCTGTCGACGATGTTTTGCTGGCGGATGAGTCAAGGCAACGGAGACCTTGGCTGCGACACGGAAGGGGGAGAGGGGCGCGGCGGGAGGCAGATATCTGCGTGCGGCTGAGTCTGAGCGGACAAGGCGGGTCTGTGTGAGGCCAGATAAATTTTTCCCCTTCCACGCGGCGCTACTGCACCTTGTGTTCGACTCATCTGAGCGGCCCTTCTCTTTAACTATCAGGCGATTTTCAACAAAACCGTCGTGCCAGTCGAAGTTCAACCTTCCCGCATACGTCACTAGCCGCCGGCCCCTCACCTCCCGCCTTCAGCCTTACCATCGTCGTACATCTGAGTTAGCCTTTCTCCGAGGAGTGTTTGCATGCAGCCCGCAGCTGCATCGTGCGGCCCCATCAGGATGCTGCCGCCATGGCTGCATCCTGCCCAGGCGTCCACCAGAGATAACGGCCATGGAGCACCGCCCTGTGGCGCCGTCCGTCCCACTTGGATGAACTCGGGGTCCAGTGACTCCGGCACTGATCCTCAGATCGACGCTCTCCCCATGGAGGTGTGTCCCCACGGTAATGGTAGCCAGGTCATGGGCATCCTGCAGCCGTTCAACGGCATCACTCCAGAGATGTCGGAGAAGCCTTCGGCATCGTCGTCCGAGGCTGCATCGATACACGAGCCCAGGGAAATGGGAGCAGACGAGGGTTCGTGGTGGATGAACTTGGTGCACAACTTCACCCCCTCTTGGGTACGTCCAACACCTGGCAACCATATGTCCATGCTCTTTACATTGAGTTGCCGCCTGAACAACTCCTCATGCTCGTGGATCCTTGACTGTTTCGATGAAGATGACTCACACGAATCCCACAGTTTTCAATTACCATGGCCACCGGTATGGCTGCCTTAGTCCTGCACGCTCTTCCCTACCAGAACCAGACGATCACCGTGTTATACACCATACTATTCGTCCTTAATGTCTTCCTTTTCGTCGTCATATCCATTCTTGCCATCTTGCGGTACGCTCTTTACCCCCAGACATGGGGCATGATGATCCGTCATCCGGTTCAGTCGCTTTTCCTGGGCTGTTGTCCCATGGGGTTGACGACCGTTATCAATATGTTCGTCTTCGTTTGCATCGAGGGCGCTGGTTGGGGACAATGGGCCCGCAACCTCGCTTGGGCTCTGTGGTGGATCGATGTTGTCATGGCGGTGGCTTGTTCTTGCGGATTGCCGTTCCTGCTGTAAGTGCTTGCATGCCCAGAAGAGATTGTCGATAGCTAACGCGAGCGTCAAGTATGTACGTGCATCAGGTAGACCTTCCCTCGATGACGGCAGTTTGGCTGCTTCCTGCGGCGACGCCGATCGTGACGGCATCGAACGGCGCAACGGTGGCTTCCATGCTGCCGAACCAGCAGCACGCGTTGTGGACCTTGTTGGTCAGTTATGTGCTGTGGGGCATTGGTCTTCCCATGGCTCTAGTAACTCTGACCATTTACTTCCATCGTTTGACCATGCATAAGCTGCCTCCGCGAGAAGTGATGATAACCGTGTTCATGCCAATTGGTCCTCTTGGTCAGGCAAGCTTTACCATCATGAACCTGGGTAAAAGGGCCTTGCAGCTGTTTCCAGAGGTAAGCTCCCTTGTTCCTAGCTCTTGTGCAGACTAGTAGCTGACGGTACCTCAGACTGGTGTTGTGCACCCCATGGCCGGCGATGTCTTCTATATTTTCGGTTTCGCCACTGGGATCATCTTATGGGGATTCGGCCTTGTGTGGCTATTCTTTGCTGTGGCTTCGGTGACCCGCACCAGATTCCCCTTCAACATGGGGTGGTGGGGTTTCACCTTCCCAGCGGGTGTATACGTGCTAGCAACACTGCAGCTGGGAGTTGAGCTCCCGTCCGCGTTTTTCGACATCTTTGGAACTGTAAGTTGAGCGGCGGCTGAGCGAGGGTGGTGTGTGCTGACCAGATGTCCAGATCATGGCCGTCATCGTCGTGGTAATATGGTTCCTCGTGGCTGTCGTAACATTGCAGCGGAATCTCATTGGAGAGATAAACTTCGCGCCGTGCTTTTTGAGCTCAAGAAGATTACGGCAAGCGAATCGAGAGGGGTCAGATAAAGTCTGATCAAAGAAAATGAATCGATCTTCTTACGAATCCCATCTTCCATGCGCCGCTCGTGAAGATGCCTGTTGTTGAGAATGATGCCGGGCCCATGCAGAGTCGTCGACCTTGGTCCAACCATGGAGCTTCAGCATGCCCAGATGGTCGTCGTCGTCCAAGGTGTCAGCAAGAGCGCGCCAGCGGTAGTCTCTGCTGTCAACGTAGGAGAAAGAGTTTGTGTTCAGGAGATGGTTGGCAAGGTAGGTGTAGGAGCGGTCGAGTTCGACCCACAGATCTGCAGGCTGGGCCCTCTTCATCCGGGCAGGCTCATGCAGGATGGTGCTATCCGGTTCGGGGGCGAGTTGCAAAAGGATGCGGCTAGCGTGGAACCTTGTGGAGGCCAAGGCCCGTGCAAGCACACGCACATTCTCGCTGATGGGAAAAATTGCGACGTAGGTGAGCGAGGAGGAATCGTCGATGTCATAAGTTGATTGTTGAAGCAGGTGAGTCAGGAGAGTGGGGGAGCGGAAATGCTGATACTCGTACAAGCTGTAGGCGGCGAGGGACGAGCCCTCGTTGTAGCCAATGTGGCACCAGCGCCGTCTCTCCATGAGGGGGCAACGGTTACCCAGCGCGTCAGGGGGCCTGTCATAGGCAGCACCGACGTCCTGACGGAGCTCGAGAAGGTGGTACTTCTGGTCAAAAGCCCAGCGGTGCAAGCAGGTCTCGGAGCAGCCGGCAACGCGGGCAAGAACAGTGGGAGGAGCGGCTATCTTGATGGAGATGGGCTCGATGTGCTCAAAAATGCGAGACCAGAAGTCGTTCGAGTCGAGAGCGTCGTGAAGCGCGGGGGATCCACGAGCCTCGTCATACGCAAACACGACGAGACTCCTGACTTTTCGGCCTAGCCGGGAGCGGGACAAGAAGCCGCAGAAGAGTCGCAGCTCAGGGGACAAGGACGGGAGCCAATGGTGGCCGGGCCTGTTGTCGACGGTGAGACACAGGCGCAAGTGCTGCAAGAGCAGAGGCTTGGTGACTTGTCGCCATCGGCGTGAGGCCAGAGACAGCGCCTTCAGCGGCTGGGCACGGGAGAAGGCGAGGGAGCGCGGCTCGGGCTCGTCAAAGAAGTTGCAGTCGGACGGAGGGCGGCGGTCGAGATGCGCGGTGATCTCGAGCCACAGCTCGTCGGGCAAAGACTCCATGATGGCGGAGGGGTTGCGGCGAGGGCTGGGCCGAGGTCTTGCAGGCGCTGTGCGTGCGGAGATGGACCGGCCCGCGATGACGTTGGGGGAGAGGCCGGCAGCGGCGCTTTCCTCAGCCGGCAGCGGCGCTTTCACTTTGCTCAGCCGGCAGCGGCGCTTTCCTAGCCGGTAGCCGCTCGCCGGTTGCCGCTCGCCGGTTTTGCGCACGCCGCCGGACACGCCGCTGCCGGACTGGGCATCGCGAGCGATTCCGCCGCACGAGCTGACGGCGCGCTGGCACGTCTCAGCCGGCCACCTCCACCGTTGCAGCCCCGAGCTCGACGACGTTGCAAGCCACGCGCTCCTTTTCCGAGTCCTGCCCGCCAGCGAAGCCTCGTATTTGCCCGACAGCCACCAGCGCGTGACGGGCTGCAACCTCAACCCACATCCCACCCCACCCGCATCCGGCAGCACGATCGCCCGACTTGCACGCCTCTGCCTCCCTGCCCTGCTAATATTAGCACCGGATCGCCCACCCGCAGGGGCGTGCACGCCCACCGTCCCGCCGGATTGGCGTGCCATCTACGCCTGTGCCACAGCCTAAGCTACTTGTTTCGTGGCCGCTGACCCGGCGTGCCGCCGCCTCGGGGCTAATGCATCATCGTTTTCTTCATCCTTCTCTCGTTTCTGTCCGCGCGTGTAGCTGCTGCAACCCTTTCACGTATACACCCTGCCGCATGCCTCCTTCGTCCCACCGGTCGTGCCTGTCGTGCCTGTCCTATAAAGACCGCGCTCGCCCTTGCATTGACCTGCATCCAACTGTTCACTTCGCCTTTCAGCCTCCATCACCCGAACACAGCAAATCATTGCAGTCCAATCGTTTCTCACCCAGCCAAGACGAATAATTGCTACGACAACGTCAACACCATGTCTCTCGCTTCAAAAGTTCTTCTTGGCGCGCTGACCCTTCTGCCGTCCACCCTGGCCATGCCAGCTCGTCGATCGCTCGCTCCCAGAGCTCTAGACTACCCATACACTCTCACGGCCTACGCCCCCGGCAACGCCACACTCAACGGCGCGAAGGCCCAGAACGGCGGCAATCTCTTCCAAGCAGTCGTCGGCCAATACTGCCCAACCTCGGTGGGATCTTCCTGCCCCAACGGCACCGAGACTGCCTACGCCGGAGCCCTCTACCCGGTAAGTCCACTGTCCCTACTCGTCCGCCAGTCACTCCCGACTAACCCATCGCCGCAGTCCGCCATGGTCCCCGGCGGACAAGACCTCTACGTCTCGGCCGACGGCCAAATCCTCATCACCGTCCAGCACTCGCACTCCATCCCTCCCGACGCCTACTGGAACTACCAGGGCTGGAGCTGGACTGCTCTCGACGCCGCTGAGCCGTGCGCTGACTGCCCGGCCGACAGCCCGAAGCACAACTGCGGTGCCCCGACCGGCTACTGGAACTTCCATGCGCCCGACGCTGAGGACGGTGTCGGCGGCGTGGTTGCTTGCCCCAGCCCCTACTACCCCGACGCCATGCAGGCGTATGCCGTGACACCCAAGTTCAACCAGACCGGCTGCACTCCAATGGTCGGACTGGCCACGCACAACTACACTGGTATCAACCCGCCGGTGTGGGCATACTAAGGAACCCAGCGGCTTCTTTTCCTACTTTTCATTTCGATGGTGGAAAGACGCCGGGATGCCCCTTGTTCATGAGATGACAGCCGCAGTAATGATAATGGCGATTGGCGAGGGGTGATAGTGCGGTCTTCCTTTCTGTACTACTAGCACCCAGACCGTAATGACCCGAGACGAGAAATTAGTAATATCATTAATGCCTAATCACTTCACACCAGCCACCAAACATCCACACGTGCAAGACTCCCGACAGAAACAACGGGTGCCCGAACACCCCACCAGCCAACCCACCAGAACGACCCCCTTCTCCTCAACCCCCCCTCACACAAACCCAGCCTGCTGCCCCCGCCCTTCCCCATCCCACCCTTTCCCCACACCCTCCTCACTCCCACTCCCACTCCCACTCCCCCTCCCCCTTCCAACCACCACCACCACCTCCTCCCCATCAGCCTCCCCATCGCACCTCTCCCGATACCCCCGCATCAGCGTCTTCGCCGACGGCGCGCACCTCACAAACCCAGCAACCCCTCTCGCCGGAAAGACCAAGTGCAGTCCCGCGTACACCGACGCCGCGATAGCGAACCCGACCAGGAAGCAGATGTAGTACAGCTGCGTCAAGCCGCGAGGAACGGAGATGGAGGGGTCGAGCGAGGCGATGAAGCCGGGGAGGGAGGGGGTTGTGCCTGCGATCCACTGTTTTTGTTTTCGCGTTAGGAGAGAGAGAGGGAGAGACAGGGGAAGGGAACGTACAGCAACGATGGCTCGCCAATTTACGCCGTAGCTGTACCAGTAGATGCTGGTGGGGTCGCCGCGGTAGAGGTCTTCGACTTTGATCTTCTGGCGCAGGACGAGCAGGTAGGAGGAGATCATGCAGCCGGTCATGGGGCCGAGGAAGACGGCGTAGGCGCTGAGGACGGAGAGGAAGGTTGTGGCCGTGTTGACGAGTTTCCAGGGGTTGCAGGCGATGGAGAGGAGGACGGTGAGGTAGGCGCCGCGGCGGATGTTGATGTATTTGGGGAAAGTGGCAGCGAAGTCGAAGCCTGCACAGTCAGTATTGTTTTTTCTTTGCAAAAACAAAAGGAAAGAGTCGACAAGAGCTTCCTCACCTCCGCTCAAAGCATTCCCCGGCACATTCACCCCCACCTGACTAACCACCAACGCCGCGCCCCCAAAAAACCCCGCCGCCCTCCCCCTCCCGCCCCCCACCTCCACCACCCTGACCAGCAGATCCGGCAAGTTCCACAGCGCCTCCCCTTCGCCATACCGCTCCTGCGTCGCCGCCGTGACCAAGATCCCAATCACCGAGCACGCGATCGCGTAGAAGGGGAAACTGAACACCTGCCCCAGCACCGCGTCGCGCGGCCTGCGCGCGAACCTTGCGTAGTCGTTCTGGTTCAGGATGCCCGCCGCGATGCTGCCGATCGTGCTGATGATGCCGTAGCACACCAGCCAGCCCAGACTGTCCGTCTTGGCAGCGCTGCTGCTGGAGATGGTGTCGCCGAAGCCGGCGGGGCCCATGGTGGCGAGGCTCCAGATGAGGAGGACGAGCTCGAAGATTAGGATTGTGGCTGAGGAGGCGTAGAAGAAGTTTGTGAGTTTGTGCGGGCGGATGTAGACGACGGGGAGCGAGATTAGCATGAAGAGGATGTAGGCTACGAAATGGGCCGTGGTCGTGCCGGTTGAGGCGGACATGTGGTTCGGGATGCGGGTTTCGAGGCTGGGCCAGATGGCGAGGAGGCAGACGTAGAGGCATTCGCCGCCGATCCAGGCTTGGAAGCCGTACCTGTGTGGGTGGTGAGATGGGGGTGTTGGGTTATAGTTTTGAGGGGAGAAAGTTTACCAGACTGTGTCTTGCATTAGCTGCCATGTTCGAAAGCAAGAAGAGTAGTTGACTTACCTATTGATAGCAGGATCCTGTTCCAGATAACGAATTGGCTTCCATAAAGACCCCAGACGTATCTGTTAACGATGGGGAAACCGACTATTTGACCGTCAGTCATATTGTCGTTGAAATGAAACAGAAAGCATGGAAGGGAGCCCTACGATTGTAGTACGCTCCTGGTAACGAGTTCAAAATGACGAACAACGTAGCCAGGAGATTCCCTACGACGATAGCAATAATCGCTTGCCACCAAGTAAGGCCAAGAGCAATCAAGGAGCTGCCCGTCATATAAGTCGAGATGTTCGAGTTGATCAGGATCCCTGGGAATTGGATATCAGCGCCAACATCAATATTTTATTTTTGTCCCTTCCTTCTCCAGCAGGAACGAAAACAATTGAAGCCCTGAAATAGCATGCAACGAGGAAAAGAAATGAATGGGATGCTTTCCAAGCCTCTCATTGCGCACGAGCACTTCGTCGCACCATCCGGATAAGACGCATTCATCCGGACGGCAAAGGTCTGCATCTCCGTCCTCTTGTCCGTCCGGACGAACGCCCCAAATCTAAAGAAGATGCTAGCCTAAAGCTAATTAAAGATGAGATTGATTCGCATTGTCTTGCAGGGGCTCATCCATGGAGAGTTGAGCATTCGCTCGGATGCGAGAGTGTGGTAAGCATCGCACTCTTCGCATCTAGATGAGTACTGCAACTCCACATGCGCCTTGGGGCGATATCATGCGTCCAGACTTCGCTCCAGAGAGAATCAGAAAAAGAAAAGCTGAACCTACAATAATTGTGGAAATGCCAGAATCCCCACGTCCTCCTCCCCTTCTCAATCGGCTTGATATCATTGCTACACCACCGATCCGGCACCGTGCCACCATCATGCGGAACCTCGAGTTTCTCGAGAAAGCGGTCCATCTCTCTCTCTCTCTCTTATCACCCGGGGCCAGCACAGCACCAGCCGAAATCTCCGTCCTCGCTGCCCGCAGAGAATACCAGAAGGAGAGGTAGGTAGGTAGGTAGATAGATAAGTCCCGGTCGTCGATGCACCGCAGCAAGGCAACACGGCAGCAGCAGCTCGTCAGTCCTCAGATGTGTGTATGGATGCGACCCGTTGTCGTCCAAGCGGAGGAAACCAGCTTCCGTTCCAGGTCCAGGTCCAGGTTAGGTCGTACGAAGTCTTCGAAGTCCAGGAACAAGTCCAATCCACGACGACCGCAATATTCGCTCTCGCCCAGTGTTGTCGCGTGACGTTCCCCTCTCTACCTAGCAGCGGCAGGCGCTACATATACCAACACGCCTCAGATTTAGCGTGAGTGCGCATATCCCCAATTGCGTTAACCGGCAGCTCGATACGCTGTAGCGCGACGCAAAAGTGGGAGGAGAAAGAGAAGAGGGGGCATGGATGGATAATGGCAACAGCCGACGGATGGACAGACGCAATCGGATGAGCCGCGCGAATGGTCGGTCGGCTGTGCGCGCGCGCGCGCCCTTATCAGGGCGGGCCGGGGGGTGCGTATCTGAGTTGGGGATGAGGGCCTATCGCGGTACACGGAGGTACCAGGGCTAGGTAGCATCGCTTGTGAGTCAACAAACAAGCATGACAAGCAGAGCGGCCGCGGAAGATGCCAGCGAGAGTATATCGTAGGCAAGCGCCGATACCTAGCGCCTCGTCGATTCCCGAGGCCGGAGTAGATACACCCGCAGAAGCGCACCGACCGGCTCTTCAGCCCACGTCCTCGGCCCCCCTCCCTGTGCAGACTATCTCGAGAAGCAAACAACAAAAACCTAAATATCATTCGCATTGACTAACCGGTAAGCATACTCTACACGCTGAGAAGGTCGAATCAGTCCCGCAGTAAGCAACCAAGCAAGCAAGCCGCAGCCTCGATCCAGAACCCGATTGTCCCATCGAATCTACAGGTGCGACGGAAGTCACATCGCTCCAGCTTCGAGAAAACGCCGCTCGTTGTAAGAGGCACCGGTCCCGAGATAAAGGCATCACGGCAAGATCGTCGTAGCAAGAGACACATCTAGAGTGAAGCTAGACGTAGACTTACTTTGGTGATCTTACCTTCACTGCCGTCACGCGCTCTCTTCCTCTTTTCCCTTATGCCCATGCTCCAAGTAGCCGAACGGTATCATACCTACCGCTTTACGCAAAACAAAAGAACAAAAGAAACAAAATGCATATCCTCAATAATCGGTTTTGGCGGGACCCCGGGAAGATGTGAAAATCTCACTCAGCAAGTGGGAAAACTCCGAAGCTGATGATGCTACTAAGACAGCCGAAGAAGAGTGAAAAGCATGCACAAAGCGAGCTTGCACAGCGCGTGAGGGCTGGCGAGCGATTGATCCGAGAAAAAGAGATGTCGATAGCAAGAGGGCTCCCTGTTTGACCCGTTCGTTTTTGACTGTTGGGTGGGCGATCCGGCAGCTCAGAGCATCATGTTGCTGCGTAGTGGCTCAGACGTAGGTATACCTTGCGACGCCTTACCCTGACTGATGGAAATTACGCGAGAGAAGGTAAGGTCCATACGGGGGCTGTTTGCGAGCCAGATGAATGAGTCCTCAAGAATGACGCCTTACCCTTGTTGATGAAGGGGTGTGGTTGTATGGAGGCAGCATAATTCGGAGAAGAGAAAGGTAACCTTTTCGCACAAACCCAATTGCGGTGCGGCTGAGCTGGGACGGGCTTGAGACCGCGCTCAGTACCTCCGCTTGCTCCTGGAGTCTTCGTAGCTGTCGCCGTCGTAGCCGCGCTTGCGTGAGGCGTAGTCGTCTCGGCCATACCCACCCTCGCGATCGCGGTCGCGATATTCGCGCTTCGAGCCCACAGGCTCCCGGTTGCTGCCGCTCGCGCCGCGGTCCCTGTCTCCATACCTGTCGCCGTGGCGGCCGCCGTATCCACCGCGGTCAGGACCATCACGGCCGCCATACCCACCAGAACCATAGCCGCCAGATCTGCCGCCGCCGCGAGGTCCTGCTGGTGCGCCCTCCGGAGGGGCTTGGCCGCCGCCCCAGCCGTTAGATTGGTATCCGATGCCCGACCTGCCTCCGTAACCAGAGCTACGGTCGCCGCCGTAACCACGGAATCCGCCTCTGTCACCCCCGCCATAACCGCCTCCGCGGAAACCGCCACGTCCGCGGAAGCCACCACCAAATCCGCCTCTAAAGCCTCCGGGGCCGGAAGGTGGTCCAAATCCACCGGGTCCCGAAGGGCGGGCAGGCAGCGCCTTGGTGTAACCACGCCCTCCAAGTCCTCCTCCAAGGCGGCGTGGGCGCCAGCCGGATACGGTGCGGCCACGCTCGACATCGACTAGAACTCGGCGGTCCTTGATGCGGATTCCATCGGTCTCTTTGTAGGCAGCTGCATGATGAGAAGACCAGGTGGCCACTGCGTTAGTCCAGAAAAACAAGCTTTACCTTTGAGATTTGGAACATTGTTTGAAGGAAAGGGGATTGGGGGAATGCATAGAGGTAGATTTACCCTTCATGTCCTTCTCACGCTCATATACGATGAACGCGTACCCTCTGTTCTTCTTCTTAGCAGGCGCGTCTTCCGGCTTGGTCGTGTCTTGAACGAGGCGGATCTGCCGGCCCGGTCAGCAACTTTGAGAATGCCGAAGGTGAAGCGCGAATGCGTACCCTCTCAATCGGACCGAAGCGACCAAACTCGCGCTCCAAGTCCTTAACCTCGGTGTCGTAGGACAAACGCGCCACGAACAGTGTCCGGAATGGATCGCCTCTGATGTTGGGATCCTCCGCCGGTTTGACTGCACAAAGAGAAAGTCTGGTCAGCAGGGCAGCGAAAGTAAGAACACAAGTGAGGCATACAGTTGGTGACGCCCTCGGTGAGGGTCTTCTCCAGCTTCTCATTCTTCTCCAGCTTGAGCCGGTCCTTGCGCTGCAGCCAGCTCTCGGTAGGCACGTAGTTATCGTCGTACTCCTTCAGCGCCTGCAGGTAGCCGCCAACGCCATCAATCTGCATCGTCTTGCGCTCTTCGGGGGCATGGTCGGACGGCGGCAGGTAGCGCAGTGCCGGGCGCGGCGCAAAGAGCGCCAGCAAGTTAGGGGGGAGCTTGTCCGTCATGGTGGCTTCGCTCGGGGAGTGGTGATGATCGGGTAATTGGAGCGAAGGCCCTCTAGACCATCGAGCGGATGGGCGGGCGGGCGGTGGCGCGGGTGACGGTTGTCGCGGTTGCGAGTGTTGGGTTGCAAATGCGCGCCAGGCAGACGAGGCGAACGGGACGCGCTCGCTGCTGCTGCGAAAGGCGGTGGGCGGCCGCGGCAGAACGGAAAGCCGCAGGCCGAAAACACCAAGCCCAGCATCACGCCGTGCAGCATCCACCCCGTCCCACGCCGCCCGCCATGCCGCTCACCGCGCTGAAGACTGTGGCCAAGGGCCAGGTACGTTGACGAGCTCACCTGCGCCCGCTCTGAACCCTCGCCGCGCCCATCCCGTCGCCCCAATGCCTCCGCCGTCTTCCCGCTCCTCACTCACCTCGAGACCGCGCACGCTAACCCGCCGCTCCGCTCGCAGAACGGCGTCGGCGCCTTCATCCTGCAGTGCAAGCGCCTGGACTTCCACTACTGCGACTGGGCCGGCTCGTCCAAGGGCATGAACTCGTTCCTCCAGCACACGCTGCCCAAGTTCGCCAAGGCCAATCCGCAAATCGAAATCACCGTGTCGCCGCGCCCGCGCAAGCACCCGGTCATCAAGGGCCACTACATCAACGGCCGCACCAAGGCCGTCTGCGTGCGCAACCTCGAGAAGGAGCAGATCCTCCAGAAGGCCCAGCTGCTGCGCGACGCCTCGGGCGAGCGCAACCGCCGCACCATCACCAAGCCCGTCAAGAGTTTGAACGAGAGCGTCAGGGGTATTTGGAGTCCCTTCCACGGTGCCCGTTACCAGATATGAGGGCGAGCTGGGGTGTTCTGGATTGCCGGATGGATACGTGGGTAGAGGAGCACGGAAGATAACTTTATACAAAGGCATGGATGGCGCATCAATTGGGATTTCGGATTGTACATATATGTATGTTCATGGATGATGGCATGTCGGTCACGAGGACTTGGCTGCCGTGTCACAAGAGTCACAGGAGAGAGAGCATTTGACACAAAAACTATGTTGGTATTTGATGGCTGGCATTCAAGCTCATGTTCATCTCCATTCACTCGTTACAGATTCCCTCGACCATGCATTCACTGGTTCGCGTTGATGATGTCGACGACTGTGGTTCTGTTAGCATATCTAAGTCAGGTCACGGATTCCGAAGAGCACTTACAAGCAGGCTTCAAGCTGGCGCCGCCAACCAGGAAGCCGTCGATGTCGGCCTGCTTAGCCAGCTCCTTGCAGTTCTTCTCGTTGACACTTCCACCGTACAGGATACGAGTGTTCTCCGAAGCCTCGGGGGAGACGTCCTTCTTGAGCCACTCACGGATGGCGGCGTGGACCTCCTGGGCCTGCTCGGTCGTGGCGACCTTGCCGGTGCCGATAGCCCTGCAGACAATCAGCATCGAGCGTCTCAAGCTTGCGCCAGAGCATCAACTCACCAGATGGGCTCGTAGGCGATGACGATCTTGGACCAGTCCTTGACCTGCGAGGCGACGGCCTTGAGCTGGCTGGTGACGACCTCGATGGTCTTGCCAGCCTCACGCTGCTCCAAGCTCTCACCGCAGCAGAGAATGACGCCCAGGCCGCCCTCGACCGCAGCCTTGGTCTTGTTGGCGACGAACTACAGCGGGCACGGAAGTCAGCTATCTGCATTCCCTCTTCTCCCAGACCTCGCCGATATCGGGAAGCGGAGATGCGAAGCGCTACAAGTTCGACGGGATCCGTAGCTTGCAGCTGGGAGCGTGACGTACCGAGTCGTCCTCCTGCAGGATGACCCTGCGCTCCGAGTGGCCGAGGATGGTCCAGGTGATGCCGGAGTCCTTCAGCTGCTCGACGGAGATCTCGCCGGTGAAGGCGCCGTTGGGCTTGTCGTAGACGTTCTGAGCGGCGACCTCGAGACCCTTGCGCAGGTGCTCGCGGGTGTGGAGCAGGTACAGCGACGGAGGAGCGATGACGACCTCTGACGCCAGCGCCAACGAAATCCACAATGTCAGCTTCCATTGCTCTCTGTCTCGCGGCACCGACTCAATTGGCGCCGTCTTGCGGGGAGCGAAGAGCGCAGACGATGCGGGTGGGCGTGGGCTGAGGTGGGACGAGCAAACTCACCGACGTTGGGGTCGAGCTGGGCGTTGTTGAGGTTGTTGACCAGGTCCTTGATGGACTTGATGGTCCCGTTCCTGCGGGCAGGATGCTGTCAGCGGCGACTGCTGCTCGCACCGTCCCGCGCAATGCTGCCGGCGTCTGGCGGGCGCCGGCGGGGAGGGAAAAATTCGACGTACATCTTGAAGTTACCACCGACGAAGAATTGGCGAGGCATTTTGGCGGGTGTGTCTGGGGGGTTCGACTAGAGAAGCGGTAGGGGTATCGGCTGCTGTCAGAGGACGGGGAGGCGGATGGGCTCTTGAGTGAGAGAGAAAGCTGGATAGGGAGAGAGCGGTACTGGGCTGGTGGTTTTGTTATGATGTGAGATCAGCTGGGTGCACGGCTTTGGCGTCATGGCGGGGCACAGGAGGGGCAACCCGAGACGCTCCCTGGCCTCCCACTCGGCCCTTTTAGGAGCTGCGTGCCGGCTCTCTTCCGAACAGCTCAGCGCCCACCGTCGCGAGCTTCCTTCGCTCCGCCGCCGTTCCGTCTATCACGGATGCGGAATCGCAGCGTGTCGAACGAGCCGGCGCCCCGTCGCAGCCAATTCGCTGATGATGTTGCCTGATTCGGCCGGCCCTGCAGCCACGAATGCACGATCCTGACGCGCCGGCCGGCCAACGATGTATGCGTGAGCTGGCACAAGCCCAATGGATTCCTGCCCAAGATGACGAATCCTATTTTGAGCGCTGGCAGATATATGTCGTGGAGGAACCCTCGCCTGTGCATGGTCACGCTCCGCTGCACCTCAACACGCGAGACGAGAGAGCACTGTATTGTTCCACTCGTGCCACTACAAGGAGATGGCGAATCGCATAGCAGACCATCCAGAACAAAGAAACTTCCTGTTTCGACAAGAGGTGACCGCTGTATTTCTTGTTCCCTTTCTTGTTACTGTCTCTCCGCATCTCCCAAGCTCACCTCCATCTCCTTCCACCACCTCTTCCCCCCCTCAAGTTCTCAATCGCCGCCTCCATACTCCTCACCTGTTGCTCTCGTGTATACATATCCATATCCGCCAACAAATCCCTCTCCCTCTCATACAACAGCTCCTCTTCCTCCTCCTTCCTCCTCGCCGCAAACCCCCCGCCGCCCCTCCTCCACGGCCTCTCAAACGCCTCCACCTCCGGCACCGGCGGCGGCAGCACGGGCGACCTATTGCCCCACTCGCCCCTCCCACGCGACCTCGACCTCCGCCTCGGCGGACTATGCGCGTACCCACGAAAGTACTCGCGCTCCTCCCTCGCCGGCGGCAGCGCGCCCCGCATAGCGCGGAACTGTCTCTCCACGGCGTGGGGATCGTAGCCGCGCGGTGCGGCCATGACGTCGTACCCGCCGTCAAGGTAGTACTCGTCGTCCGGATCGCGCAGCAGCTGGCGTTGATGGGTGTAGTGCGGGTCCCTGGGAGGGGCAGCAGCAGCGCCGCGCAGGATGCCGCGCGGTTGCAGGTGCGGCTGGGGCGAGGGTTTGCGGTGTTCGCGATGAGTGCGGATGGCTGAGAAGCGGTGCTTGCTTCCGCTGCGGCGGCTGTGGTGGTGGTGGTGGCGGTGGTCGAAGGGGATGAGGGGTGGGGAGGAGGAGGAGATGGATGAGGGGGGTGTGCCGGACCATTCGTCGCCCTCGTCGCTGCTGCCGTGCGAGGCCCAGTACGTATCCTCGTCGCTGCTGCTGTGGTAGTATTCGCGATGGGCGCGGCCGTGGTCTTTGCGGGGGCGCTGGGGTTTCTTGTCTCTGACGTCTGGGGCGGGGTTGATGATGTTGATGTTTTGGATTGAGGGCTGACGTGGGAGATTGTGGTCGGCTTCTTTGGTCTGTTTGGGTCCTTTCGGCTCCTTGGGTCCCATGGGAGGAGGAGGGATAACGGTGTCTTTCTTGCCCTTTGGTCGTTGGAAGGCCACACCAACGGGATCGTCGAGGTCGTCGTACGGATCATTGTCGAGCACCTGAACGATCGGTGGATTTTTGGCTGGCTTTCCTCCAACATGTCCTGTTTGGGCATGGCCCCCTTGGCCTCCTTGGACTCCATATGCTCCGGCACCGCGGGACTGAGGACGACCGGGTACTTGCTGGCCATAGACGATAGGTGGAGGAGGAGGCGGCTGCTGCATGCCAGCACCACCTCCTCCCCCACCACCATGCTGGCCAATCCCGATCGCGCCGGGAACGATAGGCGGAGGAGGTGGTGGAGGAGGCATGCCAGCAGCACCTCCCATCGCTTGGGTACCTCCGGCACCTGCTCCTGCTCGGTGTTGATGCGGATTGCCACCAGCCCCAACGCCCTGGACACCTCCGGGATTCATCGTACGAGCACCGGCCTGCGGCGCACCGTGTCCTCCCATGCCAGGATGGCCAGCGACTCCACCAAGGCCACCAAATCCGCCTTGTACACCAAGGCCAGCCGCTCCACCACCACCACCACCACCACCACCTCCACCCATCCCCATCCCCATACCCGGAGCCCCACCAAAGCCTCCCGCTCCCATCCCACCCGCAGCAGCACCGCCACCACCACCCTGCCGCATCCCCATCTGCCCATGCAACGGCTGCGTCCCCACATGCTCATCCCTCGCCGCAACAACCGGCCTCTCCAACTCAATAACCTCCCCAGGCATCCCATCAGGCAGCCTCTGCACACCCACAGCCAAGGGACCAGGCCCCCTCTTCAAAATAACCCGCATCTCCCGGACCTCGCGCACCCTCCCCCACCCCTTCCGCACAACCTCATGCACCTCCGTCTCAATGCACGCAAGCGTCCACTCCGCCAGCCGATTCCGCTCCTCGCGCCGCACCCACTCCAACAACCCATCCACCGCCGCCCGCTGATGCGCGCTGCGCAGCGCATTGTACTGCTCCGACACGGCCCGCGCCTTCTTACCACCATTGCCGTCCGCATTCCTGCGCACGATGCGCGCGAGCTCTTCGTTCGAGTAGGGCAGCGGCGTGCGCCGGAAGCGCGCCCACGTCGACTCGACGCCTGGCTCGAAGATCTTGCGGAAGGACCAGCCTTGGTAGCTGCGCGGGATGGGGCCTGCTGCTGCTGGGTCGAGGGGGCGGTGCGTGTTTGCGGTGGCGCCGGGGTTGGGGCCGGGGCGGGCTGCTGTTGCTGCTGCTGCTCCTCCTCCTCCTAGCCCGAGACCAGCTGCTCCGCCTCCTTGGGCTGCTCCTGCTGCTGCACCTGCTGCTCCGCCCATGTGTTGTTGTTGTTGTTGTTGGCGGGCTCCGCCGCCTGCGCCCATGGGCATGCCCGGCATGCCCATGCCCATGCCCATGCCCACGCCTGGTGCCCCTTGTCCGCCGCCCATTGCGCCTCCATGGCCACCACTCTGTGGGCGATGGGGCATGGCGGTCGGGACCGGGGGTGGAGGGGGTGGGGGCGGGATCTCGCCGTAGGCAGCCATGGCTGACGCCTGGGAGATTCGATTCGGGGTGACAAGGGGTAAGTAAGACGAGGCTAACGACAGGCCACTTTGGCGGGGCAAAATGGCGAGAGAGGTCTTTGTAGGGCAAGAGGCAAAGACGAAGAAGAGTCAATGGTAGGGAGGAAGGGAGGGAGGTAGGTAGGTAAGGCGAACGGCTGACTTCAGGTAGAGAAACAAGGCGCCGGGCCGGCGAGGGTAAGAGAGCGCAGCGAGGAAGGATCAAGTTCGCCTTGTCGAGCTGTCCTGTCCGCCCTTGGATGGAATGGAGAAGGCCAGCAATTCAAGGAATTAAAAAAAAAGGCAGCAACGGGGCGAAGGACCCGCGCGGACTATATATGCCCTCGTATCGCGTCAGACACTCCCTCTCTCGCCCTTTCCAACGCTGTCTCTCGATCGCCGCGGCACTACTAGTCCCCATCCCGACGATCACTCTCAGCCACCGGTTCGGACGGGTCTGGAGTATGGGGGGACGCAATCGATCTATTCCGCATGTAGCACCGCGCGTGGTACGGCAGCAGGTGAGCAACGCGCGCGCTTCCTTCCCATGGGGCGCTAAAACCGGTCAAGATTAGATGCGTGGTTTCGCCCGCCTCAGCAGCAGCAGCAGCAGCAGCCCGTATCCGAACGACTGGGACAGCTCAGCCTTGTTCGCAATTGGTCAATCGCACCTGACCTTGGAGGGCAGGGGTTGTTGCGCGACAAACGCCCTGCAGGACTGCAGCGAAACGCAGCACGGAGTTTTAAGCCGCAAGGCTCACCGGTCGCCATCCAGGCAATCATGCCTCGCTGACGAATGCAGACCAGAGATAGCAGTCGCGCCGACGAACACCCCCGTCGTCGTCGTCGTCGTCGTCACGAAGGGGAAGGGGGCTGTATGCGCTGCTGCTGCTGCTGCTCCTGCTGCCGCTGCTTCTCAGCTCTACATGAGCTAGCCGGCGCCGGCGGCAAGCAGGCCTCCGGAGATGACGGCTCTAATGGCAAATGCTGGGGCATCAATGTTGGTTGGACGCGATCCTTCCGTCCCCGGCCAGCAAGATTCGCCCCGGCGCCTGGCTCTCAATGGTCAGAGAGAAGGGTGGGCGACAAGGAAAAAGCAGGCAACAGGCCAGCCGTCCGAGCACAAGTGCGCGATCCGTGTCTTCAGCAGAAAAGAAACGCCTCCCTGAGAAGGATCATCTAAGCCCAGACAGGATCGCTACCGGATCAGCAGGCAACCGCCCGCGCCCTCCGCTCCGGTAGATTTGCCTTTGCGCGCGATCTTGCTTCGCCCTCTTCTTCCCTCCCCCGGGGAAGTTTGCAGCTCTTCGCCCTCTTGGAGGGCGCGTGAAACACGGGATCTCAAGGCAGACACCGGGGCGGAGGAAGCGCGGGTCCCCGAAAGGCAATCCATGGGCGCGAACGACCCTTAGCTTCCGTCACCAACAATGTCGCAGCAAAGCGGGGCGTCGGCCTTGCCAGCGAAAGGAGAAGAAGAAGGCGAAACAAGGCAACCGCTCCAACATGCCGCTGACAGCCTGATGGAGGAAACACGAAACCGAGCGCCCGGAAAGAAGGGCGCTCTCAAGTCTCGTGTGCTGGGCCGAGCCGAACAAAAGCCAAACTTCCCGAGACGGCACGGCGCGCAAAAGTGGGGAGAGGGGGTGTAGGGAAGGGAAGACACAAGGGCGGGAGAAAGAAGAATCAGCACTTGGCGCACCGCCTCCCGGATGCGCCGGCCCAAGCGATTGATGACAGGTGTGGGCGAGGGTCAGGGTGTGAAGGAAAAGGGCGCGCGCGGCAAGCAGGCTGAGAGGGAAGCTTGCAAGGCACGAGGTCGCGCGGCTGGACGAGAGAGCCAGCCTGGCTGATGGATGACGGAAACAGATGATGCCGTCCGCTCCCACGGCCGGGGGAAGCGACAGCTACGGTAAGTGGGGCAACGAGCAGAGCCGCAACGATGTCTGGCAGCGCGACGCTTCGGCTGCTGCCGCGCAGCTGCTGCTATCCGTCCGGGCGTCGTCGCCGCGACGTCGAATTTGCCTCTAAATCGCCTTGCTGCGCGGGGCGCTGATCAGTGCAGCCGGTCCAACTCATGATGTCGCAGCTGCGCCACTCGCGCGGACGAACGCGTTACCGACCCTGTCCAAGCCCGTTGCCAGCGCATCGCATGCAAGTGCTGCAGCCTGGCCTCTTAGAAATTGGCAGCCGACGGTAAGAGCAGGAAGGCTGAGCATTTGGGGGCTGAGTGGCTGGCTCACCGGTCTCTAGCTGCATTGCATATGCAGCTTCGACCAGGCTGGGGTTGAGCCAAGGATCGACGATGGCGCGCGCATTTGCCCGGTGAACTGAACGTCCTTGCGATATCAGAGCCAAGGCCGGCGAAGGCGAGATTGCTTGAAACGGTTCGAATCTGCTGTGCCAGCTTGGAGGTGAGTTGTAGGCTGCACAATCCCACGCGCATGCGCAGGGGGTGGAACGTGACCTCGTCGACGCGTCGTGAAGGGGGCGACGCGGCAGTAAACCATGTTTCTTTGCAACAACAACAGGACAATTCAGGACAACGAAAGAAAGCGGGTTACCATCAATAGTTGATCAGTTGATTCATTGCCCAGTAAGTGGGCTTGGTGTTCATTTCCCGCGTCCAAGGCGGTTCAAAAATACTTCCAACGTCCACCTCAGTGTACACTATTCCGCAGCGTCATTAAAAGATTAGTTATTAACCATAGCGCAGTCTATGCGGCCAGGCTGAACACCATGAAGTGAAATCAAATGACGAGGCCGGAGCGGTCCAATTGTAACCACCCCCTCAGCCTCATCGAGGGGAGAAGATATCGTTACGCTTGTAAGAAACGCGCGAAACGCCACGTCCTCTATGCTTTCCCGAGAAATACCGGCGCCGACTGGAAGGGACGCAATTGCTGCGTCATGGAATCGTGAAGAGCGGCGACTGGTGGGCGCAGACACCGGCCGACCAGGCTGCTCTGAACCGGTCAATATGTCGTGCTGTCTTATCGCAGGGTGAGTTTCACGTCCTGCACGCCGCGCTTAAGTACGTCTTCGAGCGTCCACCTGGGAGGGGTGACCTGTGGAGTCTTGCCGGCCAGCTCCATTTCTCGCTTGTACTCCTGCTCCATCTCGTTGGTGAGGCCATCGGGTAACGGTGCAGCACCGCCCGCGATGCCACTGGAGAACTTGAGCTGGAGGATGTCACCGATCTCGTCGCAGGCGGCCAACATACGGTCGAGGTCGTCCTTGGTATGGGCCGCAGAAACGCAGAAGCGGGCGCGAGATGACACAAGCGGTGTTGCCGGGTAACCGACCACGACGACTGAGATCTTACGCTTCAACATCTCGTGCGAGAACGCAGGCATCTTGGCGGGGTTGTAGAGCAGGACCGGGATGATGGGCGAATCATCGTGGCCGTAGACAATAAAACCAAGACGCTTGAGGCCGAGACGAAGATATCTGGAGTTGAAGGCAAGCCTCTGCAGGCGCTCTTCGCCTTGACCAGGCATGAGTTCACCGATGATCAGCTTGAGCGCGCTCTGAATCTGAATGAGGACCGGAGGGGCAGGAGCTTCGCCGAAGATGTTGCATGCATTCGTAACGCGGAGCTTGTCGATGATATGCTTGTCAGCAGCAACATAGCCGCCGTTTGCTCCGAAAGACTTCGTCAGTGTACCCATGAGGATATCAACCTCGGAAGGATCGACGCCGAAGTAATCGCAAACGCCACGGCCCTTGGGTCCGAGCGCACCGACCGAGTGAGCCTCGTCAATGAAAAGATGGAACTTGTACTTTCTCTTCAGGGCAAGAAGAGCCGGCAGGTTGCAGATGGTGCCCTCCATGGAGTACAGGCCTTCGACGGCAATGAGAATCTTCTTCCACGGACGGTGAGTGCGGGGCTGGCCATTGGCGATGACCTCGCGAAGCACACGTTCCAGATCGCGCATATCGTTGTGCTTGAACATCTCAATCATCGCACCAGACAAACGAGCACCGAAACGAATCGAGGAGTGGTTGAGCTCGTCGGAGATGAGCAGACAGCCCTTGCCAACCAGCGCGGGGAAGGTGGTGGCGTTCGTGACGAAGCCCATGGAGAAGACCATAGCACTGGGCTTTCCAACAAACTTGGCGACCAAGTCCTCGACCTCGTTGTGCAGGCTAGTAGTGCCGACATCGGCGCGAGTGCTGCAGACGCTGATGCCGTGCTTCTTGATGCATTCCTCGACAGCGTCTGCGCACGGACCTTCGGATTGGGCGAAGCCCAGGTAGTTGTAGGAGCTCATGTTGAGGGTTTCGGTGGTGGTGCCCGTCATCTTGAAGGAGAGGTTGTAGTCATCCGACTTACGGTCCAAGAGAGTGATGAAACGGCCGGGAACACCAGTAGTGGGCCTCGCGAAGCAGTCGTTGATGCGCATTTTAAGCCGCCGAACGTAGAAATTGTCGAAATCGCTGTTGAGGGGCGCGTAGCCATCCTGTGCGCGCAAATGCTTGTAGTTGTTCTGCTTGAAGCGCTTGCCGAAGAAGTCGCGCACATGTCCGAAGATGATAAGGATAAGATAGCTAATGTAGGTGGTGAGGAGGAAATAGTAGGGCGGCTCGTCCTCGACGGGATCCGGGAACTGGTCGTCGAGGAATTTGCTCGAGTACAGATGCGCCTTGGAGCCCAGGGGACCGAATTCAGCGTGCTGCTTGGCAATGAGACGCTGCTCCTCCTGGGAGGGGGGCTGGAACAGCGTGGTGGTCGTGGTGGTGGGCGACTCGTCCATCTTGCTGTACTTCTCGCCCTTCGCGGTGGACAGAGAGATGGTGGGTAGCGACAGGGTGGCCGAATTGATCTGCTGGCCGGGATGCGGGGACGGGTTGTTCAGAAGCGCCTGCTGCTGGGCAACGACAGCCGCCCGGAGCGCGGCGGCGGCGTCGGCGGCGTTGTTGGACTTGGGCGAGGTGGAGAAGAAGGAGGTGAGCTTGCTGTTGGCTTTCGAGAAGGAGGGGCGGCGGGCGCCCTTCTCGTCGAGCGAGGTGGAGATGGAGGAGTTGTTGGAGAAAGGGTTTATCGATCGAGCAGGCATTGCAAATGATTCTAATCTATCGGCGACCTGTAGGTGAAGGAAGGGCTCGCTCGTGCTACGCTCGCGCGGTGAGTCGAACAGGGCGGCGCGAGGGTCGGCGCGGGCGGGTTGCAGCGGCGTCTGGCGTCTGCTGGCGGCGTGCGGTCAGAATGGGGCAAAGAAGTGGAGGGCGCGGGACGGCGGCGGCGAAGGGGAGGACCGCACACAACGCGACTGCGGGCCGGATGTGCCGGACGAGGGAGCGGCGAGCGCAGCGCAGGCGTGCGGCGGCGGCAGCGGGAGTCGACTCACGTTGGCGGACGAGGTGCGCGCGCGGGAGGCGTGCGGGCGTGGTGTGCAGCTGCGGCGACCGCTCCTCCACACAGCCCGGTGCTGAGACGCGGCGAGCGAGGCGGTTCGGCGGCGAGCGGGCGGGCGGAACCGAGCCTGTGCGATGCAACCGCTGCGGCGTCAATTGGACCAGGCCTTCGAGCGGACGGGCGGGCGAGGCGGGCTGCAGGGACGGCGGGCTGCGGCGGGGAGAGAAAAGTAGAGCGCGCGCGGTGGAGGAGCAGGAGGCGCGCGAGCAAATTGCGCTGGCGGCTCGCGCGATGTCCCGAAGCCCGCCGGTCGGGCTGCGGTCAGGGGCAGCCAGCAGTCACACGCCGCTAGGGGCCCAGCCTTTGCCACAGCGCCATTACCAGCGCTGCTGCTACAGCGCCCGAGTGAACCTCAGCCCGTCGACATCATCGCCGTGCCTGCGGTCGCAAGCGGTGTGGCCTCGCCGTGGCCGCGAGCACTGGGCGTCGCCTGAGTCGCCGTCGCCCGGGACTCCCCAGCACCGTCCGCGCGCGGCAATAAAACACCGCCATATCCTGCCGCCCTCATCTCGTTTGCGCGCCGTCATCTCGCAAGTCCGACATGGCCACCCGGTCGCTGGCCGAATGGGCCGTCGCCCTGCCGTACGCCGCGCTCCCCGCGCCCGTTGTCGCCGCGGCGGTGCGAAGCTTCTACAACTGGGCCGGCTGCGCCATCGGCGGCGCCACCCACCCGGCGGCCGCCATTGCGCGCACCGCCCTCGCGCCCTTCGCGGGCTCTCCAACGTCCTCCGTCCTGGGCTGCGCTGCGCGTTCCGACGCCCCGTCGGCCGCGCTCGTCAACGGCATCGCCAGCCACGTGCATGACTACGACGATACCCATCTGGACACCATTATTCATCCAGCCGGCCCGGTCGCCTCTGCGCTCTTGGCGGCGGCCGAATGGAAGACGCCCGTGGGGGGCAAGGACTTTATCCTGGCCCTGGTGGCCGGCATTGAAGCGGAGTGCAAAGCCGGGCTCGCCGTGTGGCCACACCATTATGATGTCGGCTGGCACATCACGAGCACCACCGGCTCGGTGGGCGCGGCTGTGGCGGTCGGCAAGCTACTCAAGCTTGACGTTGAGCAAATGCAATGGGCTGTGGGCATAGCCGCAACCCAGGTCACCGGCCTGCGCGAGCAGTTTGGTAGCATGACGAAGTCCTTCCATCCCGGAAGAGCCGCGCAGAACGGCCTCTTGGCAGCTGTTCTGGCGTCGAACGGCTACGATAGCTCGCTGCAGAGCTTGGAGGCTAAGCGTGGCTGGGCTAACGTGGTGAGCTCCTCAAACGACGTCGACGCACTGATGCAGGGTCTGGGCAAGATCTGGGAGATAGAGAAGAATTCTTTCAAGCCGTTTCCTTGCGGTAGGCGCCCTTGCGTGGCAAGATAGTTGCCATCTCTGATCTTGGCGCAGGTATCGTTATACATCCCATCATCGACGGCTGCATCCAGATCAACCAAGCAGCCCTCTCCTCCAAGCATGAACGAGATGCCGCAGCGGACGTTTCCAGGATCGAGAAGGTTGACGTGTCGGTCCATCCCCTTGTTCTGGAGCTCACTGGCAAGAAATATCCAAAGAACGGCCTCGAGGGTAAATTCAGTGTCTACCACGGTGCTGCAGTAGGTCTGTTGTACGGCAAAGCAACACCAGCTCAATACGAAGACGCCGTTGTGCAGGATCCGGCTGTCTCAGATTTGCGAGGGAGGGTTCATGCCATCATTGACAACAGCTTCCGTGCGGATGAAGCGCACGTGAGAGTCCATTTCAAGAATGGCTCGGTGCAAGAAAAGCATGTTGAGCATGCTGTAGGAAGCGTGGAGGCAAAGATGACAGATGCACAGCTTGAAGAAAAGTTCCTAGACCAGTGCACTCCGGTCTTGGGAAGCGAAAGGGCAAGCAAAGCGTCTCAGGCACTGTGGAAAGTAGAAGAGGTCTCAGACATGACAGGACTCACTGTGGATTTGAGGTGATCGACGTTGCTTTTGCGGCCGCGGCGATTCTTTAATTTCGCCTTGCATCGATCCATCTCGAGACGCCTAGTTCTTTGTAAATACATCGCGCAAGGTCAGTCAAGTGCTCGAGGCCGTGTGTCCTGCTGTTCGCATTTCTCCAGGACTGACTTCCAGAGCTTGGATACTGCAAAGATCTTGCACTGCTGCTTATACACCGTCAACAGGAGCGGACCGTTAGCACAGACTAAAGAGGATAAGAGCTTATATAATCGCACAGCCACTCAACCCGTCAATCTCACATGGTGCAACCGCTAAATTGACGACGCCCAGACACGCCTCAAATTTTGTTTTTGGTTCGCACAAAACTGCTTATCGGTGTTTGCGCCGGAGCCTTGCTAAATTCTCACGGCCGGCGGGCAGCAGCGACACCCGGAAATGCCTCACCTGGAAAGTCCGATCGGCCGAGAAGCAGCGCGCTCTCCGCTGCACAGACGCTCTCGCACAGACAGCGAACCGGCGGCGATCACCTGATGCTTTTCTGCAGATTTACAGACCCAGTTTCCAATCTGCAAGAGCGGATAACTGCCGGATTCTCCCGCTGCATGAAAGCTCAGACGGAACACGAGCCATTATCAGTGTCGGCGCAGTTGGGCAGTTATGATGTCAAGAAAAAGGGGTCCAAAAGGCAATGACAAACGACGGCGGGCGCTAGCACATGGGAATAAGGAGGCCCCGCAGTCACAGAAGGCGGCGGCCGAACCGCTAGCTCCGCCCCGAGCGGCAAACGTCCCGAAGTGTCGCGACCCACTTTCTGATTGGCCAGCAGCCGCGGAGCTTCTCGCAGTGCAGCTCCTCTGAGCGTCGACATCGGATCGAGCAGGTGCCGTCGTGCGAAAGTATGGGGAAAGGTCGATAGCTCATGCGAAAGCTTCTACGTGTACCTCGCGTCTTCGCGCGACTTGACACACCGAGCCCGAGGATGATCAATTGGAGCATCGGCCCGGAGCCCTGCACGAAGAAGTGGCAGCTGCACAGCAAGACGCGCACCACCCTCATCCAGATGTATTTGTACGACATACGCGTGCTGATGATATTCTGACATGCAGGCGAACAAGTTACGCAAACATGCTATCACTCTTCTACGGCTCGTCCACGCTATCGACCCTCCCTACATGTGATGCAAATAGAAAAACGACTCTTTCTCATCTCAGCTTACAGAACCATAGTCCAGTCCGTCCCCATCCACTGTCTCAGACATGAACACAAATGCGCGGTCAGCACTTAGTTCACTAAGCTCTGACTAGCCTGAGCTTGACGCTGCTGTAGCGCGTGTACCTAGCCAGGGTATGCCCGTCGCACCAACGCAAAACAGCCAAATCTATACCCACCCTGCATCAAACTACATCCCAACCCAGCAGCTCGCGGATCCAGCACGACCCCTCCCCCACCCCCCACGACGGAGAAGGAGCGATAACATGGCAGTGAGAGCCAGAGCTCCAGAAGCCCCAACAACATAAATACACCAACGCCCTCAGGCCCATTTCTCCTAACCATAAACCGCCACTCCACCACTCCACCACCACCACCTCTCTCCGCACTCCTCCCGCTACAGAAAACCCCCCACCACAGCACCATGGGCTCCCTCAAACCCAAACACCCGGAACTGCCCCTTCCCGTCCTCCCCCTCGCCCGCGTCATCGACCTGCGCGCCCGCGAAACCCCGGACCGCGTCTTCGCCATCACGCCGCGCACCCGCGACCTGGAGGACGGGTTCGAGGAGACGACGTACGGGCAGGTGGCGCGGGCGATAGACCGGCTGGCTTGGTGGTTGGACGAGCAGTTGGGGAAAGCTGAGAAGGAGTTTGAGACTTTTGGGTATATTGGGGTGTCGGATTTGAGGTATTCGTTTGTGGTTGTGGCGGCGCAGAAGACGGGGAGGAGGGTGAGTGCCTTTTTCTTTTTTCTTTTTCTTTTCATTTCTCTTTTGATCTCTTTTTTTTGTTCTTTCTGCTATCGCTGGTGTTATGAGTTGAGTTTGGCCAAAGATGGAATGAAGAGCTATGTATTAGCTCTGTACTAGGGTATGTGACTGGGGACGGGAAAGCGATGCAAGGTGTATTGTTACCTCGTACGAGTTGCGAAAGTGTGGGCGGGACTTGTCTGTATACTGGTTGGCGATTCGGGTCTACGTTCCAAAGCCCTGCCTAAGAAGAGCAATGCTTGTGCAATTGAAAGAAGCCAGTAGCTTTCTGATTGACTTTTTGGGGCATAGAAAGTACCGGAGTTGAGGCTCATTTACTGACGATGTGTTCACCGCATAGGTCCTCCTGCCTCTATCGCAGAATTCGTTCGAAGCGCATCTGAATCTTGTCGAGAAAACAAACGCAAAGAACCTCGTAGGATCAACGGGGGCAATGGGCGTATGGGAAAAGGTCAAAGAGCGCAAGCCGGACGTGCGCATCCTGGTCATGCCAGAGCAGGATGAGTTGCTTGCTGAAGGACCGGTGAAACACTATCCTTACGACAAGACCTGGGATGAGGCCAAGAATGATCCACTTCATATCAATCACACGTCCGGTACAACAGGTAAGCCAATCCTCTACGCAGCGGGCTGGAATATGAAGCGAAAAGGAAAAGAAAAACTCCCTTAAGGCGAGATCCGATCAAGCGCCTGAGATCGGGACAGTCCTTCCCAGCGGTCCATTCAGATCCGTGCCCGAGAACCTCTGTCATTGGCAGCGCTATGAGGGTTACCTTGTGCGTACGTTGAAGCTGTCATCCGGATGTATTAAGTATGCATCTTAGTCAGCTTTTACGTTTGGATGGACGCTTCAACTCGGTAAGCACATGTACATCAAAGCTGCATATGGCGAAGGGCTGGGCACGGCTACTTGCGGATGTCATGAAAGACTGTTCCGATCCAAGTCGCCGATCAGGGCCACCCAGCCGCCTATGACCGGCGGAGGGCAGATGCCATCACCGATCCGGAAATGAAGCATTTAGACCCATGGCGTCGGTACCAAGCATGTTGCATTGGGCGATGGGTATGAATGCTTCAACTCTAGATGCCAGGTCAAACCAAGCTTGATCGGATTTCGTCTTAGGGGGTCATGTCAGCACTGTTTTGAGAATCTAACTCACCTCCCACCCGCAGGTCTCCCGAAGCCCATCAGCCTTACCAACGTATTCGCCAACTACCTACTCTACGACATGGACATCTGTGCCCGCGGCACACCGCTCGCGGTGGCGTCGCTCGCCCGCCGCAAGCTCCTCGTCTTCATGCCCCCCGAATGGATTCTCGGGCTGATGCTCCAGCTGCAAATGCCGGTGTACATGGACGTAGTCCCCGTCATCCTACCGCTCGACGCGCCGCGGCCGCTGACGCCCGCATACGTCGACCGCGTGCACCAGCTGGCGCCGCAGGACGTCGACAGCGCAGTCCACGTGCCGGACATGCTGAAGCAGCTCGTCAAGAAGCCCGACTACCTCGAGCACATGCAGCACCTGAAGATCATCTTCTTCGGCGGGGCGCCGCTCGACAAGAGCGTCGGCGACGCGCTGGTCCGCTTCACCACCATACAGCCGCTGATGGGCGCCACCGAGATCGGGCCGTTCCCGCTGCTGGCGTCGGAGCGCGAGGACTGGGAGTGGTACGGCATGGACCTGGAGCATTACTCGGGCATTCGCATGGTGCCGTACTCGGGGGACCTGCACGAGATGGTTGTTCAGCGGCTGCCGGGCAAGGAGGAGTTGCAGATCATCTTCAAGATGCACCCGGACGAGGATGTGTACCACACCAAAGACTTGTTCCAGGAGCATCCGGTCAAGAAGGGCCGCTGGAAGTTCGTGGGCCGCACCGATGACTTCGTCAAGCTGTCGTCGATGACCAAGTTCAGCGCCAGCCACATCGAGGAGGTGATCGACCGGCACCCGCTCATTCGCGACACGGTGGTCGGCGGCGACGGGCGCACGATGCCGTTTGTGCTCGTGCAGCTCAAGGAGAGCGATGGCGAGCGGAAGCGAGACGACGTCCTCGCGGAGCTCTGGCCCGTTTTCGAAGAGGCGAACAAGCATACTACAGACGAACTCCGGCTTAGGAAGGAGATGGTGTTGTTCGCGACGCCGGACAAGCCGTTCCGCAAGTCGGGCAAGGGGACCGTCAATCGGAGGGCGACGCTTGCGGAGTACGAAGACGAGATTCAGCGGATGTACGAGGCGGTGGGTAGCGAGGACTGACAAAATGGCTGAAGGTCGTCGCGCGGACTTGCGGATTCGTGGAATGAGGGCGAGAACTTTTGCGAGCGTGCTATCGTAATTATCCCGTTTTTGGGGAAGGTTTTAACGCAGCGTGCTATACCACCAAGCTTTCTTGGTAAAGGCCCCAAGCCTCGTCATGCGATGATCCTGGTGTTCCGTCGTCTTGGCGGAGCATTCTTGGTTGAAGCTTGATTGGTGCCAAGTATTCTTCCAACCGACTCTCGTCGCCCTGCCTTAGTGTCTTCTTCCAAATGAGCAGCCAACAAAAGCTATTGGTGGTCTTTTGAAACGCGCGGGAAACGCCCTGCACATTCCGCCAATCCGCAGCCTTCACGCGTTTCCAGATACCACATCGTTCCTCAAAGACGATTCAGTGACCTGAGGGCAGTCTCGACTTGGGGGGCGCACATGCTGGCGTTCAATAGCGAGCAGACGGAAAGAGGAAAGAGTTTTCTGGCTCAGCGGAGACACCTCTTCCGCATGACAGCCCGGAAAAAAGAGGTCGCATTCTTCTCTGCGGCAAAGTGGCAGAGGAGGAGCAAGCACCGGACATACGAGGCACCGCTCGTCCGACGCAAGAAACAGCTCGGAGACAAGCTCGGAGAAAAGATCTCCTGAGATCTGTTGGACTGCCGACGCAGCCAAACGCCCCACGGGCCGAACCGACACTCGTCCGATGACAAGTTCGCGAGGTGCGAGACTCCTTTCGCGGCGCAAATAGGCGAGGGGGGATGGATAGTGCGGTGCCTGACCGGGGGTCCAACGACGCCGCACCATGGATTGATGCGGCAACGATGTGCGCGTCCGACAGCTCGTCTCCTGCATGAAATTCCGACAGGCGGCCAGCAAGGATGGTGGAAGAGAAACACGTTCGAGAAACCGGGCCCCTCTCTTTCCTGGAAACAGCCGGAGTGGCAACGGCAACCGCTAGCTAGACAGCCGAGCAATGCTGCCAGAAATATCTCGTTCGTTACCCAACGCTGAAGATCGCCATGCTGTTTCATCGGCCGCATGTCGGGCTGCTGAAGCTCGGGTCGAACTCGATGAAGCGGCGGCGGCGTCGAGCAGTGTGGTGGAGCATGTCTCTCGGCAGGGCACTATTGGAATGAGAGGTGGATGATGCCGCTCGTGTTGCGGTGGTCCTCGATTGCCCAAAACGGCTGCGGTGGAGAGGTCTGCTTGGCTGGTGGCGAGCACTTGGCCTTGCGTCCCAGCAACCCAGCCATTGGCGGCAGTACGGACAGTCTCGGAGCACGAATGGAGATGCCTGAGATACAGACAAGCCTTTCGGATGGACCTTGGCCGGCTGGGCGCCCCGCGCAGGCGGCAAGGATGGGCGCGTGGTGGTGTGGTCTGGGATTGATGCGTGGGTGGCTGGCAGAGGGGTGATAGACGCGTCAGCTGCCGGATGGGACGGCGGGGGGGTTCTACATATGCGCAGCGGCGAGTCGGAGGGCTGCTGTGCGGCATGGGGCTGTATAGCGCGGCCTGGGGCTCGCCTGTGTATTCGAAACAGCCCTCTCATCTCGGCCGCAGCCAAGACGGACAGGGCACCGAGCCTCGCTACTCTTCCACCAATCGCCTGCCCGCTCCCCCAGTATAGTCCTGTCTCTCCACCACCGCAGCCATGTAGCTGCCTCGCCGCCCGCTCAAGCCTGCTACTTGGCAGCAGCGCCGTCGCAATCGTTGCCCGGACTCCCGCATCTCGTTTCACACCCCCCGGCCGTCCGGCTATATCGGATTCGCCTTGGCTCAGTACAACCCGGCGTGCTCCATGCCAATCCTCCTCATGTATATATATACCAAGCCATGCCAACGAAGCTTGGGTTTTCTTAGCCAGCAACCACCAGCCTTCTCTCCTTCGTCCCTCCTCAGCCCGGCATTGACTGCCCGCCTTCGTTCTTTCAGCCAGCCAATCCAACTTCTCCGCAGCTCCCCTCTTTTTTCTTCCCGCAGCAAAAATGGTCCACATCAACAACGCCCTCGCGGGCATCATCATGGGCGCTGGCGTCTCCATGGTTGCCGCTGCTCCTGCCGCTGCTCCCGCGCCCACCGCTGCCCCGCGTCTTGAGGACGCCCAGATTGGCAAGCGTGCGTCTGCTTGCACCTTCACCGACGCTTCCGCAGCCAGCAAGTCCAAGGCGTCCTGCTCCACCATCATCCTGAGCGACATCACCGTCCCTGCCGGCGAGACCCTGGATATGACTGACCTCAACGACAACACCTACGTAAGACTTGCCCCTGCTGCACTTGCCTCTCCTATGGGATATGCGTACTCACGGCTTTCTGCAGGTCGAGTTCCAGGGCACGACCACTTTCGAGTACGACGAGTGGGAGGGCCCCCTTGTCTCCTTCTCCGGCACTGGCATCACGATCACTGGAGCTTCTGGCCACGTCTTGGACGGCAATGGCGCCAAATGGTTCGTCTCCCCTCTAGAGTTGTAAAAAAAAAACGGCAGTGCTGACATGGTTCCTTACTCCAGGTGGGACGGCGAGGGCTCCAACGGCGGCGTCACCAAGCCCAAGTTCTTCTACGCCCACTCGCTCAAGCAGTCGACCATCAAGGGCCTCAACATCAAGAACACGCCCGTGCAGTGCATGTCGATCAACAGCGCCGAGGACCTGACGGTCTCGGACGTGACGATCGACAACAGCGACGGCGACGCCACCAACTCGGACGGCGACGCGCTGGGCCACAACACCGACGCCTTCGACGTGGGCTCCTCGACGGGCGTCACCATCTCGGGCGCCACCGTCTACAACCAGGACGACTGCATGGCCGTCAACTCGGGCGAGAACATCATCTTCACCGGCGGCACCTGCTCGGGCGGCCACGGCCTGTCCATCGGCTCCGTCGGCGGGCGCTCCGACAACACGGTCAAGAACGTCACGATCGAGTCGTCGACGGTCAAGAACTCGCAGAACGGCGTGCGCATCAAGACCGTCTACGACGCCACCGGCGAGGTCTCGGGCGTCACCTACAAGGACATCACCCTCTCGGGCATCACCAAGTACGGCATTGTCATCGAGCAGGACTACGAGAACGGCTCGCCCACCGGTGACCCCACCACCGGCGTCCCCATCACCGATCTCACCGTCTCTGGCGTCAAGGGTACTGTCGAGAGCGATGCGACCGACATCTACATCCTCTGCGGTTCCGGCTCGTGCTCCGACTGGACCTGGGAGAGCGTCTCGGTTACCGGTGGTAAAAGCAGCTCCAAGTGCGAGAACATCCCTAGCGGTGCTTCTTGCTGAGTGGAGAGTCGGCGTCGTCGCGTGCGCTGGCGGATTCCTCCTTGGTTTTGCTGGCTAAGGCGCCGTGCGGCAGAGCGCTTGAGTTAAATGTAAGGGCTGTCAGAGCAGGGCTTTGTTTTTGGTCTGTAAAAACTTGTCAATTTCTTCTTCTTTAGTGAAATATTACTTGGACTGCTCAAGACCTTTTGTGCCATTCCAGTTTGCGAAATTGTGACGCAATCAGTGACGAGAAATTTGAACTAATTGGGCAGGAGATAGCTGAAAATTGATGGAAAGAAACAGGACATCAACGAGAAGAGAAAAATAATACTTCAGCTCCGGACGTATGCACAGCTCCTGCTGTTGGAACTTCCTCTGCCGATACGCAATTCCGGAGACCACCATCGATCTCGTCCAGGGATACGGTACGACTCATAATCGGCTGCCTTACAGCACCGTATCCGGGGACCACCGCGTCGGAAGCTTTGCACCGACAGGACCGGAAATGAGAAAGGACGCCGTATAAACTATCCGGCTTGGCTATGACAGGAGGACAAGACTTCTCGTGATGAAATACGCATGGGAGACGTCGTTAAGCTTGTCAAGGCCGAAAGTGGCTATAGCGGTTGTGCAGAATACGTATCGCTGAGGGTGAAGTGGGCAGTCCAGGTTCTCCGTTCCGTTTGAGTGGGAGGGGCGGAAGCGTCGAGGTTGCGATAAGCTTACTCGAATTTGACAACTCGATTAAGTTTGTCTCTTTCGAGTAGGTCGAGAGAAGTATGTCCGACGTTGCGGCAGTGTGGAGCCGTCATGACGCGCCGGCAGTTTGTTTAAGTGCCGTGCGTTTGGTTAACGTTTTAGGTTACATGAGGGTCCCAAACCTGGCACACTGGCTTCAATTAGCGCCGAGTTTAAAAACGAGGAGGTCATTGCTTTCAGTCGTGAAAATAGGGATGGATGAGCACTGAAAGCGGGATAGGTTGATTCGGACTATAAAACATTCAAGACCTCCTCCTGCTGTTGTTAGCCTCTCTCAACGTTTCCCACGCGGCTCCTCGCTACTAAGAAGAATGAGTCTCCAATAGTTCGCTCAAGTCGACGAGATGGCCTTCTTCTGCATCGTTTGCTTGAACACTTGCAGAGCAAGTTCCGGCTCTGCGATGCGTTAGCCAGGGCTCTTTACATGGACGTCTTGGTTTGGACTTACGGTAGTACGGAACCTCGTGGCCGGCCTCGTAGACGCGCAGGAACGAGAAGTTATCGACAGTCTTGAACGTTCCGCCCTCGACGCCGTTGACAGTGTAGGGCTTGAGCGAAGCGGCCTGGAACTGGGACTTGCCATCGAATGTGACCTGGTTTGCGACGTCGTAGTTGCCCATCCAGTTGCAGATCCAATCTGCGTCGCCAGCCCAGACGAGGGTGGTCAGGCCGGATTGGACGACAGAGCTGAGCTCGGGAAGGAAGGAGCGAGGATCTTTAAATTGTTAGCAACTGTCCGCAGCATATGGCAATTTCGTGCTGAGAATGCCTCTGGCTACGCTTGATATCTATAGCATTCAGGGATTGGACGCAATTGGGACGGCTTACTGTCACCAGTGCTCGAGAACTTCGTGTAGGGCGCGGTGGGGCACTCTTTGTAGGTAGTCTGGGCACCGATAGCCTTCACGACGTCGTCGCGAGCCAGGTAGTCGGCGTAGGTCTCCGGCGGGTCGGTAACGCTGGACGAGATGCGGACATCGTAGACATTGAAGTCGGCCTCTTCGCTGATAGGGCCCTCAATGTTGTTGTAGCACTTGGTGTCGGCGTTGATGCAGGCCTTGTTGCTGCCAGAGCTTTCGCAGCTTTGGATGGCAGGCAGGCAAGTGTTCTCGTAGGCGCTGTAGTACGAGGTAGCCTCGCTGGCGGTGAGGATCTGCTTGTAGGTGTTGTTGACACTGTAGTCGATGTAGGCCTTCTCCTGGATCTCGGCATCGATCCACCCGTTGTTTACGCCAAGAGCAACAAGGTTGATCTTCTGGCCATCAACGGTGCCGTTGGCAATGCCCTCGTTCTGGTCCTGGATGTACGAAGCAAACTCAGGGCCGTAGTGACCACCGTACTGGGGAGGGTGGTCAGTAAGTATCAGAGGAACTGCGCGATTCGGAACGTCGGCTTACGGATTCGGTAAAGATACCGAAGTCCCTGCTCTCGTACTGCGGGAACTGCTCGAAGAAGGCTTGGAGGAGCTTCCACACGAACGGAGCCGCGGTGTAGGTGGAAGTCACGGAGTCTGTTCCGTAAGAGAAGCCAACGCCGATCGGCTGGTCGATGTAGAGCACTTGCTAACGTTAACAGGAAACTCCGATGAGACAATCACGTGACGTATACGTACTGTTTGCGTACGTGTTCCAGCTGTGCTCGTTCAGCGACGGCTCATCGGAGCCGTTGACGAAATGGCACGGGCCGTTTTCCTGGAACAAGCCAATCATGCTGCTGCATCCCGGGCCACCGTTGAACCTGTTGGAGTTTGATCAGCCCAGTTTGCGGTTTCGAAACAGGGAGATCTTGGCGTCAGACCATGCGGCGAGAGGCGCGGTGGTGGGGGCGTTGCGTGCCTCGAAGAACCAGAACCTGCATGTTTCTTCAGTGTTTCAGAGCGTTTGACAGGGGACGATGGATGCGTACCACATGTTCATGTTGGATCCCACGCTGAGGTAGCCGCTGTACTGGTTGACGCCGGGAGTAGTCTCACAGATTCCGCTGTTGTTGACAAACTCCAGCTTGGCGCCAGTGGCGGCGTGCTCGAAGACATTGTAGGTGACGCCGTTCTTCTCAACGGTGGACCGCTTGTTCTTCTCGCCGGAGAAGGGAGCGCCCAGGACCACGTTGGCGGCGGCGAGGACAGAAGCCAGCACAGCAAAAGAGGGAGACCGCATGGTGCACGAGGAACGAAGTCAAGCAAGCGCGCGGGGGCGCAGCGAGGAGGGCGGGCATGGTGGTATTTATGGGCCGACTAGAGCGGGCGCGAGGCATGATGTGCTGTATAGTGTCCTAGGCCTGACCAAGCAGGTGTTCGGATTCCGACAGGGAGGCAACTTCTGGAAGACGCTGAAGGCGCAAACAAGGCCGCGGGCGTTTACATTAAGGCGAGGGCCAAGGAGCGAATGGGAGGCTTCGCGCGGCCAAGCACTGTCTACAAGACGCGGCGGCGGTGCCGGGTACCTGCGCGCCAAGCCGGAGGAGCAGCGGGGGCGCCAATGAGGGCGAATTGGTCTGGCTGGTCGCGCGCGAAGAGTCGGCGCTTTCGCCGGCGCAGGCGTTGCAGGATAAGAAGGCGCGCCTGCCCGCCAGAGATAGGCAGTGCCACTAGCGCCAGCACCTGCTGCTTCCAGCCTAGCGCCGCTCGTGTTGCCCCCGCACGTGAGTTGCCCTCCCGAGCTTCTCCCTCGGGCGCGTGCTGCACAGCGACACCGCGAGTCTGCTCTCCAGACCTGCCTCTGCGGGGCACGCGCCTGCCTGCTTGCTCAAGCCTCGTGCGCGCTGCCGGTGCAATCCACTTGCGCCTCTGCATCGGCCTTTCCCTTTCTGTCCCTGCCGCCCGCCCAAAGCCCGCCGCACCTCGAAGGAACTCGCCCTCATGTCTGCCTTCAGCGTGTCCCGCGCGCACATTCCTTGGGTTCGGCTGTCCGGTTCTGGCATCCAACGGTCGACGTTCCTCGTGGCTTTTGTGGCTGGATGACACGAGCGCGGGAGGCGCCGCCGTGCCGACTTCCAAGCAACCGTCATCAGAACACTATCCCATCCGCACGCGAGACCGTCGACCCAGACAGCAAGAATTTCGACATGGAAGGCGGTTAGGCTGCCAGCATGAAGTCCAAGCTCTTCTCCCCACCTGCTCCATTGCTTTGCCCTCTCCTCAGCCGCGCCCCCCAACCGCGACAACCTTCTCTCCATGCTCCTATTTTCCTTCCGCTCCTACTGTCTTCGTCACCCAAGTCAGGCCAGCGCCGCTTCCCAACGGCATAAGCAAAGACGGGCGCCCCCGATGCGACGCTTGAGCGCCGCCCAACAATCCTGCTCTTGACCGAAGGAAGACACCTGCACTGCAGTCTTCCTGCTGGACGCGGGGAAACCTTGACGCACTCGTCCGCATGACAAGAATGCATCTCTTGACCTTTTCCAAACTTGATGGACACCCCGCTCTGTATGTAAGTTCTATGCCGGAGACGGGCGGCCTAGCAGGATCACGATCGGCTCCGTGCCGTGCCTCTCGGCTTGCCGACACCCGGTGGCCTGGCGCCGGCGGTGCACGGCAGGCTGCACCGTTGCACCCCGAAAATAACCTTCCTTTAGAGTGTGCCACGCGTCAGACGCCGGGGATCCGGGTTCTTTCCAGATGTACGACTCTCTGAATTTCATGTCACGCGAGCTGCTCGCTCTTGAACGTCAGGAGATCAAACCGTGTAGGTTGCCGTCAGCTTCCGGGCCGGTCTTGCTTCTTGGGCTTGTTAGCATGCGTTTGCCAACGTTCCAGCCTACAGAGTGGCGGTGTCAACATCGTCCAAGGACAAAGCCTGGCAGGGATACCCCAAAATAGAACCGTCAGTCGAGCAAGCCTTTCGGAGGACAAGTCCAGAAAGAGTATGTGTTTGCTTCAAGCTTCTGCTCTACTGCAGAGAGCACCACGGTTCGCTGACATAGCTGCGGCTTGCCCGGCCCAACAATATGGATGTCAGCAGCCTATTCTACAGTTTGCGTAAAGCTTTGAATCACCAAGGCACAACCCGGTGGAATGAGCATGGAGACTGCACCGTCAGCTCGAAGCCGGAGGGATCGTCTCTGCAGATTGATCCTTCCGGGCTTTACTTCTGACAGACAGGCAGCAGACGAGCAGACAGTCCCCGGAAATCCCAGGAACCTCACCTCAGCCGCTTCGGTAATCCATGTGGTCGGCTCCTCGATCCCCGAACATATAAATTGCAGCTCGGCCGAGGTTGCCCGTCATCGAGACTTCTGGGTTGCAGCCGTGGCCGCATAGCCGAGTCTGGGGGTTTTCGGTTGGTTGACGGGCTCGGGCTGCCCGACCGCGCAGCTGAGCTCTTCCCTGTCGACCAGCACTAGCGAGAAGATGCTCACTCAGCATCTACCGTGCCAGCGCAAACCGGCGCCGCTGTTGGCCTCGGCGCGCGGGAAGATCGCCGGTACCGCTGCCGGTTCCAGGCGACAGCCTTACCGGGACTTTGCTTCTCATCGTCAGACGTCAACTGATCGCCCTGCCGCATCACGAATGCGGTTACTTAGCCGCTGCTTACCCCAGAGCTCCTCCGGAGAATTTGAGGGGCCGCTTCACGACTCGCGGCGCCATTTCTGTCTTCACTCCACTTCGCGCTCTGCAGGATCGCTTGTCAACTGACGCTGCGCGCCTGCCGTGTAATCATGACCGGCCTAGAGGACGACACAGCCCGCCTCGAACAAGCGTGGCGTCTGACGCGTTTCCCCTCCTGGTCGCCACGCCCCGCTTGGCGGTGCAGATCTGGATTGCCCTATGCAGCCAAGGGAGCCAGCCACGCTTGCGTTGGCAGGGGGCTGCCCTCTCGCAACGCAATCCGAGTACGGTCCTCTGCTCTGCCTTGACTACTCGCAATCCTCGAGATCAGGTGTATCATGGATACTGCATGAAGCTATGGGACTAAGAAGACACCTCCACCCTCGCAGTATGCGGAGCCGAACTTTCTGTCGCCGACTCGCCGACTGCCGCGGTCTGCCGCGCTCGACGAGGCTCAAGACGGGTTGAATAGAATATATATGAGATAGACTTCTTGTCTCAGTTTTGGTTGCCTCATCCTGCATTCGCCGCAGCACTTTCTTTTCTCTTGACGCACCGGGTGACCTGTTTACCTGATCGGCTTTGTACTCATTTATCTCGTCGATCTCGAACAGATCACTTGAGTCGTTGCGGATCCCTCTTTAAGGAGCTCTCTTGTTCCCTCTTCTACGAGCCCATCTCACTTGTCTTAATCTCAACCCAACGTCTGTTGCTGCCCTGTCCAACATGGTGCGGTTAACCCAATTGCTCCCGACGGCCGGGTTGCTGGTTGCAGCTGTCAGCGCTGCTCCCGCAGCTGCGGACTCGACCATAAGCTTACCGTCAAACTTTAATGCGGCAACCGCTTCGCTAGGCGACTTCGCTAAGCATGCTCTCGACACTAGCAAGCTTGGGCTGAATGGAGCGGGGACCTGCACACCGGACAAGGTTGTTGTTCGGAAGGAGTGGTAAGCCTCTGATGTTGTTTTGTTATCCAGTCTATACTTCAATTTACTGCTGTCTACTTTCTGTCAAGCTTTTGTCCAAGTCTTATACCCAATACGACCATCGTTCCATCTCATGTACCATGCCTTCCCTTCTTTCTGTATCTCAACCACCTCATAAGGTCTCGCTTGCGTTGCATAATCCAAATGATAGCTGTCTGCTGTGTGGACTTGGAGTATGCATCCGCAGGCAAGAGACATTGCAGAGATGGCCTTTACCCACCTCCACGAGTGCTTTACAGCATGAAATATTCCAACGCATTCTTTGTTTAAACACAGCTAACACATGCTTCCAGG
The DNA here is from genome assembly GCA_037356115.1 of Neofusicoccum sp. Z2. NCBI lineage: Eukaryota > Fungi > Ascomycota > Dothideomycetes > Botryosphaeriales > Botryosphaeriaceae > Neofusicoccum > Neofusicoccum sp. Z2. Next base: position 250,242 of record JBAWJY010000004.1, read on the forward strand.
GGTGACTTGAGCGCACAGGAGCGCATCGACTACACCAATGCCGTCCTCTGCCTACAAAGCAAGGAGGCACGGACACCGTCCCACCTTGCTCCCGGCGCAAAGACTCATTTCGACGACTGGATTGTGGCGCACATCAACCAAACCTTCTTCGTCCACTACAGCGTAAGCATCCCACGAAAAGAAGCTCTCCTCCCTACACGCTTCGTACTCACAAGCAATCCACAGGCCACATTTCTGGGCTGGCACCGCTGGTATATCTGGGAATACGAGCAGGCCCTCCGGAACGAATGCGGCTACACCGGCTTCCAGCCCTACTGGGACTGGACCAAGACTGCCGAAACTGGCCTCGAGAACTCCCCCCTCTTCGACGGCAGCGAGACTTCCATCTCCGGCAACGGCAAGCACGAAAGCGAGTCTGGCGACATCGTCATCGACCTCGGCGGCAACCCCGTCCTGCTTGCGCCCGGCACGGGCGGCGGGTGCGTCGAGAGCGGCCCGTTCAAGGACTACACGGTCAATTTGGGCCCGGTCTCACTTTCGCTGCTAAACGGTTCATCGATCGGTTGGGCCGTGACGACGAATAACACGGCAGACGACTTCAGCTGGAATCCGAGGTGCATGAAGAGGGATTTGAGTGATCATGTCAACCAGAGGCATGCGAATGAAACGGGCGTGTTGTATGCGCTCAGGAAGCCGCAGGATGTGTATGACTTCCAGATGACGGTGCAGGCGTATCCGGGGAGCGGTGAGATTGGCATCCACGGCGGTGGTCACTACTCCATCGGTAAGTCAGAAATCGCTACCAGCCCAAATAACCCTTACTCGGCTTGCCGCCAAGAGAACGAAGAGACTGACTTGGGTTCTGCAGGTGGCGATCCTGGCCGCGACTTCTACGTCTCACCCGGAGACCCGGCCTTCTACTTCCACCATGCCATGATCGATCGCGTATGGTGGCTGTGGCAGATGCAGAACCCGGCAGAGCGCACCCAGGGCCCCAAGGCGCTCATGGGCACCGGCACTCTGCTCAACAGCCCGCCCAGCCCGAACGTCACGTACGAGGATACGATGAACCTTGGCTTCGTCACGGACACGATCCTCCAGGTCAAGGATGTGATGAGTACGACTGCGGGACCCTTCTGCTACGTGTATGAATGAGCAGCTGCGGTGCGTAGGTGTAGGGCAGGTGTTCCGGGTTGTTTTATTTGTCGATAGAAGAGGATTTACTTTCTCTTCGGTATCGTCCATGCTAATTTTTATTGTCTTCTTTCGGGCCTCTTCGGGGTCTGACCAGCACCGCCTGGTCCCTTCGCTTTTTGCATGAGCATGACGCTTTCGGAGATAGGGGATGTATTACGAAATTGTATAATCTGATACCATCAGACTGGAACGTAAGGAGCTGCAAATGTTTATAAAGGCAGGAGTCACATTCACTAGAATGTTACGAGATTCATGTCAGCAACAATATTGTACATGCATCAACGACATGAGCGAGAGCTTTTGGAATCCCAGAAACGCTATGAGAACACCATAGAATGCTTCAACTCAGCGCATGCGAGCTCCTGTAGCCTTGATATTGCTATCTTTGCGACCCGCCCTGCAGTTCACCCAAGCGCCACCACTGGAGCAGGGGTGATGAATTCGTTGACTTGGTTGTATAAGCTCGAATTTCCGACCTGATTCTCTAATCTCTTCCCGTCCCAAGTTTCAATCGACGTAGGGCGTGCCTAATGCGGCATCGCCATAACGGAAACAACCAGTCTGTAGGACGCCTACTTATCAACATCCGAAACAACGCTCTAAACTCTAACCTTGGTGTTCCCATACGCTCTGAGTCACCCTGAACCAACCCCGTACTGCCGAATTGGGTATATCAACTCCTTGATTCCATTTTACCGGTTGTTCCCCGTGGATCCTCCAGGAAGACCTAGCTGGCCTGTAAACTCTGGAAGTTTCGACCTCCTCTTTGGAGATAGGTAGTGATTCCTCTTCCAAGTCTAGACGCAGGGCTCCAGACGTAGTTCCGATGGCCGTCCATCAGAGCCAACTCCTCATTTCCACGATCAAGCTTGTGTAGGAAAGCCAACGCGCCCTGACGGCGGGATCAGAATGGCTTAGCAACTTTCCTGCTCTCCGTCAAGCCCGTCTTTGGGTCCCTGAACTCCTTCCAGCTGATGGGATACATCTGATTCTCAGCCTCGCTCTTAGCCATAACGACGCCAAGCTCGTTCGTAGCCGTGGAGAGGTAATAATTCGACTGATCACCCAAGGAGATCTATCTCCAATAGTCAGCAACCCATTCCAAACGAGAAAAAAAAACCCCCCCCCCCCCCCCATCCCTCTCCCAAAACCAAAAAAAAGAAAAACTCACCACCACCCCCCTCACAACATCCCCCACCCTAAACATCTCCCCAATCCTCACCCTATCCTTCTCCGTCGCCCTCACATCCTCCCTCCTAATCACCCCCTGAAACCCCTCCCGACACACCGTCTCCCCCACCACCAGTATCTCCACCGTCGCCTGCCGCGGCGTCAACCGCGTCACCCGCGCCAGCACCACCGAGTCGACCTCGGGCAGGATATTCGAGGCCCCGATGCTGGCGTACGCGGAGCCGGACGAGGCGGTGGGGCGGGCGACGGAGAGGGCGGGCAGGGCGGTCGACGACGCGCCGCGCTTGTGCGGCGACTTGGTCGAGCTGACGGGGCCGAGCAAAGAGGCGCAGAGCTGCGCGTCTTGGATGTGGATGCCTGGGCCGGGCGCGTAGTTGGCGGCGGGGCCGAGGGGTTGGCCGGGGAGCGCGAGGGCGGGGAGGAGGGTCATTGTGGTAGGGTGGTGGTGTGTTTGGCGGCAGTGAGCTTTGTTGGACGCGGAGATGGCGGTGGTGCGTGGGTGGGCCAATTGGAATGGGTCCTGAAATTTTTGGTCACGTGGAGAGTGATGGTGTTAAGGCTTATCGCCGGATGACGTCTGTTAGCGCCGCGAAGCTTCGGCCAAGCCCCCCCTCCCCGCTTCGCGGCTCGCGATGCTCTCCGCCCGAACTTGCGCGGTTGCTGTCGTCGTTATCCTGATGAGCTTTCTCGCGACTGTGCTGAAGAGAGCACCGTACCAATCATCCGTTCGAGTCAATTCGAGAGTCAGTCCGGACCATATGCAAAGTGCAATTCGAGCTCGTGCTGACGGATGTGTAGCTGTCCACCGCACGCGCCATGCATATCCAATCGATTCCGATGTGTAGGTACCTGCTGCCGACCACCAAGGTGCTCGGACTAACATCTTACTAGGGGAGGGGAGCGGCAACAACTATGCCTACCTCGTGTCCGACGACAAGACCAAAGAAGCCGTTATCATCGACCCCGCGAACCCTCCAGAGTAGGTCCCAATCGGCTTTCGAAATAAGCAATCGCTGATTGGATTTCCCCAGAGTGCTTCCCGTCCTCAAGGAGCAGACGTCCAGCGGGGCCATCAAGCTCTCGAAAATCATCAACACCCACCACCACCACGATCATGCCGGCGGCAACGGCGAAATCCTGAAGCACTTCAAGCTTCCCATCGTCGGCGGTAAGGATTGCGCACACAAGACGACGACACCGGCCCACAAGGAGACGTTTACGGTGGGCGATGGTATTAAGGTCACCGCTCTGCACACGCCGTGCCACACGCAGGACAGCATCTGCTACTTTTTCGAGGATGGCAGCGACAAGGCTGTCTTCACCGGCGACACTCTGTTCATCGGCGGCTGTGGACGCTTTTTCGAGGGCACTGCTGCAGAGATGCACAAGGCCCTGAACGAGACTCTTGCTGCGCTTCCCGATGATACCAAGGTCTTCCCTGGCCATGAGTACACGAAGGGTAACGTTGCATTTGCCAAGAAGGTCAATCAGAACGAGGCCATACAGAAGCTGGACACGTTCTCGCAGCAGAACAAGCAGACCCAGGGCAAGTTTACGATTGGGGATGAGAAGCAGCATAACGTCTTCATGAGAGTCACGGTGAGTCCTGCACCCCATGCAGCATGCGGACGGGAAACTAATTGCACCAGGACCCCGAGATCCAGAAGGCTGTTGGCAAGACTGACCCAATTGAAGTCATGACCGTCCTTCGTGAGATGAAGAACAAGTCGTAATCCAGCTCTATCGCAATATAACAAGAGATGATATGAGGATTATGTTTCTTCCGTAGAGATCAGCTGCTTGCCAAATATCTGATGTGAACCTGATCTTAACGCTCAAATGCTCCTGAAATTCAGACCCGCAACGCCGACGCAATGCTCTCACCGATTAGGCACATCTCTCTAGTACAGCCCAAACTTATTCCACCATGAATACAGCAGAACAGCCACCACACTCGTCGCAGCATAAGCCAGCTGCATCTCCACCACCGTCCACACCCACAGCGTCCCTACCGGCGGCGCCCTCTTCATGACCGCATAATACCCAAACATATTTCCCATGTACACGCAATAACACCCGGCCGCCACAGCCGTCAGCCAAAACAACACCTGCCTCGCCCTCGGAAAGCGCATAGCCGTCCTCGTCTTGGACATATACACCGTCAACCACAGGATCGGCGCCACCTGCGCCGTCCTCGGCCAGATCTCCCGCCACTCAATATCCTCCCGATACTGATTATGCACCAACACGTCCAACGTAAAATGCAGCACCGTCAACGTAAACCCGTACAGCAGCGCCTCGGCCGCGGGCCCGAAATCCTCGTCGCCGGTGACGCGCATCCCGTCGGGGAACTCGACCTCCTCGCCCTCCAGGCTCGACACGGGCTTCCCGCTCTTGTGCAGCTCGCGCATGCGCTCTTCGGCGAGCTCGTAGAGGGTTTTGCCCTGTGGGCCGCTGGCGAAGTCGGGTAGGGCCATGGGGATGCCGAGGTCGTTTTCGGTCATGGCGGAGTCGTCGGCGGCGCCGTTCTTCGAGAAGTCGAGCTTGGTGGTTTTGGCGGTGCTGGCGCTGGGTTTCTTGGTTTTGGCGGAGGAGAGAGGCGTGCCGGCGGCGCGGGCGGCGGCGCGGCGTTCTTTGCGGTTGCGGGGTTCGGGTTGCGAGTCGGCCATTGGGGACGGGGGTTGTTTGGTTGGGAGGGAGGGCTTGTTTTTCGAGGGGAGTTGGAGGGGTTTGCTTGCGGGTGTGGTGTGCAGGTGGCAAGTTTAGAGAGACAGACGCAGCTGGAGCTGGCTGCTGGGTATACGAGCTCCGCGGCCGCTCAGCCGCGATTGGCGCGCCCGACGATCTGCTCGGTGCCGACGTCAGGGTCCACACAGCTACTAGCTCTTCTCCCTTTCAGCCGCCGGGGAAAGGCACGAAGGAGCCAGAGCTCCCAAGCTAGCTCTCGCCAAGAAATAATGAAGGTCCTCACCACCAACACCGCCCTCCTTTTCCCGCCCGCCATTGAGCGCTGAGAGCTTAGCCGCCCGCACAGTTGCCCCGCGTCGTCGCCATGTCCTGGCTCACCTGGGCCGCGATCCCCGTCCTCGTCGCCGCGCTGTGGCTGTACACGGCGCAGATGGGCCGGTCGCTGCCCACGCTCGAGGGCAAGCGCATCGCCCTGCTGATCGCGCACCCGGACGACGAGGCCATGTTCTTCGCGCCGACGCTGCAGGCGCTGACACGGCCGGAGCTGGGGAACCATCTGAAGATCCTCTGTCTGTCGAGCGGTGAGTTGCTCCCACAGCTCCCTTTGCTTGCCAGCCATTGAATCTGACGCCGTGGACCGCAGGCGACGCAGACGGCCTGGGCGAGACGAGGAAGCAGGAGCTGCTGAAGAGCGGCATGATGCTAGGCCTACGGAGCGAGGACGACATGCTCGTCATCGAAGACAGGTACCACCACCACCACCACCACCATTACCACCGCCAATCCCTAACAACCCATTCAAAAACACAGCAACTTCCCAGACTCGATGAACGCAACCTGGTCCCCCCGCCTCCTCACCACCCTCCTCACCAAAGCCTTCGCCCCAAAAATCTCCACCACGCCCCCCACCCAACCCCCCACCGCCACCATCGACGTCCTCATCACCTTCGACGCCCACGGTGTCTCCAACCACCCCAACCACCGCTCCCTCTACCACGGCGCGCACGCCTTCCTCAAGGCGCTGATGCACCGCCACGCCGGCTGGGAGTGCCCGGTCAAGCTGTACACGCTGACGACGGTGAACGTGGCGCGCAAGTATGCGAGCGTGCTGGATGCGCCGATGACGGTTGTGAGTATTTTGCTGGGGAGGAAAGAGGTGGGTGGGTTTCCGACGCCGTTGATGTTTGTGAGTGGGCCCGGGGAGGTGCGGAGGGCGCAGGGGGCGATGACGAGGGCGCATAGGAGTCAGATGGTGTGGTTTCGGTGGGGGTGGATTGGGATTGGGAGGTATATGGCGGTTAATGATTTGAAGAAGGAGAAGGTTCTGTGAGTGTTGGTTGTGCCGGGAAAGCGAGAGCATTCGGGCGCGTGGGAAACAGAAATGAAAGACTTCTCGACGGGGAGCAAGCAGTCATCCGCGTTCAAGTTTGCGCTGAGGCGTTGGCCCTCCGTATCCGGATATATGCTTCAACTTCATATGCAGTGCTGTTGCAATGCTATGTGATCTGGCCACGCACGTGAACTTGCAGGGACACTCCCGCAAGGTCCAGCTTGTATTGCAGTGCATTCAAACATACCATTCCATAGAGGGAAGAAAAATAAGAAGTATTAAGATGCAATTACTATTTTCCGTGTCATATAACTTCTAGCCTATGTATATACTGAGCATGCATTAAACTCCTGACGCGCCATTATACGTTGCTCTAACCCTTGAAACTCAAAGCATTTACGCAGTAATGGCCTGCGGATTCCAGAAGACACCCTTCGGATCAACCTCCTTCTTAATACCCGCCAGCTTCTGAACCAACGCATCTCCGTAGTACAACGAATGCGCATCCTGCGCGGACAGAGAGGGATCAACGTAGTTCAGGTACGCGCCGAACGCCGCACTGGGCATCTTATCCGTCATGGCCGTGTTGAGGCCGTCCAGCCACTGGATGGAGCTACTCGGCAGCGTCGAGTCCGCCGACGTGAAGATGTAGTGCTGGGCGACCCAGAGGGAAGAGCGGTCGCTGTAGGCGGCGAATTCGGTGCCCTTGGTGTTGATCTGCGAGTCGGGGCCGCCGTACAGGTTGACGATGGAGTACCAGGAGGCGGGGGCGGTCTTGCCCTGCTGAATCATGTAGCCGAAGTAGGCCTGCAGCTGGTCGGCCGTCAGCGGCGCCGCCTCGGGCACGGTGACGGACTTGGCGAAGAAGTTGTCGTGCGCGTCGTAGCCGGTCTTGGGCGTCGTGAGCGAGTTCTCGTTGCTGAGCTTGATGAGGAAGTCGATCCATGCGAGGGACTCGACCGTCGAGGTGCTGGGGGTGGGCAGGCCGCGCAGCAGCTCCGGCGCGATCTTGCTGTTGAAGTCGCTCAGGCTGCCGAGGTAGGAGCCGCTGAGGCTGAAGCCGGAGCCGTCCATGTACATGCCCATACCGCCGATGTTGCGGTCGATGACGGAGGCGTTCTGTGCGACGTCTTGGATGTGCTGGAAGTAGCTGGCGGTCTTGGTGGCGTCGTCCCACATTCCGGGGAGGCTGTAGGCGAAGTAGACGACACTGGAGGGTGCCTCGTGGGTTTGGAGGTAGAACGAAGTGACGATACCAAAAGAATCGGCGGCGCCACGAAGAGCCTAGGTATGCTTGTTAGTATGGTTTTTCCATGCTAGTAGCCGGTTTGGGTGGAAGTGTATATGGAGCTGAAGCATTCATCCGGATGTGAGAGCGTAGTCATAGTTACGATCTTCACGTCAGATGATTGGTTGCTGTTGCAAGCCCATGCAAACCAGCTTTGTAGGAGCGGAAAACTTACATAGTAAACGTCCGGATACTCGGTCTCAGTAGCATGCACAGCACTGCCGTTCGCAAGCACAACATCAAGTCCAACAATCTGATCCATAGCCAGGCCCCAAGTACGGGAAGCGTAGCCATATCCACCGTGCGTGAAGTGTCCGCCAATGCCGACGCCCGGGCAAGTGCCGTGAGAAAGAGCACGCTTGCCCTGGTCGTAGATGGTCTGGGCCAGATTGCCCAGCCTCAAGCCGCCACCGACCTTGGCAATGCCGTTGGCGTCAAGAGAAACATCCTGGAACTCCTGAAGGTTGATGATCATGCTACCATCCTCGCCGCCGGAACTAAAGGAAGCGTAGGAGTGACCACCGCTCTTAGCTTGCACCTTGACGCCATTCTGAGAAGCGCAGACAACCGCGTCGGAAATGTGCTGGACGGTGGTGGGGATGACAATGACAGCAGGGGTGTAGGGCAGGCGCAGGTTGTAAGGCTTTGCAAGAGTCGAGAAATCCGCGTCGGAAGTCAGCTTGATGGGGACGTCCTTCTCCCCCAAGCAGTCCGCCAGTGTCGAGGATGCACCAGTGGTTGGCGTCGATGCAGGCGTGGACGAAGTTGGCGAGGAGGTGGTACTGCTGCCTGAGGTACCGCAAGTGCCGGCGCTGGACTGGCAGCCGGTGCCGCAGTAGGAAGTGCCTGTGCCACACCAGCCCCATTGCGAGCAACACGAGCCGTATGACGAGCCCTGGCACGTGTAGCCGGTAGTACCGCCACACGAGCCGTCAGGAGTGACTGTGAGGGCGCGGGGAACATTCGCAGCGGGCGCGGGGGCTGCGAGAGCGGCGCCGGCGAAGGCGCCGACGGCAAGTAACGACTTGATCATGGTTGTGGGAAACGGCAGAGAGAAGCGAGTGACGAGGAGCGAGATGCCAATGCAGGATCAGAAGGATGCTGGCAGGTCTTGTGTGAAGACGGCGGCAGGGAAAGGCAACCAGCAATATACTTGAAGGCAGGCCGGGGCGGACGGCAAAGTTACATCGAGTCGGGACCTCAGCTGGCGGCGCACGTTGAGATCTCCCCGCTCGAGCCGCATGCTTCTTAACTGAATACGACGGCACAGGTCCACAAGAGGCGGGAAGGAGGCGCGCGGCGGCCCAGCTGCTGCGGTCACACCTGCCGTCAGGATTCGAGCATGACACGAGTTCCCACGGCGGGATACAAGTCGTCGGTGGCTGAAGCCGCGGCCGGGCGCGGGACGGATTGCCATTGGCAGCGTACGGGAAGCCCTGGTCAGCGCGCGAAGGAGCGGAGATTTCGGCCGGTGCGTGGCTAAGGCTGAGATAGCCGGAGAGGCAAGGAGGCGCTTGCGGTCAGCCCGGCTTGTTCCCGGCCAGGCACCGCCGGCGTCACCGTCGGCCTCCAAAAATAGCCCCCCCAAACATTTCTGCCCGTCGCCCGCGTCGTCAGCTCCACAGTCACGGCCGTGGCTGCGCCGGACAGGCGCTCGGTCAACAGCGTTGCAACGCCATCGCGCTTTTCTCCCGCGAAGGAGCGCTGTCGAAGGCGCGGTGCCGGCAGACGGCGAGCCGTTACGTGCCGCAAAGCCAAGGATAGGAATTTACCATCACCCATGCGGAGATCAGGACCCCTGGCGCAGATCGCCTTGCGGTGCTGCGCCGGCAAAAGGGGAAACCCACGATGCTTTTCACTGCCGCCTTACCGTGAGGAAAGGAGGGGTTTGCCCGTTACGGCTCGCTGCGACTCGTGCAGAAAATGAAGGAGTATCTGTGCGCGACGTTGATGGCCTAGGGCTGGCCTTACCAATCCGGAATACGAGGCTTGGTACGGTTGGCAGAGCTTGGGAGAGCTGCTGGGGACTGCATTTGGACAAAGAGCGAATGACACCACGTCCGAACTCTCTCTCCGGCACTCAGTCTCCACCACGTACGCTGTGCTGACGGGCTGGCTTCCTTTCCAATGCACTGCCGCCCAAGACAACTTCTCCGCAGCTCTAGTCAGACGGAGTGAAATGGATCGACCGGATTGGTTGGCGACGATTCCCGGCGTTGTCCAGATATCAGTGGCTGGGGGACCTCATGCAAGATGCTTCAACATCCCGCCATCGAGCCATCGGAACCGGTATTCCTCACATTCATCGACATGAAAAACTCGGCTCGCTTTCAATCGGTTTCCTACTGGGCGCCATCGTGACGCCCAGCCGCCTGAATACTCTATACGTTGAACCTAAACGCCATCTGACATGCGATTCCCGCCTCTGCTGACACTCAACGCCAAACGCACTCGCTATGCCCCCGAAAAACAGTCCATGGCGCGTCCGATGCAATAGCCTCGTTATGTAACAGTCGCAACGCCTTCTGACTCAACCACATGCAAATGTAGCTGTAGGCGTCCTCAGTCCCGAACTCTCCCGCAACATGGGCTGAGAAATAGCGGTCTTGTCGGGGCCGGTGATCGTCTGGCCCTTCCGGACTGCAAACTGCGACGACCGCTTGTGCGCGGGGTTCGGGTTCTGCGGGTCGTAATGTTAATTAGAGCTTCACGAGCGCCACAGAATGCTGAAGGCTGCTTACATAGTACTCATCCACGATGGGGTGGATCATGACCGTTTGCTTGTGAATGGTCACCGTCGAGTTGGTGGGAACGGTAACCCAGTTGTCTGGATCCTCTGTTAGTTGATGCTCATCTCGGTGCGATCGACTGGCCTGCTTACCGCGCTCGAAAGTCAGTGGCTCGCTTGCGACAAGAACAATGTCGGCGCCCTTGTCTTTCCGCTCCATTTTGTAGTCCTTCTTGTCGCCGTCGACGTTGCTGCACCCCTGCTCCTTCCAGCTCGTCCCCGAGGAGAAAAAGAGACTGGCCGCCTCATCCGTCATGCTGCTCACATATCGCGTGCACACAACGCTGTGACCATCCGTAACCGCAAAGTTGAGCAAGCTCCGCGTATCCTCCTCCTTCACATCCGCCGGAACATCTTTCGTGAGCGCGTTGACCCGCTCGATCGTCTTCAGCATTGCCTTCCTCAGGACGGTATGTCCAAAGCCATTCTCTCCCACCTCGGTATTTGGCGAGTGGCCCATGCGATCCATGCAGTCCAGGAAGAGCGCGAAGCACCACTCGCTGTCCGTAGAACCCTGCACGAAGTTGAACCACTCGTCGCCCAGAGAGGAAGCGAGCCTCCTCTTGACATGTTTCCACGCTCCCACACCTCCATTGTGCATGAACATCAGTCCCTTGTAGCGGAAAGGGTGGCAGTTGCTGTCGGACAGATTTCCTTCGGTGGTGGCGCGCACATGGGCAAAGATTAGGTTCGAGGTAGTCTTGGAGGCGAGGCGCTCGAGGTTGATGCAATTCCAGGCGGGAATTGTCGACGTGAAGATGCAGGGCTCAGGGCCGAGGTCGGGCGAGGTGTAGTAGCCAACACCGAAGCCATCGCCATTGTGCGGGCGGCGGGTGTCCTGCGGGGTGTCAGGTGGCGCGCACTTCACCAGGAACGAGCTTGTGGGACGGTACCAGGCGGAGGCGCGAGTCGTATGATTGGGTCAGGATGGAATGCGTGGGATCGAGGATGAGCTTCGAGAGCAGGATTTCGTCCTTGCCCTTGTAAACCTGTGCTCGTGTGAGCAGATGCCGCTCTGGGTGCTGCTTGTTGAGGACTGACGAGGAATCGACACATTGCGATTCTGCGCGGCAGGGCGCGTGAGGGCCAGGCGGCGGGGGAAGGAGAGCAGTGCAGAAGGAGAGCAGCTAAGGAGCGTGCAGAGAGCGAGAGGAGAAGACAGCCGCAGTGGCACAAAAAAGCAGGTAGTGTTCAGGAGGACGCGGATGACTGGCCGCTCCGGACTGGCTCGCGCGATGACGCGATTGGCCGCTGGATTGCCTGATCAGGCATCAGGCAGGACAGACAAAGCGGCCATCGCGGACATGCGCAGCGGTCGCGGCGACCTGCCTGAAGGCTCTGTGCCTTCTCCGGGACCTCTTCCAGACGCGCCCGTTGTTGCGGCCGCGCAAGGCTCGCGGCTAAAGGCGTCGACGCCGGACCACGTGGAGCGGCAGGATCTACGTCAACAGCGCTCGCTCTCCTCCGCTGCAGGGCCTCCCGATCCCCGACCGATCACGCCCGCCTGTCACCACCACCTCGACTCCCCGCGCTGCAGCCCGCCACCACATGAGAGCCCGGCGGCTGCGCTGACATCGCCTTGCAAGCATGAGCGGGAGGCTCCTCTCCGCGCGCCTGGCCCCCGCCGCCCGCCGCGTTGCTGCCTCCGCCTCGTCCACCGCCTCCGCGTCGCCGCGGAGGTTTGCCCACTACCTGAGCTCCAACGCCGGCGGCCTGCTGCGTGCTCAATCCCCACTGCGCTCCTCTCGATTACGATCATGGCCTCCCGGTGCCTACGCTCTGCATAATGTCCCCGCCGTGCGCTCCATCTCCTTCATCCGAATTCTCCCCCGCCTGTTCCAGAAGTTTGCCACGCTGGGTGCCGTCGGAGGCGCCACCATTGTTGGAGGACTGGTATACTTGCAGAATCAGGCTCAGAGTACGTGTCAACATGTTTCGAGGTGGTCTAGGATCACGCTTTGGCTCACGTGTTCGTGTAGAGGGTGCCGATTATGCTATAGACCTCCTATCGCGCGGTAAAGATTTCGCGAACAATACTGCCGGAAGTATCTTCACGAGCGCCAGCGATGTGATCGAACAGACCAGAAGAGGTTGGGAAAAGACCAAGGAGGATATCGAGGTTCCAGAATGGCTGCGGAATATTTTGGCCGGCGAAGGGGGTGAAGGAAGCTCTTCGGGGCCCGAAGGTGACCCCCAGAAAAGTGGCGCTGGCCCTGCTGCTGCCGGAGCAGCATCCGCGGCTGCGTTTGGATATGGTTCGCAAAGTGAGGATGATGAGCGTTCGGATGAGAGGATTGCCCGGGACGAACAGATGATGATGCTTACGAAGAAGATGATTGAGATAAGAGGGCTGCTGCAGACCGTGGGGCAGTCGGATTCCCTGACCTTGCCGTCTATAGTGGTCATTGGATCTCAATCCTCCGGCAAGAGTTCCGTCTTGGAGGCGATCGTCGGTCACGAATTTCTCCCCAAGGGATCGAACATGGTCACCAGGAGGCCGATCGAGTTGACCCTTGTCAATACACCCGATGCCCACGCGGAGTACGGAGAGTTTCCTGCGCTCGGACTTGGCAAGATCACGGACTTCTCCCAAATCCAGAAGACTTTGACCGACTTGAATCTGGCAGTGCCGGCGGAGCAGTGTGTCAGCGACGACCCTATTCAGCTTCGGATCTACTCCCCAAACGTTCCGGATCTATCTCTTATTGATCTGCCTGGATACATCCAAGTTGTCGGACGAGACCAACCTCCGCAGTTGAAGGAGAAGATTGCCGAGCTGTGCGAGAAGTACATCCAGCCACCCAACATTATCTTGGCCATTTCCGCCGCTGATGTAGATTTGGCCAATTCGACTGCTCTGCGCGCATCCCGGAAGGTTGACCCCAGAGGCGAGCGGACCATTGGAGTCATCACGAAGATGGATCTGGTCGATCCCGAGCGTGGACTGGCCCAACTCACTGACAGAAAGTATGCTCTGCGCCTAGGCTACGTGGGTGTTGTCTGTCGCGTCCCGCAGACTGCCGGGAGTCTCTTTACTCGTGGCAGTGGCAACATCCAGAAAGCAGTGGCTCGAAATGAGAGCGCTTACTTTGGCGCGCATCCCGAGGAATTCGGACCCCAGGCGCATGTTGATGTCGGGACGAACAACCTCCGGAAGAAGCTTATGTACGTTCTTGAGCACACCATGGCGGCAAGCCTCAAAACCACGAGCGAAGCCATTCAGCGTGAATTGGCCGAGGCCACATACGAGTTCAAGGTGCAATACAACGACCGGCCACTCAGCGCAGAATCCTACCTTGCGGAGAGCTTAGATGCCTTCAAGCATTCGTTCAAGGACTTCTCAGACCACTTCGGCCGTCCTGAAGTTCGCGAGATGGTCAAGAACGAGCTTGATCAACAGGTTCTGACTCTCTTGGCTCAGAAGTACTGGAACAAGCCTTTCGATGATCTGCACCCTCCCGTGCCAGAGACGGACCCCCTTAGTGAGCTCCCCAAGGCCGATGCGGAGAACCCTCTCTGGCACCTCAAGCTCGACACTGCGAGCTCCTCTCTGACCAAGCTTGGTATCGGACGCCTGGCTACCATTGTGGTTGCAAGCGCTCTCCAGTCCCACATTGACCGTCTCACCGCCAACTCCACCTTCGCCGCGCATCCCTTCGCCCGGAAAGCCATCAACGAAGCGTCGACGTCGATTCTGAGGGAGCTGTCATACGACATCAGTGACGAGCTGGAGATTTGCCTCAAGCCGTACAAGTATCGCATTGAGCTTGAGGACCATGAGTGGGCCAAAGGCAGGGAAAACATCGGCAAGGTGCTGAAGGAAGAGCTCAGGATGTGCGAGAATGCGGTGAAGCATGTTGAGAACGAAGTTGGTGGCCGCAAGAAGCTCAGAGACGTGATGGGCTTCATCGACCGTGTCCGAAGCGGACAGGTGGTCATTGAGGGCGACGGAATCGGCGGTGCCGGAGGCTTCAGCGCGGCCCTGCTCGAGAAAGGTACGGTGTCAAGCATGCTTTGGAACACGTGGATGCTGATCATTTCCTCCAGGACGGCAAGCAGTCTTCCTGCGGGACCGGGCTGACGTGCTCAAGATGCGCATGATGGCGGTCAAGTCGAAGCAGTGCGCGAGCAAGAAGAACAAGTACTACTGTCCCGAGGTATTCCTGGACGCGGTGGCGGACAAGCTCACGACGACGGCGGATCTGTTCCTGGACGCGGAACTGCTGTCCAAGTTCTACTACCTCGTAAGTCCGCTTCCAGCCGCCCCGCATGCTTCTTTGCTGACGCGGCGCAGTTCCCGCGCGAGCTTGACTCGCGTCTCGGCCGCAACCTCTCGCAGGCGGAGGTGGAGCGGTTCGCGCGCGAGGACCCGAAGATCCGGCGGCACCTGGACGTGGTGCGGCGCAAGGAGCTGCTGGAGCACGTGCTGAAGGAGATGGAGTCGCTGCGGCAGCTGGAGGCGCGCGAGAAGCGGTACAACTCGCGGACGGGGACGAAGGAGCACAAGGGCCGCGGGTGGGGATTGTTCTAGACACGATAGACGGTCGCATTGGGGGCGTTAAATTGTTGTGTTGCGAAGATACCAAACGGCCGACGGGAAGCCATGACCCCTCTCCAGCAGCGCTAGACAGAAGAATTGTAACAGTCTATATATACCGGCCTATGGCGTGGCTGGTGGTGAAAGACTTAAGTCCGGCGCAAAGTCCGGCGGGCGGATGAATAAGATGCGTCACTGCTTCTCGACGTCGCTGCAGCACGACGACGCCTTCGCCCGCCCTCTGACTCGCCACGCCTATCAGCGCCAACGCCTTGAGCTGCGCGTCCCACGCGGACCCTCCGACACGCAATCGATGCAGCGCTCGCAGAACCACA
The DNA here is from genome assembly GCA_037356115.1 of Neofusicoccum sp. Z2. NCBI lineage: Eukaryota > Fungi > Ascomycota > Dothideomycetes > Botryosphaeriales > Botryosphaeriaceae > Neofusicoccum > Neofusicoccum sp. Z2. The sequence goes on from JBAWJY010000004.1 coordinate 265,596, forward strand.
GGGCCGCCAGAGAGGACGACAAGACCGACGGCCACCGCAAGCGCAAGCTCCAGCACGTCCACCCGCCCCAGAGCGCCCCAGCCCGCCCCGACGACGCCAGCCCCGCCGCCGCCGCCAAGCAGCAGACCATCCACGAGCTGTTCTCCGCCTCGCAGCCGAAGCCGTCGCCCGCGCGCTCCGCCAACGTGTCTCCCAAGGGCCCCAAGCGCCAGAAGCCCAATCCCGCCGCCGCCGACGACGCTGCCCCATCGCCGTCGCGCTCCGCCGCCGCCGCCGACTCGCCGCGCTCGACGGCGTCCGCCGCCGCCCTGCCGCCCGAGAAGATGTACAGCTTCCCGAGCAAGAAGTCCAATGGCCACACCGTCATCGACCTGACCAAAACCCCGAGCCCGAGCCCGGCGCCGCCCGCGCGCCCCAACGGCGTGCGCGCCCACAAGCCCAACTTCAACCCCAACACCGGCGCCAAGCAGCTCGTCGTCAAGAACCTGCGCAAGACCCCGCGCACCGACCCCAAGGACTACTTCAATCAGGTCTGGGGCTGGCTGGACGAGGCGCTGGACAAGATCTTCAAGGGCGCCGAGATCGACTTCTCGCTCGAGACGCTGTACCGCGGCGTCGAGAACGTGTGTCGCCAGGGCCATGCCGCCGAGCTGTCCAAGAAGCTTTACGACAGGTGCGCGCAGTTTGTCGAGACAGGGCTAAAGGCGCCGTTGCGGGAGAAGGCGGCCGCGACCAATGTGGACGTGCTGAGGGCGGTCCTCTTGGCGTGGCGGACGTGGACGGCCAATCAGGTGGGTTTTTTTTTTCAATTCCGTCATTGTTCGAGTCGGCTGCACTGATGCTAATACAAAGGCCTCTGCAGAAACCAATTCGGTGGATATTCTGCTACCTCGATCGCTCGTACTTGTTGCAACAGGGTCGTACGCTCCAGGACCAAGCTTTCACGCTGTTCCGCACCATAGTTTGCGAGGATGAAGCATTGAAGCCGAAGGTCGTTGCGGGTGCTTGTGATCTTGTGCAGACAGATCGGAGCGGGGAGGAGCTGGATAAGAATACCTTTAGGGATGCCATTGAGATGTTCCATGACCTCGCCATCTACACAAACTTCTTCGAGCCGAAGCTACTGGAGCTGTCACAGCAATTCATAGCAACTTGGGCCGAGGAGGCGAGTCAGGAGAGGGGCCTTGCGGATTATGTGCGGAGCGCTGTACAGCTCATGGAGAAAGAGATGCAGCGTTGCGAGCTGTTCAACCTTGATTCCACTACGCGGCGTGATCTTCTGGCTCTGCTGGAAGATCACCTCGTCCAGAGGCAGGAGGCTAGACTTGGTATGATTTGCGATGCTCTTGTTTGGAGCACCCAAGTTCTTCGGGTTCCTGTACTAACAGAATGTGTAGTCAACCAAGATGAGATTGCAGACCTGTTGGACGAGAACGCGGTTGACGATCTCGAGCAGTTATACAAGCTTCTCGAGCGGAGACGTCTTGGTGCTAAGATCCGATCTCCATTCGAGAAGTGGGTCGATTTGACTGGTACTGCCATCGTATTCGACGAGAAAGAACAGGAAAATATGGTCGTGAAGCTCCTTGCTTTGAAGAAGCAGCTCGACGCTATTTGGCGAGTGTCATTCCACCGCAACACAGAGTTGGGCCACGCTCTGCGCGAATCCTTCGAGACATTCATCAACAAGTCGAAGAAGACGAGCGCAACCTGGAATACGGACAATTCCAAGCCAGGCGAGATGATTGCGAAATATGTCGACATGCTTCTCCGCGGTGGTGCCAAAGCAATCCCCGCACAGCTTTCATCGGTGAAGTCGGGCGAAGCAGAACGTGACGAAAACGACGATCTTACATTCGATGAGGATACAGAGATCAACAACCAGCTAGACCAAGTGCTTGATTTGTTCCGGTTTGTACACGGCAAGGCGGTGTTTGAGGCATTCTACAAGAAGGATTTGGCTCGTCGTCTACTGATGGGCCGTAGTGCTAGTGCAGATGCGGAGCGGAGCATGTTGGCAAGGCTCAAGACCGAGTGCGGTGCTGGCTTCACTCAGAATCTTGAGCAGATGTTCAAGGATATCGAGCTGGCGCGTGAAGAGATGAGCAGCTACAAGTCACTTCTCGAAGAGCGCGGGGAGAAGCCTTCTGTCGACCTCTCAGTTAACATTCTTTCCGCTTCCGCTTGGCCGACATATCCTGACATTCCCGTCGTTATCCCGCAGGAGATTCAGCAGGCATTGGACAAGTTCACATCATATTACAAGAGCAAGCATAGCGGCAGGAAGCTGGACTGGAAGCACGCACTTGCGCACTGTCAGATTAAGGCGTCTTTCCCGAAGGGCAAGAAGGAACTCGTCGTCAGTTCGTTCCAGGCCATTGTTTTACTGCTGTTCAACAGCGTCAAGACTGGAGAACATCTGAGTTACGAGTTCCTGAAGGCAGAGACGGGCCTGCGTAAGTTGGATTCATCGACACTGCGTCTCAGAGCTAACGACTTTCTTCTTTCTAGCTGAACCCGAGCTCAAGCGCACGCTCCAATCGCTCGCTTGTGCGAAGTTGCGGCCGCTCACCAAGCATCCCAAGGGTCGCGAAATCAATGAGAAAGACACATTCACCTACAACGCGGCTTTCTCGCACGATAAGTACCGGCTCAAGGTCAACCAGGTGCAGCTCAAAGAGACCAAGGAGGAGAACAAGGAGACGCATGAGCGTGTCGCCGCAGATCGCAACTTCGAGACGCAGGCGGCGATTGTGCGCATCATGAAGAGCCGCAAGAGGATTGGTCACGCGGAGCTTGTGGCGGAGGTTATTAATGCGACGAAGAAAAGGGGCGTCCTGTCGGTGCAGGATATCAAGAAGAACATTGACCGGTAAGCTGCCCTTTTAGGCTTTTGGTACGGGGCTTTCGTGGCTGACTAGAGCACAGGCTGGTCGACAAGGACTACATGGAGCGTGAGGAGAACAACGAGTACAGTTACATCGCATAAACTGTCGAGACGATTTTCGGAGAGGGGCTCCCGGTCGTGGTTGGTGCGCTAATCCTACGGGTTCGGGGTGTATGGGTATACGCGAGCCGTTCATATATGGCTCTTTGTTCGGTTTTCACTTCATTATCGGGGTTTTCACGTCATTGGAACATCGTAGGGTCGGAATCGGGGCATTTGATGGGTCAATCACATTAGAATGGCGCATGAGAAAGTTCAATGACTCAAGAACACATTCGTTATTTTCTGAGACTTGTCTGTGCGGATGCGGTGTGGTCGTGTGATGGCGAATGGTATTTCCGGAGGGCGAGATTCAACCAGGAGGATTTGACCGGCCATCAGAGTCCAAGCTTATTTGTCATTGGAAGTCCGGAGATAGAACCTGCGCATCTTTGGGCTTAAAACAAATAGGTTTTGCAAATTATCGTATGGATAAATACTTCAACTCCGAATGCTATGTAGAACTAGGTCTGGATTATGCTCCATGGGAAGTAGTAAAGGTTCACTTCAGCGCTTACCCAAGGTAAATTCTAGATCGCGGTCCCGACCAGCGATATTTAAGAAAGCCCACTGCCACATAATTCCCTACACCCACGCAGAACTTCCACCGATCTTGCAACCATCCCGCTCTCCCTCGCACGACCCCCAAACCTTCCCAGCCAGTCGCCCAGAACGAAACTCGACCATGTCCCCTCCCTACATCATCCCCCCTCCTTCCGGCAACCACACCCACACCATCATCTTCCTCCACGGCCGCGACAGCACCGGCCCCGAATGCGCATCCGAGCTCTTCGAAAGCCAGGCATCCGACAACCGCACCCTCCCCGAAATCTTCCCGAACGCCAGATGGGTCTTCCCGACGTCGGAGATGCGGCCCGCAGCGCGGTTCGGCGGCGCGCTCCTGTCGCAGTGGTTCGACATGTGGTCGGTTGAGGAGTCGGAGGAGAAGAGGAAGAAGCAGGGGCAAGAAGAGGACGGGGGGCTCGGGCGAAGTGTACGGCGCATCCTCGATGTCATTCGAGATGAAGTGGCGGCAGTGGGGGGGCCCGAGAGGATCGTGGTGGCTGGGATTAGTCAGGGTGCTGCGGTGGGGATTGTTGCTGTGGTTTGTGCGGGGGTGCGGGTGGGAGGGTTTGTGGGGTTGTGCGCTTGGCTTCCTTTTCGTGTGGAGGTTGAGGATGTCGCGAGGTCTGGAGATGCGCCGGATGTCCGGCTTCAGGGCGTGAGGAGCTTGTTTGATCTCGATGGTGTTGGATTTGGAGCTCGAGAAGTCCAAGCGGCGTCGGCAATGGTCACTCCGGTGCTTTTTATGCACTGTAAGGATGATGCTGTTGTGCCGATCCGGAATGGCGAGAAATTGCGCGATGCGCTTGCGGAGTTGGGCATGAGTGTTGCGTGGTGTGCTTTTGAGGAGGGTGGGCATTGGCTTAATGAGCCCCAGGGAGTTGATAAAATGGTTGCGTTCGTCAAAGAGTGTTGGAATGGGGAGTGAGTGAGGGTTATGTGATTGAGTAGATATGAGATTCTGATTGGAAATACTGGTTCAAATAGAACCTCAAATCTAGTCCGTCCCGGCAATTACCCAAGGACAGTGCACAAGAAGCTTGGAGCAGTGCCCTAAAAGATACCTTGTGCGTACGGAGTGGAAGTATCCATCCCGCCGCGAGTAAAGTAAGACATACTTTATACATCCGGATGAATGCTTCAAGTCCGTATACACATCTACATCAAAGCTGCTCATGATAAAAGCCGTCGTATACGGCCATAGGCGGACTGCCAAGAAGAATTGTCTCAGTCTAAGCTGTCAATCTAGGGACTATATGTATTGGAAAGCGAGTCACTTATCAGCTGTCTTAGAAAGAACGTCTCGTCTGCAAACGTTTCATTTCACTAAAGTCCTCTCCGGATCTCAAGTGAGGGTATACCCTTACCCTAGATCGTATACTTCTCCTCTTGAAACCCATTGATCATCTCAATTGTTGTAATAATTTTTTTTAGATACGACGCAGGGAAGATTTAGTGTAACGCGTATGCGAAAACAACTGCTGAAGTAGCAACTTAAACTAGTGTGCCGAACGCCAACATTTGGCTCTTGTGTATGCCTGAGAAATAAATGACTGTGAAATAGAGCTACTGATCAAGGCGAAATCCAAGGAACGCAGCGTATGCGGAGAGGATTGAGAAAAATCTAGAAAAAGTCGGGTCCATCACCATGCCCATGGTAAGCCAAGGGCTGACCTAGCTTCGGTTGAAATTGCCTCTATTGACAACATGCCGATTGAATACACCGCCATAAAAGCAACCCGCTCAATAATCAAAGCGGTGCGTGCGCAGCATGTCCCGTGGCATAATCTAAGCTGACGGAGGAACAGGCTGGCGTGCTGAGTCAGCACGCCTTGATCGAGCCGGCGTCAATCACAAAGGTTGAAGGGAAGCTTTCAGCCTCAACCCCTGGGGTTGCTGGCTTACAGAATGATGAGAAAGATCCACGCGACTTCATGGTCAGCCCCTCCGCGGCCCTTTGCATCCGTGAATACCGGCCGGAAATAGAATGCCAATGGGACTTGGTGGGTTTCCGAAGTAGACTGCGAATTCCTCGCAAATGGCTGCAGCATTCCTGCCTATGGTGGCGGCGGTCTCGGATACATGTAGGTTTCGCTTTTAGATTGACTTATTCTGTAGCTGACCAATTTCCAGGTGCTACCTTGCGGCGAAAGCACCAATCAAGGCTGGCCACAGGCTCCCGATTGCAGATATTGATACTCTACCAGACAATGAAGCAGTTCTTGGTAGTGTGCCCTACGGTTATGCGAGCTCTTCATGTCCAATTAGGACATCGGTCATCGTATAGAGCGTATGCTGATGTAATTCAGGGCACCAGCCGTGACATTAAAGCGTTTGCCGAGCGGTACAGGCAATCGATGCAACTGATGCAATGCTGAGGTATTTTTCGGGTATGAAAATGGCTGCTCAGATTGCAGTAGGTACCCACCTTACCCCTCTTCTCGTGTCCTTGGGAGCCCGACGGCAAAAAGGGTTCGCAATCAAAGTTTCCGGACGAAACTTCCATGCCCGAAGCTTTTGCAGCGGACACAGGAAAGGTCCAATCTGCAGAGTTCCGTCCATTCGAAACAAAAGGAGTTGAAGCATTCATCTGATGCGAAGGACGTATTTCTTACTGTAGTCTAACATGCGGATGAATGCTTCAATTCCCCATGTATGAGCCCCGGAACGGTGCCGCCGCAAAAGTTTGAATCCTTCGTAGGCTTGCCTGAATAGCTTTGTCGATGCCTTTTGCTCGGCTTTAACTGATTACTGAATGATGTCTAGATTGAAATTGGTGGGATGAACGGCATCAGGCCGTTACTTACCGCAATCCATTACAGTGTACCAATGATCGATGGAGATTTGATGGGCCGCGCAAACTCAAGGCTGTACATCATGATACCCTATAGTGTGTGATATGACATTTTGTAGTTCTGGAAATAGTATATTGACGTAGACGTATTTGGGAAGAACATTACGCCATGCACACAAGCAGATGGAACGGGGAACACTGTCACCGTCAACAAATGCGTGGACATCCGGAGAGTCGAGAAAATCCGTCGTAAAGCAGGACTTGAGACCGGTCTGTTCAGTGAGACGGTTTGTGCGCCTTTAACGATCAAAGAGATCAAGGAAACAGGGACGCTTGGGACCACATCCCTGCCGTGGTACGTTGGCCGGGCAGTCTTCATTGCCCGGCGAGAGAAGAGGAACATTATGAAAGCCATAGTGATTTTCGATCGGCATCCGATGGCCCATAAGTCCGTTAACAGCTGTGACAAGGTTGAAGCGAACCCTTCAGGGCGCATTCTCTACGTTGGAAAAATCATCGCCGTCCGTCGCTATGTCTTTCCTGGAAGCTACCTAGAGGGGTTCGTCCGATTGAAACCGTTGAGCGGTGATGAACAGGACCACGGAGGCACCGTACACAAAGCGTCGGAGATGCGCGAAATGATTCTACCATTGCAGAACGAGTAGCTGTACGCCTCGCTCGTTCATCCTGGCTACGATGGAACGGGTGGCGGAGAGGAGCGAGGAGAGATCCTGTGCACGGTGCCCGATCTCACTTCATTGATTGGAACGGACGGCCATGCGTTGAGCACCCAGGACCTGCAGTACGGCGTCAGAGTATGCGTGATGGCACTCACCGCTCATCCTCACAGGTAAGTGATCCGACATTCCGAAGGGTTCTGGTCCTGACTTGGGGTGGCGCAGGAAAACTCCAGAGGGATTAAGGATAGGAGGCCCCAGGGAAGTTGGCTACACGGACCTGGATTATGTTCCCCTGGGCACACCGTATTACGAGCTAAAGTCTGTCATGCAGGAGTACCGACCATAGGCTGCAGGTTCCGTGCCCACGTGCCGGCTGAAGGGCTGGGGAGCGACGAGATAGAAGCCAATCAGCAGCGCAGATAGTCAATGACGTCTAGAGTCCTGAATCAGAACCCTGAGCAACGGCATTTGCTTCTTTGTTTGTGTCTTAATTTAAGCTCAATAAGCAGCGGCTGAGGTCCAGCCCGGGGCGGCGGGGACTTCCAGTTCCCGTCCGGAGAGAGGAGCGAGATCGCTCGATTTCTTGCCATTGGGGCATGGGGCTGGGGTTGATGCCTCCATCTGAAGCGACGCGTGCATCAGCGGAACGTTCTACTCTGGCGACATCGTGCGGGTACGTGAAGTGCGCATGACAGCGGAGAGTGCGAGTGAGCGGTGCGATGCTCGGCGTTTGCAGTAGTACTTTCTAGAACAGGTGAGTGACAACGGCGTCAGGAACAGGAGTGGCACGCGGCGCGGCAGGGAAGGGCAATTCGATGTGCGAGCCCGATGCGGCTTAGCGGTGTCGCTCTGGCGCTCGCTCGCTCGCCGGGCGTCGGCGAAACCAGTTCCGCCGGACGGCGCCCACATCAATTTGAACAACTCCATACTTTTCGACGGGCCACCGACGACGACGACGTACTAACCCACCCGACAACTCCAGCCGTCAAAGTGCGTACACGCCGCCCACCGCTTCGCCCACGATACCACAGCCCGGCTGACAGACTGCGCAGATGGTGTCCGCTAAGAAGCACGTCCCGATCGTCAAGAAGCGTACGTCGATGCCTCGCGTCCAGAAAATGCACACCACCGCACAGCGCCCTCGCGTCCTCTTCGTCTCCTCGTCTTCCTCTCTGCGCACATGCAAAACTGCTTGCGCCTCGACGCACGGTGTTGGGACAATTGCTGATTGAAACGGGGGAATGCAGACACGAAGCGCTTCAACCGCCACCAGAGCGACCGCTTCAAGTGCGTCGACCCGAGCTGGAGGAAGCCCAAGGGTATCGACAACCGCGTGAGGAGGAGGTTCAAGGGCCAGGCTGCTATGCCCAAGGTACGCTCGCACCTCGAATCGGAACGGAGCTACGACTGCCGACTAGGCGGGCACGGAAGCAGAAGCTGAAGAAGCGGGACGGATGGGGAAAGCCACAGCGATGCTGACTGGGGATTGCGCAACAGATCGGCTATGGCTCCAACAAGAAGACCCGCCACATGATGCCCTCGGGCCACAAGGCCTTCCTCGTCAACAACGCGCGCGACGTTGACATCCTCCTCATGCACAACCGCACCTACGCTGCCGAGTACGTCTCCCACTGCCGCCGGGCCGAATGAATTGGAGGGTCGGCTAACGCGCATGCAGGATCGCCCACGCCGTGTCGGCACGCAAGCGGATCGAGATCGTCACCAGGGCGAAGCAGCTGGGTGTTAAGGTCACGAACGGCAAGGCCAAGGTCACCACGGAGTCGTAGAGGGTTTCATTCTAGCGGGGCGCGGATATCATCAGGTCTGGGTGTCGTCAGCTTGCTTAGAGAGACAAGCCCGTGTATGCACACCTAACGACAAAAAATGAGCATCAGTTTCATCGGCTGCCAATGGCGGTATTCCATCTGTCCCAGTTGGTCACGTTGCACAAAGAGGCGCACACCCCGGACAGGCCGGCGGTGGGGCGGCGGAGGGGTTCGTTGCGGATCGGGTAGCTGAGTTACTGCATTGGCCGGAAGGCAATCGGCCTTTTGTCCCAGGGTCAGCACTGCCGCGCATTCAGCCTGTTTCTGCGAGCCGTCGCGCGATACGTCACATCGCGCGTCGGGCTGCCAAGTCCAGATAGCTTCGATGTCGTTCTGAGCGCGGCGGAGCGGGCGGTGCTGCGCTATCGGCGCATGTGAACGGAAACTTCAGGCAGGGTGAACTCGCTTGTCCCGCGCGCGCCCGACGTGCAGCTGGCGGGCAGCGCGCCAGCCAACAACACCAGCTCCCGCGGTGCTCGCCCAACGCGCCACACCGCCCGCGCGAGCTGCGTCGCGGAAAAAGGAGGTGTGCGACGGTGGCCACTGCTGCATCTGTGCCTTGCCGGCGGCGCGGCGGGCACGCAGCGCCAACCGCCGGGGTGATTGGACGGCGCGGCGAGCGATGGCGATGCCACAGCTGCCTGTGCGGGCGTGCAGCGCTGCAACTGCACGCAATGCCTGCGTCGCTCGCGGCGCGCCCTGCGCGACCCGGGGCGCGACGGCTGCGAGGTTGGCCGTCTCTGCTGATGACGGCGAGCCCGGTCTCGTGAAAAAAAACCCTGGCAGCGTAACGGCTCGCCGAAAATTTAATCGTAAGCTTTAGTCAAAGCAGCAAGCCACACAGCAACAGCCAACATCCTCACACCTACAAAACACCTATTTAACTCCCGCAGCCCTTTGCCCCATTCCTCCGCTCCCTCCACCCGCGCCCAGCCTGCCCCCCGCGCCTCCTATCCGCTCCCGCTCGACGGAGCTCCACCCTCGCCGCGTCCCGCCGCGCTCCCTGACCAAGCTCACACCACACATCCCCCAGCGCCCACGGGTGCTGCCCCGGCCCTCCATGGCGCCCAATCTGCTCGTCGCCACGCAGACGCTCTTCACGCCGCACAGATGGTTCACGCGCAAAGCGTCCGAGAAGTCGGTCCGTCGCAGCGAGCACTGGGATGACCCCCAGCCGGGGATTTACGAGTACATCCCCGGCCGCGGATGGTACCTCACGAGACCCGACAACGCCGACGGCTCCCTCGGCGAGCGCCTGGAGAAGCCCCGTCTGGTCAAGTACTCGCGTGTCCTGAGAAGATATCTGTTCGACACCGAGTATCAACGCCGCAAGCTGACCGGCGAGATCACCGACCCGCATGGCAAGCTCCGCGAGGCCGGCTTCTTCCTGCTGGACGACGGCATTGCCTGGGTCAACTGCTGGAACCACAAGGGCGAATTCGTCCCCGGTCCGTACGAGCGCTGGGTGATCGACGAGCGCAACGAAAAGTTCCGCAAAATGCTCAAGGGCGACGATCCGCAGTGGCGCAGTCGCCGTACCACCCGCGGCCGAAGGAGATCTGCCGGAAGCGACGAGGACGAGAAGCAAAAGGTCTACAACATACCTGCGCAGGGCCACTCCCGGCCCGCCAGCACCATCGACATGGTCCTGTCCCCACCCACCTCGCGCCCGCCCAGCCCCAAGCAGAGCACGCCCTGCTCCGAGGGCGCAACGCGCGTCAACAGCCGCGCGAACAGCATCTCCGGCATCAAAGCCATCACGCCTCTCCGCTCGAGCATCCTCCGCCAGGGCAACAGCGACGTCACCTCCTCGCTCACAAGCAACGCCGACACCCCCAGCGGCGCCTCCACGCCGCGCAGCCTCGCCGCCGCCGTCACGTCCCGGCTGGAAGAAGAACAGAAGCTCGCCGAGCAGAAGGTTCACTAACGCCGGCCTTTCCCTGCTGGTGCTGCGACGCCGCGTCTCCATCACCCGCGTCCGTGGATACGGCGTCGGAGACAACCCACCTCTTGCTGCGTCGCGGCCCAGCGATCTAAAACATACGAGCTCGGCTCCGTCCGTGCTCGAAACATGTCTTTCCTTTTCTTTTTTTGTGCTGACGCGCCCGGGTCGCGAGTCTAGACGCGGCTCAGCAGGGCTTGAGACGCACATGCGCACACACGTGGGCTTCTTCGGTATTCTCGTTTGCTCCTGCGATAATTGCGTTAGACAATTAGAAAAGGGGGTGGAGCTTGTCTTCTTATCGGCTTTTCGGGCTTATTGGTATATTTCTTTTCGTTTTTGTCTCTTACCGCTATGCAGCGTTTGAGCGTATTGGTAAACTGTAAGGTGTCTGGGTGTTGGAACACAGGAAAGGGGCAATGGGGGTTAATCGTACGCGCGAATTGCTTTTTCCCTTGGTATTCTTGGTATGGGCTCCTGAGGACATTTCCTTAGATACTGCTCCACGGCTGGACGGCTGTCTCATCATGATTATTCTTCTCCTAGTGCTCGACACGTTATCGGTGTCTCTTCTTTACCCCTTTATCGTCGCTTTGACTTCCTCGATCCCTATGATGAGAGGGAAGTGCGGCTTAATCTGTAGGAATTTGGGAATGAAGGAATCGGCTTACGGGACGCGGTTGGTTTCCACGGTTTTGCGACAGCAGTGCATAGAGAGTCGAAGCATTCTTCTGGATGCAAAAAGCGTAATCCATCCCGCATACATCCGGATGGATGCTTAACTCCTTGCGTACGAAGGCCCTCCAGCCTTGCGGTTGCAATACTATGCCAACCAACGTTGGACAGAGGAACAGTGAAAGAGAAGATGAAACCCAGATGATGAAAGACGGAGAATTTGCTTGCCAGCACGTCGAGCGCAAGCTTTGTGGCGCTACCTCTTGGCGCGACTCGGAGGGGATTCGCGCACTAATGAGGAAGGTGTGACAGCAAAACCGGGAAATGCCAACGATGGTGATGGGAGACTTTCGACCCTCTGCAAATGAGGGAGAAAAGGAAAAGGAAAAGGGGAGAAACAGATTTTTGGGAGCGATCTGGTTGCAGTTTCGTCTGATAAGTATGTAGCGTGCGTCATTTCATGCGAGTCACACATGCACCACACGGACGCGGATTTTGTCTCCGGCACGCCGGTCCCGGTGGAGATAGTCCAGCCCAAACTCCGAGTACCCGGATTCTCTGAACTTTATTTAGCGGCACGGCTCGGTCGGCATCTCGGCGTGTGCAACCTGTGCATGGCGCTATTAGGTGATAGAAAAGGATGGTGAATGGTTATGGTTGAGTACTGGAGCATATTGCATGATGGATGGCGGATGGTGTTGAACCGAGATGGAGGGGAATGATTATGCTGCACATTCGCATGCACGCATTCTAAATTCATTGTTCGATGGGCTGCTTCAGCATTACCCGAAATCGATCTGTTGACGTTACAAAATTGATCGACTGGCAGTAGAGGTTGCAGTACGTGGGACTGGGTCTCCTGATAGACAAATGGTCTACAGACTCGCGTGTTTGCCCTTGGTATCGTGTTCCGTCGGGAGAGTGCAAACATTCGTCAAGGACATGTTTTTATGTTCGATACTCCTTCAAATCACAGAAGCGTCACGTAGTTCCAAATGGACGTAGGTGTGGGATGGACTAAGGTGACTTCATTAGGTCATTGACAGCTTTAGCCGCGAACTTCTTTCTCTGCTCCTCTGGCATTGCGGCGGCCATGTCTAAGAATTAAGTCAGTAGAACAACATATTAGAAGGAGCAAATACCAACACATACCTCTGATGCCGTGCAATTTGCTCATCATGCGTTCTAATTCCTCAACTTCTGCCGCCTGATCGGCGTCATCGTCGTTCTGTCCAGCTTCTTCGCCGCCGTTCATGGCAGTCTTCATGCCCATGAGCTCCATTCCCATTTCCGCCTCCTCCGCCGCAAAAGTCGAGTGGAACGCCTCGGTGTCACTACCGTCTAGATCGTCCAGATCGTCCAGATCCGCATTCTCATCGCCAGCCCAATCATTTGCTTCGAGCGCTTCCTTAACCCGCGCCATGCCAACAGGCTCTGTATACCAGCATGTCAGCTCCTTTCCGCGCAAAGAAAGCAAACCCCAACATGCCCTCTGCTTCCAGAATTCAAGTAAAAAAAAAATAGGTTGTAACGCACCTCCGTACTCATTCCTGCCCATCGCCTCTGCATCCACGTACTCGAACCCAACCTCCCGACACAAGTCCTCCCACTCGTCAACCGCGCGCTGTAAATGTGGCGTCGTACTCTGCGGCATGGCAACGGCCAGGCACACGCCATCCCATCCGTACCCCGCGCCCTTCTCGACAACGTGCGAAATGGCCTTCATCGTCTCCTTAACCGTTTCCTACGCTCAGCAGCACCGATCAGCTCTTGAATTCCCCCATCGTCATCCCCACCTCATCTCGCCTTTCCCAATCTCCCCCTCCTCCACCACCCTCCTCCCAATCCCCAGCCCCCCCAGAAAAAAACGAGCAGAATGGTATAGTATAGGGAGGGGGAAAACGCACCAATTCCTTCTCATCCACCGGCTTCCTAAAGCAATACACCCACGCCCCCAACGCCGTGACCACCTCGCGCGCCTCGGGCTTCGCGAACTCGACGCGCCAGGACTCGACGTCGGAGATCTCGTCGATCCAGATGGGCAGCTCGGCTTTGTAGTACGAGGTCTGGAGGGACCAGCTGTGCGAGAGGCCGGCGGTGCTGTTGTCGCCGTGGATGGGGGTGGGGGCGGTGCCGGTGAGGTCTGTCGTGTTTGGTCAGCGAGCGAGCTGGGGTCAATGCTACGGTGGCACGGCTGGATGGGTGGGTGGAGAAATGTGGTGGAAGGCGTGGGTGGTGGGAGGTGGGGAGCTGCTGCGGGGAGCTGCGGCGGGTCGGGAGGGTATGGGCGGACAAACCTCTGAGGAAGGTCAGGACGCCGGAGTCGGGGGCGCCGACCGCGAGGATGCGGCGCGGATTCGAGATGTCCATTGTGTGGGTTTTTGGGGGGTTGTTCGGCGTTGGTGTTCACATCTTGGTTGTGCGGAGGTGAGGTACCTGGCTGAGCGGCGTTCCGCGTTGCGCGGAGAGCAAGCAACGTCAATGCTGCTAAGTCGTTGCCGGTGGAACGTCACCGGCTACAGGTGCAGATGAATCAAAAAATGACATTTGCAACAGCATAGGATTCCAAATATGTTGAAAATAGAAATGCATACTGCCAAACGACAGCCACTTAGTTGTTCGTACAGTTCGCATTTTTAATCAGCAGGTCATGGATTACAGCCACGCTCGAAGCAATGCACCGTTCGGAATCAGTCAATTCTTTTGGGATGCCTATGAAGCTTCCGTTCATAGCTCGTAGCTGTTGCTTGAGCTTGACGGCCCTTGTGCCTTCCTAAACGCCATTGCTTTCCATGCATTGGGAATCTCTTTCTAGAAAACCTTCCGCCCCACACCTCACGGTCCAACCAATCCAACGGGGAAAACTAGCCGGGATATCGTGCGAGCGGTGTTGACGGTATACGGAGGGGGTGGTTACTCGTGGACTTTATGTACGCGGGGTGACGGTAGAGCCGTTCAGCGACCGCCACGGGCACCGCGGGCCCTGTTGACGGTAGCCCTGCCACGGGCCAAACCGACACCGCGGCCGCGGGTACCACGCGAGCGGAACATGGGAGCATTGCTGCGCCAGTAACTGTCAGGATATTATCTAAATTCTTCGCGCGAAATTGGAGAGGGATTTGCGAACGCACCGAAGCATGTCGGGGACGATGAAGAAGCGAACGTGGGAACCGCGGATGTAGACCTGGTCAAGGTGGGAGACGCGACCGTCGCGGGCGGTGACAGTGATGTCCTTGAGCTGGACGTTCATGTTGTCCTCAGCTGTGTGGCCGAGGCGCGTTAGCCTGTGCGGGTGGCAGTAGAGCGTGCGAAGAGGAAGAGACGGCGTGGCGGCGCACCTTCAAGCAGCTTGCCACGGTAGACCTGGCCGGTGGTGATCTCGAGCGTGACGACGTGGCCCTAGTTTCCAGTAGCACGTCAGCGGTTGGCCTTGCAAGAGCAGCTTCTGTGAGCAGGCGCGCGAAGTAGACCAGTGCGGCGGGTGTCGTACCGTGGCCTCGTTCAGCAGCTTGATGGGAATGCCGATGGTGCTAGTCATCTTGACGGCGTGCGGTTGCGCGACGAGGATTGAGCGGGGTGCGAGGCGAGCGGCGGCGTGCGTAGAGCGGAGGGTGAGGGATCGTGATGCGCTGCGCGGTGGTGACGGCCGTGTTGCAAGAAGCTCTCGAGGCAGGCAGCGTGGCTCAATCTCGGCGCGTCGCGCCCGCAGATCAGCGCCGCCCCAGGGCCCGCCAGACCACGACCTGCCCATCTACTTTTCAGCACCGCGCGCGCGCGACGTCTGCCCCTATGAATCTCTCCGGCACACTGAACGTCTTCAAGCTCCTGAGAGAGCCCGCGCTCTGTCTGCCGCACTACACCGTCTCGACTTTCAACCACCTGCCCGTCCCGCTGTCCAAAGCCTTCCAGCGGGCAGATGGACAGAAGGCCGTGGATATCAGAGCTGTAGTCTTGGACAAGGACAACTGCTTTGCCGTTCCTCATGCAAATGAAGTGTTTTCTGAGTATAAAGTAATAATCTCTGCCCATGTGTTTTAAAGTCTCCAAGCCCTGTTTGACGAAGGAATTATTTTCGCCATTTGTTTTTCAAAGTCGAAGGACTAAAATGGAAAGAAAAAAACACCCACTCAAGCCCTTTCGCGCCTTCACAACGCTTTACACGACATCCTTTCAACATGAGAGGCTCTCGCAACATCAGCTTTATTCTACCTATTTTCTCCAAATTATTCTACTTTTGCTCGATTGCCAACATCACTACCGGGCTGTCTTGCTTTGGTCAAACGTAGAACTAATTTTTCTCTCATCTACAGGAGAAGTTCCAAGAACTACGCAAAGCGTACCCCGGATCCAAACTTCTGATCGTCTCCAACACCGCCGGCACGCGCTCCGACCCCTCATACGCCGAAGCAGACCTTCTGGAACGGAACACCGGAGTGAAAGTCCTGCACCACAACACCAAAGTATGTCTCTCCACACCAACGCAGTATATCCTGGCGCCAAACTAACTTCCCCGCAACAGAAACCAGGATGTCGATCTGAAGTGTTTGAATACTTCCGTGATGCTCCGGACGCGGAGGTAACGTCTCCGTCTCAAATTGCAGTGGTTGGGGACCGGCTCTTCACGGATGTGATGATGGCCAACTTGATGGGCGCGCATGGGTTCTGGGTCAAGGATGGAACGATCGGGCCGCGTAGCTTCGTAAGTGCTGAATAACTGACGAATGTGAATCATCTCTCATGAATTATACTGACAAAAGGGGTGGTTCAGTTTGCGAAGTGCGAGCACCGCCTTGCCTCCTTTCTTCTGCGGAGAGGATATTATCCTCCGGATCCTCGGAGTAGCTTCGAGTAAAACAGAACATAATGATAGACCGAGATGAAATAAGTCTGGTCTCTGTCGCCTTTCCCTCCTACCCTTTCACTAAGCATAATGGCATGCTTGGACAAAAGTCATGCATGTGGGATTGAAGCATTTTCCTCGATGCAAAAAAGCATATTAGTTGACGCCCACCTGCATGCGGGTCAATGCTTCAACTCCCACGTATGCTTCTTATGTGAAGCCCGAGATGGCTAATATCATTTCCAAAATATCTATCGATGACTTGATTGTACTTATCTATATAATCCCCCTCCTAATAAATCATATAGACCTACATTCAGGTATTTACTTTGTTCGCGAAGTGGCAGAGATACCAAATGGTTCTATGTTCAGTTTGAGTATACCAACGTCTTTCTGAGGAGCTCGGAATCCCTTCAGCACTAAAAGAAGTACAAGATCACTTTATACCATACCGATTTTGTTCCATTGATTTTCCTGCGCGGCAAGCTTTCCAATAGAAAAATTTCGAACAAAGAACTTCCGGAAATATACGTAGATTTTTCCGAAGCAGCGTAGCTCCGTTCTTTATTCAATGAACAAGGCGAAAACCTCAGCGCACACGATTGTTTCCTCCGCCCAGAGATCCTCCATGAAAGAAAATACGCACCCGGAAGACTACCCCGTTCCTCCTGCGGAGCTCCCGCAACCCTAACCACCACCCACCATGACCCACCATCTCTACCCCATCCCTACCAGCGAACGTAGTCTCTGGAACTGGGGACGTATCTGCAAAGCCCTGGCCACCATCGCCACTCTCACACTTACGTACATCATCCTCCTCCTCCGCAGCTCCCTCTTCCAGTACATCGAAACCCTCGTCAGGCCGCCCATCAACGATCTGGCACTCGCATATCTCAAACTATTGCTGGACATTCTTTGGTGGATCCCGCTTCTGTACCACGTCTGGGAATTATGGTTGGGGGTGGTTGGCCTGCCTTCTGGAAGTTTCTCTTTGGAGAGACGGATGACGGAGGCGGTGCAGCGGGAGAGGTGGGTGGAGTGGAGGAAGAAGGTGAAGGATGAGGAAATGAGGAAGTTGAGGGAGGAGGGGAAGCAGAAGGGTTTGGTTGGGGAAAAGTTCTTCTTGTAGAGAGAAGGATACAGATGAGGGCGTGGAGGTAGAGAGGAGACGATGTATGATAGTGGCTGGGAGAAAAGAAGCAATTTCTAATTAAGGAGTATCGTTATACGTAACCAATAACAAACTTTGCTTAAAAAAACAGATCAACCCCCTAATCTACTTTCTAACCGCTTGCGCTAATCCTCAACTCTAACCCTTCTTCCTCTTAAAAGACGTCGGTGTAACAATCCCAAACTCTCTACCCCTCTACATCTCCAAACCCTTGCCCAGAAGCACCTTCCCCACCTCCACCACAACCTCGTCCTTATGGCACATTTCCATCTTACTCAGCACCGTCCCCTTCGCGTCCATTGCCTTACACATGTCCAACAGCTCGCCCTCCATATCCGCGCAATACACCAACAGTCCCAGACTCGTCAGCATGGCCAGAACAGCCTCCTTGCTCTCCTGCTCCGCGGCCACCGCCTCCAACAACGCGGCCGCCATCTCCACCTGATCCGACTCGGCCAAAACGTCGCGCTCCAGCTCGATGCGGGTGCGGTGATTGGCAGCAGCCATGTTGAAAGCAAGGCTAGCCGCAGCGATCCGCACAGCTGCGTGCTGGTCGTCCAGCAAGCTGGCGCTGAGGAGGTGGGTGAGGAGGGCGCTGAACGGCTCGTGGTCCAGGAAGTGGGTGCGCGTCAGCGAGGAGGTGAAGAGGTTGCAGGCGAGTTGCAGAGTCACGAGACGCAGGTTGTACGGGCACTGCTTCAGGTCGTTGACGTGGGAGATGAGTGTGGTAATGGTGGCGGCGTCTTGCTCTTCGGCGAAGAAGCCTGAGACGCGCGGGTCGGTGAGGGTGATGCGGAAGAGGTCGTAAGCGGCGAACAGGTCACCTGGTGCGATTGCGCTTGTCGCTTCGCGCAAAAATGTGCCGAAGCTGGGGAGCGAAGGCAGAGGTGCTTCGCGGGAGCCCTCATCTCGGCGGCTGGTGATGAAGGCGGCGATCATGGCGATGATGGGGCTCTTACCGTGGTCGCCCATCTTCAGGATCAGCTTGTCTAGTGGTGGGACCTTTTCGTATTTCACGGGATGAAGGCTTGCCCCGAGAAGCTTGGGAAGGTCGAGTCTCGTGTGCGGATGGGCTAGGTGTGCTTGTTGCAGAAGGAGACGAAGGTTTCCACGAAGCTGCGGCTCGTTTGCGCCGGACCACTGGTCGTCTTTCATCCCCTTGAGGAAGGTAACGAATGTGGGTGTCGCCCTGACACTGTATTTGGCGGCAACGTCGTATGCCTGGTTGATGTCCACTTTGA
This sequence comes from Neofusicoccum sp. Z2, assembly GCA_037356115.1. Lineage (NCBI taxonomy): Eukaryota > Fungi > Ascomycota > Dothideomycetes > Botryosphaeriales > Botryosphaeriaceae > Neofusicoccum > Neofusicoccum sp. Z2. Next base: position 284,315 of record JBAWJY010000004.1, read on the forward strand.
TAAACACGGCCTTGGATCCTGCCTCCTCCGCGAGCTCATCGAACACCGGATACATGATCTTGCATGGCGCGCAAGTCGAAGAGGTGAAGAAGATGACAGCGCATGAATCCTGAGCACTAGCCAGAAGCTTGTCGACTTGCTGGAGACTGGACACACTGTGAACCTTGCCTGGCTGAAAGGTAACACCGTTGGTAGTCCCGTTGGCAACGCCGCTCGCAGTGCGGTTGGTTGCGCGGTTGGTTGCGCCGTTAGTGGCTGCCGCCGGAGCACCATTAGGAACATGCTGCGGCGGGACGGGAGCCTGGGTGACGGATCTCATGGCAGCATCGATCTGCGGTCTCAGCATCTGGCCAAAAGGAGTGTTCAAGACCTGTTGCGGCAGGGACGTGATGTGTTCCGGTATGCCCTTGCCAACAAGGAACATGGCGAAGTCATTGGAACTGTGGTCTCGAGTCAGCGCAAGCCTTTGCTTGCATGCAATCGACTCACAAGTTGTTGCAGTTGTGGGCAAAGAGGTCGTAAGACTCTGGTGTGTAGACCTGCTTCAAAGATTCAAGATACTCCAGGACCACGTCCATTTCCAGATTGGTGGTGCCCAGCTTGATGACCTCCTCGGGGGCGCCATGGTGGGTTGTGCCGGGGTAGCATGTCTGCACGCCTGCAGGATGCTTCAGCAAAGACGGGCCCGGGCATCATGGTGGGAAACGCGACTCACCGGCGCCAAAAAAATACTCGACGCCACCAAACACGAGTGACGTGTGGTACACGGCGTCGATTTGGATCCCGAGGAACTGGCGAGACAGCTGGAGGAAAAGCAGTCAGCAAGAGCGCGCACGAAGCTTCGCAGTGGAGCAAGCGGCACCTGTCTGGCTAGGCCCTAACGAGCTGGTCAGTGGAGTTCGCAGCAGATCGTCGTGGTGGAGCAGCCGGTACCTTGGAGAGATCGTACACGTAGAGCTCGACGTCCATGGTGCTAGCGCGCGGCGAGAAGGGCGGGAAAGAAAGGGATGGGCGCGAGAGGGTTCAGGGCGGCGCGGCGGCGGACGTCATGATGGCGGCAGCGCAGGCGGCGACGTGCTTGCGTCGCCTGCCAGAATATTCTATACCCGGCGCCATTCAAGCTTATCGCGCCCGGGATCTGTGATCATCTGGGGCTCTGCGGCAGCCTTAACTAATTTTAGGGGCGCGTGGCTGGCCTCGCCGCTGCGTTAGGGGCTGCGCGCGGCGGCCATTCCTGCCTGCCACCAGCGAGCGTCTGTTGTGCACTCCTCACTCCTCTTGGCCGTCGCCCGCCCGCCCCTTTTGCCCGCTGCTGTCGCATCCGGGCGTCCGTCGATTGCTCGCCGCCCACGACTCTGCGGCCTCACGATCGCTACCCTCTTCGGCTTACGGCCCGCCACCGCCTGGTCAGAGCATTTCATGTCCAGTAGCGTCGACGTCCAACGGCGTCCGGACATCTGGTCTTATTTCTCCTTCGCAAGCGCGCCCCGGCGACGCACCTCGCTCTCCTTGCCGCTGAAGAGCAACAGCACCTTCGATCCCTTCGAGAAGGCCGACCGCCACAGCACCCGCCGCTCGACCGCCTCCACCGCATCGTCCTTCATGAACGACTACAAGATCGGCGGCAGCACAATGAACCAGGGCCAGCGGACCCGGTACCTCAAGGCTGGAGGCATCATTGCCTTCATCCTCATCGTCTTCTTCTTCCTGGCCCCCGGCCACCGGGAGCCTGCAGGTTGGTCTCCCTGAAATTCCACCTGGCCCCAAAAAATTCCCACTCGCAACGCGCGCCCGCTCACACCTCATGCAGCAGGCCAGGGCAAGTTCCCCGGCGGCGATGTCGCCTCAGATCCCTCCGTCGCGACCAGCAGATGCACTCGCTCGTACTCCTCCGACAAGCCGCTTGTCCAGTATGCCCTCATGATCGATGCCGGCAGCACTGGCTCACGCATCCACGTCTATCGCTTCAACAACTGCGGCCCCACTCCCGAGCTCGAGGATGAGATTTTCGAGCAGACCGCGAAGAAGGAGGGTGGCTCTGGCCTGAGCTCCTACAAGGCCGACGCTGAGGGCGCCGCCATGAGTCTGGATCCCTTGATGAAGGTCGCTTTGGAACACGTCCCGGAGAAGCTGCAGGCCTGCACACCCGTCGCCGTCAAGGCCACTGCCGGTCTGCGCAAGCTGGGCCCGGAGCTGAGCGAGAAGATCCTGATTGCCGTGCGCAACAGGCTCGAAACGCAGTATCCCTTCCCTGTTCTCGGCGCTGACAAGGGCGGTGTTGAGGTCATGGACGGCACGGACGAGGGTGTGTACGCCTGGATCACGACCAACTACCTGCTTGGCAAGATTGGCGGACCCGACAAGACTCCCACTGCTGCTGTCTTCGATCTCGGTGGCGGTTCGACCCAGATCGTCTTCGAGCCTACCTTCCCGGACGCTAAGGACGGCGGTATGCCCGAGAAGCTGGCGGATGGTGATCACAAGTACGAGCTGAACTTTGGTGGCCGCAATTTCACTTTGTACCAGCACTCCTACCTTGGCTACGGACTCATGGCGGCGCGCGAGAACATTCACAGGGTCGTTTTCGATGCCGCGTACGAGGAGGCGAAGAAGAGCGGCTCCACCAGCGACTCTGCCTGGCTGAAAAAGCCCATCATGAACCCTTGCATCACTCCTGGCAGCTCGCGCATGATTGAGGTTCCGCTTAACGACGACCACCCGCTGGGCAAGACCGTCAAGGTCAACATGACGGGTCCGAGCGAGGGCGCTCCGGCCCAGTGCCGTGCGATCGCCGAGAAGACGCTGAAGAAGGAAGCTGAGTGCAAGATCGCTCCTTGCGCTTTCAACGGTGTCCACCAGCCCTCTCTCGAGAAGACCTTTTCTCGTGAGGACGTGTATCTCTTCTCTTACTTCTACGACCGCACGAAGCCGCTTGGCCTCCCCTCGAGCTTCACCATTAACGAGCTTAAGGAACTTACCCACCGTGTCTGCCACGGCCGCAACTCCTGGGACGTTTTCCACAGCATTGAGGGCGCCATCGAGGAGCTTGAGGGTCGCCCCGAGTCATGCTTGGACCTGAACTTTATGCTTGCTCTTCTCCACTCCGGTTACGAGATGCCCATTGACAGAGAAGTCAAGATTGCGAAGAAGCTCAAGGGTAACGAGCTTGGTTGGTGTCTTGGTGCTAGGTCAGTTGCTCCTTCATTACCTTTGCTAGTTTGAACGACTGCTAATAGAACCCTCACAGTCTTCCTCTGCTCAGCCAAGAGTCTGGCTGGCAATGTAAGATCAAGGAGATCACGAAATAAAGGATGATATCAGGACAACTGGGACAGCCGGGCGGCTAGTGTTATCGCATTATGAGGCGTTCCGGATATAACGACATTGGGTTGGCGGCGGAAGAGAAGTTATACCTGGATATCTATACCTAGATCTACGGGAGGACGCTGGGATGTATCAATAATTTGGTCATTGGTCTGGGAAGCAACGTTGACGTTGCGCTGATGGTAATTCGGAAAAAAAAATCCAGAGTTAGAAGAGAAACTTGATATCAACGAATGGATGGGTTGGACTGTCTTAGAATGGAGACTTGGGACGAAGAACACCCAGAGGCACTGTCCACAAGGATTTGCAAAGTTCTCGCTGATTCTTGATATATAAGAGCCAATCAATCTATAGATACATGTCTCCCCTTCGCTGCCCCCCATCCGACTCATTGATGAGCCGACCGGATTTTAGGGCGCGAACAGGAATCCCGCCACCGTAGCGACGGGGGCCTTTTCTATCTTGCTTCACTGTCCACACTCGCTCATCCTGGATCATTGACGATGGCGGGCTCTAGCATATTTAGAAGCGGGCGTACAGAACGCAAAGAACAAGCGCCGGAAAACCGTCGACCTCCCAGCCGGAAACGTCTGTTGCGATACTTTCCCCAACCGTCCGGATGTCGACGTTATCACCCTGCACTGCCACCTTCGAAGTAAGTGCATCTCATACTCCAAGCATTGGCGCGGCAAGGACGCGGTAGGTGGTTGGTTGCGATTCGTGTATCAGCGCATCGGGGACGGTTGGTGTTGTAAGGAGAAAAAAGCTGGGAGCCGAAGTGTGAGAAAATCTGAGTCGAGGCCTAGTCTACTGCGCCAGTCCCGTTTCGAACAAACGCATCTTGGCACAACAATCCCTGTCGCGCCTCCGTCATCGCCGCAACGTGCGTCTGTGTGTTCCCGCGTCACGTCGCGGCTGGCGGGTCCGTGGTGAGAGAGCAGCACTCGTCGTCGTCGTCGCAGCCGGACGGCTCAACGCCTCCACTCCACCCACACATCATCTCCTACCTACCTACCTCACTCCTCTCTCATCCACCAGCTCGCGCAAGCTGCACAATGGTACTCACCCTTCCCCACCCCTCCTCCTCCTCCTCCACCTCCAAACCCTAAAGTCCAACGCCTTACTCACTCTCCCCAGCCGCCCAAACGCCGCGCCGCCGGCCCCTCGAAACAACAACAACCCCCCCAACCCCGCCGCTCCAAACTCGCCAAAGAACACGACCTCACCGCATCCCAAGAATCCGAAATCCGCGAAGCCTTCTCGCTCTTCGCGCTCTCGCACCCAGACTACACCGACGACGACGACGGGGAAATGGGCGTGCTACGCCGCGCCGACGTGCGGCGCTGCCTAATCGCTCTCGGACACGGTAGTCGCGTGGCGCCGGCCGACGTGCCGGCGATGTTGGAGACGCTGGATCCGGGGGCGGAGGGGTATGTGCCTTTTGGGCATTTTTTGGCGTATGCGGCGATTTTGTTGCATGAGAGGGAAGGGGAGGAAGAGGAGGAGGAGGGGGAGGGGGAGGGGGTTTGGAGGGAGGAGGTGGTGGAGGCGTATAGACTGTTTACGGGGGGTGGGAAGGGGCCGATTCGGGTGGAGCATTTGAGGAGGGTGGCGAAGGAACTGAGGGAGGAGGTGGATGAGGAGGTGCTGTGGGATATGGTTGTGCAGGCGAATGGGGAGAGGAGGACGAAGGAGGGGGTTGCGAGGGGGGTTAGTGTGGAGGATTTTGAGGGCGTGATGAGGAGGGCGGGGGTGTTTGGGTAGAGGAAGGAAGGTGGGGGATGGGGGAGGGTGAGCGGCGTGGTGTTGATATGTGGGAGGGTGTTATAGTCGGGGGATTTTGTGCTTGGCGTTCGGCTCTGGTGGTGTTCTGGGGTGTTGGGGAAAAAGCGAGGGCGTTTTGGGCGATGATGGGAACTCGGGAAGCTTGGCACAGCATGGGTCGCAGCTAAAGTCGCGGGGTGGGTTTCCAGGACGATGCGATCCAGTTCGGCTATTCCTGCCCATTGACCATGGTAAATCCATGCATTGGTGAAACGGGCCCATAGGAGATAGACCGCGTACCTCCCGTCTACTGGGAGTAGGCCTTAGGAAAGTCATATCGGCATGTCAGGTTCTTTCATGCTGCATACTGAAGCATGCTGAGACAGTTAATCTCAAAATCATGTAGTCGTGCATCCTATCTTGTCAGAAGGCCTTGGGTGGAAAGGTCTAGTACCTGTCATGGGTGTGACGATGGTTTACGACGAAAGCTTGCCTGCCGTAGTTCCGAAAAATGGGATGCTTTCTTAGTTGCCTTACAATATCTAAAACGCCACACCAATGTACAGTAGAAACACCAACCACTCTGCGACACACGTATGACATGATTGATTCTAAGACGCCGTCTAGATGCTTTTGCAATTTCCACGTTCGGGGGGATTTCACGCACAATATGCCTGCTCCATTCTGCTATACCGGTTTGCCAGCTGGAGAAAGTCTCGATGTTAACGAGAGGAAGGAAGAAATCCGGCTATTCGATGCAATGCTTGTTGCCTGCCCACGACGTCCCAAAAGGTGGACTCGTCATCTCCTTCACACTTGCGTCTACTCGCCACCGCCCTCCTTGTTCTGCTCGGCTGCAGGGACCCGGAAACCCGCGTGCTCTGAGTGGCGCTTGTAGTAGAACTGGTTCTCGCGGAGGGCTAACTCGGGGGAAATGCCGCCGAGCACGGCCTCCCTTAGGCGCTCAATGCCCTCCTGGTTCTCGGCGTCCCGGTTCCAGATAGAGATGAGGTGGCTGTTGAAGCGGACGCTATAGCTGATGCCGCAGATGTCGTCGATGAAGGTGAAGCGCTTGTTGGAGTTGTCGACGGCGCTCTGCAGCTTGCCGCCGATAGCCATCAGCGCGACCTCCTTCCAGAACTGGGCGGCCTTCTCCTTGGGCACGCGGAACGTCCACGCGCCACCCTTGAGGTTGCGCGGGTCCTCCCACACCGGCTTCACGCCCAGATGGAACAGGTGCACGCTGTCGCGCAGCCGCAGCGTGCCCAGGTCGAAGTGGTTCATCGTGTTCCAGAACTGGCGCAGGTCGCTGATCACGTGCAGCTTGACCAGGCGCGACTCGTACTCGACGGATTCGGAAAGCTTGTCGGCCGGGCTGGCTGGGTTGGTGTTCTGCTCCTCCTCTTGTGCCCACGAGGGCTTCGACTCGCGGCCCTGGCGGTCGTGCCAGAACTCCCACGTGTGCTCGAGCGGCGGGGGACGCAGCTTTTGCAGCAGGGCTTCCTTCATGGCCTTGCCGCGCGCGGGGGATGCGCTGGCTGCGGCGGCATCCTCGCTTTGAGGAGGCAGGCCGCTGGTGGTCAGGCCGGGGATGGTCGGACGGGCGCTCATGGTCTCGGCTTTGATCTCCGCCTTGAACGCGGCGGAAGTGCGCGCAGAGGAGTGGAGGAGGACGAACTGCTTAGCGTACCTTCACGAGACTGCGTGAGGGATCCCTGCGCAGGTCTCTGAAGTTGTCGATCTTCCAGATGAACTGAATGCGGCGGGGGCCAAGAAGGTCGGATATGACTGGAAGAAGTGGGGATCAGTGGAGGAGCGGCGAAGGGAGGCATGTCGATCGGGGGCGTTGATGACAGATGGCAAGAAGCAGCCGATGATGCTCTCTCCGCCGAAGGGGTAGGAAAGAAGATGGGAGTAGAGAAAGAAGTGGCAGTATTTTGTGGGAAATCATATGCGAGTGGCTACTGTGAAGAAGCTAATGTTGAAAAACGAAAAGCAGATAAATGGTAAAGCAGCAAGAGTGACGTGAAGTGACTGGGAGAATCCGAAGTGGGGTTGAAGGCAGAACAACACGTCAATAACAGAGACGAGATATCGGCGCATAAATTCATGGGAGCATCTGGCAGAAGTTGTAGATTCGCGTACCTTCAGCAGCAGCTCGACCAACAGGATGCTGCCAGCACGCCTCAGGGGTCAGGAGACGGGCAGAGCACAGCAGGTGGGCTCGGGAGGCCGCGGGGTATATAATGCAACAAAAAGTCGAGGAGCACAGGCGACAGACTCAAGGCGCGGGGCGGGCGGGCGCCGAGGACAAAGAGAGCAGCTTTGCTTTGTGCAGCAGGAGGGAGAGTCGGGAGCCCAGGCGCGTGATGCTTGGCCCTGCCGGACTCCGGGCCAAGAAGATGCCTTGGGGTCGTCAGACGTACGCGCCGGCGCTAGCAGTGCCGGCCAGCCTGTCAGGGTCCTTCGACTCGCGTTTCAGCAGCGCGCACTGTGTTTCAGCTCGCTCCCACGCCCGCAAATGCTCGCCGGCCCTCGCCTGCCGCCCGCGTCCATGACGGCATCGCCTGCGGCTGTGCGCCCGCGATAGGCCTGCGGCTTCGCGGAATCGGATGACTACCGGTCAGCGTGGACGGCTCGCGGGCTGGGTGTTCGCCGCCCGCAGCAGCGGCTGCGAGCTCCTAGCAGGGCTGCAGCCTGCAGTGGCGTGTGCGCGTGTGCCCCTCGGCGGGGTTGGGCGGCGCCAGGGCGCCCGGCACCGCGCGTTGCTGACCGCCCTGGCAGAATCGCGACCACCCCGGTCCAAAATGTTCACCGCACCTGGCACCGCTCCTCCGCCAACCAACTCTCATATCACTAGACACCATGGCTGGCAAAGATTCGGCCCCTGCTATTGGCGCGGCGCCCGCCACGCCCCAAATCACCGCTCTTCCCCGCCGAGCCCGCCGCCGATCGACTCCGCCGTCCTCGTCGCTCCCGAATGGCGACGCCGCCGCTGTCAAGTCTGCCGCTGCGCGACATGACCACGCCCTGCACGAAGCAAGCGGCGCCGAGTCCGACTCCAGTGCCCTGAGCTCCTCTTCCGAAGAGCCCAGCTCGGACTCAGACCAGGATTCAGAAGACGAGTCCGACGACAAGAATGAAGACACGCCCATGGGCTCGGACGAGATAACTTCGCTGCCAAGGCCACCCGACGCCCTGGCCCGACAGCGCATCTACCAGCGACAAGCCCCTCAGACATCGTCGCTGAGTGAGCGTTTGAAGGAGTTCCTACCTCAGCTTGCCGCCGCGAACGCAGAGCTCGAGCGCGATCGCGCAGCCGGGAAGCTGGCAGAGAAGTCGTTGGAAAACGTCGGCGACGATGAGCAGGGATACATTGAAATGAATCTTGGGCTAGGTGTGTTGAAGGAGAAGGACCCGAACAGGATGGAGAGCGACAGCGAGGATAGTGACGAGGCCGGCGATCAAATGGAGACCGATGCAGACACTCGGAGTGAACAAAAGATGAAAGAGGAAGATGTTCTGGGCATGCTCATGGGGAAGAAGAAGACAAAAGCTGCAGCGGGCATCCAAGAGGTTCCGGAAGAGTGAGTCTGACATCACACCTCGGCTTTCACGAAGCAAGATCCTGCAAGACTACCCGTAGCGCGGGCAACGCTTGTTACGTTTCCCTCGTGATACCCGAAATCCTGGAGGATCCCGAGTATCTGGTTTCCCCCGCGCCGGTACCGGCATACTCACGACATCCATGTGGACGCGTTGCATGCCCAATCATGCAACTGAGACGCGAGACCGTCGCACTCAAGAATTGGATGCCAAATTTTGGTTTACGCGGTTGTCCAGACAACTACGGCCATACAGGCTACTGGATTGTCTTCCCCCCGCAGAACCAAAGTTCACTCGCCGGAGAGCTTCATTGATATTCAGGTCGACTCGAGATCACTGCTCTCATTCTTACAACACCTGGGACGCGCTTAGAAAAATGAAAAGATTTATGACCGACATATATCTTCTTTCTTCCCCATTCTCATTCCGAGGGACTAGATTCTCAAAAAGCAACAATAACAGTAGTGAGACAACCTTATACAGGGCTGATCTAATGAAACTATTCAATATATCGATTTGCTTGGCACACTAAACGAGATGCGTCAAGCGGGCAGTGTTTAAGAATAGCGTGATAGACCGTCATCTCAGCACATACATACGATCTCGTCTTCTCAATACTCCACATATCTTCAATGTGTCATATCGTCCGCTTCATCCAGGTGTCGCCGCTGTTCAATGACAACGCCAGAAGAGTTTGTGATTGTACCATCACTCATTGATAGAAGCATTAAAAGAACAGAAAATCCTCCAACAGACTGGACCGATTGTATGATGATGTATTTCACCTTTTTCGCCCAGCTTATGCAAACTGCGGAACATCTGATCGAGCAACTCGGAACAAGAATGGCTCGGGTTGATTTGCGCGAAAGCACCGAGACAAACCTTAGCATCTCATTTCATACCGTCTGATGTTGTGGAATGGTTCCGTTATTGAGCCCTGAGGGGCCTGCGTGAAGGTGGCATGGGATTCGGCGTTCATCACAAACACGATGGTTGGTAAGGCGCGGAATGAAAGGCTTCCCTCTTCACTAACCATTCTTCATACTCACTTCTCTACATTAGGGATCAATCAGACATGTGCACTCATTCAATGTTTTACACCTTGGTTGGAAGGTACGACATTACCTTAGGCTAATGCCGTGGAAGCCGTCTTAAATCTTGAGGCCCAGAGATGCCGGGATAGCTGACGCCGATGAGGAACGTAGAAAGGCTAAGGTTAAAGAAGCGCCAAATTGTCTAAGCATTGGGTTTGATTCGGACGAAGAATGGAGGTAGAGCAAACATGAGTTTACTGGAGGGGTGAAGCAGGAGAAGCGAGGAAGCGCGTGGATACCGCAAGATACGCTAATACACAATGGGAAACGGGGAAGTCCACAGTCACTTCCAACTAAACAAAGAGGAAAGAGCTAGATGCGTCTCACTCTTGAAGAATCCGTCTAGGCAGCCATAAATCTTGCAATCACCAGCCTCGCTTACGCACACCCTAGAGGAACCATCCAGAAAAAATGATGTCAAAAATGGGAGGCGGAAACCATAAGACGCCCTCCAGCGGCCTCTCTCCAAACCTTCTCACCAACCTGCGCAGACACCTTCGTTTACCAACCTCCCAGCTCACTACGAGCGCCAGTCCTTCATTCCCTGCACAGCAACAGTCTCTCGTTTCCGACAATGGCGTCCTACAAATTCCCTCAGATTACACTCGTTATCCTGCTCTTGGCCGCTCTGCCGGTTTTCGCCCTTCCCGTGGCCTGTCCCGTGCTTTTGGAGGAGCAGGGAGGCTACGTTCCTTTCCGCGGCTTGAGCAAGGTCACCGACACCGCGTCCCTCCAGTGGTACACGCCCTACGCTGCCACCGGCGTCAACAACCCGGCACTCGGCCACACCAACGACTACCAGTGCTTCGGCGGCGACCCGCTCAAGCTTCCCCACATCTCCACCTGGCAGGACTTTGACACCATCTGGGCCATCAACCTTCCCACCCTTGACTCACGCAACTCCGCGGCCAATGACGCCATCCTGCGCCAGAAGATTATCCAAATCGCTGGCGAGACCAGCGTCGATGCTAGGCTGATCCTCGCCATCATCATGCAAGAGGCAAGTGACAATCACCTCCCCCTTCTGCGTCACCAAAGACCTCACATTGGGCGCATTTTGACCTCACTTCCCAACTTCAGTCCACCGGCCAGCTCACCGTCCCCTGCACCGAGGTGACGGCCGACGGCGGCAATTGCGGCATCATGCAAGGCCCTCACGGCAGCGTCTCCTTCGACCCCGCGAACCCTGCCGCCAGCATTGACACGATGATCCGCAACGGCGTTCTCGGCACGCCTGGCAATTGGCCCAAGGGCGGCCCCGGTTTTGCCTGGTTGCTCGACGGCGCTGGCGGAGAGGGCTTCTACGCGATCGGCGGAGGCGGCCACCTTTACCGCGCTCTTCGCGCTTACAACAGCGGCAAGGTCGCTGACCAGACTAATGTGGATGCTACCGGAGGCGCGGGTGTTCCGTGGTATGTCAACGATGTTGCGAACAGGCTTCTCGGATGGAATGGCAGGACCCGCCGCTGCGGATATTAGTCTGATGCTCTTGAGCTTGCTCGGATCTCGTACCGGGCTATGGGTGTGCGATGTGCGGAAGAATCCAAAATCTCGGCCAGCAAGCGTAGACTCGCTTTGATTTAAGTACGAGACCAATAGAACAAACTGGTCGGGTATTCACCCACCTGCCAGATTGCTCTTCAATACAATGCTCTCATTCACAAAGAAGCTACACGGTTGCAGTGAGCAAGACTGATGACTGTTGATAATCGAATGCCGTAGCCCGTAGCCAAACGCACGAATCGCATCATATGAAGGAAAACCTATTTTCCTTGGTAAATGAAGAAGGCCCCAATTAATCATTGAAGTGATGCGGACCTCTTGGAGGCGTTAACAGTATTCTACTCCTTAAAAACTATATGGCACTCTCGGGCGGCCGGAGCAATGAGGAAATGATGCTCCATTTCCATGCTCTTGCCAGTAGTATCAGGAGCCACTTTAGCCCCTCTACATTCCCGGAAGAACGACGCTGTGGCATGTCGGAGCTCCATCCGAGCAAGATGCAGGCCCAAGCATGTTCGGGATCCACCGCCAAAGGGGTTCATCGCAGCCCGTTGCTTTTCGGCGAGCATTGCATCGGACAAGAAGCGGTTGGGATCGAACCTGGAAATCGTTACTATGATAGAATTATCAGCAACGGAGTGACGTCCTTACGTATCACAGTGTGGGAAAACATGTTCGTCGCGGTGGATGGAATAAGCTTGCGTGCTGACGGTTGTCCCTCCCGGCACGAAATATCCATGTAGTGTTGCTCCACTACTTGGAACAATCCGAGGTAAGCTTCCCGGTGCTGCTCCGTAAACGCGAAGGGTCTCGTCGATAATGGCATTAAGCAGAGACAGTTGCTCCAGATCCGCGTCAGCGAAGTCTGCGTTCAAGCTTGAGACATCATTCTCCAACTTCTTCTGCAGATCTGGACGGCTCAACACTGCCCAGATAAGGTATGTCAAGGTCACGGCGGTAGTCCCGGAGCCCGCCGCAATTAAACCCACAGCTTCGCACGCGATGACTGTGTCGCTCATTGCTGTTGCATCTTTTTCGTGTTCCGCGAGGATGGCGCTGAAAATGCTACTGGTCCCGATGTTGCTGGCGCGAGCGTTGGACACAGCGATATTTGCGTAATCCATGAATCTGTCGGTGGCGGTCAAGAAATGGTCCACACCCGGAATCTTGAGCCATCTTATGAAGTCGTGTAGCCAGGGGAACTCGGCACGAAGACCACCAACCAGACCCGCCCTTTCGAAATCTTCCATTTCGCTGCTGTACTGTTATCCTCGTTAGTGGGTTTCTCCCTAAAGTCAAGCAGTTGCTGTGTACCTTGCCCAGCTCCAATAGCCTGAAGTCATTCCCAAAAGCAATCTGACATATCACGTCAGACGTCATATACGTCCACCATTTGTATATGTCAGCACTACCATGCTGTCGTGCCTCCATCTTCATACGGTTGACAGCCAATCCGACCTTCCGCTGCACCACCATTTCCCAGTTTCGTCTCAGAGAGCTATTCGAGAATTGCCGCGCGAAAAGCTTCCTGCGTTTGGCATGCTCCTTCGGATCACGGAGGGAGAAGACGTCGTCAACTTCCGAATTCCTGAACTTGTTGTACCACGGGCTCTTGACGTATCCTGCGCCGACGCGGTGGATCTCACGGAAGCTCTCCAGGTCTGAGAAGTCGACCTCTTCTGGAGCTATTCGGACGACGGGTCCGTACTTTTCATGCAGGGAGTGGATGTAGAATGCGCGTCTTCCGCACAGGGTGTAATACTTTAACACCAAGTGGGTGAACTTGGTGTACCATGGTCCAGGAATGCGTCGAAGAGGCGTGAAGAAGGCGCATCTGAGCGTCTGCTGTAATCAGCGAAGGGAAAGAGGAGGGCGTCATGGAAAGGGAGGTGTGTATTTACCTTCACAAAGTGACAGAGAAAGATTAATCCAATGCTGGCCACAAGTATAAACCTGAGTGGACCGAGTTCCCGGGCTGCATCGGAGGCCGATGGCTGACTCATTGGTGAGATGATCATTGGGCTACTTGGAGGCGGAGATGGTAATTGATGCGGAGGGTTCGTTTCGGAAAGAAGCGGTAGAAGGGTTTGAAAAAACAGCTGAAGAAGTATTCCGTAAGGAAGAGGCGATCGCAGTGAGCAGGAGGAAGCGAGCTGTTGCGATGCTTGTATAACGGGAAGAGGTGCGGCTCCACATTCGGCTGGGTTTCTGTGGCGGGGTACAACGTTGCCGAACGAAAGACATTCCTTTGAACCTCGAGGAACTGGTCTAAGCAATTAGGAAAGCGGATGTGGCTGACTAACGGGGAGCTGGAGAAGGGTGGCCGGTTGTAACAGGCTATTACCGGAGAGACCTGAAGGAAAGGCCTCTCATCGACAAGTGGAGCCGAACCTGCGCAAAGAGCCCAATCAATGCACTTGAAAGAACATGTCGCACCCTCACAAACTCCTCGATGAAGAAATGGAACTCATAAATACGTTCAAGCTTCCCAACAACAACAGTAACGCGCAATCTGAAATTAGTCATCGGTCTTCGGCATTGTGATGGGCAGAAGGAAGCAATCCGTGCTACGGGACTGAAGTGCGTCATTGGTAGCCTTGTCCATTCAAAATGGGCTATACCGTACCTGTAGTCTCTTTTCGGAATCCAATGAATTATCTGATATTTTTGAGATAGATGACATGTCTGATCCAAAGTCTGGTGAGCTCTCTTCATAGCGGCTCTTAGACACGTTCGCGGTGATACGCGCCAGTTCCGTAGTTTTCTCGCTAATAGCACAGGAGCCATTGCAATGAGCCCAAAAGGCCTGTCGAAAAGAGGCGTCGCAAATATAACCAACTGATTATGTCGAATAAGCTTTTGTTGAAACTCTCTGAACGAGAAATGCTCTCCAGCTTAACCCAAAAGTCTCTGATAAATCTGACGGCCTTTGTCAGTGAAGCACCAGACGAAGGACTGGAAGTAAACGTGAAGCTGCTGCCGCAGAGAAGGATAGTGGGGTGGGATGAGAATGCAGGGTAATGCGCTACGCAAGGTATATTAGTATTGGCCAGCTTTAATTTTGACGGTTACGTCAGTGCTGGTTGTAGCACAGTGCTGCAGTTGAACATGCGCATAATCGTAGTTTAGATATATTTCAGATCGTGTTATTGGATTCTGAGTTTACTGCTCTGATGTCTCCGGAGAATTTTACTTTCTGTGCTTCGATGTTGTTCTATTTGTGTCTCGATTGGCGTTCTTGATTGTTGGTCGGCCATCTTGATCTTGGGATCTTGGACCCTATTCCTTGTTACTTCTGTCGAGCTTGAATCTCAAGGTGCGGATGAGTTATTCTTGCCTACCTCAGCAAAGGTAGAGCATAAAAGGGCGCTCCATGGTTCGTCTCGTCGGGCTTCGTCCAACCATCTCTGAATGTTGTATGATGAATGGGATCCATCCCCTCCGAAGGTAGAAAGAGTAGTCTGCCGAAGATCAGGTGAAGAAGCATAAGGGGTGATTGTGGAAGATCGTACAGAAGTTTGTTCGCTGAGTGAAGAATCCGCCATGCCCTCTTGATCTTAATTTGTTGTCGCGATGCAAAGGATTCTTGGTTGGTCGGGGGGATGTCTATTTGATGGGGTCATAGCTGTTTCAAAAAGTAGACCGCAGAGAGAGAACTGGTGAATTTATAGGCAAGAAATATAAAGGTAAGCACATGAGAGTCCTGTGTATTGAATCTCCGTGGTTCGCGGCCTCGAGGTGGTCAGCGAGCAAGTTGCAGCTGTCAAGAGCAAGGATTGAAATCAGTGATTGGATTGCGGTTCCAATACAGCATGCAGCATACTGCATATTTGAAAACCCCGAGCTGATGAGAGACACCGGCAAGAGAATCGGATGTTACCGTTACTCCGCGAGTGACGCACAAAGAGTGGACGCTCGTGCTTTCTGTGTCGCTGCTGTGAAGGCGGGTAAAAAGTGCCGTGAGAGTATGGACCGTAGCACTTCTGTCAAACACCAAAACGACACATGCGAGCCGTTGTGTCGCGGAATCTTGAAATCAGCTTTAACGATGACGGTACGGCTAGTGTTGCCGAAGCGTTCAAGCCGTGCGACTTGCCCATGCATGAAAACCGTGCCTCGACGCGTGACTGGGCCATGGTAGCGGCAGCACCATTGCTGAGCCGCAAAGGTGAGAGGAAAATGTCGTCGTTCCGCAGGGAACTCGTGCAGCCGTCCAAAACTGGCTAAAGATCGCGAGCGTCAGCCGCGCAAAAGATTTATAAGCTAGTGCGATCCACTCAATTACCTTGAACATCAGAATGGAGGTCATGCAATTTCAATTTTCGTACGGACTCCCTGCAGATGACTTCATGGAGCGCTTACGTCCCATGAAAGCTCTGCTTCGAAAGTCGGTATCTCCCCAGGGCCCAATGCATCCCACGTGAGAGCATTTGCTTCAAGTGGCCATGGTTCATGTTGAGCTGCATCGCTAATGAATATTAATCAAATCAAGGCTGCCTGCTCAAAGGCAGATCTGCGTTCAATCATCGCAGATGACTTACCTGGCAAAAGGCAATCCGGCGTCCCTGGCTGCATGCTCTTTGAAAAGCTTCTCTAAATTGAATACAACATGATGAGCTAAAGGGGCCTTCTGACAGCGTTTGGGTAGTGCCGTCTGGAAAATGTGATGAATTCGGCACCAAGCCCGAAGGCCTTGCAACCCGCGGCAATCGCGCCACACACTCTGCCGGCCTATCCGACGTGTTTCAGCAAATCAAACAATTTGAGGCAGGAACGGAAGTTCTCCGTCTCAGATGGTCTCTTTTTAAAGTGATATGACAACGCAAGTATGAGCGAGACAGTAAGAAGGCAAGTGGTGTCGAAGAAAGAAATGTCGGATAGCAGCGAAACTACTGCAAGGGCTTTCCAGATGCTGAAAATTTGGTCGGATGACTCCAAGCAAGAGGAGGCCCCGTTGTCGAAGAAGCATATCTTCTCGAGAGGTATTCTTGCGGCGTGCTGCAACCGATAGAGAAGGAAGCGTCTGGTGATGTGTATCCTTGTAATACAGTATCGCAAGTAGAGGAGTGCGATTGCGGACTTGTACGCGGGCGCAGAAGGCGAGTCGTAGTGCAGGTATGGTGGCAGAGTGTCCCAGAAGCGATCTAGTTCAGCCAGCAGGCTTTCGATGTTTTTTTTTCTATTTCCTCTTTCATTTCTTGACCCTGCGACCGTAATGAACATTGCCCTGTGGACTTTCCTAATTGATCTGTCCAAGGAACTTTCATATTGCAAGGATCCGACCGGCGTGCTAATACCGGGTGAGAGCAGCCGATGAACTTAGGGTAAGCTGTTTGTCTCGGTGGGGAGACATGACAAGTCTCGCTGTACATTCTCGGAGGGCAACAATGCGGTGCAGTGGTCATCAAGAATAAGAGGAGACCCCGTATTTGATGCAAATATCACGCTCGAGCCCATAGACGCTCCACCAAAGACGTCGCATGTGTTGCAGTTCAGATTTGTCCTGAGAACCGGGTGCGCTGTCCAGATGTAGTCCAAGATTCTGAGAGAGGCGAGCTGCGGTTCCAATCAATTGGTATGATGGAGTCCAAAGTCGATGTCTTGTGAAGCCAGACACTGTTGGGTGTTAGTACCTCGGAGACTGGGTTGACTGGAAGTACGAAATAGAGATACGAAATTCATACCAAAGGCCAGGAGCCATCTTACTCCATCCAGATCAGGGCGATGCAGAACCAGAGGTATAAATGACATTGACAAGTTGCAGTATTCTGCAGAAGTCAAGCCAGCATCGTTAAGGTTAGCCTCCAATCATAGCTTGAAATTTGAATAACAAAAATGCCTCGGTAATTTGGTGCCCTCTTAAGTTCTTTCCGCTGCGGAATCTTCTTCGGGTCTTTCTCCTCGTATAGGAAGTCAATTATATTACAGAGTCGAGATTTTTGGAATTCATATAACCCTGCATGTCTCCTGAGCAAAGGCGGGTTAACGAAGCTTGCAATTCCCTGGAAGGGACCTCTTTTTATTCACGAAACGGTGAGTGGGGACAATAATGCGTGCTTCGAGACACTTGAGCCGCGTTTTTTTAGCATATGTGATTGTGGCAATTATTCGAGCGCAGCATCCGACTCTCTGGAGTCGAGTACTGCCCTCCAGAACGATGGATCGAGGACAGCGCAGAGCTGGGCGGATTGTCGGTAGCGGCTCCTATTGGCGTCGGCAAGCTCCCCGAGCTTCACCGGCGAAGACTGCGGCTGGTTGCAACACCACCGAACAGCACGACACCCTCGCCGCTGCCAAAGCCTCTTCTTCAGTCGAACCTGCACAATCCTACACAGTGATGTTGCTGGGCTCCATTCCGGTGTCTGCACGTAGGCGGTCTGATGATGCCTCCACGTGAGTCTTTCCCGGCACCAGACAGACCGCGTACCGTCAGCCTGGTACCTTGCTTTCCCACTTCAAGCCTAGCTGCAGTCTAATCACAATTATCGAGTAATGAAGCGGAAGAACAGCTGCAAAGGCAGATAAGTGGAAGAAAGACTTTCAGAGATAGAAACAGAAGCAATATCAGCCCGACTGGCCCACCGGGGTCATTTTAAGATGATCGAATCCCAGAGCGAACATGACAAAGCCGTCACACAGACCGTGATCTAGAACGGTTCTCCGCCTTACTTCTCGGGGACGCGCAGACGTACGTCAGCTGAGCCTTTACTTGCCTATAGGGTGGCTGGAACGGTTTCCCGGCTCCGGTTCGGATCTCCACAACCGTCACTGGCTTCCTTTGGCGGTCTGTCTCCTCAACCACGCAACGCTGCCTCATGCACCCCCTTTTGAAAACATACGCTAGTCAGCCCTCCCGTGCCGCTTCCCAGCTTTAACGAGGAGGAGCTATTCTACGCACCTAGACAAGGATAACCCGTCTTCAAGTACTGGCTCTTCCGACCTCAAGCATCCAGAAATCTTGACTCGCATTCGAATGTAATCTATTCGGGCTGTCCAGTCCACGCCGCACGAAGAGCAGTTCGATCTACCCTTGTCCCAACAAAGCCATGGCATCACCTCACTCGCCCGAGCCATCACAGCTCCCGGAAAACCAGCCCCCGCTGCAAATAGATGAAAATGTACAGACCAAAGAGCTCATCCCGCAGTCCCAAGCGCAAAGAAAAGAATGACCTCACGATGGTAACACCCAGGTCGACGACGAGCCCGCCGGCGACGGCGACTCCGCCTACAACTCCCTCGCCGGGTCCGACAGCACCTCGATCCGCTCCTCGATCATGAACTACCAGTACGAAAACGGGCGCCGCTACCACGCGTACAAGGCCGGCGAATACTACTTCCCGAACGACGAGAAGGAGCAGGACCGTCTCGACCTGCAGCACCACATCTACCGCCTCTGCCTCGGCGGCGCGCTGTACCTGTCGCCCATCAAGGAGCCGTCACGCGTCCTCGACATCGGCACCGGCACCGGCATCTGGGCCATCGAGCTCGCCGACGAGCACCACGGCGCCGAGGTCATCGGGACGGACCTTTCGCCCATCCAGCCGAGCTTCGTGCCGCCGAACGTGCGCTTCTACGTCGACGACCTCGAGCAGCCTTGGGAGTTTGGCGATGGGAAGCTGTTCGATTTTATACATTGGCGGTCGCTGAACGGGAGCACGGGGGACTGGCCGAGGCTGTACAAGCAGGCGCTGGACCACATGAAGCCTGGCGGGTGGCTGGAGGCGCAGGACTATGATGCGTGGATTTTCAGCGACGATGATCCCGAATTGGCCAAGGCGCCGTGGACGAAGACGTGGTGCGAGACCATGACCGAGATCAGTACCAAGTTCGGGAAGCCGCTGAATGTCGCGCGGTTCCAGAAGGGGTGGATGGAAGAGGCAGGCTTTACGGATGTTCATGAGGAGATCCGCAAGGTTGGTTGCGCCCTGTCTCTCGAGATGAAAAGGTGTTTCGGATGCTTTTCTGACAAAGAGATGTTCTTTCAGGTCCCCATCGGCCATTGGGCGAAAGACCCTAAGCTCAAGGAAGCTGGTCGCTTCGAGCGCGTGCATATGAATGAAGCCGTCGAGGCACATTCAGCTGCCCTGTACACTAGGGTCCTCAACTACACAACGGAGCAAGAAAAAGCGCTGTTCGAAATGATCAAAAAAGAATTCAACGACAAGAAGCTCCATCTGTATACGGTGTATCGATTCATATACGGAAAAAAGCCTGGAGCATGAGGTTTGGAGCTAATCCAGGCAATCATGTTGAAAGCTGGAGCCGGAATTACTTCGAGAGAACCATGGACCAGTCCTCTTTCTTCATCCACTCCTCGAGGTTCGTCATGGGACAATCGATCCCCAGCTTCAGAGAACGGCCATTAGCATTGATTCGGCTGCACGCGTATGAATGAGACGCACGAACCTTTCTTATATCAGCTGCTTTCAAGATAGACTCATCGCCGCCGTCATATCCAGGGTCTGACGAATACAGAAACATGTCTCCGACTTCCCTTCCAAATTCTTTGTCTGGTGAAGCTTCGATCATCTGTTCAAGTGTGACCTGCTGATAACGCGCAGGCTGCTTCGTGATCTCGCTCCAAAGCCGCATGTACTCGGTCCAGCTGCACGTCATCCCCTCGGCAATATAGTCTTTCCCCGGTGGGAGTTTCGAGACCGCATAGACAAAATTCCCCGTGTCAGCATTGACGTCAAGGTGAGGAACCTGAGCATCGGGCGTTGTTGGGAAACTCATTTGAAAGACTCCGTCAGGCATCTGGATGGATTGCGGTCAGGCAGATGCACGTAAGGAAATCAGCATGCAACCAACCTTTGTGAAATACGCCTCTGGTACGAGCTTGTAGCTCGAGGTAAAGAAGCCCGTTTGAACACACGACATCTTTGCTGCCAATCCTGGATATTTATTCTTCACATAACCTGGAAAGACCTCTGCCTTGGCATCAAAGTGGTACAGCTCCTTGTACGCGCCTTTGCTACATTTCCCCGCATGGCTCAGCGTCGAGGCGATGAATCCGTTTTGGTCAAGTGTGTCGACTGTCTGCGCCGCCGCGTCTGCAATGTTCTTGCCCTGCTGGAGCTCCACCCTATAGGCGTACTCGCGGCATGAGATGCCTGCTTCGGTGGCGCGCTGACGGCAGTCTGGCCGGAAGAATGGCTCCCAGTAGTTTGTGACGCTGAAGATGAGGTTTGCACCAGCAAAGGCGGGAATCAGGCTTTTGACGTCGTCTAGATTCGCCTGGACAATTTCGACGCCCTGGGAGGCGAGCTCTTGGGCTTTTGGGGAGCTGGGATTGCGCGTGATTCCGCGGACGCGATAGTTGGAATCGGCGAGGAAGCGCTGGGCCACTGACCCGCCTTGGTTACCGGTAGCTCCAACTACGCAAATGAGCTTGGCCATGACAGATTTTCTGACTTTCCGTTTGCGTATGGCAGTTGGCGCGAGAGAGTTGCGCAACATAGACAGAGTGATATCGTGAGCTGGAACTACCCCGCTGTTCCTTGGACCGGGAGGATTGCCGAGAAAGGAAACCCGAGCCGCCACTAGAGGAGATGATGGAAGCAGAGCGGGGCGGGCGGTGTTGGCAGGACGGGAGACGATTGTCGAAAAATCTCTTTTTTTTTCAACTTGGAAGTAGTCAGAGTGCCTTCTGTGTAGCGTCTCGCATATTCAACACTGTGCGGGCACCTGCAGAGACGTGAGTGAGGATAAGGAGTGCGCCACAACGACAACAGATAGACATACATAGACCAGACATCATGTATATTTGTCACTGCCATCTACTTGCTTGTGGTTCCCATACCTTCCCATTCAAAAACCACGTGCTACAATCAAATTAAGTCACCTTCAAGTAGATTCAACATAGGCAGTTCACTCTACAGTACACTCATTTTACAGCCTTGCATCTCGCGCTTCGGTAGCCTTGTACTGGCTGATCCACTCGTACTCATCATCCAAATATTTCTGCGCGCGAAGGTCACCCGAACGAGCATGCCCCTCGAAGTTCTCGGCGCGAGCTGCCCGACCGCACAACCGCCCAAGCTCTGCGCTTGACTTCTCGTTGGTCACCTCCTGATACGTCACCGTCTTCAGGAACTTCCCAACCCACAAGCCGCCGGTATATCTGGCAGCTTTCCTTGTCGGAAGAACGTGGTTTGTGCCAATAACCTGGATTTACTGCTCAGCTACGCGTCCTGTTGAAGCTTAAGGACTATTGCTTACCTTGTCTCCGTACGACACACACGTCTTCTCCCCAAGGAACAAAGCACCGTAGTTCCGCATATTGTCCAGGGCATCCCGAGGTCTCTTAGTGAAGACTTGCACATGCTCGCTTGCGTACTTGTCGGCCAGCTTCCAGGCCTCACCGATACTATCAACAACAACACACTCTCCGAACGTCTTCCAAGAAGTCCCGGCAAGAGCAGCCGTAGGCAGGTTCTTCAGCAGCTCATCAATGATCTCAATCGACTTCCTCCCCACCTCTTCCGAAGTCGTGATGATCACAGCCGGTGAATCCGGGCCATGCTCCGCCTGAGAAAGGATGTCCGTGGCCACGGTGAAGGGATCGGCCGTCTCATCGGCCACCAGCAGGATCTCTGTCGGCCCCGCAAAGAGGTCGATGCCGACTTCGCCAAAAAGCTGTCGCTTCGCCTCCGCCACGAACGCGTTTCCGGGGCCGGCGATGAAGTCGACTTTACGTATCGTCTCGGTGCCGACGGCCATGGCAGAGATAGCCTGGACGCCGCCGAGGATGAAGATCTCGTCGGCACCGGCAAGGTGCATGGCCGCGACGGTTGCATTGGGGATCTTGCCGGCAATCGGGGGCGTGCAGCCGATGACGTTCTGCACTCCGGCAACCTTTGCGGTGAGAATGGTCATGTGGGCGCTTGCCAGGAGAGGGTAGCGACCGCCCGGGATGTAACTGGGATAAGGTCAGTCGGAAGGCCAAAGAATAACTGAGGATTTACTTACGCGCCAGCGGAGGCGATGGGAATGTTCTTCTGGCCGAGAAAAACACCTGGCTGTGTCTCGACTTCGAAGTCTTTGATCGAGTCTCTTTGCGCGACCGCAAACTTGCGGACATTTGACTGAACTTGCTTGATATCTTCAATCAGCTGCTTGGGACACGCAGCTATTGCGGCCTCGATCTGTTGTTGAGAGAGCTTGAACGATGGTGGAGTCCATTTGTCGAACTTCTCCGAGTATTTGCGGACGGCCGCATCTCCATTTGACCGGATGTCCTCAATAACGCCCTTCACAATCCCACTGACGTCAAAGTTGGGTTTGGTGTCTTGCGCAGCATTGTTGACCGGGGATTTCAGATAGAAGACCATTTTGCCCTGGCGAGTTGGGTATGTGATGGTAAAAGCCTGAGTGAACCAATGTTCGGAATTCGCGTAGTATTTAACAGCCGTGCTCTCCCGAGCTTCGTTCGTTCATCGGATGAGAGCATTGCGTGGACTGGCAGGAGTACTAGTCCGTCATGGCACTTCTCCACATCTCCCCGCATCTTATCCGGTCCGTGCAGCTTGTGGCTGGTGTTGGAGAAAGGAAATAGGCTGTGGCACCGGGGCGTTCGGCCCCACATGATGGTGGCGCAGAGCAGCTTCATGTGGAGCCGAAGGTGGGTGTCAGCGCAATCGCGGGCAGAGATATGCCGGACAATGTGTTTCGCGAGGGGAGGGTTCGGGACAGTCAGTTCTTCGGCTGTTGCAAATGTAAAAGATACGATGCTCTCTGCCAGCTCTTGCATTCCGAGCCGAATCTCTCCGACCTATAAGGCGTCTGACACAACACAGTGACCGAGTTCGGAGAATTTCTTTCATACTGAGTCCCATGGAATATTGCCTGAGTCAATGAGGCAGCAAGTGTGGTCTTCCATTTCCCGTCGTGCCTGTGGCGAGCCATACCTTCGCATTTCTCTTCGGAGACACCTTTATTCAACAACTCAAATTATGCCTCACTTCCAAATCTTATTTCCATTGCTGCACCTGATCAGCAACACGATCATCAAACATTGGTTATGAATACCACCAGGATAGCGCAGTAGGCTGCACTTGCAGCAAAAAGCTCGTGCCTCCTCGCCCGTGTCAACAGCGACATCGCGGCGGCAAAAAGCAGTGTGAAGACGATCATGACCCCAATAGCAGCAAAGATATCCTTTGTCGTCCCGATACTAGACAAGCGATACATGCCCACAACCGGAAGAACCAAAAGGATGAATACGACAAGTGTGATGATCAGACCAACAAATTTCTCGATTCGGGAAGCTGAGAAATAGTGAATCTCTTTATCTTTGGTCTTTTCGAGTAGGTCTGCGGTGCAGAAGACGTTCTGAATTGGTTGAACAATTAGCAATGGGTCAAGATAGCTGGGTTTAGAGACGTACCCTGATGGAGGGAAATGTCTTCGATAGTCGGAACAACCAAGATTCCACCAGGCCGTCGAATCCGGCCCATTCGCGGCCACTTCTGAGGCTGACAATATCCTCCCTGTATTTGATATACCCTTCATCTTGTGGTACGAGCGGGCGAAAGTTGTGAAAGAAGTTCCGTAGGCTACGGTAGTCCCTGTCCGTAGGGCGCTGGAAGGCAACGAGCTGCCTTGCTTTGATGAGCAACTCATCTACCAAGATTAGCAAACCTCCTCAGCGGTTTGAACCGATGCGCTTACCATACTGCAACACATTCTTGCGAAGGTCATCAAGGACATGCTGTCGAGTCCGCACCCCTTCGTCAGCTTCCTCAGCAGCTGCCAGATCCTCCTCCACCCAACTCAGTCTTGGTTTTCTTTGATCGTCTGCATCGTCATCTTTATCGATATCGTCTAGCTCTTTCTCCAGTACTGCGATTTTTGCTTGGAGGTCTAGGATGAGGCGTGCGTGAACATAGCCAAAGCCTCTGTAGAGCATAAAATTTTGTTCACAAGCTTGGAAAGCCGCTAAATGCGGATAACCATCTGGACAGCTCTCCACTATTCGAATTGCATAAGCAACCATCCTTTTGTTTTTGTATAGTTGATGCTTTACTAACAGGTGCGAACCTCTGTTTTGTACGTCTCGTCGCAGGGGTCTCTCTTTGAGAGTTTGTTGAGAACTTCCCTTAGCCAAGACACTACGGATACTTCAGCGGCAGGCCATCATTTGTAAATTCAAAACATTACCTCTCTCCTCGGGCTTTGCCTGGCTCTCAGCAATGCTCTCTGTAGGGCTGTATGGAGGCGGCGGCGATCCGGAAGTCTCGTTGGACGACCCGTCTGAGCTCCGCGGTCTTCGGTCGGGCGAATTTGCTTCTGAAACAGACAATTCAATTTGTTCAGACATAATGTATGCACACGAGGACAACTTTTGAGCACGAGGCAAGGAGGGAATGGTCATCAGAATATATCTGCTGAGGCTGACCGGTTGTTGCGGGGCTCGCAAAAGCCGGGCGGCTTACTGACGAGCTGCACAGTGGCCCCGCTCAAGCCCTTTTAAGTTCCGATTCTGGAATAAATTTACCATTCAAATGCAGTTTCCCGTCAGCTCCCTTCAGCTGGTACTCCCATGTCCCATCCTTGCGCTTTTGCGCTTTGACGACTGTGAGTGTTGCCTTCTGTATGACCTTGCTCTTATCCTTTGTGATCGAGACTTTCTTGCCGTCCGGGAATGCACGTGGGTACTATAATGTATGAGAATTAATTTCCTTGGCTCTGACACAGGAGAGTGATAGAAATGCTTACGGCCCCCCCTTGCTTCTTTTTGTCGACACCTGACCGAAGTGGAGGGACATCGCCGTTGGGATAGTCCTCTTCCATGTTTTCGCCTTCTCGGACGGGCTGGTCTTCTCCCATGGCTTGATCCTCGCCCGCGTATTCGTTTTTCTCCTACAAAACAGTCCCCCAGGTTAGCAGGCCCTCAAAAAAAAAATCCGGAACTGGCATAGACAATACCATGTTCGACATGCTCTGCAGATATCGATTCTGCCTTACCATCCCGACAGACGTTATCCGGGCGAGCGCTTTATATCGCATGAATGATACACCGCATCAGCGGCGGTGCATCGCAGGCAACATCCTGACCACCACTGCACGTTTGCCTTCTGCAAGCCGGAAACTCCCATCTGCGCCTTAAGCAGCAAAGTCCGACTCGGTTCACGATGGCTGCCCGTGAAGCAAAAGTAAGCATGGTGGGGGCCGGAGCCGCACGCTGGTCCCAAAACAACTTCCGGTCAACCCGGGATGCGTAATCTCGAGGCTCTGCGTCTGACCAACGCCGCGCATGGCGCTGGCTCCAGGCAGCAAGGCAGAACCCAGACGGTGAGGGGCTGAGAAACTAGCCCTCATCTGGAAGGTGACACAAGCTATGCAGGTCTTGGGCATGTGCCAGTTGATTACGCAGCACTTGATTTCATTCAGCTCTCATGGTGAGCTACATATCAGATGCGCAGTTATGCGTCTTTCTTTTGCTCAGGATGCAAGTTTCTTTTTGCAGCAAACATGTGCATTCTAAGCATGCTCTGATCTTATCTTAACGGTTTCTGGAAATATCGACTGTAGTGGGGGTGTTCATCATGAAGCGCCTCTTCACAGCCTCGTTGCCTGCTCACGCCTCCCCGGAGAGAATGAAACACCCTTGATACAGAAGTGCACTGCGCCTCTGAGGCTGACACTGCCCCATATGTGCTGCTGCACGAGAGCGTGCGGGGAAGTATATGTATAGAAGACAGTGCCAACGCTTTTACACTGATGGAGCAGCCTCTTTCTCTCAGTCCGTCAATAGAAATTTAGTTCGAAATGGAGCTTATTGCCGTCTCCGATGAGAATACAATGAAGCCTCTCACTCCCAGCAGTTGCGAGCAGTCAGAGTCATGCACGCCAACGGCTGCGGAGCCTGGCGGCAGCAAAGAAGGCCAAGAGACAACGAATGCGCTAATCGATAGTCCTCCGGCGAGCCAATCGCAGATGCAAGGATGGTGGGAAGAGTCCATCTCCAAGTCCATGGGTGTGCAGAACGGATACAAGAGCGTCGCAGTCTTGATCGTCAAGTGGGAGAAGAAGTTGGATCAGCTCCGAGTCGAAAAGGAGGTAGGTAGCCAGCCTGCCGTTGCAGATTGCTCCAAAGTTGATTTTAGACTCTAATACACGAAACAGGTCAACGAACTGAGAGACGTGCTAGAGGGAAAGTTCAGGTATCCAACGACAACTGTGGAACTCGGCTCCAGAAACCCTCAGATGCAGCTGGTCAAGGAAATGTCCTCTTTCATCTACGAACATGACGACCCTCAAAGCCTCCTGATTGTATATTACGCCGGGCATGGCCTATTCCACACGCAGGAAAAGCTTCTGCAAATTACTGCGTACGTCCCAATCATGCGCAATGCGCGAGCAAGACTGATCGGCTGACGAGCTTGCATACAGGACAGATGATGGTGTAATCAACGCAGGAAAACTCTCCGAAGTCTTTTGGAACGAAGCGGAACAGCTTCTAGCCAAACGGACGAACGGAGATGTCCTCGCTATCATGGACTGCTGCTTTGCAAGCAATCTCGTGCGCAGCTCGAGCGTGAGCAGCAGAGCGTTTGAAATGCTGGCCGCGAGCGGCATCAACCAGACTACCGAAAGTCCCGGAGATGACTCGTTCACACGTGCTCTTATCAATTGCTTGAAGACTCTCGTCGACAGGCCTTCCGGTGATGGCGCGTTTGATACCTACGAGCTATGTGAAGAAATCAACAAACTCCGAATCCAAACTTACTCTCCGCTCTGGAGACGGCTGCAGGGTAGCAAGCGCCACATCCGTCTCTGTCCCCGCAGGCTTCAGGTTGAAGAGCGACCTGCGGAGCCAGACTCATCGTCGGGCGATGATGCAGCAGGAGGACTATTGTCCCTCCAATTCGTCGTCAGCGAGAATAAGCTCAGCCAAGATGATATCGAGACGCTCGCTCAAAATATGCCAGACGTCTTCAACGGATGCCAAGCACGTCTGCAAAACATCAGATGGCTGGGCTTCGAACGGCCAAGATCGCTCTCAGAAATTGTCCGGAGGATCATGAGAGAAAGCAGAAACGGAGACAAAAGCAAGAAATGGTCTCTTTTGAGCGATGCCCAAAACATTCCTAAGGGGGCAAAGCGGAAAGCAAATGATCAGACGCTTGAAGGTGGTCCGCTGAGTAAGAAGCAGCGGAATGAGGAGCCGTACGACCAAAGTTCAGAAGGCGAGTAATTACTTGGACGGGAAGAGTTCATGGAAGACCCTCGTCTAGATTGTATTCCATATTATTTTATCTAGGTGGAACCGTTTTAGCTGAACGCAATTTATGCCTGAGGTTTCAGGGGGGTCCCCAAGATGACCAGGTCATTACTGACAGTCGATGGGGATTAAATGAAAGGTCAAATAGAGAAAAGGTTTTTAAGCGTCCTGCTGTATGTACATTGAAGTCTATCTCATAAGTACGTTAAGCGTAAGTCGTTCGGCCATATTCACAATTCCAGGCCCCGAAAGAACCCATACGCCAAAATACCATTTGAAGAAGCAGAAAAACGCAAAGCTAAACCACACCGTCCGCCAACCCGCCAACACTCCTCTTCCTCGCTGTCGTGCTCGTCAGCTGCGCCTCTCCCTTCAGCGACGAGACGACCTTAATCGAGCCAGGCTTCTTCGTACTGCGAGCGCCAAAGCTCCACTTCCCGCTCTTCTGATACACGCCCGTGATACCACTGCTGACGAAACCCGTACCGGCAGCAGTGCCGAACTGCAAGCTCAGGGTCGGGCTACCAGTGTCCAGGACGACATTGGTGTGAGCGACGATATTGATGGTGCCGCCCTGCTGGGAGGTCCAGGTGTAGGAGTCAATAGCAACGGTATCCTTGATGCTGTTATCCGTGACGACGGTGACGTTGGCGTTGGACTTGATGGTCGCGTTGCTCTTGAGGCTGACCTCGCACTGGAACTTGCGGGTCACGATGGGCGAGTTGGTGGCCTGGGAGGGTGCTGTGAAGGACGGCTTGGCGCCCGTCGGGTTGACCAGCGTGACGCTCGCGGAGGGCCCGTCGACTTGCTTCCAGCTGTAGACGAGGTCGGCGTCAGCGTTGCCGGCGTCGTCTTTGCCGTTCATCGAGACGATGACGCCGGGGAGGGTGGTGATGTCGGGACCGGCGTTGGCCTTGGGAGGGGTCACTGAGGCTGGCGTGGGGGATGCGGACGCGGAGCTCGAGGGAGTGGGGACCGGGCCGCAGGCAGCTGGCTTGGAGGGAGCGGTCGCACCGGGCCAGGGCTCGAGCTGCCCGAATTGCTGACCGTCTTGGAACATGCCGTTCGCGATGAACGTGAAGCTGGAGAAGTCGATTGGTGGCGGTTTGATGCCAGGGACGGTCGGCTCCGGGTAGATCCACTCGGTGACTGGTTGGACATACTGTCCTGCATCGATGCCGTTCTTTGTCTTCTTGATGCCGCCCGCAGTGATGATCCGGTACTCTCTCGTGTACTTCCCCGCAAGAGCGCCGTCGGCGCGCCAGATGAATTTGTTGCGAAGGTCGCCAGCTCTGAGACTCGCACTTCCGACAACCCGATTCGTCTCCTCGCCAGTGCAAGGGTCTACATCGATAGCGTTGATCGTAACCGCCGCATTGCTGTTGTCGGAATCAGATGTGTATCCGATGAACTGTGTAATAGCGTGTCAGCACGGGATATCCAACCATGGAAAGGAAAGTCGTACTCTTGTGTCACCGAACTCATTGTTTGCGGCAACCGTTGCGTCTGGGTCGACAACTCCGATGATAGCATCTTCCATCCGAACATAAACAGGCTCGCCGTTGCTGCCCGACGTGGTTATCTGAACGTTGGAGGCAACAATTTCATAGGCAATGACCTGCCCGCCAACGTTGATTCCGGACCACTCAATAAAATCGCCAGGGAGGAACGGTGCCATGACGAACGCATCGGGAGCAGCACTATAATTGATTAGTAACTCATTTTTGCAAATTCTTGGAAGTCACCTACAAAGTCGATGCACCAGTCTGAGCGCTGGGCCGGTTGGTGCTCGGGCAAAGCGGATCATTGGCGCCACGAGGAATGCACATCGGGAAGCCGGAAAACGCAGTAATGCTCGGATTCTCGTCATCGGCAGTGAAGAGAGGGTTTGCGGTGTACCCAGCCGAGTATATCCCGTTAGGATCGTTGATGATTACAGTGGGTCCGCCCTGGATCTTCAACGACGGGTTACTTCCACTGTTGACTTTCTCAATGACTCCGCTCCCTGCATTGAGCAAAAGCTGGGCGAGCTCGATTTGGGCCACAATTGGAGTGCCATCGACGATGTTGCCCGAGACGGACACTTCGTTGCCAGTGAAGGTGCCATCGGCGAGATTCTTGAAGGGCACCCATGCAGCTGGGAATTGTATGATAAGATTCTTCGGCACAGTGATAACCCATCCGTTGACTGATATGGAGCCACCAGAGTTGAATGAAGCATCTGTCGCCTTGGCGCTGAAATCAAATCAGTCCAAGAGTAGTTTAGACCATAGATTGCACATACCTGTCAAGAATACCAACTACGGTAAAAGGGTCAACCGCCGCAAAGACCTGGGAGACCCAGACTAGGGGTGCAAGAGTAGCCACAAGAAGACGCATGGTGGCTGGTCGAAGTTCTCAGTGTAACCAAGCCAGTTGGATGAAGAGGCTTGTTGGACCAAGTCATGTCAAGCTTCGAGCTCGAATATATATACGTTCTCTCTCGACAGACTAGAAGATGTGGCTGCTCACCTCGTTAAGCTAGTTGGAGATCCAAGTATCCGAGACGCCATACCAATATCGTGGACGCTTGACCCGGGAAACTCCTGGTCCCGAGTTACTGGGGGTTTATTCACCCCTGAAAATTTTGCCTCAACGGTACGACAGTGACCATTGCATAATAGAATAACTCTACTCCCGATTGAATAGCGGCTGGACACCAGCCACTCGCGCTTGGACGGCGAAAGGACCGAAAGGGAAAAGCGTCGAACTCATACCCAATTGAAGAGGCTAGATAGCAGCCCCAGGGCCTTCAGCTCAACAATGTATTAACCTGGAACGAGACAGTCATTCTGCTCAGCCTTATATCCCGTTGGTTTTGGACCGACACCCCCTGGGCTGCTCAAAGGCAGCATCCAGACGCCAGCTCACCTCACGCCCAACATCCACGCGAAGGACGTCGACACTTCCGGTCTAGTTCCTCTTGGCCACGGCAATCAACGACTCCTGTGGCGGGCTAAAGCGGTGATAGCTGACGCCTAGGCGCTTCAGCTGCAGCACTGCTGGCCGGGCCGCGGGAAGAGCCAACGCATACCGCCAACACGGAGACGAGGCGGTAGTTAATTCGAGTTCGAGACTCAACGGGGTCTCTTCGCCCTCCAAATCTGGGGAATCCCGTTGGAGTTTTGGAGGGTTCCAGCCACTCAGCCCCATGGAGGTGAAAACGGGCGCCGGTCGTCTAGTGTACGAACTCCGATCGGCCTCTTTTCGTTTGAGCAAATCCAGACTCTGCACAACTGCTCTAGTAGACTACTCGAAGCAACCATTCATCAGGCAATCTGGGACGCGTCGATGCCACTTGTCGCCGTCTCAATTGACAGCTTGTCTGGACCAGGGAGTTGGGATGCGGTGCCACTTCAGGGTCTTCGCAGGAGGACGCCTTGGCATTGTATTTTGGTTGACATCCGCGGATCAGAGTATCTGCTAAGCAGCGATCTGGATCTACTCCCCAGCTCCTCGAAAAAGGGCTTGACTCACACTCAGCGGGCAGCGCAGACAGCTGAACGAGTGCTCCAGCCGGTGGCTTGCGTTGCCAAGAGACGGCAAGCCATCAAGCCCGCACGGAGCAAGAGGCGAAGAGTTGGCCGATTCGGATTCTCGATCGTCTCCCTGCAGGGCGGCGGGCTTGGCGGGCGGAGTGCACCTCGTACTCGAGACTTGCTGTGTACCTCGTGCCTTTGTGCGGCTGAGGCCCAGCCCATCTTTACCGGTATGAGCGGGCGCCACTCGTCGGATGTGGGAGCTAAGGGCAGGCTGGTGCTGACAGGCGGGGATGGAGAAGGTTTAGCTGACTTTTGCGCCACTGTTTTCAGGACCACGTGCGGGTGACCTGTCAGCTCGTGGGGCTGTAGGAAGAGTTCCGACGCCTGCAAAGGCCCAGAAATAAAGTGACAGAGATTTGATCATCTGGCCGTTAGATGCTTCAAATAGTGCTGGGTCAGGTAGAATGGACACAACAACAGGCATTGTGTCTAGGTTGTCTCGGCAGCCTCTCGAGGACTACCCGGCGAAAAGGCCATCCCCAATCAGTACGCAATCAACATTTCAAGCGCATTCCCAGCTGACCATTCCACCTTCAATTCGTGCGCATGCATAGAGGGCTATCCTCAACACTAATCTAGATCCAATTCCTTACAGCATGCAATTTTTCTCTCCGCTGCAAAACTGGAATTGCCTTCGTACACATTTTGAAGACAAAAATCAGGGGTAATTTAATGCCTCTTAAAGCACAAATATGCCAGCACAAAAAAGTCCAAATCAGGGACAACATCGTCAATAGCAAACATAAGCATATAGTTTACCCCCCGATACTACCGAGCATAACGGCTATCGATACAATCATGCAGGATATAGTAGAATATAAAAGAGATATGCGTTTTTGATGCTCTTAGGAGTAATAGGAAACCAACCCTGTTCACACGCAGTAGAGTATTACCAACGAAACCCTGCCCAGCACCAACATCCCGTGAACCATCCTCATGCAATAGAAACCTTGAGCTTCCTCCACATTACGGTTTCTTGTTACCATCGCACGCGGTAGTGGTATCCTGGAAGAAGAGAGAAAAGGAAAAGTAGTTGAAAAGAAAGTAGGCATGCAACGTCGTTGGTTGCAGCCGATCGAATGTCATCGTTGGGTATCATTCGTCGTTGGATAGAATTCACGTCAAGAAAAGAAAGACGTTTAGACGGCGCCGGTGAGAACGGGGTTGTTGGGGCCAAGGGTGGTGTGATGGGCAGTGGCGGGAGTGGTCTTGAGGCCTTCCATACCCTCAGTCGTGCCGTCGAAAGCCTGGTTGACCTCCTTCTGGAAGGTCTGAGAGCCGTTGGCCATACCGGTGTTGCCCGTAGTAGGACCATTGGTCACGCCAACAGCACCAACGCTAGTACCGTGCGGCTTGCGGGAGACCGCGGGCATCTTGGGGAGGTTAGACGTCTCTTTGGCAGAGCCGATGGAGAAGACCGGGCTCTCCCACTTCTCGCCCTGCTTGGCGAGATCCTTGAATTCAGTAGCCTTGGAACTAATGCCGCCGGTAAGGACGATGTCTGGGAATAGGGAATCATGCTGAGTGACAGCAACGTTAACCTTCTTGTCGGCGACGATCTCCTCCTTCTTCTTGTTCATCTTCATAAGCTCCTTCTGAAGGGCAGCGACGTAGCGCCTGTAGATGTTCTGAGCTTCATCCACGTCGGGGTTCTTCTTGAACTCAGCCTTGGCCCTCTCGGCCTCTTGGTGGACACCATAGAGGAAGGCATCAGCACGGTCGAAGCTTTCCTTGATGTGCTTCTCAAGAACCTTCTGGAGAGCGGGGCGGATGACCTTGAAAAGGAGGGGCTTGACGAGACCGAAGAGCAGCTTGTGGTTGGACTTCTTGAGCTTGATCTTAAGGTGCTTGACATCGACATCAACCTTGGAGACCTTAAAGAAGTGCTGGGAATCCTTCTTGTCGGCTGTTTCAGCAGCAACCTTGAAGCTGAGGCCCTCACCGCCCAAGAAAATGTCGGCGACACCCTTATCCGTGATGGACGGGAATCCCTTCTTCCTGTTGACGTAGTAGCTAACGTCACGGAGATCCATCTGGACGCCGGAGACAGAGATCATGACCTTGTTCTTGTTCTTGTTAGTGATCTTCTTGCGACCCCAGCGCCAGTGGTTGTCGCTGGCAAGCTCCATGACATTGGGCGCGAGATTGTCACCCTCGATGACGAGATTCTCCACAATGGCGTCCATTTGAGGGTCGGTGAATTCAATCCTGGGAATGGGAATGTAACGGACGTTCTCGAAGAAACCGGGGAGGATGACGTCCGTAATATCCTTCATCAGGTGAGGCTTGAAGGCAACCTTTCCGCCCTCATCGTAGCCGAGGTCCCGGAAGAGCTTCTGCATCGCGTCGCCGAGAGCTTTGTTCTGGGGATCCTCATCAAATTGACGGACCAAGAACTTAGACTCATCGAGTATGCGGTCCGTGTGGGTCCTGTAGCGGTCGCGGAGGAGGTAGCGACCCTGGTCGTGAAGCTGGTTCCACTCTTCACTGGCAGCGTCCTGCATCACGAAACCCTGTTCCTTGAGGCACTTCCGAATGTAAGTATCCAGGTTTTTGAACCAGTTCTTCAGGTCGGGGTCCCTATCAGCGTCCTTTCGGATTTGGCTGATCGAGTCGAAAAGGTCATCCAAGGAAGTGCTGTTGGCAAAGCGCTCGATGAGCGTCTTGAGATCTGTCAGCCGGGCTTTGTTGTAAGAGCTTTTGAAATATTCTGTAAACGCACCTTCAGGTCAGTCTCAGCTAGCTGAAGACTATCATCAGTGTGTGCACCTTTCACGGCACCGGAACCTTGTCCGGCAAGATCCTTGGAGTGACTGGCGTACTCCTCAGCAAGTCGCAAAAGAGTATCAACAGCACGCATGTCTGCACAATGGTGTAAGCTAAACATCGAAGATTCTGCGCCATCGGATACTCACAATCTTGGTGACCCTGGATCTCCACAATCATCTTCTTAAGGCGCCAGTTGGTCTGCTCGCGGCGCTCCTTAGGCACCTTACTCTTCAGGTAGTTCTGAGCACGCTCGCGATACTCCCTGGCCTTGTCCTGCTGCTCCTCAGGCACATTCTCCTGGACGCTGTCTCTCAAGCCACCGGCGCCAACAGCGGCACCAGCAGGAGCACCCTCAACTTGGGCGACCTGGGTGGCATCGTCGGCAGCCTTCTGTGCCTCCTTCTTGCCGAAGATCTTGTTCTGGTTGTACTTCTCCTTGTACTGAGCCTTCATAGCGTTCACATCCGGAACCTCATGCCAGGTGTTGTCAGCAGCGGGCTCGTCAAGCTGGGCGAGCTGCTCCTCCGTTGGATTGACCAAGGAGGCAGTCCTCATAGCTCCATCGCCGATCATGTCCCGGATGATGATCATGGCATCGTTGACTGTGCATCAGATTAGCAATTGAAGAGCAATTAGCATTGACAAAAAACATACGCAATTTGCGGAACTGGCCGTTGGAAATGAGAAGCGTTCCCAGGGTCCTCAAGCCCTCCAAAGCCTCGCTGCCGTGCTGGCGCGCGGTTTCCTTGTCAACGGGGGCGCTGGGCGCGACCGCATCACCGCCATTGATTTGTTGAGTCTGCCAGATGAAGTCTTGCAGCAGGTTGCCGTCGTTCTTGGTCAGTAGCAGAAGCTTGGCGGCTTCAATGACATCCTTGAGATCGCCAACAAGCTTGTGGCCTTCCGGAGACAGTTCCTTGGAGGGCGAGGTCAGAGCCTTTGATGCCACAACGCTGTTCAGCGCAACATCGATCTGCTTGTTCTGTGGAAGCCGTCAGCGATGCCAAGACAGGGCCAATGGCATGAAAGCGGAACGTACGGATGGCACCTTGCCATTGGTGAAGGCTACAGGGTCGTCGTCAGCAATCAGTCATCTCAGTTGATGCAGAAGCGCATGGCAAGGTGCGCGCTCGAGTGAGCCGGAGCGTACCGGAGTAGATTCCGTAGAGCTGGAGCTTGTTGTTGACGTCCTTCTCCTTGACGCGGGTGTCGGTGGGGCGGTTGACGGCTTCGGAAGCCATTGTGGATTATGCGGGACGGGTTACGGTGGGGCTGGGGTATCGAGGGCGCGGCGCGCGAGTGGGTATCTTGGGAGGGGTATCTCAAAAAATGCAAAGGAAATGCGGATGTTTGGACCAAGGAGCGGGCGGGCGACGGGCTATTAATTTGAAAGCCGCAGCGCGGTGCGACCAGCTTTGATGTGGCCGACAGCGACGTCATGCGCTCGCAATTTCCCAGCAGGCACCCCCGGCGCTGCGATCGCTGCGCCCCTTCCCTCCTGCCTCCTGGCGTGAGCCATCGCCAAACGAGCTGGAGCTGCCGCATCCGGGACGCGCCGTGGCTGGTGTCAAAGAGCTGCCCACCTGCGCCGGGGCCAGCGCTACCCCAGAGTGGCCCGCTGCTCGCTAACGTCATGGGCTCCACACCCAGCTCGCCCAGGTTCGCGCGCATCCCGGCGCCCTGCTCGCCTGCCGAGACGCCTGCCCCTCTCTCACATGCGTCTGCCCCCCGCCGCCGTCCGCGCGGGCGCTTTGTCGCTGCTTATCCTCCGGCTCTGCGCGCCCTCCTGCGCGAGAACGAGCATCTCAACAACACACACGAGCAGCGCGCTCCCCGGCGTCGATCTTGCGCGGATCCTTGTCGGCGGCGATGCGCTAGTCGTTGATCGGGGGCCCATGTCCTGATTGCGCTGCCATCATCCAAGATTCTCCCGCAGCCCCGTTCCAGGATGACGCCAACAATGTGTCCTACCTCTGCCCACTCAGCGCGTGGTGTTCCGGCACTCGGCACTTGCCAGCTACACAATCGGCGCCTCTATCACACTGCCTGCTGCTCCATCAAGCGCCCGCAATGAGCGTTCTCTGCACCGCTGCCAGCAAGCATGATTTACGTCTGCCGCGAGACGCATCAGCGTTCACCGGTCTGATCTTCAGGGGCCCTGTAAGCAAAGCTGCGCCAAGGTCCTAGGCCTGCGCCGGTTCGAGACAGGTCTGAGGCGGCTTTCCTGCCCACGCACGTGTTTGCGCACATTCCCATTGGAGCGGCGTGCAGCCGCGCAGCTAAGGCCAACGGAAACGCTGCGCCGTTCACCATGATCTTTTCCAGACCCTGGACTTTGATGGCTGCAGTGGTTGTGGAACTCGGACTCCGCTCTGTTGCGGCTTGTGTGCGACGCACCTTGATTCATGGTACGCATTGTTGACGCCACACGTCATTCGCTGCTTGTATCTTTGCCACCCAGCTCTCGCAAGCCCTCGAAGTGCGTGCCATCGCTCAGAGATTCCTTTCAAAAAGGCAACTGATCTACATCTCCCCTTCTGGATTAGTATGCTGCAGCCCAGCACGCTTCATCAATCTTGTTGTCCAAGGAAACTCCCTGCTTGTCCGATGCCACTGCGACGTGATGATTGCCGGGCCAGTTTCCTAAACCCACTAGACCGAGTGGGGTCGTCCGTATGGGTGATTTTCATATTTAACCTTCTATCCTTGCTCCTATCCTCACCTGAAGATCCCCAAATCGTCCCACCGAACGACCGCATCCCAGCGAGCTTTCATGGGCCAGACCATTGACGTTCATGCCCGTCCAATCACGAGCCGACGACTAGCGCGGAGAACACAGCGTCTCAACAGCAACGATCAAAGTGAGAATCAGCTTGTTCGTCTGGAGCTGAATCTCTCTTCTGGATAACGGAGTGCTCTAGAATACATCTATGCGATAGCTATCTGATGAATGCTTGTGCAGTCCTGTCTGTTGAGAGTCATTCAAGCCAACCGCCAGCTGCAACAGCCCCCAGTAATTTCGTTCCAGCCACACGACCTAACATTGTGGATC
Organism: Neofusicoccum sp. Z2; assembly: GCA_037356115.1. Taxonomy (NCBI): domain Eukaryota; kingdom Fungi; phylum Ascomycota; class Dothideomycetes; order Botryosphaeriales; family Botryosphaeriaceae; genus Neofusicoccum; species Neofusicoccum sp. Z2. The sequence goes on from JBAWJY010000004.1 coordinate 321,236, forward strand.
CGATCTAGCTGCTAGAGATGCGCCGAGGCACGAAATCCACACAGCCGATCCCAATGAGATCATACATACTAACCAGTAAAGACAATTAGGCCTCTCCCATGGACCCTTTCGGGATGAAAAGACGATCCACCTACAGTCTAGGCATTCGCGTCCGCTACTTCCACATACGTCATGCTTCCCCTAATATCGACAACATGTCCGAGCTTCTTCTATTTACCCGTCTTAAACTTATCTTCGCCTATCGCTTCGTCTGACGCAACAGTATGGTGCCGACGTCAATGCCGATTCGCGAGGATCTTCAAATCTTCAGATTTTACTAGTACGCTACACCGCCCACGATTACACCCGATACACGTACTCGTACACGCCGCATTGCTCCTTCCGCTGCCAGGGTAGTGTATATCAAATAAAAACGCCGCACGTATAAACAAAGCAATCCATCTCCGAACCCATCAAGACATCCTCGTCGTGGCACAAGCCACAGACCCAAACCCAATCGTCCACTTCACACTCCCCATGATAATGACCAGAAGTCCCAGCCCCACCGCCACACTCACCAAACCATACACGTACGCATGCAGCAGCCTCAAGCCCTTCAGCTCAGCAATCCACGTGCTCACCGTCGTCAAGCTACCGCAGAAACCGTCCATGATGCCCTCGAGGACCTGGCAGCCGACCCTCCCGCCGCCCGTGCTGTCCCCAGCCAGCGGGACGTGCTGCAGATCGTACGCCATGCCCAGCACGGCGGTGCCGAAGATGTTGACCGCGAACGTGCCGAGCGGGAAACTCGGTATCAAGCCGTTCAGCTTCAGCGACGCGTAGAATCGGAGCAAGCAGCCCGCCGGCGCGAAAACGCACGCGAAGAGCGCCTGGCCGCGCCAGGTCTCGGCGGACCAGCCGCCGGGGCGAGCCAACGGACCGCCGGGGCGGTCGGGCGGCCAGATGGTCAGGAAGACGGCGCCGAGCCAGGTGCACCAGGCGAGGGGGACCATGGCGCGGTCGAGGATGCGGCGGCAGGTGCGGAAGGGGAGGGTGGGGGTGAAGGGGTCGATGGCGAGGGCGAGGTGCGCGCCGAAGATGTAGGCGGCGAGGCACATTCCGACGGTGATGCTGATGACGGCGACGACAGCCTCGAAGCTGTAGCCGCCGTTGCGGTGGACGGTGCTGCTGTAGCCGGGGCGGGGGACGCCTGCGGGATAGGGGTGGTTGAAGGGCGCGGGGAGGTCGTTGGCGAGGGCGAGGAAAACGTCGCGCATGAAGGAGGAGAAGGACGTGAAGGAGCCGCAGAAGCCGGTTGCCAGGCCGATGTACAGAGGAATGGTCCTCTTCACTCTACCGTGGGCTACTTTTGCTTCGCTCAGAGCCTTGGCCACCTCTTCATCGTGGGAGCGGGACCTGGATACCGGGAAAGGAGCTGGTGTTCCCCATTCTTCACGGAAGATCTTGCGGTCCTCAGCAAGAAATCCCATGACCAGCGAACCGGCTACGTTGGCCCACACCTCGCTGAAAATCACAGGCGCTCCAGGGTAGAAGCCCAACCATTGGACGCCCAGACGAGCAAGAGTCCCCCAGATAGAAAAGAAAATCAAGTAGGAGATGGTATACAACTGCGTTGCAAACCTGGACGCGCGCCTGGTTTGCTGCGCAGTCGCGGGTCTGCCGTGCAGCTTACCGCTCGAACTCGAGCCGCCGGACTCCACATGGCTTCCTTTCCTCTGCCTGCTTCGTTTGCTCGAGCGCGACTTCGCCGACCTGTCCCGACTGCGCGGGATTGCAGGCGGCACGGCGCTCAGCTCAGTAAGATCCTGCTCGTTGTCAAAGACGCTGCCTCTGCCCGGCCGACGGAGTTCGGCTTCCAGCGAATCGGGCTGCCACAGTGTCCTCTGTGCGCCTCGTACCACCGGCGGCGGCGCGGCTGCATCATCCAGGTTCTCATAGTCCGACGGGAGCGTGTAGTCGTCGACGACGGACGGCCCGACCTGTTGTTTCTCGTGCGGCTCGGCAGACCGCTGGCGGGAGCGCCTGCTGGGGTGGGTGGTGTCGCTTGTGTTCCTGCGATGGCTGCGTTGCTTGCTGCGGCGCTCGTCGTCCGGCGCAGGTTCGTGGCGCACGGCGGCCTGCCGCGGGGGCGAGGTGCTGTAGGCGGTGCCCGGGGCGGTACTGCTGATGGCGCCGAAGTCGTACACGCGGTCCCTGCTGTTGGTGCGCGAGTGTGGGGGCGAGACGTGAGAGGGCTGCGAGGCGGACAGCGAGGAGGGCAGCGACGCGCGCTGCTCGTCGAAATGGCTGCTTCTCCTGCTGTCGCGACCATGACGGGCGGAGGCGCCCTCGTCCATACTTTATGGCCTGACGGCGGCCAAGCTTCGGCGGGGGGGCAGGCAGGGCGATCGCTGCTGCAGCGGGTAAACCTCCGACTGCCAGCGAGGCGCTGCGATGTGCGAGGTGTCGCCGCGGGGCGTGTGGCTCCTCAAAGGGCAGCCATGTCGAATGAAGAGCCTGCCCGGATCCGGAGCTGGACGCCTGGCTCGCGGGTCGCAGCAGTCGTCCCTTGGTTGTGCGCGCGCGCTCCACCGCCTGCGGCAGCCAGCGCGCGTGTGATCTGCGCAGGGATAGCGGCCGCCGGCAAGGACCCCCGCTGCTCCACGGCCGTCGGCAACTGCGCTATCTACGCGCTCCAACGCTCCGCGCGCCCCAACGCTGCACGCTCCCTCTGATACTGATAGAAGTACATAATACAAAGCCCGCTGCCTCCCGCCTTCTTGTCCTCCCCGCCGTGCTCCTTCCCCCCCTCCCAACCCTCGCCCGCCATGTCTTCGTTACCGCCCAATGTCCACGTCTCCACGCACCCATGTGTCCGCGCGAAGCTCTCGCAGCTGCGCTCTGCCAGCGCAAGCCCGCGCGAGGTCAAGTCCCTGATCCATGAGATCGCCACCATCGTCGGCGTCGAAGCGCTCGCACAGGGTCTCACCACCACCTCAGCAGGAACCGTAAGCTCCGCTCCTCTAGCCCCGCGCCAGCCCGCGAGACCCGTTCCCCCGGCACCAACAAACAAGCCCGCCTTCAACCCCCAAGCTAACGGCCCTCACACCCCGCAGGACAAGAACCCACTCGGCTACTCCTTCCCCGTCGAAAGCATCTCGCCCACGCGCATCTCCCTCGTCCCCATCCTGCGCTCCGGCCTGGGCATGACGGACGCGCTGCTGTCGGTGCTGCCGAACCCCGTGCCGGTGCACCACCTGGGCCTGTACCGCGAGAAGACGACGCTGCAGCCCGTCGAGTACTACAACAACCTGCCCTACCACAAGCCCACGGCCTCCAACCCGGCCACCGCGCCGGGGCCCTCGGAGCTGGCCATCGTCGTCGATCCCGTCATCGCCACCGGCGCCACCGCCTGCGCCGCCATCGACACGCTCAGGGACTGGGGCGTCAGGAAGGTTATTGTGTGTGCCGTTATCGCTAGCGAGGAGGGCTTGCTGAAGGCGGCTGAGACCTGGCCTGAGGGCGTTGAGGTGTTCGTTGGCGGCTGTGATAAGGAGACGGATGACAAGGGTATGATCAAGCCTGGCTTGGGCGATGTGGGTGACAGGCTGTTCTTGACAATTGGTAAATAAATTTGGGCGGGCTGCTCGTGGCGAAATTCTTGGGTAGTTAGAGCGGGCTATATATCCTTCAGTGGACCTCTTCAAGAGCGAATTAATGAAAATTGAAATGACCATTATCATTGACATCCCGCATTTGCAATGGTCGAGAGACACTCGTCCATGCTCTCCCCTTATGGCATTCCAATATCTGCTGCTTGAATTTGTCTCTTGCATCTATGAACACTTGTAATTGAATGTGTATGTTATTGATCTGTCAGATGCAATTGGGAAAGCATCCAACTCGCTACCATTGTAGCTGCATCTCAGTGCCGAGCTGTAATTCTAATGTACATGAGTGGATCAATGAACCTGCTCCTGAAGCTCCCTGCCAAGCTTTGGGTATCATAGACAACCCGCCGCCAACGCCAGCTTCAAACCAAGCCTTGAGGAAAAAGAAGGCCCAGAAATCAGAAGTCTTCGTGCAACCAGAAATCCGGCCTCTCGTGCTTCCACTCCGCAAACGGGACCTCACCTGGCATCTCTTCGCCATTCGACAGCTTCAACTTCGGGAAGGAGTCACCCGCCCAGACGTACCACACGCCCTCTTCGACCGCGGCACCATGGTTCCAAGGTTCGTTGAAAGTCGAAGGATCGGTTCGCAGCGGCTGGAAGAAGGTGTCAGTAGAGGCGAGTATTTCATAGAACCATTCCCAAATGTGCCGAGCGGCAGTGCTCACATTCTGAAGAAAGCCATCCTTCACGATGCACTCTTCCTCCAGCTTCTCGGAAAGTTTTTCGTTGACCAGGACAAGCGCTCCGCTGTGCCTGAGTAGTAGAAAGCAGTGAGTGCATGTCAGCCGTTCACAGAGGGGAGTTGTCTACTTACCATCCAGCAGCAGCAACACTAAGAGCGAAGTGCGTTCCTAGTTGATCTTCATCAGCGCTGGCGATGTTAGGTTTCTTATCCCAGTCTGAACCTTGCTGCTCGATCCATTCGCTAACTTCGCCTAGAGCGTTCATGTCGCGGGTTGTCTGCCTTATGCGGTCTTGTGCCTCTGCAGGGTCACACGCTCCCGAGGACAAGAACCTGACCCATTGTCGGTTGACCTCGTTAAACCATACCTTGCGTCCTTTGGTGTACGCATGTTGAACAAGCGTCCGGTCGGTTCCAGACTGATGAACTCCTCTGAGACGGCTCTCTGCTTCGCCGTAGCCTCCAAGACCAAGTGCTCCGCAACCCTGAGGCTCAGTGCCGTACGCCGTGATCTTACCATCCCGATGAAGAGCGAGGAAGTGGTAGTCACCAAATGCAACACAGATTACTCCCGAGTTCTGGAGTGCAGGGATCCGTTTGAGGCCTGTCGCAACAGGGTTTTCGGGATCAGGGCCGAACAGACGAGAATTGCGACATAATTCCAGATAGTCCTGTTTTCCCGTGATTACTTCTCCGTTCCTCCTGAATGCAGCGAACGACCTGAATGATCCTTGAATGTCGATCTGGCTGTCTGGGCTTGCTGCGATTCCTCGAGGGACTCGGAGAGCGACCAGCTCGACAATACCTTCAACATTGCCGGCAGTGGTCCGGTCATCCCATGACATCTTCGCTGCGAAGAACTTGCCGATATCGGTGACGAAGACGACAAAGTGTTCTAGTACGATGTAGTTGAGGACCTCTCCGACGGTCTCACCAAGTTTCCGAGTGGCATCATTTGGGTCTCGGGCACTCCGCACGGGTCGAATATAGCTCGTCTGTGGGACCGGGACCGAATGCTGGATCTCGAGTACATCCTTGTCAAGTTCCGACTTGTAGTGTTTACGGTTTGCAAACTTCCATAGAACGATTCCGACACCGTTGATGTAAGCAGAGCTGACACTCCATCCAGCAACAACCTTCCGCACGGAGCCCGTCTTGTACGGGACTGAACGCTCACCAAGAGCTGGCGAAGCATGCGTGGAAGGTGGAGATTCCTCAGATACATCACGCTCGGCAAATTTGATATTCCAAGCCGGCTCGTTGACTGTATGCCAGGTCCAGATTTTTCCACTATCCGAGAGGCCCAGGACATGAGATCTTCCAGAGGAGAATTGGCGGATGGCAACGGAGGAGTCGTAGCGTTCGACTGGTTGAGCGAAACCCGGAGGGAACTTGAGCGGGGTCAGTACGCGTGCGTCGGCGCCGATGGCTTGACCGTCGATGGCTCCGACAGTGTAAAGCACACCCTTCGAACTGAGAAGCGTCGTAGACCATCCACCACACTGCAGGTCGGCAATGATGCCGAGATCTCTCGACTTGAACATCTCAACAGGATAAGGGCGCTTCTCTATCTGGCGACCAAGCTGGAACGGACGGCCGCGTCTCAGAATAGGACCTCTGCCTCCGAACATTCCGCGGGGAGGGGGAGGCGTCGGAGCTACGTCGGGATCTTCCTGACCAAGACAGCCATGGGAATTGTCGCCCCAGGTGAAGACGCGGGTGTCGACAAGAAGGCGCCTGTAGAGCTTTTGCCAGAAAGTACCGTCAGGTTGCGCAACTGGTCGATTCGCAACCCTGAAGGTCGAGCGGGTTGCCTGCCTCCAGTAGCTTGCATCCAGACGGAAATCCGGATCGTAGAAGGCCTTGCACGTGCGGCAGAGAGAAAGAAAGCTCGGCGCATCAAGGTAAGGCACAATTTCGTGCAGGATGTCGAGCGGAATTTCGGTCAACGGCTTCGTACCATGAGCGCCCAGAGCCTGCTTGTCGAGATGTATGTCGTCAGCCATGGCGACAATGGACTTGCCTGCAACTGCGCTTCTCCGGTCGTAGATCTTGGGTGGTCGGCGTGGGGTGCAGGTGAGATGGGGTTGGCGTTGGAGGTGGGATGTTTACGTGCAGGCCAGCGCAACATGGCTGCCTACGGCCCGGTGACGTCGCAGGCACGTGACGACGCCTGACCAACAATTGCCAGGTAGTCCGTCCATGGAAAGTGCGAATGGGCTCAGGAGGTCCACTGTCTTGTGCATCGTTTGTATTTTGGCCTGATTCTGCTGCATGCGTGGAAAGTAGAAAGATGGATATCGTTAAATTCAGAGTGAGGGTCGACACCAGAAACAACGGGGCACCAAATCTATAGTTAACCAATCAGTCCGAAGTGCTTCATGACATGCCCGCTGCCGCTTTTACGTCCAGATGAGTGCTTAGGCTGCGGATAGACCGTGAAAGGGATTTTGCCGTTGAGCTCTCATACAGGTGACATACACGTCATTCTCGATATATTTACTAACGTTCTTTTCGACGAACTATCTTTCATGGCAGCAACCATTGAGAATTGCAAGTTCTAACCAGAGCATAGCGACCTGGTTCAGGTTTGATTCTATCCTACTCAGATGCTCGCTGCCTTCTTCGAGAGTGCCAGCTGCTGATCAAGAACATCCGAGACCTGCTGCCTCCAGTCCTTGTACTCGATCCCCAGAAGTTTTTCCGCCTTGCTGGAATCAATGTTCAAGATACCATCGGCCGGGCCAGGAGCATTGCCCCATTCAACCTGTGAGTATTTCCCCTTCACGAACGCGAGCATTTCGTCCCACTCAACCGTTGGCCCAGAGAGCAGGAATTTCTCACCATTCGCGATACCAGCCTGCAAAGCTCTGATGTGGGCTTGTGCAACATCAGTGACATGCACGCTGTTGATGAGCGTGATAAGCTGATTCGGGCCCTTCAGGGATTCAAAGAGCTTCGCGGGGGTGCCGGAAATCTCATCAATGGATTTCCGGAGAACGATGCGACCATATACATATGTCGGGTGGATGGAAGCAATGGTGTATTGCGGATGCTCCTTTGCGACAAACTCTCGCGCTGCCTTTGCCGCGAGGATCTTCGATGCCCGATAGGCGGTAAAATTGTCCTCGAAATCAAGATCCGGCGAGATGTCTACCTCATAGGGGTGATCCTCTGCAACGTGGGTGCGTTAGCTAAGTTATGTTTACAAATTGTTGGAGCCAACGTACCCCTTATAGCTTCGGTAGGGCTTGGCCAGCCACCCCACGGAAAAAGGTCTACGATCGAACCTGTCACAACAACTTTCTTGATACTGCTAACCTTTTTCGCGGCAGCGAGCATGACAGTCGTGCCGAGCACCGCAGGCTCAATGTAGTCCTTTTTCCAGTTCGTGCTCTTCTATTCTTTAGCCTGTCTTGTGCATTTCACCTTCAGCAAGCATACATACCTTCAATAGCAAAGGAGATGCGACATGGAAAACACAGTCAACGCCGTCGAGGAGGCCCTCGTAGGCATCCGGTTTTGTGATGTCTGGAACAATGACGAATTCCGCTCTGGAACCAAATTCGGAACCAAAGAACTCTTTCAGCTGTTTGACCTGAGCTTCTCTGCGGACACTCCCCCGCGCACGGTAGCCGGCCTTTAGCGTTTCAAGAACGACATTGGCGCCAATGAAGCCAGCAGCGCCGGTGATCTGTCACGTGAGCATCTGTTAGCTTACTTACGTCTTGACCAAGCAGAGTAGAGTCTACTCACGAAAATAAGCTCTCCAGGCATGTTGTGCGAACTGTCCCCAGTCTTTACTACACGGAACGATCTGGTGAATGCATTTCATTTGCAGAGCAGAGAATAGAACTTATAGTAGTGAGGTATTTCACGTTTACTCATCGCAGCGTTGACAACGGCTTTGGAAACTCAGTGAAACTAGCAGTTGCTGGTCGCGAGCCAGTCGGTAAATTCATTCCTACCAGTAATCTCACTCCATGGGGTTAGAACATGGGAGAACCAATTTAGTTAGCCCAATTTGGACGTTTGATTAGTTTATCGGACGAAAGATGCCTGAGGCATCCAAATTCGGATTTCTGTGCCATGTGATCTTTGTCAGCCTGCTTAAAAGTAAACGGACGTCAGAGGTCAACCAAAGTTCGTGGTTACTGAAAATAGCAACGTCCAGAGATAAGATTGGTTAGCATGGAAATGAGACATTGCGCGATTTATGCCCGGCCGTAGTTTCATTTGCGTCAGGCTGGCAGACATCAACACACCGGGCGCCTGGGAGAAGCAATGGCTCGCAAGCAGCGGCGGAGAGGCAGGCGAATGTTGGCGGATGCATTGCAATGCGGCATTGATGGGTGAATAGTGGTGGGATGGTGAGGTGGTGAGGAGGTGCACCAGTCCGCTTCGCGTCGCAGCACTGGCGCCTCTGGCCGGCAGGGCGAGCTTCCCCTCATGTGCTGAGGGTTTGGGAGAAGCAGTGTAACAGACGCAGCTCGCCGTTTCGCAGTGGTCGAGCAAACGTCGAAGCGCGTGGCGACGGGGCCAGCACGGGGCGCGGCCGGCGTGGCAGGCTGAGTCCGCGCGACCCCGTTCGGCACATCTCAACTGCGGCGATCGGACGGTGCGCTGGCAGCGATAGGTGGGCAAGCGGTGTGACGGTTCCTGGCGCGACAAGTTGAAGGAAATGCTTGGCCCTGGTCCTTGGAAAGCTTGCCTCTGTGGAGGGCCTAAGGATGCGCCGACAGGCCCTTGCGTCAGCTCGCGCCTCTGAACGCGCCTCACGCAGCGGTGGAAACAGCGTCTGGCGGCGGGGGCTGCGGTGGCGGGGCGCGGGCACGTTGCAGGCGCGGCAAGGTGTTCGCTGCTGAGACGGGGCAGTGGACGGTCCCCTCAGGCGTCCCGGCGGAAGAGGCCGGCTTGGAGGCGATCGCGTGGGCCTGGCTGGAACCCACTTCTCCTCAGCCAGCCCTCCCAAGAGCCCAAGCATTCCCCAAGCATCGCAATCTTGCAACCGTACCCCATCGCCCTGCATCGCCGCCATCGAGGAATGACGACTGTGTCCCTCCCCGCGCCCACCACCGCTGCCGGCCGTCGGTCATGCCGCGTCGCGCTCGAGTAGACCGTTCCGGACGAAGACGACCATGCCGTTTCGCGAGGACTTCGCGAGCGCCGGGCGGCGCACGTCGCTCGACGCCGACCAAGCTGTGAGTGCCGCGCCCCGCTGCGCTGTCGCATGCCCTGCGCGCGTCGCGATGCTGACTTGGCCCAGCTCTGCACTCCCTTCGCGCTGCCGTCTGACGGCGTGATCATCCTCAGCCCCTCTTCCACCATCACCCTCACTGCCGACGCCTTGTTTACGCCCGCATGCACCGCCGTGCCGACCACCTCGCGCGATGCCTCCGACGTGATCGACATGCAGGATCCCTTCTATGCCTCCGTTGCCCCTCAGGTCTATGCGACGGGTGCTGCGACCGTTATCGCGTGGATGCTCGTCATCATGCTTCTCATCACGCCGCGCACCTTCTTCGTCGGAGGGCCCGGGGGACGGTCCGGGCTGATGGGAAGGCGTGGAATGATCAGCGGCGCCAGTGGCGGCGCATCCATCATTGGCGTCGGCTCTCGGCCGTGGCTTCAGAAGGTTGCAGCATTGACTGTTGCGGTTTCCATGACCATCGCCACGGCCGACACTTTTCGCATCGCGGAGCAGCAGTATCACGACGGGTACATGGATGCCACAGCCATTCGCCAGGAGGTTGTTGGCGGCCTGGAGATCAAGATATCGCGCCTAATTTCCGATATATTCCTGCTGCTGGCACAAGTGCAGACGCTCATCCGCCTCTTCCCTCGACATAAAGAAAAAGTCATCATCAAATGGGTCGGTTTCGCGCTGATCATCCTCGACATGACCTTCAGCTCCATCAACAATTTCATGGGCCACGACGTTGGGAGGCCGCGACAGTTCAAAGACGCGATCCCAGCGCTCAGTTACCTCTTCGAGTTGGCCCTAAGCATGCTCTATGCTGCTTGGGTTCTCTACTACTCACTGACGAAACGACGCTACGCATATTACCATTGGATGATGTACAACATTTCCTTAATCGCTCTGCTTTCTATTGTTGCAGTTCTCACGCCCGTTGTTTTCTTCGCGACGGATATTTCAGACTACAGTGTCGCAGGTTGGGGCGACTATTTCCGTTGGGTCGGCGCTGCTGCAGCCAGCGTCATCGTTTGGGAATGGGTTGAGCGCATTGAAGCTCTAGAAAGAGAAGATAAGAAAGATGGTATTCTGGGAAGGGAGATCTTCGACGGCGATGAGATGCTGGACATCACTCCCTCAGAAGAAATCAATTGGCCTGGTATCCGCCGTGACCCCAATGGCAAGGATGATCGGGATAATGGAGGAGCAGGGTTTTCATCAGCACGTGGCTATGGCGATGACTATGGCGGCGTCTCTCAACGGGGTAATCAAGTGCGCCAGTCTCAATTCGAGGACCGAAACTACATTCCACTCGGCCGGGTCCACTCCCACCAGGCTGGAACAGAAGGAGGAACCAATTCTGAAGCGCCCCGTATGACGCTCGCAAGCGGGCCAATACCTCCGCCACCTATTGCAACGCCAATTAGCAGAACGGACACCACCAGTGCAGCCAGCACTGTGTATGCCGTGCGATATCATCCAGTCCCGGAGCACACCCCGACAGCCAACAGACAACAATCTACAGGCGAACACATCCGGTTCGACTTGAACAACATCCACAGGCGAAACACGTCGATGACCGAAGACTCTCAACCGATGGCAAAGATTACCGATCTCGAGGATCAGACACCACCGCAACACACAGTAACCATGTTTGGGCGGTTCAGCCCATTATGGAAGCATCTGAATCCGTTTAGAAGACGGCGAACGACACCCCCACCCCAGATTCTGAGTGCGAAAGTAATCGAGCCATCTACGAAGGAGCTTCCACCCATTCCGGCTTCACCTTCGCAACCTTCAAATAATTATTCACGCTGGGATCTGAAGGGCAAGTTTGGTGCCCTTTTGGCCGAGCACGGCGAGAAGTTCTTCGAGCCTTCTGAGAGCAGGCCAAAGGACGCCAATCTTCCCATAACAGTCATCCCAGCACAACCTCGCGGTGGCCGGACATGGTCACCTGACGCACTGACGGCACTTTCGGGAGCATCGCCGCAGAATTCTCACCACACCGACGATTCGTCTCGTCGAAACGGGGACCACGAGGGAGAGCACAGGAGCGAAGCTGAGGTGACCAGTTCAGGTCCGCCGGGAGACGCTTCGAGCACACCGCGCGTAGTCGTCGAGACAACCGCAGGGCCTGATTCTCATACGCAGATTCGTGACTACGCAACTTCGGTCAGCACGTCGGGACCGGCTAGTCCCATGTCGCCGGTCAGTTTCGGTGGGCCGCTTCAGACGCCTCCTCCCCGTAACAAGACAGGCTCTCCTCGATGAGCAAGATATGGGAGCACCAACAGGTGCACTGTGGTCAGCTTTGAACCACACTGGGTTTTTGGATTTTAACAGGAGTTCGCGGACAGAGTCATTGCATGGATTGGAACGCAAAAGCACATGTTTTGCTATGCATGGAGCAGGGCGCACTTTGAGTGTTTCGGATTGGCGATAATGATACCCAGGGTACTCGGGAACGGGAGTGGAGGCATGTATACGGCCGCAAGGGCCGCTTTGTGGCGCTTTGGGCACGACTATGTAGCATTGTATTTAAAGAACAGAGGCCATGAAGCACGGTGCCAGTATCAGACGTTGAGACTCGGTAGTGGGTGATTCGGCGCGGGCTCGCGGCCGCTAGTCAGTGATTAGCGTGCCAGCACAGACTGGCGACACCGAAAACGCGGTCGGTCCGAGCTCCAGGCAGGTGGACGGCTGATTGCGTAGGGCCGCTCGAGCTGCGCCATATCAGCACGGCACTGGCACACACGACGCCGCCCAAGCGCCCATCTTCGTTTCTCGCGGCCAGAGTCCCGCGAGGCATGCGCCATCAGCCATAGAGCCTGCATCCCGCGCTGCCGCAGCTCCGTTCGTTCCTTGCCATCCGCACGCGACGCACACACGCAGACCGCCATGTCGCTCTTCGGCTCCTCGCCGGACGACTACTCGCAGCCCAAGCAGTCAGCGCTGTTCGAAGACGAGCCGACGCCCGCCAACAAGACCACTGCCAGCCTGTTCGGCGACGACCTGGATGGCTCCGACTCGCCCTGGGCCTACCCAACCCCGAAGATGGCCGCCCGCGCCAATGTTGTCAAGACGCTGCTGCCCGCCGCCGAGGTGCCCGAGAGCTACATTGACACCTACGACGCCCTGCTCGCCGAGGGCAACCGCTTCGGCGGCGGCGTCAGCTTGAGTGGCGTCAGGAAGCTGCTCGGTGACAGCGGCCTTGGAGCGGAAACGCAGGCCAAGATCCTGGACATTGTCGTGCCGAACGGCCAAGAGCCACCCAGCGGCCTCGGCCGTGGAGAATTCAATGTGCTTCTTGCGCTGATAGGGCTGGCACAAGAGGGTGAAGACGTCACCCTCGACGGCGTCGACGAGCGCAGACGAAGTTGGTTCCTTGCACCCTGTTTTTCTCGCCACCGACCCAAAACGCTCACACGACCACAGATCTGCCTGAACCATCGCTCAGCATCACGAAGCCTGCAAAGATGCAGAAACCCAAGGACGAGCCCGCTCCCATCTCCGCGACGCCCCCGACGGCGCCGAAGCCCGCCCAGCCAGCCACTCCTACCAATCGGTCTACTGCCGCGATGCGTAAAGCGTCCTTTGGGCTCGACGCCGACCCATGGAACAGCCCGGATGTGCATAAGGGCCACAATCACCCCGAGACAAGCTCTCCTCAGGCGAACGGAAACGGCACGACCGTACCTGCTCGCTCGAACGGAAATGGCCTCCCCAGGACCACGAGCGACTTTACCACTGCGGCCGAACAGGGAGAATCTACAGGAAATGGCGAGAATCTGGGTAAGAGCCAAGCGTCTAATGCGGACAGTGCTGGTTGGGGCGGATTCGGGGAGCCTACAGGCAATGGCTTCTCGAATGCCGGTCTCGGAGAGGGCTTTGGTGCTCCCCCAGAGGAGGGCGGTAATAACAATGACCCGACTGGGCTGGGCAGATCTCTCGGTGGAGGAAGAGTGGCCAATAATGGAACAGATGAAGTTATCACCATCACCACTATCCCGGAAAAGGAGGGTATATTCCTGTTCCAGCACCGCAACTACCAGGTCTGCAGCGTTCGCAGGAACAGCAAAGTTGTGAGGAGATACAGTGACTTCGTTTGGTTGTTGGATTGTTTGCATAAGAGATACCCGTTTAGACAACTGCCTTTGCTTCCACCTAAGAGAGTTGCCAGTAAGTACCTCGCTTCCCCTACTGTTTTGAACGTAGTCTCTGACAAGAATTAGTTAATGGCAACTACCTCGCAGCTGATGCGTCATTCGTCGAGAAGAGGAGACGAGGCCTTGCTAGGTTCGCCAACGCTTTGGTCCGTCACCCGGTCCTGAGCCAGGAGCAGCTTGTTATCATGTTCCTAACAGTTCCTACGGTAGAAGTCTGACCCATCCCTTTCGCGGGACAGTAACATAGCTGACATCATCTAGGAACTTGCGGTGTGGAGAAAGCAGGCGACGATTTCGGTGCAGGAAGAATTCGTTGGCAGGACGTTGCCGCCTGGATTGGAGGATTCGCTCCCACCAACCCTACAGGAGATGTTCGACACAGTTCGTTCGGGCGTGCGCCGCTCTGCAGAGATGTACATCAATCTCTGCCAGCTGATGGAGCGTCTGTGCAAGCGCAACGAGGGCATGGCGGCGGACTACATGCGCTTCGGTCTGGCACTGCAGGCACTGACAGAGGCATCCAAAGACACGTACGCCGTGGACACTAATGATGTACCGCTCCTCAACGAGGGCCTTAACTCCACGGCCAAGCATCTCCAGGCTTCACAGAGCCTGCTGGAGGATGAGGCCAGAGCATGGGACGAGGGAGTGCTGGAAGATCTGAAGAGACAGCGGGACGCCCTTGTCAGCATGCGGGATCTCTTTGATCGCAGGGATCGCCTTGACCGTGACAATATCCCTCAGCTTGAGCGTAGGATACAGAACAACGAGAACAAACTGCAGGGAATCAGGAGCCGCCCGGAGCATCTTGTCAAGCCCGGGGAAGCGGAGAAAGTGGAGGAGGCGATTGTAAGGGTAGGTGGAATCCAATCGCTGTATCCTTCTCCTATAACTCATACTGTGTGCAGGATAAGCAGTCGATCGTCAACCAACACGCACGCAGCGTGTTCATCAAGGAATGCATCCGCGATGAGATTCTCTTTTTCCAGCAGTCGCTGTGCCACGTCAGCAAGCTTCACCAAGATTGGAGCCAAGAGCGCGTGAAGTACGCCGAGCTGCAGGCAGATAACTGGAGGGCTTTGAGCGAAGAGGTCGAGGGAATGCCATTGGGTGACTAAGCATTCAATCTCCACGGCATCGTAGTTGACTATGGGTGGCTTTGAACAGATTCATTATGTGCGATCTTTTTTTGAACGATGTGGTTTCTTTTCTACGGCACGGGGTGCACTTCCGGGACAGAACGAGACGAGTCAAGATGGGGTGATGATATACACAGTTTGCAGCATTCTGTACAAGTCTTTCATTTTCCTGGCGCGGACTGGGTTGTGCTTTCCTTATTGATACCACTGGGGCTGGGGCTTGCTTCCGGCCGGAGGTCGTGGAGGAAATTGCATTGGTCCAGTCTTTTCCTTTTCTTACCTCGTGTACAGCTAGTCTTCCGCTACTCCGACATCACCAACAACCAAATCGACGTCTATTCTCTTTTCCGCCCGTGTTCTAGCACTATAATTTTGGCCATTCATCCCTTATCCAATATGTCCGCTCCAGCATACGCTACCAGGCGGCAGAAGCGACTAGACTCTATCATTGAAAGCGATCCATCAGCTCTACGCACAGAGCAAGGATCGGACGCGATATCATCAATTCTACATCTACCTCTGCGGAGGTTGCCACAAGAATCCAAGATTTCCAGAGCCACAGACAATGAGCATCTTCAACGACAGGCACTGGTGATCAAATCAAGCACGAATACCTCACAGCGGCTTCCAGAGCTTAAAGCAGCCCAATCCAGGGGAAAGCACAAGCAGAGGGTGGCCAGGCTCCTTGAGCGATGCCATGAAGAAGTCCTCCTCCTTGATAACGACGACGGCATTCTTCCCGAAGTGCTCAGCCTCGCGCAAGAGATCATCATACAGACCAGAACAAGGCAACTGGACCGGCTCTCACAAATGATGGCACCAAAAGTACTCAAGGCCAAGAAAGATCAAATCCGATTGTGGATGCTGGGAAACATGATCTTCAGATGCGATTGGCTGCCGGAAGTTAAGCAATGGATGCCATTGCTGCGAGGGGCCGATCGGCTGAGTGAAGACATAGGGGATCTGAGGCGCAGGCATCTGCTCGAAAAGGATATCAAACTCGCACGGAAGGTCCAAAGACAGCGTCTGCCGCCATCGAATACGTGGACGATCCTGGAGGCGCTGTACGGAAGGCAGACGATGGACATGCTTGTTTACAGAGACGGCGCGCTCCACAAGGCGTTTGACGCGGACTCGGATTGGTTGGTCACAAAGTTCATGGCGGAGAAGATTGCGGCGCACGGGAGCCTGGAGGTGTGCGACTTCTTCGTCAAGCTTGGCCGAGCTCGGCGGGCGAAAGTGGAGGTGAGTTGAAGCGGGTTCCCTCGCGGCTTATCTTATCGGCGGGGCTTGGCGGCGCCGCATGGTTCGGGCGGGCTGCCTGCGTCACCGCTCGAGGGGCCATCCCGTCACCACCTGAGCATTTTGCACTCCAGCAGAACCCCCGCGCTTCCCGGCCTCTCTCTCCACCCTCCCAGCTCCTGCCTCCGCGCCGCCGCCCCCCCGCTGCAGCCATGCCTCCCGCTCACACGACGGCGCAAAAGTCCGCCATCCAGCAGGTTGTGAACTTCACCAGCTGCGACCGCACTACGGCCGCACGGGTAAGCGCCGTTGCACCCTCACGCGCTGCCGGGCTGACATGAGCGCAAGATTCTCAGGAACCACAACTGGAACGCTGAACAAGCCATCAACGGGTACGTTCCGTCGCTCGGCCCCTCTCCCTCGCCCCGCCCGCCGTCGCCGTAGTGCCCGCAGGAGCACCATCTCGAGCACGAGCCTTGACTGCGCGGGGAACAAGCGGCTTGAGACAGCGGATAGGTAGCTTCATAGCACACAATGGCGACCATCACGCGATGCCGCCGGTGCGTTGGTCTTCCTGTCGCAGCTGCGGGTGAAATCAGGCAGTCATGAAGCTTCTCGAGCGCTCCTACCACGCGTGGACACGCAAAAGCAAGGCCGCGCCACAACGCGTCTTCCCTGCACCCTTCCTTCCACCGCACACGTTGCCTCGCCCGGCCCCCAGACTCACCCTGCCCACAATGCCTCCCAAGCGCGCCGCTCGCCGCAAGGCTGAGAGCGACCTTACGACCGGCTCGGCTAAGAAGCAGCAAAGGTACTTCAACAACGGCGGCGCTGTCGGCGCAAAGCCCTACGATGCCAACCTCAACCAGATCTTCGACAAGTATGCCGACAACCCGCAGGAGAAGGACACGGTCGGCGTCGACGGCACCATGCAGTACCTCGCCGACCTCGACGTACCACTCGAGGACATCACTTCGCTCGCCGTCCTGGAGCTCGTCCAGGCGCCAACCATGGGCGAGATGACGCGCAAGGGTTTCGTCGACGGATGGTCAGCGCGGCAGTGAGTAAACCCGCCGGGGGAGGACTCTCGGCCTGAGAGCTTCCCGCGGCCGGCTCGCGCCTGCAGACGCCGCTAACTCGTGTGTTCTCCCAGAGCCGACACGATCGACAAGCAGAAAGCCGCCGTCTCCCAGCTCCGCAGTGCCCTCTCCGATCCTTCGTCTCGCACAATCATGAAGCGCGTCTACAAGTACACGTTCGTCGTGGCCAAGCCGCCGGGCCAGAAGGCCATCCCGCTCGAGCAGGCCATTGAATACTGGCGACTGCTGTACTCTCCGTCTGGTTTGGACTGGAACACAACGACAACGCCGTGGCTAGACTGGTGGATCGAGTTCCTGGAGAGCAAGTGGAAGCGCACCGTCAACAAGGACATGTGGGACCAACTGTTCAACTTCGCGGAGAAAAGCTTGGAGGACGAGAGCTTGTCGTTTTGGAGCGAGGATGGCGCGTGGCCCGGCGTCATCGACGAGTTCGTCGAGTGGGCGCGCACTGAGAAAGGGAGGGGGCAGAAGCAGGAGGGTGACGAAGACATGGAGGAGTAGCGGCAGGAAGCAATGCAGGCATGCTGAACGGTGAAGAAGGTGTTGTCAGCGCGGAAGAGCGGTATTTCACCAAGGCTATTTGCTTAACCGGAAGGGGTGGATGAAGTTGCTAATACCCCATACAGCAATTGCATGTTTTATTGAGCAAGGCGAAATTCTCTGGTGCTGGGGCTCAAGAGGCAGAATGCATGGCACTGGAGCACTCTTCTGAAAACAAAATGAATCATCGTCATCGCATGCGCACGGGAGTGAAGAAGCTGGTGTGTGGCGCTAGCAGTGAACGTCTGCTAGTAATCACATGCTGGAGTTATTGAATGTACTGTACATACATGTGTCAAGTCTTGTTTCACGCCCATGCCTCTGTACCCAGACGTTTCGAATCCACTGAGTTTGCTCCATCTACATAGAAGAGCACCTGAACCGCATGGCCTGGCAGACGCTTGTACGGTGACGATAAGCCAACTGGTTACATATATCTTTTTGCTGCTGGGAAACGGGCGAAGTCAACCCCGCTGTGCAGATCCATCACGCGGACCACACGGACTTCTCGCCGGGTGGGTGGTTCGTGACCGCTATAGCTGATCTGCCGCATGCTGTAGCGGGACTGAGATAGCAGACTCACGGCTGTGTATAGACTTGCTGAGCGCAACTGCTCGTCCAGGGCCGTTCCACAGTCTCGCCCCGGCAGATCCACGCGTAAAACTCGTCAAGAAAGTGCCAGCGAGATCGCACGCACGCCCGGCTGTCAGCAGCCACGCGCGAGGCGGCGCGCGATTCGGCGGCGACCCCTGTCAGCCGGATGGCGCCACGACGCAGGCATATCGACGATGCCCTGAAACGGCGCCTCTGCCGGGGCGTGTTTCGTCAAGCAACCCCACGCTACAGCGCGTCGACATGAATCCCATCACACTCGACGCGCGCTCCCATCCACCCGCCTTGCCGTGCTTCATTAACTTTGCACTCCCCGCGCTGCTGCTGCCGCCACCGTCGCCGCCGCCGCTCCTCCCATCTCCACCTCTCCCCGCTCCGTCTCCTCTTCCATCGAATCTCTAGACCGCTTGCTCGGTCTTCCAGTCTCCTCCGCCGCCCACGTCTGTCGTTTCCGTCCGATTTCCCTGCGTCTCCACCTCTTCGATCTCCAATCGGACGATTCGATCAGACCATTCCTCGGCTTCACAGAAAAAAATAAATAAAACAAACTACCACGTCCATCTTCACTACTGTGCAACCCCGCCGAAAACCAACAACCGCCACACATTCACCACCAACTTCACCATGGCGCGCCACCACCGGCGTACGCCCTCCACCCACCCTGGCTTCAACGTTGCCCGCGCCAAACCCCGCCGCTGGCCCCTCGTCCTCCGCTTCATCAAGGGCGCCATCCACGGCGCCATCTTCGTCCCCGTCTCCCTGCACGCCCTCTTCACCGCCCTGGTCGTCTACCTGGACTCGAACCTCGGCGAGCTCGGCCTCCCCTCGAGCATCATCCCCTCGCTCTCCATCGTCGTCGGCCTGATGCTCGTCTTCCGCAACGGCACCTCCTACGACCGCTTCTGGACCGGCCGCAACCTCCTAACCGAATGCTGCGCCAGCGTGCGCAACCTCACCCGCTCCTTCCTCGTCTCCTCCAGCAAAGTGCCAATGGACTCCAGCGCCGACGGCACGGGCTTCGCGCCGGGCGAATCGACCCCGCTGCAGCGCGCCGACACGGAGCGCGTCATCCGCATCCTGCTGGCCACGCTGTACGCCATCAAGCACAACCTGCGCGGCGAGTACGCGCTGTCGGGCAGCTCGCCCGCGTCGTCGGCGCACCCAGAGCTGGCCGCGCTCCTGCCCGCCGACATCTACGCCCACGAGGACCGCGGCCTCGGCCTGCCGCTGCAGCTGCTCGTCATGGTCGAGGCGTACATCCGTCGCGGCGTCGCCCGCGGCTGGTTCCATGGGCCCCAGGCGTCGCAGTTGACAGTGCAGCTGAATAGCTTGACCGCTGCGTATGGCCGCATGGAGGCGATCCGGACGACGCCTATTCCTGTCGCGCATCTCATTCATATGAAGCAGGTGCTTGCGCTGTACGCGTGCGTGCTGCCGTTTAGCTTGGTGGATGAGTTTGGGTGGTGGAGCGTGTTGATTGTGGCTATTATTGCCTTTACGCTGTACGGGATTGATGGGATTGGCGAGCAGCTGGAGGATCCGTTCGGGTACGATAAGAACGATATTAAGATGGATGGGATTGTCGAGGATGCGAACGTCGAGTGCTTGGTGCTGCTGGATGAGTGGAAGAGGGATCAGACGGGTATGTTTCAGTGAGGGATTTGCTGTAACTATAGACCTGGAACAGAATGGGAAAAATTAGGTGGAGAAGAAGCATTGGGGAGCGAGGAAGGGATTCGAGATGGAAGCAGAGGCGGCACAGTTTGATCACCATAACTTTGGCGTTCAACAGAGTCGGGTGTTTGGATTAGTTGTATATCTTCTCGTAGCTCTACGCGAGTATCTACGGTGTAATGTCCGGTACGAATAGACGAATCATGCCTTCATACCAAGTCTCAGCTCTCTTCGACATGCTGCTTCTTCTTCTTCGCCTGCGCATCTTCCTCCGCCCTGGCATGATGCCACTCAGGCACAAAAGCCTTGATACCAACACTCTTCTCCCCTTCCTCTCCATCCACCGTCCACTTCAACCCAAACCGCATTCCCGGCTTATAGCCTCCACTCCCCATCCCCTCCGTCGCAACGTGCACATCCGTCATCATCTCCAACCGACAAAGCGCCAGCCCAACATTGCCCACGCCCGCCAACCACTTCCCCGCGCTCCTCCCAGCCGTCCTCCTCCTCCCAACACTACCTTCCCCCTCCGCCCCCTCTCCCTCCCCACCAGCAACCCTCTTAATATCCGCCGCCCCACCAGGAATCTCCTCCGCCCTGACCACATCCCCACCCCCCTCCACACCCCCCTCCACAAACGCCAACTCCCGGGGCTCCTCCCCCTTCCCATCCGCCAAATCATACAACCTCACCGGCAAAATCCTCTTCCTCACCACCCCCGTATGCTTCGTCCGAATCGTCAACTCCTGCCCGACATAGCACCCCTTCCGAAAATCGACCCCCCGCATGAGATCGACATTACTCTCAAGCGGCAACGCCTCGCCCATTCTAATCTCGCCCGGCCCCTCCGGCAGACCATTGAGATACCGACGCACAGCATACGCCTCCGGCCGCACCATCGGCAACCGCGCAAAGGGAGCGGGGAGGTTAGGCGGTGCAGCCGCACCTGCCGAAGAAGACGACGACGACGAGAGCCACGCCGCCTCAAGCGGCAGCAACAACCGATGCCCAAAACCCGGGACCCGGGTGTCGCGCAGATGGATGGGCGTCCTACCACCACCATTCCCCACCGCGCCCAGCTTCTCAAGCGTC
This sequence comes from Neofusicoccum sp. Z2, assembly GCA_037356115.1. Taxonomy (NCBI): domain Eukaryota; kingdom Fungi; phylum Ascomycota; class Dothideomycetes; order Botryosphaeriales; family Botryosphaeriaceae; genus Neofusicoccum; species Neofusicoccum sp. Z2. The sequence goes on from JBAWJY010000004.1 coordinate 342,333, forward strand.
GACACCAACGTCGCGTCTTCCTGCTCCTGCTCCGCAACCCCTCCCCACCACGCGCTCCAAACCCCCCACTCCCCTTCCTCAACCGCCCGGATATTCACTTTACTCCGGAGCTTGTGGCGCTTGAGCACCCTAGCCAAACCGTCCACGCAGGCGGCGTCGACTTCGATGAAGCAGGCCCAGGCGTCGTCGTCTCCGGCGGCGGCGGCGGCGGAGGAGGAGGAGGAGGAGGAGGAGGAGGAGGAGGGGGGGTTGGCCAAGCGACTAGGGTAAACGAACGCGTCGTACAGGACGCGTCCCTGCGCGTTCAGAAACGCTGTGTACCAGCCCGTCTGCTGTGCGGGGGAGACGTTGTTGGTTGTGAGGCCTTGGAGGAATTTGGGGGCGTCGGGGCCGGAGAGGGCGATGAGGCGGCGGTGGGGGAGGGGGGTTATGCCTGAGGAGGAGGAGGGGTGGGTTGTTGTTGTGGAGGAGAAGCGGAGGCGGCGAGGTGGGTTGAGCGGAGATGCGGAAGCGGTTGTGGGTTGTGAGAGGTCGACGACGGCGGGGACTTTGCGAGTGGCGGCGCGGCGGAGGCAGCGGGTGCAGATGTATGAGTTGAGCAGCAATGGCGCGCTGCCTGCGCTGGGGCGGGACAGCATCCTTGTTGGCGGATTGGGTTCGGCGGTGGTGTTTGGGAGAGAGGGAAGCTCCGATGGCAGCTCGAAGAAACTTCGTCATAATAGAGCGCTCGGCTTTGATATCGAAAAATGCCGATTTGCTGACAATTGCGACCGCCCTGGCCCTGCGGCTTGCCCTAACTAGTCGATCACCTTGCTCCGCAGAAAGAAGAACACTTTTGCAATAATTGTTTTCAACTTTTTACTTCTACAGACTGGCTATTGCTATACACTCATGCCGGCATCATGCCCGGTGCTCATCCGCATTCATCGTTAATCCATTAGCCTAGTGATAGCGTACCAACAGTCGTGCAAGACCATCCATCGTTTATTTGCCTGCATCCTTGACAACGCCGTTGAGATAGCCAAGCAGGAAGCCCTTGTCGACTGGCGTAGTAGAATTTCCGCTCATACTGCCCCTAGCACTCCTCGGCGCAGAGAGTCCCTCTCCAGGAGCCGACGTAATGCTGCTGATCCGAGACCTATCGCCACTAGATCCAAGCTGCTTTTCCGGGAGAGGGCTGACCGGGCTGATGATTCCGGACGGAAAGGCTTTCGGGCTTGAAGTTTGAGGCTTGCCAAAGAGCGACAACAAAGCCGTCTTCTGCTCTGATGCCGTGCTCTCTCTGCGATCAAACGACTGTGACGGCAGTCTAGACGGTGTCGGCGAAACGGCATTTTGTGGGCGCCGGAGAATTTGGGGGGTATACTGCGGAGCAAATGGCTTGGGAGCCTCGACGACGTTCCTTGGTGAGTTCGTGTGGCTGCGCTGTGGCGTGTGATTAGGACTGGGAGTAGCAGAAGCCTCGGGATGTGGGCGCGTCAGAATAGAGAATTGCGGCGTGGCTTGCCGGTCTGGCCTTGACTTCGGTCTTCCCTGATTTCTCGGTGACGAGTGCCCGTTGGTGTGAACAGGCCTGGAATGCTTGCGCACTTGGTCAAAGTCAGGAGCATTGAACGGGCCGGAGACGGTGGCCGACGTTTCTCCAGCCTTGTTCTGATTCGTCAAGTCGGCAGGAGGCATTGCTGGTTCAGCAGCAGTGTGGGACTCCTGGAAATTGGACTGCGCAAGTTTCTGACGATCAATGCTGGGACTCTGCGCAGACAGCTCAGCTGGCTCTGGGGCAAGGCTCTGAGCAGGCATCTCCTGCGGAGGAGATACCGGACCAGAGGTTGAAGGTCTCCTGAAAAGATCCAAAAGAGTATCTTGCTGGGCATTCCTAGGCTTCGTCGCGAGCACAACCGGAGGAGGCTGGCCATCCATAAAGTTGCCCGCTGGAGCTGAGTCGTTTGCCGCCGGTCCAGATCCCTGAGATAGCACAGGGATTGGCAGCGGTGATGCATGTTCCTGCGGGCGGTTCGACTTGTAGATCTCCGCAGCAGCAGTGAACGGTTTCATGGCAGGCTTTGGAGAAGGCTGCTGTCCTGCAGGCTGTCCGCTCTTGAAAGCATTCAGAAGATTCATCGTGTGAGGAGTAAGCTTGGGCGGTGGGAGTTTTGAGGCCGGTGGAATGGCCGGGCCTTGCGGAGCAGAAGACTGAGAGCCCTGGGCAAACTCAGGATCACCAGTTCTCTGATACGGCCTTGGTGCCGGACCAGGCTGCTGTTGGTAGCCAGGCTGGGGGAAATTATCTTGTTGAGGATACGGCGGTGGTTGAGGGTTCCAGGAGGCAACATTTTGCTGGTGCTGTGGCAGCCTGAGGTTCGGGACAGGAGGAGGCGGCATATTCATTGGACCTCCAAAGTATCCATTGCCCGGCTGAGGCATCGGCATCGGTTGGTTTGCACCTTGGTGAGCGGGCGAATACGGGAACGAAGGCGGAGGCGGCATGTTGGAGAACTGAGGCGGGCGAGGATGTTGATGGTGAGGAGTGCCAGGCTGTCCCGGGGTAGAGCTGATTTGGTCGAAGGGTGTCATAGGCGGCAGTCCCGAATGCTCGGGCGCCTGCATTTGCTGTATTTGATTGCCTTTGAGTAGTGCCAAGAGAGGGTTGGATGAAGCAGCAGCGGGTACCTCGGAGGGTGCACCATCTTGACCATTGACGCTCAAAAGGCGCTTCAGAGCTGAAGCGGGGTCCGGGACTACCTCAGGTGGAGAAGTAACTTCGGGCAAGTTCGTCGTGTCAGGTTCAGCCTTGGATTTGCGTAAGCCCGCAATGAGCGATTGTAGGTGGGTGTCTGGCGACACCCTCGGCTGGTTGCCATTTTCCGCAGCCGATTCCTCAGCAGGTGCATCTTCTTCGTCTCCTTCAGCTTCAGCAGTAGACACCTGAGCGGCCTGAGCGGCTCGTCGGGAAATTTTCATCTGTTGCTTGATCCAGCCCTTGAGGGGGCCGAGGAACGGCGCGACCATGTAGAACATGTTTTCCTTGAGCAGGTGCTCTCCGGTGCCCTGTTGCTGTTTCTTCCTCAGAGTCGGCAACTCTGAGATCTTGTACCAAGAGATTTTCTGCACCTCACGTTACTATCAGCGTGTCCAGACAGTCGCCAAGACGAAGCTTACGCTGATCTCTTTGCGCGTCCGCGGTTCAAAATACGTGTCCATGGGAACTCCGCGGAAGACATACAGCCGCATGTGCTGCTCTCGCATGGACACCTCGATATACTTCATCTGGGATTCTTCCTGGACGAGGCCAGCGGCTCTTGCATCAAAGCCGGTCTCCTCGTAGACCTCTCTCACCGCGCAGTCCAGATCGTTCTCGTCCTTGTTGATTTTGCCCCTCGGGAAACTCCATCTCGCACCCTTCTTCCAGCCTTTGACCAGGACGACATGGTCCATGGCATCATTGAGCATGATGGCACCGCGCACGGGGACGCGGGTCTTGTAGGCCAGGAACTCGGAGTAGGCGGCGGAGTGGTAGGTTTCGGCGAACTCGGAGAAGAGCGGGCAGTGTTGGAAGATGAGCAGGCAAAACTGCTTGAGGTTCATGGACGGAAGCGAGGGGTCGAGGGGGCGGATGAAGTCCTCGTAGAACCAATGAGCCTCCTCGACCTGGAAGCATATTCGCTCCACGGACTCGAGCTCCTCCTGGGGGAGGTTGATGATGAAGCGCACGCATAGGTCATCGAGCCCTGGGTCACGCAACGGTCAGCAGCCGGCGCGGGGAACGGGGAGGGAGCGCGAGGCCAGGGTCGGGGGGCGAGAGTACAGTCAACTAGCCGCATCTTTGTGTCTGCCATTCTGACCGGTGTCGCTGGGCATATCCGCGCGGCGGGTGGAGCAGGTGGCGGGGCGGGCAAACGGCCGCGGGAGCTGCGGGGAACGCAGCCGGGGGGCAGGTGTCAAACGACGGTAGCGGCACTAGAGGACGGTGACGGAGCGAACGACGCTGTTGGGAGGGCGGGCGGTACAGCCACAGGCCTAGGCGCGGTCGCCGGGGGTTCTGGGGGGGATGTTGGGCGGGTGTTGATGCAACGGGCGGGTGACGCTTAACGAGCTGCGTGTCCGGCGCCGCCCCGGGCGGCTTGGCGGTGGCGGTGCAGCGCCACAGGCGGCGATGTGGCGAGAGCTTTAGGTGCGAGCCGTGCGCTGTTGGCGCGCGACAGGGACGCAGGGACGTCATCTGCCGCCCGCCTGCTGTGCGCCTGCACCCTACTTAACAACAAACGCGCGCCGCGCTGCCACTGCCTGCCCGCTCCCCCAAAGGCCGCTGCTTCCCTTTGTTGGCTGCCGCTGTCTCGCTCGCTCACCGCACGCGCGCGTCTCGCAAGTCGCCCGGCGAGCGGTTATTTTCAGATCAGCGCCTTCTGCGACGGCGTTTCAGGCGTCGGCCGCCCACGACCAACCATCGCGCCCGGGCTCCAGTCTGACGTAGCAAGCCCTCGCACCACCGCAAACCTGCCTGCTGCCATATAAGCACCCCCGCGACCGCTTTCGACCGCCTCTCTCGCAGCCTCTCAACAACAACTCTCCCCCTTTCCTGTTTCCTGCGTATCCTAATTTCGACGCGCCAAGCCAATACTTCACCATGGCGCAACTCGTCGGCAAATACGCCGCCAAGAAGGTGCTCGGCAGCCAGATGGACAAGTACCGCGACAAAGACGCCGTGCCCTACGTAAGCTCTGCCAATTGGCGCATCTGCTCGCAATGACTCTAACCTTTTTTTTAGGACCCGTACTATGAAATGGTCCCCAAGGACCCGCGCAAGCCGAACGGCAAGATGAAGAAGGTCAAGAAGCAGATCCCGGACTACATTCCCGAGCACGACGCCATCATCCTCGCAAAGGCGCGGCAGCGCGCATACTGGCTTGACTGCTGTCTCTTCAGTCTGTTCGGCCAGCGTTTCGGCTGGAGCAGCGTGATTGGCCTTGTCCCTGCGTAAGTGTTTCACCGACGAGAAAACACACCTCAGACCAAACAACTAACAGACCCCCAGAGCCGGCGATGTCGGCGACGCAAGCCTCGCATTGCTCCTCTACTGGCGCATGACCCAGGTCGACTGCAAGCTCGGCTTCGGCAACCACCTGCTCATGCTCTTCAACATCCTCTTCGACTTCATCGTCGGCGCCATCCCTCTGCTCGGCGACATCATGGACGCCATGTACAAGGCCAACTCCAAGAACGTCCGCATCCTCGAGCGCCGCCTCGACGAGGTCTACAAGCCCAAGGCCGACAAGGACGCCAAGAAGAGACACCGTCGCAGCATGCTCGACAAGTACACCCCGCCGGGCGCCGTGCTGGAGGAGTTCAGCGACCAGGAAGGCGACCTCGCCAGGCTCGCCCAGTACGACGAGGACGGCAGGCCCATCAACGGCGACGGCGTCCATGAGCGCTACGAGCCCAGACGACCGGAGCACGCTCGCCACAGCGACGAGAGGAGGGGCGGATACCCGCCGGAAAGAAAGGCCAGTCGCGGTTGGTTCAGCTATGGCAGCCGTCGCGAGCGTGAGCCCGACGTCGAGAGAGGCGAGAAGAGGGACTACCGCCGCGATGATAGGAACAACCGTCGCTAAAATGACTCTCACCTCTCTCCATTTCTTCCTCCATCCATGTGCGTTGGCTTGAGGTTCCAATGCTGTATACCCTTTGTTGTAATAATACCTTGCACAAGACTGGCGGGCCGGCATTGGTGTTTTGGAGTCCTTTTCCTGAGCTCCAAGATCTCCTAGATTCGTTCTTTTTGTTTTCGCTTGATGATACCACACCCAAAAATAGTAATAATCGAAGAAAGTGCCAATTCAGTCTCCCTCAATTGAATTTCACGTGATCGGCTAAGGGGGAAAAGCAAGGAAAACAAGAGGCAAAGGTTGGCATGTCTCATAAGGCGTATACGTCGTGTGGTAGCAGAGAAACAAAGAACGAAACGCACAAGCTCATTCCCTCAACTCCACACGCATCATCCAAGAATACACGCCCCCAAAATCCAATTCCTAGCTTCCATCCACCACCACAACTTCCCAGGTCGCACGCATTCCACTCCCAAACCACCCCCCTCGACGCACTCATAACTTCACCCTTCACCCAAAATGCGGCACATACCCCACCCACCCCCCACCGACCCACGTCCCCCCCGCCGGCCTCCTCAACCCCGCCCAAACAACCACCACCACCCCCACCCGCGCCGCCAAATACACCACCCCCAACCCGCCCCCCACCACAACCACCAACCCCCTGACCCCGCGCCTAACGAACCCCCTTGCCAAATCCCCCAGCATGACCTTCCGCTCCGCCGTCGCGCGGAGCTGCGGCTCCGCGCCGCCGCGGTCGAGCGTTGCGAGGAGGGCTGTGAGCGCGAGGAGGAGGAGTGGTGTGGCGGTGAGGGCGACGGCGGCGATGCGCCAGAGGAGGGCGTCGAGGGGGGTGGGGAAGGAGGGGGAGGTCCAGGCGCTGAGGTGGGCGGCGCCGTAGAGGGTGGTGATGGAGGTGAGGGCGAGGGCGGAGTGCTTGAGGGATGTGGTGGAGGAGGTGTCTGCGCGGCTGATGTGGCGGGTGCGGTTGAGGAGGGAGGAGGGGGAGAGGGGCGCTTGGCCTTCGATTCGTAGGTCGCTGCGCGTGTGGACGACGTGGGGGGTTGAGAAGCGGAACCAGGTGGGCTTGGTGGTGTGGAGGCCGGGTGGACTGGCGGCGAAGGAGAGGCGGGTAGCGCGGTGGCGGAAGCGGAGGTAGTCGAGGGCGCGGTTGGCGCGGGTGAGGTGTTCGTCGATGTGGTGGTGTTTGGTGGGCGGGGAAGAGTAGGTGTCGGTGAAGGAGGAGGTGGCGTCTTTCCAGGAGGCGTCGGAGAAGGAGGTGAGGTCAATGTAGGTGTTTTGTGGGTTGGTGTCCTGGCGCTTGTGGCCTTTGGGGACGAGGCGGGACCAGAGCGTTGGTTTTGTCTGTGGGAGGAGGTTGGCTGAGCTGGCGTGCGCGGCGCGAATTTCCTCGATCTTGACGGGGTCGAGACGTCGATCGGTCTCAATGCCTTTGATGCAGGTCTGCGAGGCGAGTTAGAAGCTGTAAGTTTGTACGCCGAGTGCTGGTAAGAGGCATTCATTCTTACCAGATTGCAGTCCGCCGCCCACAGAGCCGCCAGATCCACGATCTTCTGATCTTTGCAGATGACCGACGAGGTGGCATTGTACGGCTTGTGCATCCAGAGAAACCAAACGGCGAATACACAAGCGACGTGTGCGATAATATGAATTTCAAGGAGAGTGAGCGGAAGACTCTGGATCGACCGGGCAATGCACTGCAGGAGAAACCATGCTGCTTGAATGTAGACAAGAACCCTCGCAATGATGTCTCTCTTGCTCTTATCTCTCACTGTCCCATCAGAGACGTCTGGCAGGATGCCGAGTTTGGCGAGCTTGAGAACGCCTTCCGGCGTGAACGTAAGTTGCGTCTGGTGCCAAAAGGATGAAGCATCAACTGATAAGCCTCCGCAAACGGCGAAGAAAGCTTGGTCGAGAGTCCAAGGCGTAAATTTGGTCGAAGCGGGGAATTTGAGAGAGTTGAGAGTCGTGCCAGACCCCACGGACGCAGATGACGTGGTTTCTGGCTGAGAATACACGCTTGAGGACGCAGCGGGACTTTTCGTGAAGCTTGCAAAAGCCGATGGTGGAGCCGTGATTCTTCGAGACCGAGGTGGATCAAGAGCCTGGATATATTTTTGTTAGTTGCTGTCAAAGGGCAAGAAGACGGTGAAGATAGCAGATTATGACCCAGCATGAAATCAGAATGGAAGAGTCTGGAGATTAAGGTCCAAATACATTCAAACATACCTTGAGGTCGATATCCGCATAACCATTGTAGACGGAGGCACCCAGGGCATTGATTTCATCCCTAAGCTTTTTGGCACACAGTCTCTGCTCCCAGGCGCAATAAAGCACGATCTCCGGGAAAAACGCCGTGACCACGATCCACCCAAGCTGATGGAAGAGAGTCCTCGTCGTCCCACGGCTAGGATGAATGTTTGGATGATATGCGGCCCAGGCAGACAACAACAAAGTCGCCAAGCAACCAATGATCAAATCGTACGTCCCGCGTACGTTTGGAGGAGATACCCACGCCGGGTCAGAGCTTGCGGTAGCATTGTAGGTGTAGTCATCAGAACGGCGTTGAGTGGCACCAACGGGCAAAGCGTGACCCTGCCGAAGAAGGAAATAAGCAACAATTAAGGTAGACATAAGGAAAACGAAAGGAAAAATTAACATGCGCAGCATGCATCCCTGCTCCTGCACTGCAGCCAGGGCTGGGCGTCTTAAGTATAGGCTCCTGAGCGGCGTAGAACGGGCGTCGCTTGCCACTTGATTTCTGAAACATTTCCCGGAGTCGTGCTGCCGAAAATCGAGGCGCGTGGTTGTCCCATTGGTGTTGCCGCCGCCAGGCTATCCGCGCGGCGTGCCGGCGCTTGCTCCAAGGGACCCGGCACGGTGGGCCAAAGCGGGACGGGATGGCCCTTTTTAGCAGAAACGTTCCCAAATAGGCTGGTGCCTGGAAGTTTCAGCTGCCAAGAGGGGGTTTTGGGCCGGAAGCGCCGCGGTCGTGGAGATCAAGTTGTAAGTGGGTGTGGTTAAGCGCCGACTCCTCCCGTCGTGTGGAGCGGACCACGACGCGTTTCCTGCAGATCGCAAAACACCGAGCCGCGTTCAAACTGCATGGAAACGGACTTTGGCAGAGCTTCATTTTTGCTTTCGGTATCCTTGAATGATCTTTTTGTGAACAGAGATTCGAATTAACCGCCAGCTCGTCTTGGCTTATGGAAGCAAACTTGCCGCCTGCGGAGCAGATCTCGTGCAGCCGTAACAAAGACTCCCTCTTTCGGGGTGTGCAGATGCGCTGTCGTCTTGATCGCCACCCCAACCGTGGATTCCAAATCGTCCTTCGGCCACTGGCATATTGCACAGCTGACATCTGGCGTCTGCCGTTGAGGCAGGCTCAAGCTTGCTTGACGTGCGGACGACATTTGCTACAATGCTGGGATAGTCTTGCTCCACAGATGCGAAATACTGCTTCATCAGGTCATCGATGGTGGTATTCTTCGCGCTTGCCGACACATGAGTGGGCTGCTGCGCGTGGATAAGATTTGTCAAGGGCGGCGAGGTCAGCTCGGCGTGGGCGACGAGTTCCTTCTTCAGCAGATCGCGCAGAGGGTAATTGAAGACAACGCCGGATGGGGACACGCCATCGGCTACTTGCCACGGCAGTGAGAAGCCGCGTCCTTTGGCCGTCTCAGCCAGGGTTTTCTCCGCAATCTTCGTGGTGCTGTCGCCCCATAGAATATCCCTGCACCCATTGTCCTGCGCAAAACGCACGATGAGTCTGTTCTTGAATATGGAAATGGCGTCGGCGCGCGAGGTGGCGGACGGCAAGGAAAGCAGCAGACGCTCTAATCTCTCCTGCGGCGTCCCGTTCCCGTCTGGTGCCTCTGCAGACGCTGCCTCGGGAATCTCCCGCAACGCTTCCTTTACTTCGATGCCGGCGAATATATCGGCGAGTGCAATGCTGCTGTATGCGTGTCCAGGAAAGCGTTCCTTCAGCTGGTCTAGCCTACCTGCGTCGGGAGCATCTCTCTCCACAGCAGACGTGTCAACAAAAAGGACGTGCAATGCGTAGCCGGTACGGCCGGTCTTCGCCATCTGTCTCTTCAGATGCTGGTCGAGGAGCTGCAACAGAGTAACGGACGAAACGCCAAACGAGATTGGCAGCAGCAGCTTCCGCTCGTCGTCGATGGATCGATTTCTGACATGGTAGGCATAGGACTCCATGCGCTTGATGGCCTTGGTGCTCACGTACTTTACGAAGCAGTCCCTGGGAGCGAGTGAGCCAAGATGTCCAACGCGCCGTGCGATCCGCTACCCATGCATACTTGCAGAGAGGCTCCGAGCGCACGACGATGGAAGCCGCAGGGACGCGGCACCGCTGGCAGGGCCGGCCAGCGCCAGAGGAATCGGGGGCGACGTGTTTGCCCGGCATCGCAGAGTGGGGTTCGCAGCAGTCGGTGGAGAGCGAGAGCGTCGGCGGCAGAGAATAATAAATCAGCCCTGCGGCGGCGGATGCGGCGGCGGCGCTTGGCGGGCCGGGGGATTTGCGGCGCGCGCTGCGGACAGCTTGCGAGCTGCGAGAGGCGCCAGCGCCAGGCTTACGCGGAAAGCTGCTCCTCGCAACCGCATTCCGCCAACATCACCACCAGCTCGCCCGCCGCGGCATGCCCACTGCGCCTGCGCGCCATTTCTCGCTCGATCACCGCGGCCGCCCACGACCTGCGCTTCCTGCGCTCGCATCCCGGTTGCCCGCTCTTGGCCTATCACCTCCCGGCCCGCCACAACCATGAAATGGGCGCTCGCCCTCCTGCTGCTGCTTTCAGCGCTGCTGGCGCAGGCCATCGAGGTCCAGCTTGTACGGTGCCTGCTCTGCGTCCTCGCTCGCGCTGCTGACTCTGCGTAGGATCAGACGGACGAGAACCGCCAGCAATGTTCGGGCATGTACAGCAAGAAGTCCTGGGGCGGCACCGTCGACCCCTTCATCCTCGTCAAGTTCCTGAAGGACAAGATCGCCGTTGAGAAGGGCGAGGACCCCATCGTCAGCCTGCTCATCTTCGAGTGGCAGGACAAGCAGCTGCTGGGCAAGCCCTCCGACGCGCCCTACATGGATGTGAGTTGCGCAAGGCTGCGTGGAGAGAAGTCGCTGCGAGCGCCGCTGACGCCGCCACCAGAGAAAATACATCTGTGACGACGATGCTATTGGGCAGGCCCTCTGCAACACCACGCATCTCGGCGAGTTCATTCTTGCCGACGATGCCGAAGCTACGTCGAAGCGCGTCATCCGCACTGAAGCCATCCACATTTCGCAAACGAACCGCTTGGCCGTCAATTACCCCATCGAGAAGACTGGATACTACTGCGTTGAGACATTCGCCCCCGGAGACCAGGAATACACCGCCATCGTTGAGTTCAGGAACGCTTATGGCGAGCTTCCGGCTGCCCAAATCGCGAAGCTGCCTTTCTACGGTGGCATGGCGCTCGTTTACGCCGTCGTTGGCATCTTCTGGGGCTTCCTTTACGTCCAGCACCGCCATGACATTCTCGCCGTGCAGAATTACATTACCGCCATCATCGTTTTCCTGGTCGTTGAAATGCTCATGACTTGGGGCTTCTACGACTACCAGAACCGCCACGGAAACAACGTCGGATCCAAGGTTCTCATGATTGTGGTATCTGTTCTGAACGCCGGCCGTAACTCGTTCTCTTTCTTCTTGCTCCTTATTGTTTGCATGGGCTATGGTGTGGTCAAGCCGACTTTGGGGAAGACGATGCTGTACGTTCGCTGGCTTGCTGTGGCGCACTTCGTCTTTGGCGTCATCTACGCCATTGCCTCCTTGACTATTCGTCCGGATGACGCTGGCCCGCTCGTTCTCCTGGTCATTCTGCCTCTTTCGGCTACTTTGACAGCCTTCTACATCTGGACCTTGAACTCTCTCAATTTGACCATGAAGGACCTTATGGACCGGAAGCAGCGCGTCAAGTTCCTCATGTACAAGAAGCTCTGGTGGTGTATCTTGGGTAGCATCCTTGTCATCTTTGGATTCTTTTTCTTCAACTCCTTTGCCTTTGCCGGCGCCGGCGACCCCGATTTTGCACCCACCCACTGGCAGACTCGGTGGTTTGTCCTGGACGGCTGGTTGAACCTGGTCTACCTTGCCGACGTCTGCTTTGTCGCATACCTCTGGAGACCTACAGCCAACAATCGCCGCTTTGCTATGAGTGACGAGGTAAGAAGCTCCGCAGAAAATCCAAGACTACATGTCACTAACTTGAAGCAAAGATCGCCCAAGACGACGAGGGATTCGAGATTGCCTCCCTCAGAGACTCCCTCGACGAGGAGGACCACGGACCAAACAACCCGCCGGCGTATGATCCGGCTCCTCGCTCTGTCAATGCTCCCGACCGCTCTGAGTCTCCGCTCCCAGCTCCTAAGCCGCAGAGGCCTTCTTCCCTACCGCGTGAGAGCCTTGACGGGGACACGATCTTTGCCGTTGGGGACGACGACAAGTGGTCGGATGATGAGTTGGATTCGCAGGGTAGCGCAGGTCGCGCGGATGGGAGAAATGAGGAGAGGCAGAGGTTGACGGGAGCAAAAGATGACTAAGTTCTCCGAAGGGGCTTGGATGGGTGTAGGACAGATCAAATGATGGCGGTTCTCTCGTTCTCTCTTTCTCGCTCTTGCCTTTTCTTTTACCTCTCTGTGATTGGGGAACAGCAGATGTGTTAGCATTGCATGGCGTTTTTTTCTGGCTTGGGGAAGTTCCAGGAACAAAGACAGGTCACTACTGATCTTGTAGGCTCAGTGTAATATACTGCTTTTCAGAAATGCGTTCCATTTCCTCAATTCAGCCTGACTTGTAGAAACGGTGCTCAAGAGCGTGAAAATGTTGCAGCGGCAGGTTGGAAGTCTCTGCCCAGCCAGCGGTTCATCTCGAAATGAACTCTCTGAACCTTTGAACAATGCGGCTCTTGGTTATGAGGGGTAGACATAAGCATCGACGAAGAGCTGCAGGAACCGCCGATCATAACTTTAATCTCGAGCTAAGGATAGCGGAGAGGGGGCCGGAGTGCACGACATAATTTGGCTACGAACGACGGGCCAGTCATCGGCTGGCCGCTTTCGAGGGGCGTTGGATAGTCGGGTAAACTGGGACGAGAGGCTGTGCAAGGAGTCCGGCTAAGGCGTCCAATATCTCGGCGTCGGAGCGAAGTGAGTGATGGCCTAGTGCACTTGGTACCATTTTCACTTCTAGCCGATGATATCATTGTACAGCTGCCAAGAACAACAGTTCTGCTCTTCATCCTGGTCGTGAGGTGCGGGATTAAGCCCTTTTCTCACACTGGTTTTACCACCGGTTGATATGGGGGGCTATGCGTAGGACTTGGCCGGTGGCACTTCTATGTGGACTGATGACGTCGCACCTGCACAAAGAGGCCATAGCTGTACATACGCAAGCCACATGAGCTCTTTCCCGAAGAACGCCGGGAGATCATTGCAAAGCTCGGCAACAAAGCCAGAGACCACAGACTCCTCGGTCAACAACGCCCGAGAAGGTAGGTACAGGTCGAACCATCGGTCGTCGGGTCGACTTTTCGCGTGGAAAGAATGGAGGGAAACATGCGATGGGTTGTTGCCAGGAAATGGCCGCCTTAGCTGAGGTGACTTTGCGGCGTAGAGGCCCAGGATGCACTGAGTTATAGCAGGCGATGTTGCCGGCGGAAGATGGTCTCCATTCGGCAATGTACCGGTGCCATGCGCAGTTGGGCAGCTCGCTTGTGGCATCCGACGATTCATGTTTCCTCAACCCTTTGCTGCTTCGATGCTAACCGATGCTATAGTAGGACTTTAATAAGCCTTACTCCTGACCGTTAATCAACTGGACTTGATGGAGACGGAGTTGTACCGCCATCTGCATGGTCTCCCAGTCGTGCAAAAACCTGGCAGTGGCAACGACCACACCCCTCCAAAGCGTAAACACCCGTCGCCTCCGCCGCCCACCTGCCCGTCTCCTGAGCGATACCGCCAGGCCACCCGCCGCTGCGCATTGCGTGCCTGACTCGACCTCCGAGATGTTCGAACGCCATGCAATGCAGCTCGAGAAAGGGTCTGCGACGTCGGAGCCCTGAAGAAAAACCAGCCCACGATCCCGCTGTCGGGCTCCATCGGGCTTGATCCATGCTCGACCTCCTCGTGGCAGCCTCATCTGGTCGGCTGCGTCCGGAGCGTACGGAGTGCGTAGAATATACTTCGATCGCAAGCTGTGCGCGGCTGAGCTCAATATCAGTCCAATATTGCAGTGGTGTCATGGCAATCTGTTCAAGACAGCAACGGCGGGCGTGCCAATTCAGGCGTCACGGAGCGGATGAGACATACTGCCTTGCCATCCGAGGGCTTTTTTCCGACGATATAAACGGCAGCGGGCGGCTCTGACGTCAGAGCCTATCGCACGCTCCACGATGCCGAACGCAGGGCGCGCCGCCCTTGCCTGGGACTAGCAGCGACACCAGTGGCCGCCGTGCCGCTGCCGGAGCGCAGCCCTGCAGCGGAGTCACGGCCGGGCCCGTCAAGCCTCACCGCTGAATGTTCTGATCTAGACTGCTGTCCGAGTCGTGGGTAGGATTTCGCTGCTCCACGCCAGATGCGTCCTCCATACCCTTCAGCTGCTCGGACCTTGGAGCCGGCCTGCAACGCTGGTCCACCACTGCAGCGGCACTACTGCCTAATAACAGCCACAGAGTCTCTCGATCGCTGAAGTTCTTCACCTTCCACACTCCTTATTGCTGATCAAGCTTAGTCCCGTAGCTTGGGACACGCCTGCCACCAATGCCCTCATAGCAGCCCTGCACCCCTGCAAAACTTCCCCCAGATCGTGCACCAAGCCACCATTCTCTTGCCTGTAGCGTGCCGCCTGCCTGGTTGCGATGACGTCTGAGGAGGGAACGGATGCCAAGCTGACACGGTCTCGTCCGCTGTTAACACTATCCCTTGTTGAATAAGTCTGGGAGTTGCTTGTCATACCTTCCTACTGGCCAGTCTCACCTGCACTTTAAGACTCCCCCGACAGGTTTCCCTCTCACCGTTGTACCTCCTCACACATCCTCTTGCCAGTCCCCCACCCCTCCTTCGCAATAGAAGACGTGGACAAATATCCGCTTGGTGAGCACCCTTCTCCTCATCCTTTCTGTCCTTTCTCGGCCCTGCTCTAATGGATCGTTCAGGTCACCTGCAGTCTCCGCAAATGCCTACCGTAACAGTACGTCTTGGCTCCACCTCGTATCTGGCTGCACGTCAGCAAACACTGAGAGATTTCATGTCGCCTGACTCTATCCACGCGCGCAGGAACCCTCCTATGAATCGTCAGCAACAGACCCCGGCACCGTCACTATGCGGTGGAAGGTCAACATGGCCGTCGACCTGTCTGTACCCGAGCTTGGAGAAGCCCTTCGCCTGGCCGGTGTTGACATGGCAGATGATGCGGTTGCCCGCCTTGCCGAAGCCATCATGGTATGTTGAGAGTCATCTGTAACAACAGACTCAACGGCAGCCAGCTGATGCGAACATGAACGCAGACCGTCATGGCGAAGAAAATACCACAACACCAGCAACCGCCACTTCCGGAGCCTCAGGCTGCGGCTTCTTTGCTTTGATCAGAGCGTTCGCGCAATCCCACGTTCAGGGTTTCTAGACTTTGCCCTACAGACAGACGGGTCTATGAGTTGTTGATTTGGAATGGACTCTCGCTTTGACTCTGGGTGGTTCAGCAACTGTTTCGCATAGCCCTGTAGGAGACACGCGCCTCACAGCAAATCCTTAGATTTTGGCGGTTGTTTTATTTTTAATACCTTTTCAGCAACCCTTGTCTCAGCCGACATTGTGGATTCAGCGCTTCTGTCTTCATCCCTTTTTACATGCAAGAGACGAGCCCGGGAGGGTGCGTAAGATTCTGACTCTCGAACGATGGGGGTAGTGCCTCCCAGGGGTCACTTAAAATCTCACGCCACCACACGGCTCAATGGCATGCTACTATTGGTTTTCGGAACTTCCGTGTCATCAGAGACGATCGCTTCATAAACAGAACAGGTTGTGGCGCACGAACCCTGCTAGAGGCAATCCCATAGCTTCACTGATACTGTCAGTCTTCATGGGAATACGAGGCATTTATTTGTCGACAAATCAGTATGAAGAAACTAGCCGAAGAGCTAAATCGCTCAGCTTTTTTCAATCAAGGTACAACTGGTCAAATGAGTGGCTTGCGTACCGAATGATTCAGTAGCCTTCCCGACAAAAAGAGTTGTCGCCCCTGATGTCCGTCTGACATACGGATTACCAGAGACGCGAACACTTCTCAGTTCGAAACAAATGGCACAAAACTGCCTCAAGCAACAGCAACAATAAGCCTCAAAGCTTCGACTTGAACCTATCCACAATCGCCAGCTTACGACGCACGCCAAAATCCAAGATCTTCGGCCTCGAAGCCTTGAGACTCGGCAACGCATCCGGCGCGTAGAGCACCGCGCTCACAAGCGCCAGAACGCGATTGAAGTTCGTCGAGTCGTAGACAGGCGTCGCCCCGGTCTCCAGGCGACTACCCGGTCTGAGCTGCATGGGAACACCACCGTAGTCCTACCATTCACAACCAAAGTCAGCAGCAGCGCAGGACTCCAATACCTCATGCCCCCTCCCCACCCCCCCTCTCTCTCCATACGGGCTCAGGAGAAGAAACGCTCAGGGTCAGAAGAACTAACTCACCGAATGCACCTTATCAATCCCCAACTGCTGCATCGCAATATTCGCGCCATACGCCACCAAAAACGGCGAGTAGCACCCCGGCTTCGTATCACACCTCAACGGCGCCTTCAGATCCGTATGATCAGCCCCCGCCCCCATATTCGCGTCCATGACCTTGCCCGCCATGATCAGGCTGACGCGGTAGTTGCGCAGGGGCACGAACTCGGAGGCCAGGAGCGGGTGGGCGCCGGTGAGGTTGGTGCCGTGGTGGATGCACTTGTCGCGGAAGTCGCCCATGCGCAGGTAGGTGCGCACGTTGGCTGCGAAGTGCGGGTATGCGTCGCGGACGTCCTTGGCGAAGGCGGTCAATTCGTCGTTGGCGGATTTGTTCTTGGAGGCGTCGAGGGCGAGGGAGACGGTTGTGGATTTGGAGGTGGGGAGGGAGGGGACGTCGGCGATGTCGACGAGGTTGGGGATTTGGTCGGTGAGGGGGGCAGGTTGCGGGGAGTAGAGGGGGTGCTTGGGGGAGAGGGGGGAGGTGGGGTCGGTGATCTTGTAGGCGATGGTTATGGCGTTGTCTTTTGGGGTTACGTTGGAGATGAGGGTGGAGCCGAAGGAGGGGCTGGTGCCGTCGACGTCGCGCATGTAGATGGAGTAGTTGCCGTCTTCGTCGTAGAATTCGCGCATCTCGAGGGTGGTGAGGACGGCTTTTTGTTGGCCGGTCGAGAAGGTCATGCGGAAGGTGTGGTTGCTGTCTTCTCCCAGGTGTTCTTTGCCGGCGAGGGCCTCGACTGGAGTGCCCGAGGCTGTGTAGGAAAAGGGACCGGTTGGGTGGCTGGCCCGGAAGGTCTCGAGACGCATGATGGGCCCTCCATTTTGAGCGTCCAGGAGATCGATCTCGGAGAAGTTGCCGTCGTTCTGGAAGGACTGGTTCACTTGTGAAACACCCATGGTTGGTTCAATGAATAGGATAAAGCATACAATTGATGTAATGAGCTGGAGTCTCTGTCCTGTCTTATGATGGACTGCAGTGCTCCTGTGAGCTGCCTTTATAGCTTTCCATTCTTCGGTGCGCCCCCACTCACATGCCCGACGATTTCCACTCTTCCCCTCATCTATACGCATACGTCACGCATCACGCACTATCTTGTAGTGCCTCGATGAGACGAAGACCTCAGAACAGGAATGGATCACCGTATACGGAGCTGTGTGTAGACTCTTATTTCCGTTGACCAGGACTTTAGACCTTTGTTCTTTTCATAGCTCTGCATTGATCATTGATCTCAACATCACACATTTGTGTACTTAGCACACATGCGGCATGTGTAAGATTCAATGAGGAAAGCTTGGGAAACACTCAACGAGTCCTTTAGCTAGAATTGGATTATGGTCCGACGGCGGTTGGCTTGAAGGGTGTGGTAGCACGAGGACCAAATCTCAGCTTTTGATAGGTGACGTCGACGGCTGAACAATGTCTCAGCTGAGTGCTGTACTGTGCCGTATCAACACCCCGCACTTTGTGTGGATACTAATAATTGTTGTTGATGGTTGTCACGCGGCGTCCTACTCAACGGGAGGCGCGCAGATCTGGGGTGGACCGAAAAGGAAGGAGTGTCAGCAAATACGAACTCAAGTGCAGCGCGGTACAACACACCGAATTCTCGAACATGCAGCGAGACCTACAAAACTAACTAAGATTGCGCCGTTGGTATGAGCGACGAGAGGAATAGTCTCCGTTGGAGTCTTCCGCAATTAGCAAGAGTATTTCTACAGTGAAAGATAGGCAGAGAGGTTATCATGAATAGACATCGTCCGAAGAACTGTGACAAAGGCACAGCGGCGCCACATCCTATAAAATTCCCCGCTTCGTGAGATCCGGCAGCGGGGCTTTCAAATTACGCATGTCTCGGCCCCAGATCAGCTTATAGTCCACGACAAGTATCCCTCAAGTTTCTTTTTCCTGCAGCCAATGAGGGGGCCAAATCGATCTTCTCGATGTGCCGCACCCTTCCCTGCGCATCCTGCCAGGGGTCAGCGCACCAAACACCAACAAATAAGCCCGGGCTTCTGCAGTGTGACGCCAACGCGCATTTAAGGTTGTGGGGAGCCGGGAACCAACGCAACCTTAAACGGATGGAGAAGGGGAAACAAAACCCCTCAGAAGGATTCTGATGCTGGTTTACCACCCGTACGAATGGGCAGGTCCTCGTGAGCCTACCCAGCACCTCCGCATAATGGATCGGGTCGACGCGTCCGGGGCTGTTCTTGTGACACCATCAACTTATGCTAATTTTCTTGAGAGGTGTGGCTGCCAGTGTTCGGTACTGGACGTTGCGATGAGTCTAGACCAAGAGGGTCCGCCTGTATCGACGTTTCCATCCGCGATCGAGGCTTTAGCCTGCTGAGCCATGGTGGCCATTGCCATTCTTGTTCCTGCTACTTTTCTTGCCGAGCACTCATTTTTATCGAGTGCTCTCTGCTAAGATCAATTGATAAGACATTGATCAAGTGAGTCCTGAGCGTCTAGGTGCGCGTCAATCTCTTACCCCTCTGCAGGCTCCGCTCACTGAATACCACACAATCGCCCTGCTTGGGGTCGGTCGAGCCCCAGCCGCCCAAGCTGAACCCCGTTGACGCTCGATGGATCCAATGCAATCCACAATCACCAGCTCCAAGAACGAAGCCAGCTCAATGCGATTCCGCACTTCAATTGCTTTACAATAGTAACAGCAGCAGCAAATGCACAAGCCAAACTCCCACCTTCACGCCCGCTGTCCAATCCAGACCAGTCCAATTCAATCCATGCAAGGCCACACACAACAAGCCACCCGAGCTGAATTGTCTAGACAAATTCCCTCCCAGCTCATCAAAACAAGCAAACTGCAAATTTACTTCTTCCACTCCGTAAACGCCTTCTGCCTTTGTCTCGAATTCCAATTCAACGTCCTCGAGATGCTATCGATCCAATCCTTCCCCCGCCTATCCAGCTGCAAAACGCTCGGAAAAGGGAATCTCGAAGCGGAAACGGTGACGTAGTCGCCAGGCTTGAGTTCGATGCGCTCTCTGCCATCGAAGCTGGCCCATGAGCTTGTTCTGGCGTCGTAGGGGACGCCGACGCGGAGGACAATGGTGTCGGGGAGGACGATGGGGCGGAAGGAGAGCGTGTGGGCGCAGATGGCCGTGAGGAGGATGACCGGGTTGTCCGGGTGGCAGAGCGAGCCGCCGGCGGCGAGGTTGTAGGCGGTGGAGCCGGTGGGCGTGGCGATGCAGATGCCGTCGGCTTGAACGGTGGTGTAGTGCTCGTCGTCTCCGAAGACTTCGATAGAGGACATGGCTGCGAACGAGGATTAGTTGGTTGGGAGATGGCGGTGGAATGGGATTTACGTACTTGGATTGGGCCCGCGGTCGACCACGACTTCGTTAAGAATATTATGCGTGCCATCGGGCTGGTGGGTGTGGCAGTCCTCGCTCTCCTCCCCAATCAACTCTTCGACGAGGTCGCGCGGCGCTCCCTTGTTGCACTTGTGCCTCGAGGACCGCATGACCGTTGCTTCAAACCGAAGGCGTAAGCTGACAGTAATGCCATCCCTAAAAGCCTTGGACAAAGTAACAGGGTACGACTCATAGTCAAACTTAGTCAAGAACCCCAGGGATCCCAAAGAGAAGGCCAGGACGGGCGGCACGATACGCTGGAACAGCCAACTGGCGTACAGAACCGTGCCATCTCCGCCGAGCTACAACCGTCTAGCATTAGCAATTACCCTGGGGGTCTTTTTGCACAAGTGGCGTCTTACAGCCAGAACAATGTCCCACGTCTGGGGGCGCTGATGGCACAGCTCGACCGTCCAGAACCTGAGCCGTTGCCTGTAGGACTCGTTCCCGTGGATAAGGCCAGCAACGTCGAAAATCTCGTTGTCCTCCAACGTCTTCTCCACGTAGCTACAACACATTTAGAACGCCGTCGGGAACCAATCTCCCCCACCCGTTCAAACTCACATCTTGTAGTTCGCGTCCTGGCTGAGCAACCACTCAGCGACCTCCCTCGTATTATTGATAAGCGTCTCATCATGCGCCTTGGCCAAAATGAACACATTCCGAACGTTCATCTTGATCTTGATGTGCGCGAGCTTCTTGGCCAACTCACGAATGCCGAACGCCATATCGGAGATCTGCTTCTTGGTGAGCAGGCGCGATTGCACGGCGGCCTCGCCGTTGCTGCCGGCATCCGGGTTCTTGTCGGCGACCTTGTCGGACGACCTGAGGCTCTCGAAGTTTGGGGTGACGGAGCCGCTGACGGGGCCGCTGGCGCCGCCGGACGACGAGGCGACGAGGGTGGCATCGCGGTGCGGCTCGATGAGCGAGTGGACGAAGCAATTGGTTGGCCGGCGCAGGTGTCGCGGGCGCTGCGCGGAGTCGGGGGCGATGGACGACTTGCGGCGGTGGACGGCCTCGTTGTCGAAGACGACCTGCGGCAGGCGGGCGTCAGCGTTGTCTCGCCGAGGGCGGTGGCGCGCTGGGGTGAGACATGGGGCCGCGGCGGCTCACCTCGATGGCGTTTTGGACCTCGGAGTCGCTGGGAACGTGCTCGTGGTCGTGATCGTGGTCGGTGTCCTCCGGGCGGAAGTCAGCAGCGGAACAGGTGGGGAGGCGCGTGGAATGGAGGGGAGGCGTGGGGGGGGCAGGCAGTTACCTCGTCGTGCCGGCTGCTGGGCGCATTGCCCGTCGCAGCGGGCGGGCCCTCCATGGCGTGCTGGTCAGCGCTGCTGGGCGGAATCGACACTTCGAACCTGCTGCGCGTCTTTTGAATTATCTCCATCCACGCGGCGAGCAGGCGGTTCACAAAGGAGCACCGGGCGACGTGGATGACGTAACCTGACTCGCCAAACGATACACTAATAGGGAGCAATGAATCGCTGACAAACGCGCGCCCGCCGGGTTGGTAAGGCGCCTGCAGCAGATTGGCGTAGATTGGTAAAGACCCGGAGCCCGCAATGGCATTATATGTCGCTGCTCCCGCCGGTGCGCTCGACGGCCTCAGCTTTCCGGCTGCTCTCCGGCCGATCGCCAGTGCGCCCGCCGCGATCTTCCCAGCGCGACTCGTGCCGCTACCAGTTCTGCACACAGTACCTTGCCAAGCGCCAGGATGACTGAACCTAATCCAATATAAAATTTTTAAACGCCCTTCGTCCACCCTCTATCCAACCTTTACACGTGGAGATCCGCAACCTCGGCGATCTGAACCTTGCCCTCGTATTGGGCCAGAGCGCGAACAACCTCGCCGCCGGCGCCTGTTGTGCATCTCGTTAGCAAAGACAAAAGGCATCATTGCGCGTCGGGATTGACTTACCAGTGAACTTCATGACCTGCTCAGGTGCCCTGCCGATGAAGGTCTTCGGGTCAAGGAGGGTGTCGATCTCGCCAAGAATCTTCAGAATATTAGCAGGCGGCCACGTTCTGGTAATGCGTTCGTTGCTTACCGGCTCGAAGAACTTCGTTTTCCTGACGCGCTCGATGAGGTCGTTCTGGCCACCCTCACCCTTGACAACCTGGCTCGCTTGGTGGCTGAGCACACGGATTTCCTCGTGCGCGTCTTGCCTGCTGTAGCCCTTGGCGACCATAGCCACTGCACATGACATTAGTTTGGGGGTCCGTTCTTGCCGCCCTTTGGGGATACTCACTGATGATGTTCTCGGTTGCCATGAAGGGGAGCTCCTGCATGACACGGCTGTTGATGACATTGGGGTAGACGACCATGCCGGACGAGATGTTGTCGAGCAGGAGGCAGCACGCATCTGCAGTCAGGAACGCCTCAGGAAGCGTGATGCGGCGGTTAGCGCTGTCGTCAAGCGTGCGCTCGAACCATTGAGCAGAGTAGGTGTGGAGCGCGTTCTGCGGGAGGGTCTGGAGGTGGCGGCCCAGACTGCACATGCGCTCAGAGCGCATCGGGTTACGCTTGTAGGCCATGGCAGAGGATCCAATCTGGTCCTTCTCAAAGGGCTCCTCGAGCTCCTTGAACGAAGCAAGGTGACGGATGTCTCCGCCTATCCTCTCGCACGTGGCACCGAAAGAGCCAAGAACGTTGACAATGTCAGCATCAACCTTACGGCTGTAGGTCTGCGAGGTGATGATGAAGGCATCACGGAAGCCGCTCTTGCTAGTGACCAGCTCGTCCAGCTTCTCGACCTTGCTGTGGTCACCGTTGAAGATTTGCAGGAACGATGCCTGGGTACCAGTCCTTCAGAGCATGTCAGTATACGAAAGCTGTGCAGACAAGTAGAACCGCGGAGGCACTTACGTTCCCTTGACACCTCTGAATCTCATGTCATCGCGCGCCCGCTCAAGGTTCTTCAGATCGATCAGAAGATCTGTAATAAAACGTCAGTCTAAATAGACCGTATTGGCCCACTAGCACGTACCTTGAATCCACAGGCATGCACGCTTTCCAACTGCCAGGACATTAGTCTTCGTCCAGATTAACAGTCCGCATGAATCATACCGGTCGTCAATTGCGCCTTTTGGATATCTGGTCAGCATGAGCCTCGGTATTTCAAGTGGTCTGACTTACAGGCTGAAGGTGGGTGTAGGCCAGGCAGGGGAGAGAAGCATATTGCTGAGCAAACTTGCTCAGCTTGTGGATCGCACCGCAGATCTTGTGGCACAGCATGTCCAGCGCGTCGCGGTAGAGGATGAGGTCGGCATTGTCGGTGACGTAGCAAGAAGTTGCGCCCCTATGGAGTCAATGGTGAGCATCAAGAGCTGCAAAGATAATTCAAGCAACCTAGGCCGGGGAGTCTGCAAATGCCCCACGAGCTCTAGCAGCCAATTGACCTGCAGGACTTGGAAATATGCAACTCCACGCGATGCTAGAGTTATCCTGCCCGTCTTGCCAACGGTCCAGCATTTCTCAACCCATACCAATAGCGGCCCAATTGTGTGTGTGAGGAAGGTCATACCAGTGAATGATGCCCGCCGCAGCAGGAGCGGCAAGACCGAAGGTGTGGACATGTGCCATGACGTCGTGTCTACGGCGCTTCTCCTCCTCGGCAGCAATAGGGAACTCCTCATCCTGAATGGTCAGGTGGGCGCGCATCTGCTCGAGCGCATCGTCCGAGATGTCAAGGCCAAGGTCCTTCTCGGCCTCGGCGAGGTAGAGCCAGAGCTTGCGCCAGGTTGTGAATCGCGTGCGCGGCGAGAAGAGCTCCTTCATCGCCTGGCCTGGATCGGGGCGGGGCATTCGTCAGTCATGATGCAGCGCAGGGCTTGGAGGGGCGTTGTTGGAGGAAGTGGAGAGGCGTACTCGAGTACCGCGAGTTGAGCCTGTGTACACGGGTCAATTAGCTTCTGAACAGGAGATTGAGAGCCATCAATGGCTTACGGGGTTTGGTAAATCTACAGCGCGCGCAGAGCGTCAGTGAATCAGCCCACGAAGGCATGTCGCAGGCTTTGCCGGCGGACTCACGCTGTTCTCCATGTTGAAGACTTTTTCCGGCGCAGAGTATGGAGTGGAGCGTCCAGAGGGACAGAGAGGGCAAAGCAGGAAAGGGATGCGAGGGGCGGCGAGCGCACAAAGGTTCGGGGCGCGATACTTTTGAAGAGAGCCAGGGAAAAAGTGGCTTGGTGGGGTCGCGTAGGCCTGGCTCGTGATACCGCCGCTCTCTTCTCCGGATCGACGTCAGCGAGTCATGCCGATCAAGTACCTCACGCAGGAAACCCCCCGCCTTATCGTGCATGCGCCCGCGAACCCGGAAATCCATGAGAGCCTCAATGCGGGCATTGCGAGGTGGTCTCTCTGAGAGCCTTGTCGGGTGATGTCCAAGACCAAGTCTTCCAGAATTTCCAGGCGTATCGGTGAAAAGTGACTGTATCGAGTCGGAAGGCAGGAGAGGGGAAAAATAAAATTTCAAAATGCAGTGCAGCCGATACCGCTGCAGCTAAGGCCCGTCTAGACCCGTTCCTGGCACGATCATGCTTCAGTGCCTCCGGCCTCTTCTCTCCCGAGGACTCTCCAGCCATCTCCACCAGCGGCGCAAGCGTCCAATGAGCGGGCTCAAAATTGTCATCGACGCCTTGAACTCGGCCTGTCTTCGACAGAGCTCGCGGTTGCAAAGAGGCCGCGCCGATGGAGAGGGCAGCGTTGAGTTGCTCCACCGTATGGTTCCCTCACGCGGCGCCAGAAGTGCGCAGGCGTACAGGAAGTTCCGTCTGATCTGCGAGTGACGATGGTGATGGGGAGAGAGACGTCACCCAGAAGCGCTTGGACCGAAAAGAAACAGGTTCATGGAAGCGAAACAGCCGGGAATTCGGAGAAAGAGACGCGTACAAAAGCACCTGATTGCCAGCGGGAAGTGGTTTCAATGGGTTTTTGGGACACATTCAAGCGCCGCAAGCCTGGCTGATAATTTGCGCTCGAACATAAACACGACTCCGCGGTTGCTTGAGGGAAGTCTTCAGAGCCATACTGCATGCCTCCCGCTGGACCAAGTTTTGACCCGGCATGTCGACGACAGATGGGAGGTGATATCTCGGCGTGTCTCAAGGACCGAATCTGGTGCGCAGCGCAATGGTGCGGTCTCGACGCCCTCCTTTAACCTCACGCACGAGCCTCCCCCCTCCACAATGGCGCTGTGGAGAGGCCATCGGCGACGTCCGACAGCAGCGAAAATGCCAACCACACGAGCACCACGGACCGGCCCGCCTCCACAGCTCCGTGATCCCTTGAGGCCAGCGAGTCAGAATGGGCGTATCGCCGAGCCATCTCCCACCCCGCCGAACCAAATCCGCCTTCAACTGCGACTCCACACAGTGGCGACGGCTGACGTCATATCGTCACTTGCCAGACCTGGACATGTCCGGATGGGCTCGCTCTTGGAATTGCTTCTCCTTCATTCTCCCAATCGTTGTTCAAGCACCACGCTCGCACGTGCAATGCATCAATGACTTTTGCTTCTTCCTTGCACCTCAGCAGCAGCAGTGTGGGAATCACTCGGAACACACCTGGACCTCATTCGGGCCATCTGGCTGGTTGCTAAGCAATCGTCACGTTTGAAGAACTGGTTAGTGATCAGTCTGGTCAACAAACTGGACGCGAAAGCCGTCATCGAGTAAGCTCCATGCATATGAGACGTCCATCCCATTGGCGTTTCCACGACCTCACATGAACAATATCTCCCAAGCGGAGCCGCTTTAGTCTGCTCATTCTGACATGCCGACCTCCGAGCTAAGAGCGATTGTGCATCTTCATTCTGATATGCGGGTTTCCTAGGCGGAACCGCATCTGTCCGTTCATCCTGACGTTATGGACACTCCGAACAACCCAGGCTTTATTGCGCAAGACGACCTATATAAATACGGCAGCAGTCAGGACTAAACGCCATTCTAACATTCCAAACAACCTTCATCTTCCTGTATACCACCAATCCCCACTCCCCAACCCCCAAAATGCCCCAAACCAAAATGCGAGCCATAGCCACCACCCACCGCGGCCCCCCCTCGGCCCTCCAACCCCTCCAACTACCCACTCCCCCCGCCCCCACCGGCCACGACCTCCTCATCCGCGTCCACGCCACCTCCGTCAACCCAGTCGACACCAAGATCCGCGCCGGTACGTATGACGACTACCAGCTCCCCGGCGACCCATTGGCCTACTACAAGCGCTGCCCGGCGCTGCCGCAGATCCTCGGCTTCGACGGCGCCGGCGTGGTCGAAGCCGTCGGGCCGGAAGTCGGACAGACTTCTTCTTCTTCTTCTTTCAAGCCGGGAGACGCGGTCTTCTACTCCGGGTCGCCGGCGCGGCCCGGCGCAAATGCCGAGCTGCAGGCCGTGGATGCGCGGAGCGTGGCGCGGAAGCCCGAGACGTTGGATTTCGTGGAGGCGGCGGCGCTGCCGCTGACGTGGATTACGGCGTGGGAGGCGTTGGTGGAGAGGCTGGGAGTTGCGGAGGGGGAGAAGGCGGGGATACTGATCGTGAATGGTGCTGGAGGTAAGTAAGTGCGCTGAGCGCTTTGTTTCCTTGCAATAATCCCACGGGGAGGAGGGTGGTTCTTCATTTCGAGCTGCGGATCGTGCCAATTCCCCCCCAACCCCCCGTCAGCATCCGGTGCGCTTTGAGATTTGAACGCTCACTGAGTTGATATGGTGTAAACAGGTGTCGGGTCTGTAGCCTCCCAGATCGCGCGACACGTCCTCCGCCTCCCCGTCGTCGTTACCACGGCCTCACGCGACGAAACGCGTGCCTTCAGCCGCGAAATGGGGGCCACGCACACGGTGGACCATCACGGCGACCTGCCGGCCCAGGTGGGCGCGCTCGACCTCCCCGTCCCGATCAAGTACGTCTTCATCACGCACCGCACGGAGCAGTACATCGGGCCGGTCGCCGCCATCTGCGCGCCGTTCGGCAAGGTGTGCAGCATCGTGCAGACGCAGGAGCTGCCCATGTACGCGACGGAGTGGATGGCCAAGGGCCTGACGTTCGTGTGGGAGCTGCTGGGAACGAAGCCGTGGTACGGCGTCGAGCTGGACAGCCACGGCAAGATACTGGATAAGCTGCGGGAGCTGGTCGATGATGGCGTCGTCAAGACGCATCTGAAGCAGAGGCTGCCGTTGACGGCGGAGGGGGTGCGCAGGGGACATGAACTGCTGCAGGAAGGGAAGGTGATTGGCAAGGTTGGGCTGGGCGTGGGGGAAGGGGGCCTGAAAGCCGGTGAGGCGTTTGCTTGAGGGAATTGTGCCGCTTGGCCAGCGTTCTTACGACGTGTGCCGGGGCGGTTAGCGTCGAATTGGTATAAAGATCTGCTAGGTGGTGGTTAGCCTGATTCACACAGGGCGAAAAACTTGCAGAAGGCAGCTCGAACAATGCTTGGAGCTGCAACGCGCACGCGTCGTCAGATTTCGTGGTTTAAGTTCCCCACGTTTGAGCTGTCCTCTCACTGAAGTGACGTAGGAGTGGTGGTGTTGTTTAGTCATTCTTACGTATAAACCTTTTCTGCATCGGCAGCCAGATACCGCACATGTCTCTTCTTCAGAACTCAGATTACCCTAGTTGACATCTCCGCTCCGTAGCCTCGTAAATAGGAGAACCAATAACAGGCCTTTTAGAACGTTCAGCGAAGAGGCGCTCTACTGACCGCAGCAATACTTATTCTCATCGACATTACGCACCTCCCACCCCTTCCGGGAGTCGTCGGAGAGAACAAAAACAGCCGTCTACCCACAGCCCAGCGCGAGAAATACATAATTGCGGTCCTTTAACACGGAGAACAAGGATGAGTTACGTGGATCGGCGAACGCAAGCCAACCATCAGGAGATCCCTCCGCAACAATGCTGCGGCGGCGGCGGCGGCGCCCGTCATGCCGTGCCGCGATTTTCAGTGGCTGCCCTGTCCTGTCGGCGGGCAGTTGGCCCTTTTCAAGAGGCCGCCCGCACTAATTGGGGCCTGGCGCGCGTCCACGGCCGATTGCCGCTGCGGAACTCGATCCTGGTGGGGAGGGGGCCGAAATTGCCGACAGTGCACCTGCGTTGGCGCCCGTTGCTTGCTGGTGTCATCATCGTCGTCGTCGTCGTCGTGCTGAACCAACCCATCGAAAGTGCGCGTACAGTACGGGACATCCGGCACCTTTCGCACGGCGGGTTTGCTTGGCAGTTGGAAGTGCTAGGGCCGTCGCAGCGATTCAGGCAGGCAGCGAGACGCGTCGGCGCAGGCCGCAAGAGGATTCTTGTGTTCATGTGGCCCTTGTCCCCTTCCTTGTCTTGGGCTGGGGCTGCCGGGGCATGGGTTGACGGGTGGATGGATCTCGTAGAATCGATTTCATGGCAAGGCCTCTGACTCGCGTCGTCAGTCAGGCCATAATTCCTGGTGCAGTAACCTTAGCGGCGGGTCCCAGAGGATGATGCGATGAAGCGCGTTGGCCGCGACTAAGAGAGCCCAGCAAGGCTCTTCCACGGCGGAACGGGGCCTTGTTGCGCATATATGTCGCCGCGCCTCCCACTTGCTCCGTAGCGCCTCCTTGTCTCATGTGCTCGTCCAGGGGCCAGAGAGATGAGACCCTCTCGGAAACAGGTCGAGTTCCTAGTTGCGGCAAGGAAACTGACGCCTCCACTCTCCACTACATCACCGGCCGCTCTCCGTTTATTGCGCCTTCCTACAGTCGAGCCACCACTGGCCTTGCGGACATGTGGATCGCACAGCGGTCGAGGGAGGGGCCGGAGGGGAGGCGACGGCGATGACGACTGCGGCGAGGTGCAGCCGTCATGGTGATTGCGATTTCCAGGTCAGTTACGCATTTCTCGTTGGCGGGTTCGGCTGCGGGTGCAGCCGCTCGCTCCTTTGCCGCCCAGCCCTTAGGCGACTCCCGCAACGGGCCTGAATCACGTCCCGCATCGTTCTTCGTCGCTGCACAGGCTTGCGAAAAGTTGTCGGTGGTTGTTCTGCGTGCCGGAGACTCGAGCTGGTCGTTAGCAACGCCCGGCGCGACCGATGCCGTGTTACGATCGGCTCTCATGGCCTGCGTGCGGCGGAGACGGAGGAGCGGGTGGCGCACCAAGGGCACGAGGCCCTAGGAATGCGAAATGCTAACGCGAAGCACAAGGCTTGCACCGCAGCGCCTCGCCGATCCTGATGCGCCAGCCGATACAGTAATGCTCAGATCAGCGCTCAGCACCGCAGATACCACTGCCGATCCGGTGTTTTCTCTCGACCTTGCTTTAGCGATTGGCCGGCCGCCGGGCGCTGACGTCCTGCTTGCAAGCGCATTGCCTCATCGGTAGCCGCAACCGCCTCCGCGTCTATAAGTCATCCCATCGCACCCCCGCGGACTTCTGTGCGCCCCCGCCGACGTGGACCATGGCCATCTCGATCGCATCACCCATGCACACTGATTGTCGTGTGGATAACGTCTTCATTACCCCCCTTTACACGGGGCCTTGTACTTTTACTACCAGCAAGCCTCCGTCTCCCTGTCCCATATCAACGCCACCCCGCCACGAAGACACGAAACCAAAATAAATACCCACATCCCAAGAAAAGCACTGTTCTGCTGGTCCGCTGCCTGCGGACCTCCCACATGTTTTTCCATTTCCTGCCTCAACGCCAGCGCCACGCGACTGCAGCCTCCCACCCGGGTTCGTCATTTCGTCAAATGAAGGCCATGAAGCAGATGATAATACACGAGTGGCTCCTGGGTCAGAGAAGGGGTTCCTCATCAAAGACATCAAAAATATGCTGACCGCAAACCCGAAGCACGGCTCTTCACGGTTGCTGGAGCATCTCGGCCCAGCCTTCTACCAACGGTTCGCCATCCGACACCGTTGATTTTGAGCGAAGGCTATCAAACTCGCTGGACTCTGTGCTTGCCCGGTCAAATCGTCGTTCAGTATCCATAGGACCGTAGCCAGGCTGCATTTCCGGAAGGTTTCCAGAGAAGCTGGTGGTGGTCTGAGCGAAAGAGCCGCCGGGCGATTGATGCGGCATCTGCATTGACATCGAAGCGTCAGATCCAAATCGAGCACGAGCCCGGACTCTCTCCGCTTCGAGGTTTATGAACTCCTCGATTGGACCGAATCCGCAATCTGTGTGTTGGAACAGCATGTTCTTCAGCTCGAACACCGTGTTGCTTAGCACGCCCACCTCCGCGTGGAGGAATTTGTTCCTTGCCGAGAGATCCCTGTAGTCGTTGTCGAGCTTAACCATCCACTCCTTCTTCTTCTGCCTGCACTTGTGTGCAGCTACGCGATTCCTCTCCAGGAACTGGTCCCTCTTCGCTTTATCCTCTGGATCCATGTCGTCGTCCTCGGCAATGCTGTTGTTCTTCCTACCCCGCTTCTTGGGCGAGGCGCTAGCGCTATTGGCCTTTGTCGATCTCCGCCGCTTGTTGCCTGCCTTCGTCGGCTGCATCGACTTCTCCGCTTGCACTGGGCTCTCGAGTTCTGTTGTGTCAGGCAAGAATGCCTTCTCTTCGGCCGACTTCGGAGAGAGGTCGTCCGGAGGTGTGACCTGCCCGTGTTGGCGGCGCGAGTTTGAAAGATTGGTAAACAGCTGGTGGGGAGCGAAAAATGATTCCGACATCTGGTCCTCATTGCCATCCGACTGTTCAAGACCACTTCCAGAAAGAACTCCGGGATGGACCGTGGTCTGCTGTAAGCCCTCACCAAAGGCCGATGTTGAGACAGGATCGAAATTGAGCGTGTGGGTGTGGGGAGGAGAAAATGTGAACTTGGAGTTGACGCCATCGAAGCCGCCGTTGATGGGGGTGAATGGCAGACCCGAGTCGGTGAAGCCAGCGAAACTATCAACACGGCCCGCATGAGATTGCGGGCCAAACGCATAGGTGTCGTCGGCCATGGCACCGGCGAAAGTCTTGTTCTCGATTAGGCACCGAGGGTACGGAAGTATCTTTCACGTCGTTCGAAGCTCACTCCGGATGTTATGGTGTTGCAAGGCCTGGCGGGTGATTTGATGCTGGAGACGAGCATGCAGAAATGAGTTGCGTCGGTTGCGGGGTCGACGTTGAGAAGGATCGCAGAGGGAGTTGAGTATGGGACGCTGGAATGCACCTGACGGTTCGCTAGCGGTTGCGGATGAGGCAGACGATGGCTAATCCTACGCGGGACAGTGGCGATGAATTTCTGGGACGCGGCGTGCTGGCTAGTATGATGCAACCCGGGGGGCAGGGTTGCTATACCTGATGGCGAGCGCCGTCAACCAGCGGCTCCAAGGATGGTGCAGGCCGCTGGGATGGGAAGAGCGACGATCGTGATGTATGAAATGTGGAGGATGCGGGAATGCGACTTACTCGAACGGCAGGTGACCAGGGGCCCACGAGACAGGCCTGAGGACGACGGCAAGCAAATGGTGGCGAGGAGGATGCTGAAGAGAAGGGAGGATGGGTAGCGCGCGGGGAACAAGACACCGATGGCGGGAGGGGCGTGGTCTCGGCCGGAGGGGCAGGCAGGCAAGCTTGGGAGGCGGCTTCCGCGAGGAGCAGACGAGGACAACTGGAGCCGAAGACGGCGGGTGGGCAGAGGAGGCGGCGGAGTCTCTTCCGCGCGGATGGACTTTTGCGACGACAAGGGGGCAACGGGCAAACAGGATGGCATTTGGTGTTTCCGCATGGGCAAAGCAGGAATGCGAGTCTGGCGGGCGGCGACCAGGATGCGCCCGCTAGGCTGGCGGTAGCGCGCCGCGCAGCTCCGATTTCCCTACGAAGCTGTGATGGCCAGCGCGCGACGAGACAGACGCGAGAGCACTGCCCAGGCGACGCCCTCCGACCTGCGCCCGCCGCACCGCCTCTGGTTGCGCGCGCGCGCGCCCTCTTCTCGCCCGCTGTCGCCTCGCGTCGAGCTGCGTCGCCTTGCATCAGCCAAGGCCGATCGTCTCCCCATCCGTTCGCCGCGGCCACCAGCGGATCAACGCTGCCGCCGCGCGCCGCTTACGCGTAGCCTAAGCGTCTGTTCCTGGAGCGCGCCCGTTGAGCGTGGCGGCTTGAGGCTTTTCTGCGAACCTCGCCGCGCCGGCCTGGCCGCGACCATTGTCGGTCCGCTCTGCTCCCAGATGCTAGCACCGCTCCTGCGACAGGGTATTAAGCGCCCGAAGCCGGTACCAATTGCCGCGTTTGTCGCCACTCCATCCTGTCCAAGTTCCGAGAGCAGCAGCTGCCCGCCGCGGTCTAATCGGCACTGCGCTTCTTGTGCCATCTTCGCGGAGCTAGTCTCACAGAATGCTTGGTATGGCCTGGTCAGGAGTGCTTCTTATGAGTTGGACGTGTAGGCACTGATTCACAGGCACTAGATCGGCCGCCTCAGCGGTACGCTTACAAAGGTTCCAACCGCGCGGAACTTCAAGGCTAACGGATCGCTGCCTTTGTTGTGTCCGCTCGCAGCGGCAGCCCTGTCGAAGTCGCGCGCAGAGCCATAGTTGCCATGCTGCCCGCCACAGGAGCAGCGGAACCTCTCGGCGAGCCTTCTTAAGAGTCCCAGACCCAGCTCGACTTGCACCACAAGCGCACGAGGGCTGCCTCGTGATTGACTCTCCGCACCATGACCCAGAGACCTGAAGACCAAGGCCATAAAGAATTCCAGCACAGCCCCTGCACGATGACGGCCTTATCGAGGCGACGAGAGAGATGATTCGTTCGGCAACCTGGTCCGCAAATGAGCAGCGAGCATTGCTGTACCTGCTGGTATCAGGGTTCAGGACAGTTGAGTGGAGCCTGGTGCGCGCCATTCGCCGTTGGCCCGCTCAGCCTCCTCCCCCTTCAGGAGAGGGACTCGCACTTTCGCGCCCTCTGACCTTAGTCGAATGCAATTACGTCACTTGCGAGCTGTGTGAGCAGGGTCGCCGAATGCATGTGCCGATGATAAAGCTACGTTCTGCTGACAAGCAGCCGAGACACTGCAGGCCGGACGGCAGCGACGATCGTGATGCAGGGATGCTGCGTGGTTTCCTCTGCTGGGTAGGAGGTGATCGGAACGCCGGCGTGCGCGGAACCATGGCAGCGGACGCAGTCCAAGAACCAGGCGCCGAGGCAGGTCCAGCCAGCACAACCAGAACGCGTCAACGCAAGATCCCCGCACGCGCGCAAACAGACGCGCAGGCGCGCGCGATGATTGCACAAGCCTCTTTGCTGGCGCACTGAGCGGAACCTTAGCTTCCGCGGGGCGGGTGCTAGTCCCGGCGCCCCGCCAGAGCTTGGCCGGGCGCCTTGTCTCTTTCCGGAAACGTGGCCTCGCCTGCTTAGGTGATGAACCCTGATGGCCGGCGGACGCCCGACTCGCGATCCCGCCATTCGCCCACCTCCCCAGATAACGACACCACGCTGCGTCCGGATCGCCCCTCCCCCAGCGCCCAGCGGGGAAGTGAGGCACTGCCGATCCGCCCGTCGCGACCGCGGCCATGTCCACGACCGCTACCCTCATCGCAACCGCCGCCCCTGGCCTCGCGGCTCCGCCTCAGCTTTCCACCAGCTCGTCGTGCTGCCCTACGTGCGGCACAGCCCTACCGCACCTATCGGAGTACTCGGAAGATGCGGCCCAGAGGCGGATTGTGGAGCTCGAGCACCAAGTGCGGCTGTTGACAGACAAGGCCTCCACAGCTGGTAAGCCCCGCACTCCTGGCTCCGCCATTCCTACCGCGGGGCTGGTGGTTACCTCTCCGACATTGGCAACTCACGCCTGGCAGTCGACAAGCTAGCGGATTACGAGGATGAGCTGCGCCGCCTGAGAGCGTGCCAGGCTAGCGGTGTCCCTGCCGGCCCTTCCATGGCCCTTAACAACACAGCCTCGACGCCTTCTGCTGACGGCAACCGGCCGCACACAGCAAACCCCGCAGGTTCTACCCGTGCCTCCCGCATCTCGTCTCTACTCACCCGCCGCAAGTCCTCTTCCTCCATTTCCGCCGGTCCCCCTCCCGCCGGCGCCATTCCTCCTCTGCCTGGGGCACCGCAGCAGAGGTTTGACGATACAGAACTTCGCAGTGCTCTCGAGAGGGAGAGGGGCTTGCGTCAGGAGGCCGAGGAGAAAGTCTCAGCCATGAGCAGCGAGATCGAGGAGCTCAGCGTGACTCTGTTCCAACAAGCGAACGAGATGGTTGCGCAAGAGCGCAAGGCTCGTGCCAAGTTGGAGGAACGAGTGGAGATGTTGGAGAAGAGGGACAAAGACAAGAGGCGGCGACTCGAGCGGCTGGAGAACGCCGTCCAGCGCATCGAGAGGGTCCGCGGTCTGCTTGCGCCTTGATTCCTGGTGCCCGGAGGACGCCCATGGTATATCCGCTTCACTCTATCCGGGAGCCGAGGTGACCATGTTCAGGGCATATCCTCGACATACTTTTTGATTTTGCGGAACTGTTCTTATGGGGCCGTTGCGATAGAACCTCCAACATGCCCAAGGAAAGACCTCGCAAGGCTGGCAGCCACCGACTCTGCCGACAATGCGGCAGGCATGCTGAGTGACCAACCAAGACTCGTATGCTGGCATCCGATCGCTAGTTGGCCACACTCAGATGCTTCGAGGCGCACTGTGCCCACTGTGTCACAGTCAGACCTGGCTGCAGCCCACCTACCTACCACGGATGTCATCCGATCGACGATCCGCTCCGCGTCCTAGCATTTCGGTCGGATCGGAAGAGCGCAGAGCATAACACAACGACGAAAAATCTAGTCTCAGCTATGCACTTTGGGAAGGCGGGGATTGGAGTCGGGAGTACCTGTCAGACAGCACAGTAAGGGCACCACGAGTTGCTGATATACATGCGTATGTAGGGTTGTGAGAAGTTCACTACGAAGCCCAAGACCTGAAGGATATGGCGAACAGGGGATGGCTAAAGCTTTACTGCTGAATGTTGCGATGCGTGAATGTGAGATGGGCCGATAGTTCGAGACGTATTTCCCAGTTTGCGTCTGGATACGTCATTCATGTGGGCTGCTTGCTTTGGTCCTTTTATTCCATTAGCTGATATGCCCAGATGGGTGAATATGAATCGCTCGCAAGGGTTGGCGGGGTGCCTGAGTCGGCGGAAACGTCCTCCGCCGGATCTGCGTGACAATCGCCACTCTCGGGAACCCATAGCTTCGCTAACGACCATCAGACTTCGTCGACAAGCCCACACACGCGTCGAAGGCGATCGCGATCAACAACACTGGGTCAGATCTTATGCCTTGCTGTTTGAAGGTTTGACACAGTGAGCTGATTAGGCAAACGACTGTTGTGCTCGTACTATAGCGCTTGGCACCGGGGAAGACTCCGACACGAGAGACCGCTTTTGCCCCACATTCAACGTCACCGGTCCCTCATGGCAAAATTGTATTAGGAAACTACATGCAGATCTATGTATCGCGCAATGTCTGCGATGTAGCGGGGGTGTTTACGCTTCTTCAACGTCACATCTGCAATCACACCTCTTTCTTCTCCTCCCTGAGATTCAATCAAGTTGAAATTGTACCCTGGTCAACATATATCGGCACTTGTGTCAGATGCGCAGCTTGAGAACTAACGGTCACTAAATGCTCCCTACCGCCTAAAGAGGGAGTCCAAGAGGTTAAGGAACCCAACTCTATATGGGCCGAAAGGTGGACCTTCAAATTAAATCGCGCCAACAACCAACAGTACTCATCGGCAAGATGATCGTCGCAGCTACTTATGTTGAGAATACGTTTGCATCTCTACTTTCGAATATGCCAGACTTTAGGTTTTAGATTCGCATACATCTGCCCGTCTTCAATCTCTCGTTCCTCGCGCAGAAGCGAACAATTTGTCTTTCTCCGTTCTCCCTGAATGCATGGACCTGTGCCTTAATGGGAGCAGCTCACGTCAACATGTCTCAGCAGGCTTCAAGGGCGACTGTGGCTCCTGACATTGAGCATGGTGAAGCTCACGCTGCGTCATCAGCGGAGCAGTGCCAGTGCACGATTGAAGGGGGAACCAGAGTCCCCTTGAATATAGCGGGATGCATTCCCGTTGTAGACTTCTGTGCACGAGCATTATATGATCTGCAAATCGGAGAGAAAAGCTTTCAGCGACCCAACGGCAATCTGCCGAGTCTTAAGACCGCCTCTATTGCTTTCTAATCTCCATTCAGATTGACCGTTAAGCCTAGGTGGTAATAAAACATACGCCATCAGAGAACTACCGGCTTGACGAGCGTCTTCGATGAATGGGCGCGACCCGAGGTGTGGGTAAGGTGAAAAAGGACCGCTGGCGGGCTCCTATGAGCCCCTCAGCCATGACGACGATCTCGGAGATTCATCGCAGCCACACCAACCTCCAAATTCGCGCACTGAACGCCATCACGAGATGACAGCTGACGAATTCCATCACTCACGGGCCCGCGGCGCCCTGGCCGTGACTGGGCCTCGGTCCATCTGCGGAAAGCTTAACGACCGTTCCCCCCGAGACCGTTCCCACCGAGGCTCCCCCCTTGTTGAGTTTTCAATACAGCAGAACTGCCTCCAAACGGGAATAGGTTCTGCAGTTTTTCCGGCGAAACAGCAGCTGAGGATCCACACTCGCGGTTCAGCAGGAATCGTATTCGCCAAGCAAAATCGACTTGGCACAGCGGAAAAGCCGCAGCGCGAGGAGCACCTCGACCGCTCGGCACTGCACGTCAGCGTCGAGGAGCCCCATCAGGCAGCCATTAGCTCGCGGCGGCGCAGGCGGCGCAGGCCAATTAGGGCGGAGGGCCTGGGCGCAGGACTCTGCTCGCGAGGCAGGCGCCCAGGGGCGGGTATTATGAGGAGAGGTTGGTCTTCATTTGCGGCGGTCATCTGACTGATCCTGCGCGG
Source organism: Neofusicoccum sp. Z2 (assembly GCA_037356115.1). Lineage (NCBI taxonomy): Eukaryota > Fungi > Ascomycota > Dothideomycetes > Botryosphaeriales > Botryosphaeriaceae > Neofusicoccum > Neofusicoccum sp. Z2. Next base: position 378,945 of record JBAWJY010000004.1, read on the forward strand.
CGGCGGACGCGTCGCGGCGCGCTGCAAGGCCCTCCCCTGGAAGAGGAAAGGCCTTCTTCTCGCCCTCCCCGCAGGCACGACGCTTGCGGGACCGGAGGGCGGGGACTAGCGGCGACGCCAATTTCCCCAGGCCAGGCCACGCGGCCCAAGCCATCTGAGATCTCCATCCGGGAGCGATCAAGCTGCCGTCGGCTGCTGGCTCCACCCCGCTCTAGGCCTGTTCGCGGCGTGCTATAGGGGCGCGTCCATTTCGTTGGCCGTTTCTTTTACGTATGACCTGGTTCGAGCGGGCGGCAGTGGCAGGTATGGCGGCGGCCGGCCCCTCCCTCGCAGTGGCCCGCCGCGCCGCATGTGGTCAGCCGCAGGGGTATTTGCGCCTGATGGTCGGAGATGGGCACTTTGGGAAAATACATTTACTGCCGCCTTCCTGCCGGCCTGCCCCAGCGTCTCACCACCGCGTTCCGCCGCTCCAAGACATTTCTTCCTCTGCGGGTACTTAGCAGCCGCTTCCTAACGGCCCATCGATCTGGACGGGCGCTACTGTGGCGATTCTCCGCTTGCGGCGCTTAATACCAGCCTTAAGCGCTGCGCTGCCCCTCCGGTTGGCTGAGCTTGCAATTTTCGAACACCAACACTTCCCTGCGCCGCCGGAATTCTCGGTTGCACGGTATATATCCTTGGCGTCTCATCCACGTTGCACCGGCAGCCTGAAATCCACCTATTTTCTCTCTTAACGTCGCCTGTTAATCCCACCTCACCTTGCGGATCGTTCGACCACAAAAGTCTCACTGCAAGCACATCAACCATTTGCATCATCAAAGAGACGGATCACTAGAGTCGCAAATATGGCATCAATTGGGAGACGGTTATCAAACGTATGTTCTCACGTCCTCACCTCATCGCGTCCTGCTCACACGTCACTGCAGCGCTTTAGCATGTTCTCGAAGAGGAGGTCGACCGCCACAGAATCAGTAGCGTCATACTCCAGCCTATCAACAACGCTCTCGGAGGTGCCGGCAGAGAACAACGAGCCCTTCGACAAGGACCTCTGGATCGCCGCGCAAATGGACCGCAAAGACCCGCGCCTGGACCTACAACGCGGCGGCCTCTCCAAGCCGGACGAGGAGTGGTACGACAGCCTGGACGAGGACACGACGGCATGGACGGCAGACGTGCTGTATCGGGGCTTCGACGTGTCGATCCGCGAGTACCTGGCGGCCGAGGCGGACCTGGTGGAGCTGCTGCACGACACGGACGCGGACGGCGTGCCGTGGTGCAGCAAGCAGTGGACGTACACGGTCAGCGTGCGCACGCGCTACATCTACGACGCGCTGCGCGCGCGGCACTCCTGGCTCGCGGACGAGCGCGAGCGCGGCGTGCCCGCCTGGTTCCTGGAGGACGGGCTGGCCGGGTGGATGGAGAGCCGCGCGCGCGAGATGCGCGAGAACCCTGAGTTCTGCAAGTGCCTTGGCCGCCGCGAGCCTCGCGAGTGGGTGACGCGCTTCCAGGACAAGCGCATAGACTCGTTCCACGCGTACGACGAGAAGCAAGGCGAGCAGCAGCAGCAGCAATGAGTGGGGGCGGGTCGCTTATGCTGGTCCAGGCGAGACTGGTTCTCTGACTAGCGGTGAAGTGGTTGGCGAGAGCGCTGCGAGACTGTCTGCCTCTTCTCCGGGCTGTCGCGCCGCGTGAACCGGGATGGAAGCCTTGAAGAGCTGCGCTTGTCGGGACATTCTTGGGCTGCGCGGACGATTTTTGTTTTTTGGCTGGCTTTGTCTTTTCCGTTGCTGCGCGTATACCCTTTTCCTGCTGCAGCGCGTCATTTACACATTCACCGGCAACCGCGGAAGCAGGCGCGGACAGTATTGCTTGGGGTTTAGCGCCGAGTGGCGCCATCTTCTGTTTCCCTCCCTGCCTTCTTGCTTGCATTGCGGGTTGCGGAAAGATAAAAAAAAAACTTGTTGTATGGTTCGTTGGTTCGAGCCAGCCCGGCACTATATTATTGAGTATAGGGTCACTGTGTACATTATATCCTCTCGAATGATTCATGTATCCTCCCCGACGAACAACCGCTCCTCATTCGCAGCAACCATCCGCTCTGAAACATGCCACGCAAATTGCAGGCGCGAGAGAGCAAGACCCAAGAGCTGGTCCACATCATCAGCCGGTCGTACATACGTACACCCGTCGCTCCTCGCACCGGAATCTGTCCACGCGCGTCAGCCTTGCAACAAGGCGTGCCCGGCAATGCCGCAGAGGCATCAATCAGCCATCCATCCCGCTCGCTGCTGTGCCGCCAACGCTCCTTACCGCGACCCTGGCAACCCTTACTCGCCCCGTCCGCGACAGGCGGCTGGCTGGTTGGTGCACTGCCTCCGACAGGACCGCGTTGTTCCTTGCAGGAGAGCTACGAATGCTCCGGAAAGAGAGGGAACATGCTTTGGTAGGCGGCTGCGGCATCCTGGAGAGCGCTTCCAGCCCTCGTAAAAATAGAGCGCGGTGCGAGGCGTCTCTGGCAGAACAGGGTTGGTTGGGCTTGGATGCTTTTCTCTCTGTCACTCTCTTTTTTCCCCCGAGGCGTTTCTTGGACGTCTTTCTCGGATTGCGTGCATGCGCACGCATGTCGAAGGATCAAGCCGTTCTTCGTACTCGGGAGCGAGAACTCGGTCGTCGTCGTCGTCGTTTGTGCATTGTGGCGCAACCACGTCTCTACTCCCACTACACGGTGGGTATGGAGTCTGTGAGAGATGCTGACGTTGAAAAGGGCAAGCGAAATCATGTTATCGGTGATTTTATTGCAGACACGAATTCGAGGTCAGACACACGGCACGTGTGTCGTACAGGGCGATTTCGCCCTCGGCTTGTCTCATTTGCATCCGTTCGATGCAATATCGACTACCCACGCAGACATGCATCGTGTGACGCTTACCTGGAGGATTTCGGCCATGCGAAAGGCGTGGCGTTCGTGTCAGCAGTATGCTTAACATCGAGGTCGCGTTGTTCTCGTATAGGGCTGCCGCACTCTTTCCATTTCTGCCGCTGAAGAGGCTGGTCAAAGGAAGTGATGAGCAATTTTCTTTTACAATGGTGCCCCAGGGCGACGAGAATCCTTCAGTCACCGCTCCACCGCTTTGTCGTTCCCATCCATCGCTGATGTCAGCTGTGGGCCTTTTGTTGTTGAGAGAAAGAAAAAGGCAAGGAAACGTCCAAGCAGATGATTAACTTACTGCTGGGATGCAACGCGAATCATACTACGTACCCAGAAAGAAGCCAGAAGATGCCACTGTAAGCCGCAGACCCCGTCAATTGCCGGCTGTCAACTGCATTATGATTGTTTGGCCGCGAATCACGGTAGCTGAATAAGAACTGGCTTTTTTATTTTTGTTTTCGGGCATTGCCACTTCTCTCAGCACTGAACTCAAATTGAGTGCTCTGGCAAGCGCCACCTTTCCTAAGCCGCACTAAAGCCTATCTCTTTCTTTCTTATTTTTTTGCCTTTGGCATGCGGATACTACCTTGTCGAGGCTGTGGGCTCGCGGTCCCACGCGGTGGAGCGGAAGCCTCTAGGAAGTGGGACATCTGGCCACTCCGTCTGCAGCCTCGTCAAAGTTTCTCAAGAACCGAGGCTGGGAGTGGATGTGGCTTCTGTCTGCTGATTTTTCGGGAGCAATGACGCGTGGTGGAGATCACCGGGGAGATCAGGAGGCTGGTGGAGCTGCGTATTGTATTTAGCGAAGGAAGGGGAGTGTGATATAGGCCACAGGGCTCTTAGCAGACAAATGTTCTACTTATGATGATGTCAACGTACATGAAAGCCATGATAACATCAAACGACGGTCTGAAGAGGAAATTCCATCTGCTGGCTTGCGGAGAAGAAACACCATGGAAAGGAAGACTCTCTGAGGAATCTAGACCCCTGCCAACCGCCAGCCCACAAGGAACGCAGGAAGCGACGGCCAAGCAAGTTCAGTCTTTGTAAACAACAGTTGACTCTTCACTTGTTTGGCCTGACGGCAACGAGCGCCCCACCAATATTAGGCCGCAGCAGCGTCGGTGCATGGCTCCAAAGAAGCAACCGGCAGCCAAGGCGCATTTCTGGCGTTCGGTCAGCCCGATGAAAGGGGCTGGTTGGAAGCGCGCGCGTTCTCGTGCGGCGAGGGCTGTTGGTGGGTTACCCACTGTGGCTTGATTTTCGGTGGTTCGAGAGTCATCGATGAGCTGCTGCCCTCGCTTCGGTTGCCGCGGCTTGGACGAGTGAGTTATCGAGAGAGCCGCAGCAATGATAAGGACGCGGCTGAGCGGCGCATGCTGCACGCGAGGCTGTGGGCCTCGTCTGGATTCGGGCTGTTCCTTAGTCATGGCGTCTCTTCCGTTTGATAGTACGGTTTTTTTCGTTCCGTTAAATACGATGGCTGTAGGGGTGAGACCTAAAGATGCTGTAGCACACAGCTGTTTCCCAGACAACCGAGTGGTGCAAGATCTCACGAGCTTTAAAGCCCGACCGTATCTCAAGAGTTTTGTGGAGATCCGGCCAGTAGGCAGACGTCGATGACTTTGGATTCAACCCGAATCCAAGGACTTGCGCATTGCTGAATGCTTACTTCGCTTGCAAGATTCTCTAACGTAGTCAGACATGGAATGTCCCAGGGAACTATACACTATCGAGGACGAGGAGTCGACTCAGGTATGTGTGCATAGTTTGTTGTCTAGCCTCTCGTGAGCAACCATCTTGGGGTATGGTATCTGCTGTCCGGTATCCGATTGAAATCTAGTAGAATAATCTTGGATGTTTCCGAATGGCGTGGCCCTTAGGTCTTTAGTGCAATACTGGCCTCTATCTTTATCTTATGAAACTCTAGCCTTTCTTGCGATCTTTGATCAATCCATCAACGCTCGTTCCCGCTGCCACTGATTGGATCATACTTCTGCAGAGCTGCATTTGCTTAATTTCTTGCAGGAGATGCCGCCGCCGCAGCAGCAAACGCCTTCCCAACGTCTTCGTCCGACACCTCTTTTCCAAGCAGCCAGCCCACACCCTTGACCAAATCAATGTTGCTCTTGACCGAAGCCTTCAAAGTCGGCATCGCAAAATTGTGTCCATGCGGCACCCCCGGATAGACATCCAACTTCGTCCTCACCCCATTCTCCCTCAGCACCCTCTCATACACCAACCCATCATCCCTCAACGGATCCTGCCCGCACACCTGAAAATACACCGGCGGCAACCCCCCGTGCGGCTTCGGCGCATTGAACGGCGAGAAATCCGCCGACTCCACATCCGGCGCGTACGCCCTCCCCACAAACGCCATCGCCGCCCCATCAATCACCAACGCCCGCGCATTCTGCTCCCGCGAGAACCACAGCTCCCGCAGCCCCGCCGGCACCGCCCGCTCCTCCAGCACGTACGGCTGCGACAGCAGCACCCCCGATAGCCCCGGCGCCCGCCCCTCGCTGACCCACTTCTGCGCCGCGACCGCGGCGAGGTTGGCCCCCGCTGAGACGCCGCCGACTACGAAGCCCCCTCCCGCCGTCGGGTTCGCTCCGAGCGAAGCTGCGTTGTCGGAGAGCCATGTCAGGCTGTCCCAGATGTCGTGCGGTGCGGTGGGGAACTTGTGGTCGGGGGCTAGGCGGTAGGAGGGCGTGACGACGACGGCGTTGAGGGTCGAGCTGATGGCTTTGGCGGGGGTGGCCATGTCGGTTGGGGCTCCGAGGCAGAAGCCGCCGCCGTGGATGAGGACGATGAGGGGGTGGGCGGTGCTGCTGTTGCTGCTGCTGGTGGAGGCGGGGGGCTTGTGGATCCAGAGTTTGCTTTTGTGGCCGTCGCGCATGGGGATCTCGATGGGGTATTCGGTTGCGGTGATGGGGGGATCGGGGGTTGTGATGGCCTTGAACATTTGGACTGCTTGTTCGAAAGACATCGACAGGATGGGGTGTGTTTGCCCGCTTTTTAGGTGCTAGGGATTGCAATTAGTATGAGCGCTCGCGGGAAAGACGGACGGTAAGATGACCGTACCTCCGCCAGCTCAGGGCTTTTTGAAGAGTTAACAGAATTGCTTGTCTTCCGAAACCATTGGAGACTCACTCGGTCTCTGCCAATTTGGCAATAGATTCCCGCGTTTCGAAGCTCGCCATTGCGTTTTTCCGCGCCAAATATCTCCTGGTCGGTTTTCTGTTTTACTGGAATTGTTTGGTGACTGGCGGTAGATGAGGAGTGGGATGGATGAAGTTGGTCCTAGCCACAGCGGCTCTGAGAGCTTTTATACACAGTCTCATCTTGAGGTGGAGCAGTATTGAGGGGTTTGTTTCAGCTCACCGACTTCATCGTCTGCTCTCAATGCCGATCCCGCTCGTGTTTTTCGGGAGCCAATCACAAACTGCAACCACATTCATTATACTTTTACCCTTTGCAACCCTCACATCACATAATAACCCTCCAGGGGTTTTTGCGTAAGGCTTCCATGTGTAATAAACCGCGATATTGCAAAAGACTTAGTCGCGTACGAAAAGTAAGGCATAAATCCAGGCACGAATTGTAGGATATCCAACATCAAAGCGAGATGATAACGGGAGGTTGCAAACAGTAAAAGTATAATGAATGTGGTTGCATTTTGCAACTGGCTCGTCTCTCAGCGCGAATACGACAAAGTTAACGGTCAACTGTGTAACCGAGTCATAGGCCAGCTGCTCGACCGAGGAAACCTGTCTAAACATCGACAATTCCTGGTGGCCTTCAGTGCTTACTGATTCAATTTGGAGACCTTGACGTCACTACACGGACAAATGACAGATTTAAAACACTAAATATAACTTGAATTAGTAACTGGGTTCTCAACTGTTTCATGCTTAGCTAGAGTGCGTATACTCTCAGATATATTCTGCACCGAGAGATACGTAAAGTGTCTGTCTCTTTGGGAAGTTCTGCACGTTATCGAGGTAATTTGCAGAAGACTTGAGCTTAATATTGGGCGTGCTGGACTCGCTTTTGCGATATTACTGCACCTGATATCATATTCGTCACTGAAAACATTATGCTCGAAAGACGGATAGCTTGCACTTTTGAAGAGGCATGGACTGATTTATGTTCGAACTGATGTAAAAGATTGTGTGATATTACTCCTCGGTGCGAATGATCAAGTACCACTGGGTTCAAAGAAGAAAAGAAAGCATTAAATATCTCCCCGATCAATTCGTCATCTGGTACTTTTGAATTTCGTCGGCCTTGAACAGTGGCAATTGAAACCTCGTGGGGAATTGCCAAATGGGATTTCCCATCCACGGCATCGTTAAGTACAGCCCATTGCGCCCGGGAGAGAAGAATAGCTCAAAGTGATCATTAACCATCCACCACGTCCTTGACGATTTACGATTGCGCAGGTGAAAAGAAAACTTACATTCTGTTAGTAGAGCTTTATGGTATGAATACTGTAGGTTACGCACTCTGCTGTTGGTCTTCACTTCGTTTTCAACCTCTCTTCCACCGCCCGCCATCTCTTTTACAACACTCCATTTGGTAGGTGAGAAGAAGACTTTCGAATCATCTTTAGCGCTTTGGACGCCTCAAGCTCAGGACTCCGTACTATGAGCTAAGCTGGTCACGATCTCCGGACTACGGTCTCGTTCAATCCTTCGGAGGCGGGCAATCTGGTGTTGGAGGATCGTAGGAGGGGACGGTAGAGCGGAGGACTAGATGCCATGCGCTTGTGAGGTTCGCTCTCCAGGAATAAGACGGCCGTTGAGTGATGTCTTCCCAAAAAGGTCATTATCGCCCTCGGCAGATAGTCGTCATTCAGACGTATTTGAGGAAGATATACTCTTTAAAACCTTTCCTTAACTTAAGTATCACTGATCCTCACGCTGATCAAACTTGGAGAACGTGAGCTTTCTAAGTTCTTGCCTAAACTCCTCAATGGATATCTTTAAGAATAGCATCGAACATTGCTAAGAAATCGAAGCTGCTCAAGAGGCATCGAGCTCAAAAATAAAGTCCGTTTGTGAGAGTTCCAGATCGATGCATTTTAAACACATTGAAGTTGATTCCCGCTAGTGAAATGTGCCGAGATTTTAACTGTCTACTAGAAAATGGACGACGGGGGAGATGGAAACTAGAAGCTGGTGGATACTATTCGACAGTTTGCTACACTAGCCTCTCCCACCTCGTCAACCATGGAATTTCACCTGAACCAGCATATCTTCAAGCACCACTCGGATATGAGATCATATGCGCCAATCTTCTTTCTGAAGCTGGAACTTCAACGAAGTGTTGCTTACACATATTTTGAGAAGTCATCACTTGAGCCTACCATGATACAGGCAAAGGTACCTGGGTTCAGTCATGGAGGAACATGGGGGCGAAGTAGGTGAAGTCTATCAAGTAAGCTCCGGGGTCAATAAGAGTTGATCCGAGATTGACCATGTGTGACCCACTATCACAACGTGCTCATTCTATAAATCATGAGACTCTTGTTCCTTGTCTGCGGGAAAAAGCTAGGCTATCTCTACAAAATGTACGGCTTGTCCTAGGTAAATTCGAAGATTATGCACTGCCTTCGCGAAAGTATGCTCTTGATGCTGGACAAACATTGACAACGAGGAACTCTGACTCTGATTGAAAGTCGTATGTGGGAACGCGATAATCACAAGAAGCGTGCATCCTGCGTCGGACGACGGTCATCGGATTTGTCGAATTCTTGTCCCGTAATCCCACTGCGCGTCTCCAAGTCTACACCGCCGAGGGCCGGGCGTATGATGAATACCTCGAAGAAGCAACCTGGTGAAGATTGGGGTCTGCTTGGAGTCCTTTACCGGAGGAAGATCTCCAGCTGCTCTTCATAGATATGAGTGTCCGTCTAGTCCGGAGGATGGCGAAATACAGCAGATATCAGATCGGATCCTCATGGATTGAAGAGTGGTCCGTTTTGAGCCCGACCAACACGACTATGACCGTCTGCCCTTGGTGGTCTTGTGCATTCACACGACAATTTCATACGTAAGCATTTCCGCTTGGAAGAAGAGCGGTGCAAAGCGCTCGAAGGTACGAACATGATGCCAGAACAAGAAGTCAATCGCGTTGTTATGACTGTCTCGGCCGACAACGAAGACCAAGAGACCACTTAGCTGAAATCGAAGAGCGGGGAGCTCCTTCCAGCGCCAGAAGAACTTGCCTTCGACCACAAAGCAAGGACCATCATAGGCGGTCTCTTACAAGTTCTAATTCCGGAAAGGGGGCAAGTGCTCAGACAGGGTTCAGCGAGGAGCAATGGCGCATGGTTTAGCTTCTCGCGACATCACCTGCAAGGGTCAGAGTCAAGTTTGATGGCAAGCAAAGTGAAAAAGCGCTCGGTGTGCTTTCGAATCGAGGACTTGATTCACTCTGGGTGGAGGCTCCAGACTATGTTGAGGGATTTCCCAAGCTCCAATAAAAAGGTGTCAGAAACGTCATGCACGGCTTCAAGGCAGCAACACCCCAGATATGTATTGAATTCTCTGATAATGGGTTGTGGCTGATAGTCGTGTAGGTAGGATGGCAAAATCCATATTAACAGACGACATACGACTCGTCTAAGTCTCAATGATGGGCCGTTTGTTAGCGAAGTAGGGTGCGTTTTTATGACAGAGTATAGAGGATGAAGAATGCTATAGACGCCACCTACTTAGCTCAAATATACACGCGTTGATCCCTGCTTTTATTTTTAATACATTGCTGTTTTCTATGTGCGAAGACACTAAGAGCTCTATAAACGATACATAAAAAAGCATAAGCATATAGAGCCTGGTAAGTGTCTCGCTTGTGCACAAACTATAAGTCCTCTGACCAGCGCTTGCCTTCGCCGGGCTCGGCGCATGCGCAAGTGGGGCATCGCGTCCGCGACGGTGTTAGTAAACAATCCGGTCTTTCGGCCAACGGGCTCTCACATGCCACCAGACTCACCCACACCTTCTAACCTCGCGAAACACCCGCCGGGCATCGCAATTCCTCCATCGCCCCACACAGCGGCCAAGTGGGTCAAATACCGCGGCAGGAAAAAGGCGCGCGCGCGCGCGGGCGGGCGGCCCCCACCGGAAAGGATGGTCTGGCTCGCGCGCGCGCGAACACGAGCGGACCCGGCTCGCCGGGCCTGGGTACAGCCTCGTGCGGGACTACTCAGGTGGTCAGCCGGCGTGCCGCAAGCGAGGGTGATCAGCCATAATAGGTACATACATGACAGTCGGACCGGTTCCTGGGCTGGAGCAGCTGTACCTGCCACGCGCGGCCTGGGCGCCTGCAGCCTGACTAAGTGCCCGCCTGTCTAGTTGAAACACTTGCTGCATGTGCAGCTAATGCAGGGACGGAGAGATGGCTGGGTGCTGTGTTTGGGACTGACCGGTGCGGGCGGGCGCGTAGGATGCCTTAACGCCTGCCCTTGTCATCCGCAGGCCCGAACGGGCAAAAGAGAAACAAAGGACGTGGGCGTGTTGGTGTCGACCATTTGCCGCATCGGGGCGTCCTCATCTCCGGAGCACTGCGCGCGCGCGTTGGGGGCGAAGTTCGCAGTACTAGTCCGTCCGAGAGAACCGCGCCGCCAAAAATAGTGTGACGGGTGCCGCGGATAGAACCGACCCGTCCGAGCGCCAGCTCTTGTCGCGACGTGATGGAGAACTGCCTGCCTCAGGCACAAACGGACAATACGGTGCCTCCAAGAGAATAATCAGAAACGTTGACTGCCTTACCTTCCCTACAACCCAACGCTCTCCCAGCCTCCCCAGCAACCATCCATCTCCACCCCAACAAACTCAGTCGTCCTCCTCCCCCTGACCTCCACCAACACCCCTCCAACACCTCCCTCGCCCCCTCTCCCACCCCCTCAACAACCATCTAAACCAACCTCTCTGCTAAATCCTTACCCGCCCTCACGCCCCCTCCCTCCACTCCAACCGCCTGCCTCACCTCCCTCCCCAACCCCTCCTTCACCCTCGCTAACACACTCTCCCCACGCTCTTCGGGATGGAGATGAAGAGGGGCGCAGGGTTTGAGTGTAGATGAGACAGTTGGTTTGGTCGCCTGTTTCGGCGGGGGAGACGGGCTGGAGGTGGGTGGGGACACGGTTGGGTTGTGGGTTGGTGTTCTGAAAGAGCGGATTCGATATTTTTTTCCGTTGAAGATAGAATGTGTAGGTATGGAGACCGAATGCTTGAAATTGTACAGGCTTGGTGACTTTTATCCAAACTGTTTTTTGAGTCGAGAACTGGAAGGGAGGAAATTTGTTCATAACAATAAGATGCTATGCCATGCGAGAAGTTCTCCGTTCGATCTTGAAGGAACTGAAGCAGTGGAACGGGAGATGAGGAGTTTAAAAACTATTATTCGCGCACTACCTGCCGCTGAAGGCCTTGCGTTGTATGGAGAAACCGAGAGTGAAAAAAGGAACTCGATCCTTTCGGATACCGGTATCATATAAACAAGCAGACCGACGTTTAGTCGTCGCCAAAAAATGCCATCTTAACCCCATTACGCCTGTCCCATGCCGCCCAAGTACCCATATTGATGACGCCCGCTTGCTGAAAAAATGACTAGAAAAAGACAAAGAGAAATAAGAACGCCTCGTGGGGCTTGAGAATAGGAAGAAGAAAGCCTGATCCAAGCCGAGGCGAAACCCGTTCTTGCGTCAGGAAAAGAAAGCAAAGCCGACAGCCGGTTCGGCATATCGACAACAGAGGCCGCCAGATCAACAGGCGACACCAATGCCCTCGCTGAACGGCGCGCTATCCCGTAGATCCTGAACCAGATCCTCCACATTACTCAGGTACCTGCCGAGAAGCGCTTGCTTCTCCTCCGTCGTCTTCGTCTCCTCGATGGGATCGCTCATCCTGCGCTCCCTCGTCTTGCGGTCAAGTGCAGTCATCATCTGGCTTGAGCTACGCTCGAGACCCATCACATGACCCTTGGCGCCACTGGGCGTCTCGGGCATGAGGTAAAAGTAGAGGAATTCCATGATTTTTAGCTTGACGGTTGATGCGGTGCTGCGCGACTTGAAGAGCGAGGTTACGGTGATGAGGCCGTCGATAGACTCGAAGGTGCGCGTGTTTGCCGGCGTGGCAAGGAGAGCGGTGACGAGGACGAGAAGCGTGCGCGACTGGATGGAAGGGCATTCGCCGCAGTCGAGGAGGTCGAGGAGGAGCTACGGCGCACGGTCAGATATGCTAGTTTGGTGGGGATTGGCGCGCGGCGCAAGACTTACGTTCATGTACATCTCGCTGCTGAACAGCGCGCGCGAAGGCGGGTGGAGGAGGAGAATGCCCTGCAGCAGGTCCAGCGCAGAGAGGATGAGGTTGTCGCTTTGGCTGCCTGCGAAGTTGCGTTAGCATACCGCTTGGCGCAAAGTGGAAAGCGCGGGTACTCACTTGCGCCCATGCCGAGCAATCTCTCAAGACATGCGATCAACCTGGTCGCGACTGTGGCGCTTGTTAGCGGCAGCTTCGCGGGATGCGCGCGGGGCGCGAAGCAGGCGAGACTCACCATTGCACTCGAAGCCCTCCTGCAGGCGGAAGAACTCTCTGAAGGCCGGGTCGTCGTGCAGGGCGCCGAGGGACTTGGACTGGGCGGACGTCTTCCTGGAGGCGGAGCCGTTGCGCTTGTGTTTGGCTGGGGCGGGGTCGGGCTGGCGGCTCAGGCATATTTGCGCCAGCAGGCCCTCGATCTGGCGCAGGCCCTTGCGGATCTTGATGCTGTCCTTGGAGGTGATGTTGTCGAAGGAGAGCGACAGGAGAGCCTCCATGGTGGGTGGTGGTGGGCGGGGTTGGCGGCAGCAGTTGGGGACGGCGCGGCTGAAGCAGGTAGGGCGGATGTAAATAGGGTTGGCGGTGCTGGAGAATTAAGGGTTGGCTGGGAGAGAGTCAGTGTGACATGCAGCGCGCGCCAGGTGCCTGGGCCGGTGCCCTGGCGGCGGCCTGGGGTTGCTCCACCGGCGCGCCCAATCGCGGCGCGGGCAGCAACGGATGAGCGACTGATCAGAGCCGGCGCAGCGATCAGTGACCGGCGAATGACGTTGGGCGCGGCCTGCCCGGTTCTGCGTGCCTAATGCGCTGGCACAGCCGCCGGCAAAGTTGGCGGGGCGACAATCGACACCCTTGCGCTGCGCCCGCCCAGCCCCGGCCAGCCCAGGCTGCCCTCCAGCTGCCTGCGACTGCGCCAGTCCAGCCTGCCGTTTCAGCCGCAGAGCCGCACGACGCCTGCCGAGTGCAGCTGCATGCCGCGGTGCTGAGCCTCGCGCGCCGCCCTGCCGCCTGCCGCCGTCTGTCCTCGCGCGCTGCGTTCCTCGTTGACGCCGCCCGCCGCGAACCCCAGGTCGCGCCCCGGCCTCTGCGCACACGGCAGATCGGTGCCCATCAACGCCCATCGTCTTGCCCGACCTGTCTTCTAGCTGCGCTCTGGAATCTTCCCGCTTTGCTCCCGTTCCTCGCGCTCCACGGCACGGACTTACGTCACCCATCGTGGCCCGTGGCAGAGGGCAGCCTGCGTGATCAGACAAACGGCCCGCGCCGGGAGACTCGCATCTGCTCCACCGCTCTTTGCTGCTCTTGCTTTTTCCTGCATCTGCGAAGGCTCGAGCGCGTGACCCATGTCATGCCCGTAGATATCTCCGTCTGCTCGTTGCATGCTCGGCCTCTGGAGTCTGGATTCTGAGACCAGCTTGCCCTCGCGGGCGCTAGCGAAAGTGGCCGGTCGCTATGATGAGGGCGTGCAGCGCTACCCCTGCCACAAATGCCAGCCTCACCGTTTGATTGGGATCGTGCAGCGCTCCCAGATCTAGGCTTCGCGATTGCAGGCCAAGTTGCGCCGAGCAGATGGCTGAAGCGCTGCAGATGGGAACACCAACGATACTACGCGGCGTCGATCCGGAGCAAGCGAAAACATCCGCAATGACGCAGGCCCGCAGAATACTCACCGTTATTACCGCCCACTTCAGGGTCTGCACGCCAAGTGCTCCTCGTATCTGGTTGCCACTGGAAGTCATGGCGATGGTGCGAGCCGATAGCGCCGGTGCTGTGGATGACGCATGGAGAGAAACCAGGCTGGGGACTATGAGCCGATCCGATCGGGCGCGTCGCTCGCCCTGAAAAATTTCCAAGTTTGAATCGTCGATATACCCCCAACATACGATCGCGTTAAACAAGGCTCTAATCTCGCGAATGTGACGTCTGAAACCTCTGCTGGAGATTGGAGTTTCTGATGGGATTGCGGTGCGGAAGTCCAGCCCCAACCCTCTTGCGAGATGCGCATCTATGCCCTTTCTAGAGACGGTCACGAGCAGGCTCCAGCTGAGATGCTCACCGCGTGCATAATCACAACGTCTACAAAAGGCAAAGTGCCCCGGGAAATTCGCGTATGACTATTTTGTATTTCGGCTGAGTAGCATTTTTTGTGGACAGCTTTTGGGGCTGGACGGTCCGCCAAACGACGGAATTCGGGTCCGGAGTCGATCAGCTGACAATGAGAGACAAGCGTGACTCAGGCGACGGTTGGTCCCAGCCGTGTTTGTCGAGGTGGTTGGCCATTTTTCCTTTTCCGTACGCCCCGTGCTCTTATCTCAACGTTAGGGTCCACCGGGAGGACGCATTACAACGGTACCTCGACCTGTTGGAGAACATCCTCGATCACGTCGTCAACGGTCACACCGTCAAGTACCTCCCTCACAGCCTCCAGTGAGCTTCCCCACTGCATGCTGCGCTCATTTTCGGGGGTCGTCAAGACGATACGGTGCGGGTAGATCTTTCGTGTTGCCAGGGCTACGAGAGGCGGCGGAACGTAGTTGAGGCCGTGAAGTGGAGCAAGAGCACTGCTTCGACTCAGCACAAAGCAGTTGAAGGGCAGCGAAGATGCTACTCACCGCACCAATATCTCAAAGTGGCGCGTTGCCAATGCAGAGATGCCTCCACTGACAGCGCGGTGTAGGCGCATGAAAACAATCAAATTGTACATATAAGCCTGGACTTCGGAGCTGATCCGAACTCCGCTCATGAGCTTGGTAACAGACTCGAGATCCTCCACGGAGCGGAACTTAGCTCAGCTTTGCAGGATTTGAGTAATGGAGACAAAAGCTTACATCTTGGGTAAAGAGCGGTGACTTGGCTATCGCATTGAGTGGCGCAACAGTCATCGACGAAGATAGCCGCACTACTGACGATAGCGAAGCTTGGTCATCGTCTAAGCCTCGATGCTCTTGCAGATTAGGCAAGTCATCTTCTGCTTGGTGATAGTGCGAGACGAAGAACTGGTTATTCTGCCAGCTGTCAGCGCGACGCCCGCAAAGCCACACGGTAGAGTTCTTACGAGGTGAGGCGTTAATCTGATATCAGAGTCCGACGCTAGCAGAGCGATGAACAGAAAAGGCTTTGGTGCGGGGTGCACTGCGGTTCGCGTGAAGATGCGCTTTCCTCGAATCAGCTGGCGGGGCCTGTCAGCTTACTCACGGCGCGTTTCAAGGTATTTTTAAAACACACCTCGAGAGCCTGGGTCTGGACTTGATGATGCGAGAGGTTGAGGTTTTTGGCGATGACGACGTTGGCTATTCTCCGGCTAGGCTCGAGTGGAGACTTGGGGCTCCGACGATGCGGCGGGCGCTGCGCTACGAAGTTGTCCTAAAATTATCAGCGGGCGGATGCGCCACGGGCGGTACAAGTCCCGCAGGATGGAGAGGGTGCGGGGACGCATTGGCATACCGGGTCGCGGGGGAGGCTCGGCGACGAGGTGAAGTAGGAAACGTCGTCGTCCTCGACAAGCAGGCCGCTGCCGAAGTCGTCCAGCGTCGTCTTCTCCGAGCATTCCAGCACGGTGCTGGAGAGGCCGAAGACACTGCCCGCTATCTGCAATGCGCGTCAGTGTTCTGCCGCGCGTAGGCTCCGCCGAGTCGGCTTACGAGCTGCAGCTCCTGGGTCAGCCCGCCGAGCTGGGAGACATCGGCCTCGATGATGGCGTGCTGCTCAGCGACGAGGCACAGCAGCGCGGCCAGCTCCAGGTCGCTGAGCGCCTGCACCGTCTGTGCGATTCGCCCGGCATCGTCCATGAGGTCGAGGAGGTGACATCACCGGCGGGCGTTGCTCTCGTGCGCGCGTTTCCCGGGCTGGCGGCGTCAGCGGTGGGCTAGGGGGCACTAGGGCCGGGGCGCACGTGACGCGGTTCCCTTGTTTCTCTCAACGGCGTCGCAGCCTCAGCGCTCAGGCGCGGGCGCAGAGACTCGCGCGCAGAAAGCCCCTTTTAACAGACGGGTGCGCGGCAGGCCCGCGGCGCTTCTGGCTATTTATTGCGCAGATTGGGCCGCTGGGGCGCCGCAGCGGCAAACGACGACCGCCGGCTTGGCCGCAGGCGGCGACAGGACTGGACCCAGCGCAGTGGCCGCTCTATCGCGCCGGGACTAGACGCCGCAGCGCGCAGGTCACTTGCAGACGGCCATTCCACTCAGCCGCGCGCGACCAGCTGCGTCTGAACGGCGACGTCTGTGTTCATCCGCTGCGCCTGCCTGCGCGCGCTGCGCTGTGCCCGCCGTCCTGCTTACGCGCTGGTGTCCCCGGGCAGTGATCCTTGCGGTATCCCTGCCCGCGCATTCACCTCATCCTGGCACGCCCGCTCCGCTCTCGTCTCGTCTCCGCCGCCGGCTGAGAGAGATTTGAGGTCTGCGAAGCCTCGCACCTCACCCTTCCTCCCCAGCGCTCGACTGCAGTCGGCCTTGCGTGGCAGATCATGTTTACAACTCCCGCGCCCTCCGCCCCGACGCTCTCGACCACCACCTCGCCCGCCCAGCCGACCTCCCCGACCCGCACGGGCAGACTCCGCGGGCTCAGTTATCTGCGCAGCTACACCCACCTCCACTCCCACTCCAACGACCGATCGTCCGGGGGAAGCAGCGGCCACATTCGACGCCCTTCGCTCGTCCGCACCCGGTCCACGCCCAACGCGAACGGCTCCCGCTCCTCCTCCAGCACCGACACGACCCCGAGCGTCGACCTGCCCTCGCACGCTCGCCAGACCCCCGTCGACGGCGCCGCCGACTCTTCTGGTGCAACCAGCGGCTGGGTACCCACAGTCGTGGGACGCAGTGGCCTGTCGCGCGTCGCTTCCTCCGCAGAACCTTCCACCACATCTGCCACCTCCCCGCGACCCGCCTCCATGACTCGCAATCGTGCCGAGTCTGCTGCTCCGTCTCTGGGCGTCACACACCATGGCCCGGCCGGTGGAGATGCGACTGCCGAAGGATCCACCCCGCACAAGCAGCTGCCATCCATACGCTTCATACCCCACGAGGACCCCAGAGCCTCGCGCCCAAGCCTCCAATTCCCGCCCATATCAAGGACGCTGCCGAGCGAGGAATGCGTTATCCGGGTTGGGAGGTACTCTGAGAAGGACAACATCCCCAATGATCTCCCTCCCAACGTGCCCTCTTCCGCTCCCGTTGGCTTCAAGTCCAAGGTGGTCTCCCGTAGACACTGCGAATTCTGGTGCAAGGACGGTCAGTGGTGGATCAAGGATGTGAAGTCGAGTTCTGGCACATTTCTGAATCACATCAGGCTCTCCCAGCCTGGTGTCGAGAGCAAGCCATACAAGATCGGAGACGGTGACGTCGTTCAGCTTGGCATCGATTTTAGAGGCGGCGAAGAGATGATTTTCCGTTGTGTCAAAATCCGGATTGAGTGCAATCGAAATTGGCAAAAGGCACTAAATAACTTCAAGTAAGTTTACTTCCGGATCGAGTTTTAGCTGTGATTGTTGACGATCGGACAGCAAATCAACCCACAAGCGCCTGCGCAATCTCGCTCAGTCCGGGAAGTCCAAGGACTCCGATTCTGCGAGCACTCACAGCACTGACTGCAGCATTTGCCTTATGTCCATCCGTCCTTGTCAAGCCCTTTTTGTGGCGCCTTGCTCGCATGTTTGGCACTACAAGTGCATTGCAAGAATCATCAATGGCCCGACCTACCCCCAGTTTATGTGTCCAAACTGTCGCATGGTCAACGATCTCGAGGCGGACGTGAGCGAGCCTGAAGATTGGGATGACGAGCTCGACGATGATATAGACGAGGCGCTGTCTGAATCTAATAAGCTCCCGATCTGTACCAGCACCAGAAGTCCTGAACAGGAAGCGGACGGCACAAGTACACCGCGCGCGGCGGTTCCGACGCTGACTGGGTCCGGCGACAATGTGGCTGAACTGAGCCGAGCAAACACGCAGAACGAAAGGATCGAAGAGGAGGACTTATCGAGTGCCATGGCGGGTGTTGCCCTGACCGAAGATTCGGGCCCTCCATCTGACCAGGATCAATCGTCGGACACGGGTCTCCACACGCCCCCAGAAGATGAGCCGCAGCCGGAAGTGGGGTCTCCATCAGCCAACGTTCCGCCTGTTCCCATTGTGACACCGGGTCCGAATTCAACCTCGGCAGCGACACGTTTTGGAGACAACACGATGTTAGCCACACCGGCTCCTTCTAATCAGTATGCGCTAAGTCCCACTCCAACTGGGACCGGGCCGGAATGTCCTATGACTCCTAGGAACAATGCTGGCCCCTTCGTTTTGGATGGCAGCGGTGCTGGGGATGGTCGAAGCAGTCCGGAGGAGGCCGCGGCCGAGACCCTTGAGAATAGGGTGAATAACAACGCTTCCAATCTTACAGCTGATGAGGCATAATTATTTGCATTGGTTTCCATTGATACCTGAATTGCAGCTTTGGGGGACGGCGAGCGAGGCGTTTGCGTTGATATCATGGGCGGCAGCATGAAACTTTGGGGTTCTGCATATGGTTTCCTTTCATTAAATTATCTTCTTTTCTCTCGCCTGTCATTTTCACTTGCATAATCGGGGTTTCGTAATACCTCCGGCATTTCGACCGTCATCACGGCTTGCTCACGAGAGTTGATGATTGTCTTCCGTAGAGCGAGCTGCATAGGCGCATATGCAATGGGATAGTAACAACGGTCGCTGCCAGGGCTAGGAAATAAAACCTTCGTAAGCCAATTGACTGATTCGGTACCGTTTCACGATGCCAAATGCATGCGTTTCTGCCGGCGTGTCGAGACCGGGGGGATGACAGAGCGCGCTAGCAGCTGTGGTAGTAGGGCTGAAGCTGACTAACGTCATTGCCGAGACCGAGCGTCAAGAAATCGCCGCCATTACGCTCGAGCCGGTTCCATCTCCACCACGCCCACCTCCCCACCTCCTGCTATGTTGCGCTCGGCAAGACCAAGGCTAGCATCGCGAGCACTACAGAACCTTGCGGCTCTGCGAGCAATTCCGCCGACAGCATGCGCGTCTAGACGTTTTGCGTCCGTCCGCGCGGAAGAGAAGGTGCGCCTGCATGCCGCCGCAGCCAAGCATTCTTAACGAAACGCGTACTAAAAGTCTTGCTACAGGATCCCGTCGAGCTCGACGAGATCACGACTCTCCCGAATGGCATCCGCGTCGCGACCGAGGCCCTGCCCGGCCACTTCTCCGGGATTGGAGTCTATGTCGATGCTGGCTCACGTTACGAGACCCCCGAACTCCGCGGCGTTTCGCATATCATTGACCGGTTAGCGTTCAAGTCGACAAAGAACAGATCATCGGATCAGGTGCTGGAGATGCTGGAGTCACTGGGAGGAAACATCCAATGCGCGTCGAGTAGGGAAAGCTTGATGTACCAGTCGGCGACCTTCAACAGCAGGGTCGAAGACTGCGTCGCCTTGCTTGCTGAGACTATCCGCGACCCTCTGATTACGCAGGAGGAGGTGGACCAGCAGCTTGATACGGCCGCGTACGAGATCGGCGAGATTTGGAGCAAGCCCGAGCTCATTCTGCCCGAACTGGTGCACATGGCCGCTTACAAGGACAACACCCTGGGTAATCCGCTGCTGTGTCCGCAAGAAAGACTAGAGGAGATCGACAGGAGTGTTGTTGAGGCATACCGGAGGAGTTTCTTCCGACCGGAGAGGATGGTTGTGGCATTCGCCGGAGTAAACCACCAGGAGGCCGTTAAGCTTGCCGAGCAGTACTTTGGCGACATGAAGAAGGAGCCGTTACTATCCCAGGTTGGCGCGGATACCACGATCAATGCCAATGCCTCTCCAGAAGGTCAATCCACCATGTACGGCGCCAGCATCCCACAGGAGTCTTCCAAGCTATTCGGCAAAATCCCCTTCTTCAAAAACCTCTCCACCTCCGCACAGCACTCCGCATCTCACGCAGACACCCCCATCACAACTTCTGCGTTCCCCGAACCAAACTTAGACCTTCCTGCTCACTATACCGGCGGTTTCCTCACGCTCCCTCACATCCCGCCGCCACCGAATCCGGCTTTGCCCCGTCTCTCACACATCAACATCGCTTTTGAAACCCCTGGCATTGGCTCCGAAGACATCTACGCGCTCGCAACACTACAAACCCTCCTCGGTGGTGGCGGATCATTCTCTGCTGGTGGCCCCGGTAAGGGCATGTACTCTCGGCTGTACACAAACGTTCTGAACCAGTATGGTTGGGTTGAGTCTTGCACTGCTTTCAACCACTCTTACTCGGACTCGGGACTTTTCGGCATCAGCGCCTCTTGCGATCCACGCACTATTGGAAATATGTTAGAGGTCATGTGTCGCGAACTCGCATCTCTCTCCGCAACCACTGGCTTCTCGGCGCTTAAGGAAGGAGAAGTCCAGCGTGCTAAGAACCAGCTCCGCTCATCTCTTCTCATGAACCTGGAAAGCCGCATGGTGGAGCTCGAGGACTTGGGAAGACAGGTGCAGGTGCACGGACGCAAGGTCGGCGTTACGGAGATGTGTGCGAAGATCGAGAAAGTTACCATCAAGGATCTGCGTCGGGTGGCTGCTCAGGTGTTTGGTGGCATGGTCGACAATCCAGGCAAGGGAAGCGGTGCGCCGACGGTGGTGCTGCAGGAGGGTCTGTATGATGGGGAGGCGCCTTCGCAGAGGAAGAGCTTGGAATGGGGAGAGATCCAAGAGAGGATTGCACGGTGGCAGTTGGGTAGGAGATGAGAAGCAGGTCGAGCGGGTTGCTTTGTGGATGTATATGTATATTTCCGTTGCGCCGGCCGGGCGTTATAGGTTCCTTGGGAACGGCTTTATGTCTCGGCTACGAAGCCAGGATGAGGCCTCTGTACAATATAGACATCCCCATTTCACGAAGCCCTGGGGTTTGAGGCGCGCGCAGATGATGACGTCGACGTTTGATGGGTTTGGCAACGTATTAATGTGCTTGCACTCTGACATGAAAGTCGGCGCCCATGCTATTATCTCAACTTGAGAACGCCGAGGGGAAACTCCGAGAGGAACTGGGCCGATTTCGAGAAACAATAGAGGCAATACAAAAAAGGCAAGTAAAGGCAATCAAGGTACAAGGTCCCGGAAGAGGTAGATGGGTGACCGAACCAGGGATCGCGGGGGCGGAAAAACGATGGCCCTGGTGGATTAAGCGACACCACACAACGCCGCATACTCCGAGCGCGGGCGGCGGATTGCGCATATCACGACTACCCGCGACGCAAATACCAGCAGAGCGACCCAAAATGTCTTCCTCGCAACCCTCCAGGCGTGAGTATCTTCGTTAGGCCCTACTGACTCTGACATTGTCGCTAATTTTTTTTCCCCTCTTCCAGTCTACGTCAAGTACGGTCCGATCCGAACGCGATAACTTCCCCATTGCCGATTATTGACGCGCTTTTCTTCTTGGTTGTAGGGGCAAGCATGTGAGCTACTGCCGTGGCAAGCGCAACACCAGCCCCAACACCAGCATCCTGGTGCTTGAGGGTGTTCAGGACTCCCAGGAGGCCTCGTACGTCCATCCGTTCACCCACTCCGATTTCGGATAATGGAGGTCCGAGAGAGGGAGACACACACAGAGAGAGATGGTTATGCTGAGACGGGATTGCGTGCTACAGTTTCTACTGCGGAAAGAAGGTCGCCTACGTCTACCGCGCTTCCAAGGACGTCCGCGGCTCCAAGATCAGGGCCATCTGGGGCACCGTCACTCGCCCGCACGGTACGTGCTACAACCATTCGAGAGTTGAAGATGTAACGCTGGAGGGGCTTGGAGAACACACAGTTCAGGGGTGTGAAGGACAAGGGGCTGACTGGAATACAATGCAGGCAACTCCGGTGCCGTCCGCGCGCAGTTCAGGTCCAACCTGCCTCCCCGCTCTTTCGGCGCCTCCGTCCGCGTCATGCTGTACCCTTCTTCCCTTTGAGCGCATCAATTCCTTTTCGTCGGCCGTCAGATATGGGTATATTGCGTTGCAGCACGGGTCTGGGGATGGGAGTTTTGCTTCGGTGACGGGGAAGAGGGGCGGAGAGCCTAGTGGTACGATGGAGGGCATATACTGCTGGTAGCAAAGAGCTGAGAGCTACTTCCGGGAAAAAAGATACCCCCGTTGTCTAATGGTCATTTGTCTGTTTCTCTCTGGCTGAGCTGCGAACAGCAGTGCGGCGTAGATGTGGGAAGAGCGGGACTCAATAGGCGATGGGGAGTTTTGAACACCGTCGAGGCGGGTTAGTTCGGTCCAGAGCCTGCACAGGATGGCGGCGGGCTTTGGATCAAATTACCAAACTGTCATCCAACGAAACGCTCACTCTGCGCTCGATCGTATGACGGACGTGCTTTCCCGTTCGTTTTTCTATGTCCCTTTTAGGATTGGGCTTGAGAAAGAAAGCTTGCGCTAGCATTCCCCTTGAGCATGCACGAAAGAAATATGGCGGATGGAGCTTGGTCATTATGGATGCTCACTGTTGTTCCTTAGCGCAAGGGAGAATGGACGGCGCATCACGTTTGGGAGCTGATGCCTTCGAGAGTTTCAAATCCGTATGGCAAAAGCTCTCCGCGCCATGCTATTCAGCTATGACGTAAGCATCGAGCCCTCAGCTCGGCATGGTGCGCTTCGTGAGCTGGTGGAAAAACAATAGCACGGAGGAATTGCACGGTTCAGGCACTGATCATCATGTAGAAGAGAGTCTCGGTTTAAAGTTCACGACTTTGCGTTAGTGCTTACATACGCGGAGCAGGGGTGCTTGTCCACAGCCTCTCCCTTACTGCACGCGGCCATTCCGGCCACGGTACGCCCCTGCGGCATTTCTCAATATGTTACAACTAGGCGCGGCTGAGATATAGCGTCGAAAGATAAGTACTGCTTAGGCACACAGCCTTTTCTTGTTGCCAGGAGCGGACGTCGGCACTTGGCTGTTCTCTGCGCCAAGGATTACCCCGAATCCTTCGCCAGCTAGCCATGCTCTCACTAACCCAAGATGGCATACGGTGCAAGGAAACCAGGACTAGGCGCTCAGTAAGTGATTGGCAGGTATTCTTAGGCTAGTAGCACAAGTAGCTACCTTCCAATCATGCCGCCTCGCCCAGCCGGGTGTTTTTCCGCATGGTACTATCGAGTTTTCTGGCCCCCATGGAGTGACTCGGTGGCGCGAGTGTGACCGTCTGTCAGTCTCCTGTCTGCATCTCATTTCTCGACCTCTCCTCTCCCTCTTCGTGCAGCATCTGGCTTTGGTTCGGAGGTCGAAGCCTCAACCCCAAAATGTTGGGGGTCTGGACAGTCGTTTCCGCCATCATTTTGGCCTCGCAGCAAGTACCAGGTGCGAGTGCAAGTATACGTGAGTCTGCACTTCTCAGGCTTGGTGGCGCCAAAGGATTTTAACGCGAAGCCTCAGAGCGCCATTATCCGAGAGATTCAGCATCATCATGGTCTAGCGCGCGGTCAAACAGCACAGCAACTCAGACCAATGGCATTGGCGACTTGATATTGGAGGGCCTTGGAGCTAGCTCGACGTTGTCCTCGTCCGCCGCGTCCTCCGCGTCTATATCGGGTTCCAACAGCAGCACGGCATCGCCTGCCTCTAGTGCTAATTCGTCTATCATCACTACGAGTCCCAGTTTGAGCAGCACTCTGCATTCTGCTGTCGCCAACGTTTCTGTCGCTACAAATGGAAGTTTTGCCAACAATACAGCCGCGACCACCGGAACTGGTAGGTGATTTCTTGAACTACTTCGAGAATTTAAATTCTTTTGGAAAACCTTACAAAGCTGACTTTCTTAGGTTGGGCTTACGCAACTTCTTGTTTGGCTGCGCATGCTTCATACGTCAACGCTACCGCAGATTGGAATATAGCAAACAGTTACTACATTACCTCAGTCATCACGGTAACAGAAACCTTGACGAATTATACGGTAGCTACGAGCACAACAGAATGTTCGCCATACGGAAGCGCGACCTACATGATCGGAGACCCATCTCCTGTCACGACTTGGGCGTCCGTCGGTGAAGAAACGACCTACATTTCTACGCTTTCTAAGCCATGGACCGGAACTCCGCCGCTTTGCAACGTCACGCAGTCGGACTGCAGGTCGCTCTGGAGCGCGTACAACGGGAATTACTCGTTCGACTACCCGGCTTGGATTGATGGCTGCACTATGAAACCTGAATGGTACAAATGTGGTCCCTGCAGGATCTTTGCGCCGGAAGTTGAGCTCATCTACTTTCCTCCGCCGAACGCCACAGCCAGCGTTTGCACGGCCAACAACTCGACAGTTTGCCCTTTTGGAACCACGACAGCTCCCTTCACTTCTGCCAATCCGTACGATGCTGCCAATTGTGCATATGGCACCAACACAACTCATCCCACGGTGACAGCAGGTATGACTTACTGTTCTATAATTTCGGGAGACTTGAAGCTGATGAGATGAACCCATAGGTCCTTACGCTACCTCAGGAAGTTACACTTTCTTCCAAGGGAACGCATACCTGTCCTTTCCAGTAGTGTCTGCCATATCAACAGGCTGCAGCAAAGTCGTTGGCTCAGTCCACTCCAACGTCATTCTCACTATCGCCTCGCAGGATCTCTACACTGCACGAGGATATCACTACTACTTCGTGGATGAAGGCTACCCATTCAATTTTGAAGACATGCAAACAGTAGCTTCCGCCCCCTGGTACGCAGCCATGAACGGCGGCAACGACTGTAAATATTACACGGACCATCAGTCGTTATTGTACCCGAACTTTGTCAACGGTCAAAGAGACGGCGAAATGTGCAGCCTCATCTACCAATCCGCCTACAAACCAACCCTTCTCCTACCGCCGCAGATCCGCAGCCTCGATCCCTCGTGGTCGACTTGCTTGCTGAACCTTGGTGGAACGTTCGACCCTCCCATCCCGCTGACTCCAGC
This sequence comes from Neofusicoccum sp. Z2, assembly GCA_037356115.1. Classification (NCBI taxonomy): domain Eukaryota; kingdom Fungi; phylum Ascomycota; class Dothideomycetes; order Botryosphaeriales; family Botryosphaeriaceae; genus Neofusicoccum; species Neofusicoccum sp. Z2. The sequence goes on from JBAWJY010000004.1 coordinate 404,120, forward strand.
GGATGTGCTCGTCCCGACGTCGACCGCGGCGGACCCTACGACTACCGTGCCTCCCGCTGTCCCGGCTTCGTCGCCTGACTCTCCCGACCCCGGTCCCACGACGACTGCGCCCCCGGTTGACCCTACGCAGCCGGCCGAGCCGAGCAGACCTGGCACAGGCCAGAGCTCTCCGACTGCGCCTACTGATCCTGGAAACAACAACTCTGACCCTGGAAACAACAACTCTGACCCTGGAGACAACAACTCCGACCCTGGAAACAACAACTCCGATCCAGGAGATCCAGCTCAGCCCGCGGACCCAGCGGACCCAGCGGATCCAAATGACACTTCCAGTCCGCCGGCTGCAACGGGAGGTTCGGGGGATCCAAGTGACCCGGGTCTTGGAGGAATTATCAGCCAAATCGTCTCACAAGTTACTGCGAATCCAGGAAACCCGGCTGATCCTGCGCCAACGGGTGGTTCGCAAGGAGGAGGAAACCCGCAGCAATCTGGAGGATCTGGTGACCCAGGTTCAGGACAGAACCCAGGCTCAGGACAGAACTCAGGCTCAGGACAGAACTCAGGCTCAGGACAGAACTCAGGCTCAGGACAGAACCCGCCTGCCGACCCCGCGCCTATCGCCACTGTTGGCGGCCAAACGATTTCAGCAGATCCTTCGAATCCGGGTGGTGTAATTGTAGGCACTGTTCCTGTCGCTCCTGGCCAAACCACAAACATCGGTGGTGTCCCTGTCTCCGTGGGTACAGGGGGAGTTGTGGCAATCGACGGCTCGACAACTGCTTTCGCAAATCCTCAAGCTCCCACCGGAGGCTCCGCTCCCGTCACGATCGGAAGCATAGTCGTTGCACCCAACCCCTCAAGCGCAGGAGGCGTAGTAATCGGCTCGCAAACGCTCGCACCAGGCGCCAGCACCGTCATCGACGGCACCCCCGTATCCGTCGGAACCAGCTTCATCGTCGCAGGCGGCTCCTCCATCCCAGTCGGCGGCTCAGCAGCCCAGCAAACCGCCCCAGCAGCCCAACCAGTCGTCGCCACCATCGGCGGCATACCCGCCTCCGCCGACCCCTCCAACCCAGGCGCCATCGTAATCGGCTCCACCACGCTCCGCCCCGGCGCCGCCACAACCATCAACAACACCCCCATCTCAGTCGGCACAAACGGCGTCGTCGTCGTCGGCAGCTCGACCCTCACTCTCCCCGCAGCCGGCATAACTTCTCCCCCCCAAGTCGTCGTCACGGCAGGCGGCCAGACCTTGACCGCAAGCAGCGTCTCCGGCGTCGTCATCATCGGCTCCCAAACACTGACGCCAGGCGGTCCCGCCGTCACGCTGCCAAACGGCCAAGTCGTCAGCGCCGCGTCGTCCGGCCTTGTCGTTGGAGGCAGCACAGCGCCTTTCTCCACCATCACCGCCGCAGGCAGCAGCGGGGGTGATGGACAAGAAGAAGCCGTCATAACGGCCGCTGGCAAGACTTTCACGGCGACCAGCGTCTCAGGAACCGTTTACGTGGACGGTACTACGCTCGTCCCGGGCGGTGCTCCGGTTACGCTTGCGGATGGGCAGGTTGTGAGTGTGGACCAGGAGGGGGATATCGTGTGGGGGACGAGTACGGTGGCTTTTTCGGATGTGGATGGAGCGACGGGGAGTGTGCGGGCTTCTTCTACAGGGTCGGGGAGTGGGAGGGCGTCGTCGACGGGTACGGCGGCGCTTACGAGTAGGACGGGGGCGGCGACGGCGGCGTCGACGAGCTCGACGGGGGAGGCGGGGTTCGGGTTGAGGGTTGAGTTCAGTGTAGGCGTTGGGGTGGTGGGAGTGTGGGCGCTAGGTCTTATGCTGGTGTAATGAAGTTGTTGCTTTAGGTAATGCAGATTAGAAAAGAGAATCAGGAGATTTAGGTGTGCGCAGAGGAGTGCTGCTTTCGACAATACTGCTGTCTTTCCGGTGGGGTGAAAGTGACTGTCATATGCATCGCCATTCTTCTCTACCTGCCCTTTTCCCTATGCCCCTTTACATCAATAACCAAGCTTACCCTTATATTGAAAATTTGTCCCTTTTGTCGCCAGCTGGAATACGAATGGGAATACTGAAGGAGCTCCCATCCATATTATTGGCGAAGCTGAATGTAGAAATTGACTCCTTGCTTCACCGCAGTCAAAGCCTGCACGGATCCCCATGAAGGGATTGCCGTAGCGTCTCATGTGCTCGATCAGCATTCACATCGCGGGTGGAGCAACGTGTGGCCAGGTTTCAAAGGAGGCAAAGGGGCCACAACGCACGTAAAACAAATCCATGACATTAGTTACGAAGAACAGGAGGTTTTCTCCTCCAAAGAAGTACGCGGAATCATCTTTTCCCCAAAGATGAAGACGGCTTGCTGATAACATAACGAACGTAGATGACCCCAAAGTCTCCGTTCAGATCACGGACGCAACCGACCGCGCCCCGATATCAACGCGCTTCTTGATTTCTCTCTCGTCCTCGCCAGCTTCAAGCCTCTGAACGAGCTCTTCTGGCTTGAAATCCACGCCAACTTGATTCTTCTTGAAAGCATCTGACCGCATATACTCGTTCGCCTCATCCGTGGTGTCGAAGTTGTCGACCTGCGTCTCGATCTCATTGCCATCGGGGTCGCGATAGTACATGCTGGTGGTCGGCCCGTGATTAACGCACCAGTACGGCTCGATGCCGTGGGCCTTGCGCTGCAGGTACGCTAACGCCAGGTTGGAAAGGGAGTCGAAAGTGAAAGCAAAGTGGCGGAGACCTGCGGACGTGGGCACTTTGGCGGTGGTTTGAGCAGGGGCCAAAATGGCGATCCGGTGGTGCTCCTCGTCGTAGGATAGGAAGGAGATGTGTTCGTTCTCATAGTTCGCGTCGGCGTTCAGGAAGATCTTGTAGAAGTCGGCCATTTGTTTCAGATTTGACGGTTGCGTCTGCAGGACGACATGAGCAAGACTGGCGGGCCTGACGACGGTTGTTCCGGGGTTCTTGAAGGTGGGGGCCATATTGAAGAGTAGATAGCTTCTCTGGTTGCGTTGTGAAGTTTCGCTGACTAGTTTGAAGTAGCTTGTTCGAGCACTATAGGGAGAAGAGCACGTATGTCTTAAATATTAGAGCATCAACCGGTGTTCGGGAAAAATACGTCGCACGAGATTTCAAATCCAAGCATTTTGTGAGATTCTAGAGCAGTAAGACGGTGACACAATATAGAGGGGGAGACGCAGACCACTTCCAGATCCAGAATCCGTTCGGTGTTCGCGCTTCGGGTCTATGGTATCTGCGACGCCTTCCCTTGTTCGGCAGTCAGCAGAGCGTATACACGCACATCTTCTTACTATTCGTGCATGCACGGAAGCGGGACATGTTTTGCCGCATTGGTAAGCATGCGCTCATGGCAAACTGCTGGAATCTCTTCCGCGGTGAGTAAGCGTGCCACCCCCGCACTTCCGTTGGGTACATGTGCGGTGTCCCTCCGCTCGGCCCGAATCCGATCGAGCTTCTACATTGGGTTGCATACTCCCGGCTCAATATTGACTGAGTTGCGTCTTGCCACAATGTTTTGGCTCCATTTTCTGCACTTCTGCAGCAATGATTGAGCTCGCTCTTATTAGCTGCTAAGCGGCAATGCTATGGCATACCCGAAGCCTCGATTCGCTCAAGACATCCGGGCTACATTGGCTCGTTCGTGAGGAGCCGAAGTAGCCATCCGCAATCAAGTGAACAGTAAGAGAAACGCTCCTCAAATCTAAATAAACCCTCCTCGCGCGATTGTTGCAATATAATGCAGGCCAACCTCCTTTTACCGAGTTTCTGTCTTTGAACCTCGTCTCCTACTTCACCACGGGAATCGTCGCGATAGCGCATCGCAGCCACTTCAAGGCGATACTTGGTCAAAAATATTTTGTGTTTGACTGTTAAGATTCAGCGGACACAATAGAAACGCCACCAGCTATTTTGGTTTGACAGCTAAGTGACTCAACAGACCTTTATACTCAACGGTGGTACCGTTGCCCGGACCTGTAAGAGTCAAGATCTACCGTAGTTACTGCTGGGAAATCGACCAGCTGGGTTGGAAGACAGCGATGCGCACACTATGACCCGGCTGTATTGCTACAAGACAGCTGACGGAAAGGTAAGATAGGCTGTGGAGATAGTGGGGTGGCGCTTTCGAGAAGATCTGACTCCTGATACACCCCCTTGCTGAGTTCAGCAAGAACGCTCATTGCTTGTATCTGAATACCTAAGAAGCCTTTTTCCTAGATAGCGATTGTTGTGGAGCGCCATTTTGGTTCTGAAAACGTTATACGCATGCACAATGGCTCGCCAATATTCGTGACCCCACGCTGAGACGGCATAAATAGTGCGGCAGAACCCAGCTGGCAAGAAAACATTAACTTCCCCAAATGGGGGGCTTGACTATCACCAATGTAATATGGCGTTTCCAGGTACTTCAAGCTTTCAAGTCATCTCAAAGTGATTTGACCAACTTATAGCTGTCGGGCATCTCCCAACCCACGAGCTGCTGGCTCAGCTATGTGACTACTGCTCTAGCCTCACAGTCACCGTAATATGCAGTTTGCAAGGATCCAAACACACACCAGACGTTAAAATCCTCTTTTAATCCCGGGCTCAATGCAACCTCTGCGCGTTGATGATGCAAATAATAATTACCCGGGCGTTTACGGAGCTGGAAGACAGTGCGCAGATCTCTCAAAAGGAAATAACGTCAAACCCTGTAGTCGATTCAAACAAAAAATATGATGAGCATGTCCGCCGTCATAAGTATCTCTACGGTCCTTGGGAAGACTTTGGTCTTCATGGTAATTAGAGACTAAAAACAGCGTTGTTTGCGTTACGTCAGGTAGCATTCGATGTATATAGCACAGATCCGTTGCTCACTCGAGGTACCAGTAGCTGAACGTGTGTCATACTAAGCATAACGATTATAAGATCCTGCAGACACATTGACATTGAATTGCAGAGCCTATAGCAAAAATCAACTTTAGACATCACGGCGTCAAAGTCAAAGTCCGGCTGAACGGCTCCGGGGAGAGGTTGATTGTGTTGGAATTCAGCGCCCAAAAAGACGCGCCACACAGCCGTATTTGAATACTAGCTGAAGTGACTGAGCAGAACCATATATTCCAACAGATTGATTGCGGACCCATATTTCCCGTCTCCTTCAGACGGCGCTCCATTGTCTCGACTGTCAAGGGCCCGCCGGACCTTTGGTGGTATGCAAGACTTTGCTTTTTCGTCATGATTGCTGAACGTGATCGTTGAGCCCCTTCTGTTCATGAATCCAATTCGGTTCTACGGATAATCGTATGCTCCAAGACGCGCGGATGTAGACGCACACAACCATGTTTGTTCCCTAGAAGACCTGAACGGCCGCCGCGTGGGCGTCACCTCCTACTTCGCCAAATTCAACGTCTAAGCCGGAACGTGGTTGCGTAAAGATATGGCCATTCGTTGTGCTCTACCATACTATTTACTGGGGTATCTGACAAAAGCGCACCGTCTCTCCCCTTCCACGTCTGCGCAGTACCTACACCTCAACTCTCTCAAAACTGTACTTGCCCACACGCATACTGATCCGCCGACCGATATCACGCTTGCTGAGCTGCTTGACCTCACCGCTGAGCGTGGTCTTAGTCTCCGCAACCTTACCCTCGACCTTGAAGCCAAGCGGTAAGATGCGGGACTCGGCGGCGTCAGCGGTCTGCAGGGTGAGCGGCTTGCCCTTCTCCTTGAGGTGTTTCTGGCTGACGGGTTGGGCCACGGTCTTGCGCTTCCAGCCGAAACGCAGGAAGTCGTTGAGGAGACCCTTCATGAAGGCTGCTTCGTGGATGCCTTCCAGCGCGGCCGAGACCTCCATACGCAGTGCCTGGATCGTATCAGCCTTGGCGTCGTTGCCGGACGTGAGCCAGCCCGCAGCGCCGATCGCGTCGAGCGCGCAGCCAAGAAGGTCCGCAATGATGGCGATGGCGCGGTCTGACGGATCACCAAATTCGGCCGAGTCGTGCGGGCCATCTTGAAGGTAGGTGTTAATCCATCCGCCTTCGTGAAGCTCGAGGCGGAGGATGTTGATGAGAAAAATGATCTCCTTGTGGGTGAGTGATTTGCGGAGAGTCTGGGAGACCAGGGGAGCAGGGAAGGTGTGGAGCTTTGTCAATGCCTCCAGGAGAGAGTGGCTGCGGACCAGAATGCCAGAGTCGACAAATGATTCCGCGCGGGCCAGAGACCAAGCTGCAGCATCTGCTTCAGCGTCGAACTCCTTGTCTGCGAATTCCTCATCAGGACTGCTAGCATCCTCGCCCTGATCAGGCCGATTTGTGAGGTGACCCTTGATTTCCGGGAATGATTCTGTCTCGAGACTCTTCACTAGCGCCTTGATAGCTTGAACGACCAGATCGACATCGAGTCCAGGGTGGCCTCTGAGAACATCACAGAGTAGCTGCATTCCTGGATCGAAATTGAGGATGGATGCAATGACGTCGGCGGGGGTGATGGTTTGCAGACCAGTAGAATCCTGGCGCATGGCTTGCCTGACCATGTCGGTGGTGAGGAATCCGGTCCAGATGAGCCATTGGAATGCATTCGGTGGAAAGAAGCGTATCCTCAAAGGCGTGTTCGGTAGATCATGAGCAATGATTTCCCGCTTACCTGATGAGAAGGCGAAAACCTTGCTCAAGAGGTACACAGCTTTGTGGCGTTTGGTCTGTAAGTTAACGTCCCAGGCGGTAGCAGGGAAATCCCATTCCGGAAGTGCCTGATCGTCTTCGTCGTCTGTTGCTCCGTTCGTTTTCGGTTCTTCTTCTTTGGATTCTCCACCAGCCATAGCGACATCCTTGGCTCCGTTGACCTTCTCTTCGGTGTGCGTCATTGCCTGGTCTGAAGACTTTTCCTTGAATGCGATGCCCACCTCTTTCGAGAAAACTTCCTCAAAGCTCTTCACGTTGTCTGCTTTGATAAGCTCATCCAGTTGTTTCCGCGCGCGATGCCACTCCTTGCTGGATGTGTCCGCAGGATTCACCAAGCAGACACCCAATGGATGTGAGCCAGTTGATGGTACATCGACTGTGGCAGGCTTGCGACCAACACCCTTGCCGATGGCATCAATCAACAGCCCACCACGCACCTTGTTCCTCTTTGTGGAAGAAAGCTCCGAGCCAACCTGAAGGCCAATGAGTTCGTCATTGGCCAACCCGACCACAAGCCCGAGCTCGGCAACGTAGTGCAGCAGTGTCAGCGGGCTTTTGGCGTCAAGGGGCACGGTTTGCTTCCGCTTCTTTCCTTTGCCGGTTTCGCCCTTTTCGGAGCCTAGAGGAAGGATGGCCTGCACGGAGTTGTATTTGACGTCATACAAGCCGCACGATATGGGGGAAGCAGCCATCAGGAGCGAAGAAGAAACGCGGACGAAGTTCTGTAGGGGAGTGCCGGGTACGGTAAGTTCAGATCGGAGTTGAGGAATGGTGGTGGAGAAATCATATGTGACGATGGAACCGGAGACAAGTTGATAGAGCAAGCCCGACGAAACGTGCAGAGAGAAAGAAGGTTGAGAGCTGGCTTGGACATCGATTTTGGACTTAGGCAGGCCGAGCGTAAGGAGATCCTGTACCGTAGGGCGATTGATAGTGATGCCGCCCATGGCCTTTGGCCGGATGGCACAAACGCGCAAGCTTCGACCCTCGGTCTGGAAGGATTCCTCGTCTACGGGGCGCGTAACCAGGCACAGAAGCGTCGTTGTGGAGAGAGCCTCAGATTGGCCGTCTCCCACAGGGTCCAGCGCCGCAATCGCATCTTCTCGGCTCTTGAACAACCCTCGCCGCGCCGTAGCTGCATCTGTATATGCAGAAAATTCAACCTTTGCACTACCGGGATCCTGGGAGGAAACGATGTTTGTCGACCACTTCAATGTCTGGAGATCTGCGGAGAGGCAGTCCACCTGGCCGTTTTCAAAGAGAACGACAATCTCGTGCGTGTCTTCGGGAGAGCCCTCAGCGGGCTTCAAGGGAAGCGCATCGATGGAGAATACTGCACTCGACGAGGGGGGTATTGTGCGCGCCGTCTTCTCCGGGTTTCCGGTGGGAGTGTTGTGCATCTCTTCGGAGAAGCATAGGATCTGATGCCTGGAGCTTCCAGAGCTCTCCTTGACCGTCGCATAAGTGAATCGCTTCGCTGGCCGTTGCTTAGTCGCCTTGAGGTATACGGAGAACGGGGATGCGGTAAACGAAGTCTGAGGAGGCAGGGCGTAGGAAGTAATGAGACGCGGCGCTTGTACCTGCGGAGAATATTAGCAGGGACGGTGCGGCGAGAACAAGGAGCAAGACTCACGTCAAATATGCTGATGCCATCGCCATCGACGCTGACGGCGATTTCCGACCTCTTTCGTTTGCGCGCGGCGCTCAAGCTGTAGACGGCGGAGGCGAGGGTGCGGCCATTGACGGGGTCGATGGGCTTTGGCAGCGAGGCCAGGGTGTGGGGGGCTTCCAGTTCCTTGCCGGACGACATGGCGGATTGTCAGACTGCGGATCGCGCGGGACTGGCGGCGTGCGCGTCTCAGCGGCAGAAGAGCAGCAGTGCTGGGCGGAGCGTCTCAAAAAGTTCTCGACGGCAGAGAAAGTTGTCGGACGGATTTTCTCCGACCGCCGGCACAACCCCGGCCGATCGGCGCCCGCACCAGCGCGCGATGCGCGTCACACCCCGTCAACTCGACGCGTGCCGCGCGCCGCCAGCCCAGCCGCCTCCGCCGCGTCGTCGCCCGCCGCGAACACGCTCCTCACAACGCCCCGCAAATCTTTCGCGCGCTGCTTCGTCTTCGCCTGCCCGAGCCCTTCGTCCCGTGAGCATCTCGGCTGCCTTACTTCACTCCTGCAATGCGGTAGCGCTCAATGGCATCCGCAGCCGTGGGAAGGGCCATGAATCTTGCCGACCAGCAGGACATACACCCCCTCTTCGCGAAGCCACCCCGTGAGCCTCGACTCTTGCCGCTCAACGCCTTTTCTTGTCTAATTTTCCACAGGTCCGCAAGAGCCTGACCATGACGATGAACCGGATTCAGCTCCGACCGACGCGCCGCCCCACGATGACATCCAGCCCAACCCGGACGAGCCTGCCCAGCCACCGCGAGCTCGAGGTCGACCGTTGGGTTCAAAGACACGAAACGGCAAAAGGAAGCCCGGCGACGACCATGCTGCACCCAAGGTGAAGCAGGCCACGCTTACTGCCTTCACCACGGGCAGCCTTGGCCAGAAGAAAGAGGAGGGTGCCTTGGGCCATGTGCATGAAGCAACATCGCTCGAAGAAGATCCAAATCTCGGAAGGCGCAAGCGACAAAGGACGGCCTCGCCTGGGTCCGAGCCGTACGGACAGGCAACGCTGGTGGTGGGCGGCGAGGTGCTCGACAAGGACCAAGAAGGCAAAACGGAGGCCGAGCAGCCATCTTGGATAAAGCAGCTGGAGACTGAGGCGAACAAGGAATTGGGAGAGATTCAAGTAGAGGCCTCGAGTCCAAACGCTTTTGCCATGCAGCCTGCGCTCATTGACTCGGACGCCGTCGCCGGCACTTCACCGAAGCCCGAGGAGAATGTGGATGACTTGAAAAAAGCACCAGCCCCTCCGTCTTCACCACCTCCGATCGAGTCGTCGCTGTCCAAGTCTGAGCGAACTCCGGAGAAAAATCCCGAAGCTGGCCGATCCCCGCCGTCTAAGCCTTCGCCTCCAAAAAAGATGCTGCGGATCAACGCCAGCGGTCGCTTCAGCTCTCCCGTTTCGAATGGGCCAAAGGATGAGTCTGCCAGTTCAGGAACTCAAAGAAAGACTCGCAGCAGAGGGGGCAAGAAGCAGCCGAAACAGCTTATAGTCAAGATTTCTTACCTCAAGGACGACGAAAGAGCAGTGCAAATGGCCGAGGAGATCGATCTTATACTTGCTGGAGCGAAACGAGCGTCTGTTCCGGAGCCACAGGAACCGCCGAAATCTCGTCAGTCGCCTAGGCGTTCCAGGGTACCCAAACCCGCTGGACCACCAAAGCCCACGCATCCGTTCTTCACTGGCAAAGTGAGCCGTGAAGAGAAGGACGATATGAAATCTGGTGGGAATGTCGCAGCACCGCCTATAGCACCACCGGCAAAGCCTCCCGGCAGACGTGAAACAGCTATCACGCCAGGGAAGTTGCGAGCTCAAGCGCGTGCTGCTGACGATGGCCCTGAGTTCCCTCATTTCGGCATGGGGGGCTCGGCAAAGCCGCGCAAGACCCTTGGATCTGCGGACGCTCCGTGGCCATGGAAAGGCATAACTCGCGTAGGGGACGAGGTAGAGGGTCCCAAAGAAACACTTTCTGAGCCACCTTTCAGGCAACGAAGAAAATTTAAAGGTCTCGCCTACGAGGTCCCTGAAACCGAAGACCTGATGTCCTGTTTCGCGCACGATCTTCGTCATAGTGTCGATATCCGCGAAATGGACACCGACTTCCCTCATGGCCGCTCCATGCGACTTCCTCGGCGCCTGCTCACCACCGGTCCCGATATCCAACGTAAAGTCCGATCTCAAATTCATGCGCTCAGGCCCAGTACTCCATCTTCACCTGAAGGACAAGCAAAGGGTCATCTTACACCGGATGGAAAATCGCTACACCCAGCTTTGGCCGAACTCTTCGACAGCATTGCCAATACCTTGACACCCTTCGACAGGGGCGTGTGCGAAACTTTGCCATGGGCTCAGAAGTATGCCCCAAAGCGTGCAGCAGATGTTTTGAGCTCCGAGGCTGAAGTCTCTATACTCCGAACATGGCTCGGATCGCTCATGGTCAATGCCGTGGGCGGCGGCAGCAGAGAACTCAATAAGGGACCGAAATCAAAGAAGGGCGTCTCTGTGAAGCCGCCTAAAAAGAGAAGAAAGAAGGACGAGATCGACGATTTCATTGTCGAGGACGACGACGGTCTGGATGAGCTCGGTGAGCTTACAGACTCCGAGGACATTTCCCAACCGGGTTATGGGACGAAGAAATCGATGATCCGATCCGGAGGCGGCGTAACTAACGCTGATGGCGGAAGGAAGCTACACAATTTGATTCTGCTAAGTGGCCCACATGGGTCTGGGAAGACCGCAGCGGTTTATGCTGTAGCAAAAGAGTTGGGTTTCGAAGTCTTCGAGATCAATTCTGGCAGCCGTCGTAGTGGCAAAGACGTTTTGGATAAGATTGGAGACATGACGGAGAATCATCAGGTGCAACGCCAATTTCGGGAGCAAGCCGAGCTGGTGGCTGTAGATTTGGACGCTGAACTGCTATCCGATGCAGTTCAGAAAGACATCGAGAGCGGACGACAGAAGAGCATGAGTTCGTTCTTCAAGCCCGTCAGCCAATCAAAGCCAAAACCCAAAGAGGTGCCTAAGAAGGATTTGGAAGTCAAGGTCGCGAAGGAAACTTCCCAGCCTACACTTGGCAAGCCGAAACAGAGCCAGAAGCAGTCTCTTATCCTACTCGAAGAGGTCGACGTGCTCTTTGAGGACGACAAGAACTTCTGGCAGACCGTCGAGCATCTTGCAGTACATTCGAGGCGCCCCATCGTAATGACGTGTACCGATGAAAGCTTAGTACGCATGAGCGAATCATCTCTACATGCCATCTTGCGCATGATACCGGCGGAAGCGAGCCTCGTCACTGACTACTTGTTACTTCTTGCTGCGAAAGAAGGCCACTTACTCTACCGGGACGCCATTTCTGGTCTCTACGAAAGCAAGAACCACGACTTACGAGCAAGTATCATGGAGCTCAACTTCTGGTGCCAGATGGCTGTTGGTGACCGCAAAGGCGGCCTTGAATGGATGTATCAGCGATGGCCGCCGGGAAAGGACGTTGATGAACGCGGTCAGACCCTTCGTGTGGCTAGCAAAGACACCTATCAGACGGGCATGGGTTGGGTCGGACACGATATGCTTTTGGAAGAAAAACATGTCGGTTTCGACAAGGAGTACGAGCTAATGCTCGAGCTCACCGAGTCTTGGAATTTGGAACCAGAGACTTACAGCGCCGTGCCACGTCCCGTTCAGCAGGGCGAACAAGAGGGACTCAATCAACGATCGAATCTCAGGGCTCTGCAAGATATGGAGCGCTTGATGGACCTCTCAAGTGCTGCCGACATATATTGCAGAGTTGGCGTACGGACGTCGAACCAGGTAAGTCAGCACTGCTACTATCAGGAGTGGTCACAAGCTAACAAATCAGACGATCATGGACCCTACCCAGTCACCCTTGCCCGAGAAAGCCCGGGGAAATTATATTGAGGCCTACCCGTTCCTGCAAGCCGACACCATGACCGACTTCACCAACTTCGACGTCCACCTGGCTGTGAGCTCGCACTTAGCAGCCAAGCGCTGCAAGTTCGCCAACGCACTACCAGCGGTCGAATCCAACCCGACTCTTCCTTCTCTCGACGACTCCGGCATCACAACCACCATCCTCTCCCACCTTTCCCGCGCCCACCAAACCCGTCAACTCAAGCGCGCCGACTTCTACGTCCTCGACCCTCTCGCCGAACTCCCCACCTCCTCCCTCACCAGCGCCAGCAGCTCCGGCATGACCGCCTCCTCTTTCGACCGCACCCTCCGCATCATCGTCGAGGACCTCGCGCCGTACGTGCGCAGCATAGCGTCGTACGACCTCCGACTGGAAAACGAGCGGCTACGCGTCAGCAACATGCTGTCGGCGGGCGGGAAGCCGCCGAAGCGGCAGCGAACCACGCGAGCGGCGAGGAGCGCGCTTGAGGGCGGGCGCCGGGAGATGACGAGGAGGGAGAGGTGGTTCGATCGGAGTTTGAATTTGGCGGGTGTGATGAGGACGGCTGGGAAGAGTTGGGCGGGGATGGGGACGGTGGATGGGAGGGATGGTGTGGAGGGGGGGACTGACACGGGGACTGAGACGGGGAGCGTGAGTGGAGTTATGGAGACGGATTAAGGGGGGCTGAGATGAGCGAGGCAGTGGAGATGAAGTAAAGGGCTGGAGAGGGGAGGGGGACGGTGGGCGATGGAGGAGGCAGAGAGGGCGAGGGGGAATGAAGAGAGGTTGGTTATATGATTCAGCACATAAATTTGGGTTCGCTTAGAGGGGCTCCGATGGAGAGGGTTGCTTTTCTTTTCATTGGGAGTTGCTGTTAGCGAGGTTGCTGGTGATGACCGCGCTGCATATATCTGCGATTTTGCATTGGGGACTGGCGTGCTTGCTTTTTGCTTTGGGAACGCATGGCTTAGAACAACTCTCTTGCTTTTCGGAAAATCCAGACCTGTATTGATCCGTAGCCTGCCGAATCCGGTATGGCATTGCATGTGACGAGCGGGGTTAATAATGGCGAGTGAGTTGGCCGTCTGGAGTTGAGGCAGCCATCTGGACCGGAGGAATGCGAGAGTCGGGCCGGAAAGCCGTGGGGGCGAAGGCTTCCGCTTCGGACCGTCCAGTTGCCGGCTTGTTTACTGCGTACATCCGTCTGCCTCCACACTCGCATTCAAAGCGCCCATTCCGCGACCGTCCGGATACTGTCCGCACTCGGGTCAGCAAATGCTTCCGAGTATTCCATTCCTATCCGACAGAGCCGCAATGGCGAGACAATATTCGAACAACGGGGCTGGCGGGCTGAGCTCGTATATCAAGTGGACTGGACTGGACAACAGCTGCCCCGTCCAGAGAAAAAGCAAGGCTGAGCTGCACCTAAAAATACCGAGGCTGCCGTCAGACCAACATGGTGGCGAAGTTCGCGTGCGTACTTAAACACAGCCGCCGCACTGAGTAGCGGTGTACGTGCCACCGAGCACATGCCGACAGAACCACCGTGCCTGAGGCAGATCAGCAGTAGCGCGCGGCAGCATCGCGAGGTAGAATCAACGTGGAGAGGCCAGGAAGCAGAGGAATGAAACAACCTGCTCACGGGCGATGGGGTTGTGGAGACGCGTGCAAGAGCTCGAGAGCAGGTGTGCCTGGCGCTGCCGGCGGGAGCGCCCGCGCACTACGGAGCTCTTATCTTGACTCGACAGTGAGGCGTTCCTGCGAACGGCAAGCCCGAGGGCGATGACGGACTTACTACGTAGTGTGATCGTTTGTCCATACGCTTTTCGCCTGATGTGCGGTTCCAATAGCCGCGAAGAGGGCCGCCGGTCAGTACTAAGCCGCGTTGCTCCGCCGGCGTGACAGCTCATGTTGGTGACGCGGTGGGCACCTGGTTTCAATAGACGCTAGGCAGCGTCGATGTTTGCGGTTAGCCTGTATGGGTCCAAAAGGCGGTATCACGAACTGTTGGCTGTAGATGCTCGCGTGGAGGGTGGCATGTGTGCGGAGATCTCGGCCTCTGCGTCGCGCCGCGCGCTCGGACGCGGCGACTCCACCTTGCGATCACACGAAAATTTACGTGCGCTCGACTGACCCGGGTGGAGAAGCCGCCGGCCGCATAAGAACTCCGCGTGCTGCGCGCCCTCTGTTTTGCTGGGAGTTTAGCCCAACAACCCTCGGTTCTAGTGTAAGCACCACGCCTACACAACACCTACGCGCCGCATCCCGCGATCACGCGCCGAAGCCATTACCCTCTGGTGATCCGTGAGCCCATTGGGCCGAGAATTTGGCCATGTCCGAGAAGGAAGTCCCAGGCCTGGACTCGCGGAGCGTGAGGAGCGGTTACACCTATTCAAGTGACATCGCGACCGCTCCGCCCGAGTACCACCACCCCGGAAGAGATATTGAGCGGTATCGGAACATCTATGGCGCCATCATCGACACCACCTTGGTGCAGCCTGGAGGAGACGATCTCTACGATGCCAAGTCAAAGCTTCTCAACGAGGCGCTGCTGGATATAGGCATGGGCAAATACCAGTGGCTTCTTACTATTGTCACCGGTCTGGGCTGGTTCCTCGACAGCGTAAGTTCTGCTCCACTTCGACACAGACGGGATGCTGACCATGTTTCGAAGTTTTGGATGTCCTCGTTTGCATTCATCCAGCCTGCCGTCAAGAACGAAGCCAAGTTCAACACGAGCAACGCTGCTTTCCTGACTGTGAGCCAGTATGTTGGCCTCACAGTCGGCGCTGCCGCCCTTCCGATGATGTCAGACTTCATCGGCAGAAAGAAGATATTCAATGTCTCATTGGTGCTGATGTGCATTGCTGGGCTTGTTGGAGCCGGCATGCCTTCCTTCTCCGGACTCTGTGTTGTAGCTGTCTTCATGAGCATCGCCACCGGAGGCAACCAGGCCGTTGACAGCGCCGTCTTCCTGGAGATGATCCCATCATCACACCAGTACCTGTTGACCATGCAAGGAATGTACTCCGGGCTGGGTAGTCTGGTTGCCGCCGCTGTCTCTTGGTACGTTACAATCTTGCCTCAGGCTTTCAGACCTCTCCAATGCTGACTGTATTAGGCCTTTGATTTCTCAGTTCTCCTGCAGCTCTGATGCCGAGGCTGACTCTTGCCACTACGTCGACAACATGGGCTGGAGATACTCCTGGTGGACTCTGGGAGCCATTACTATCTTCATCTGCATCTTCCGTTACTTTTTCTTCCTCCACGAGACTCCCAAGTTCCTGCTCGGGCAGGGTCGGGACGCCGAGGTGGTCGATACCGTGCACGCCATCGCCGCCTTCAACAAGAGGGAGACCTGGCTGACCCTGGAGGCATTCCAGCATGTTGAGAAGGTGC
This sequence comes from Neofusicoccum sp. Z2, assembly GCA_037356115.1. Classification (NCBI taxonomy): domain Eukaryota; kingdom Fungi; phylum Ascomycota; class Dothideomycetes; order Botryosphaeriales; family Botryosphaeriaceae; genus Neofusicoccum; species Neofusicoccum sp. Z2. Next base: position 419,794 of record JBAWJY010000004.1, read on the forward strand.
ACTGGACTTCCGAACCGGCTCCTCACCCAGCGAGGGGTCTCTCTGCATTCAGGCAATGCCTCAATGCGTTCAAGCCCAGCTGGATCAAGGGTGTCTTCTGCACCAAGAGATTGACCCTCTCGACCAACGTTCTAATCCTCACTTGGTCCCTCATCGGCCTCGCCATGCCTCTCTTCAGCACCTTCATCACCAGGTACCTCGTCGCCAAGGGTGTTGACGCTGAGATGAGCATCTCGATGACGCACAAGACCTTCATCTTCCAGGGTCTGTGCGCCATCCCCGGTCCCATCATCGCCAGCTTCCTCATCGAAACCGAGTTCCTCGGACGCAAGAAGACCGGCGCCCTGACATCCATCCTCGCCGGCGTCTTCCTCTTCCTGTACTCGACCGCGCGCTCCCAGGGCGACATCATCGCGTGGAGCTGTGTCGTGTCCTTCTTCCAGAACACGGTCGTCAGCCTCATGTTCACGTACGCGCCCGAGACCTTCGCAGCCCCGATCAGGGGTACCGGCATGGGTATCGTCGGCTTCTTCTACCGCCTTTTCGGCCTCGCGGCTGCGCTTGTCACGGCTTTCACCAACTCCAGCTCTGGTGCCCCCGTGTGGGTCTCGGCTGCGTGCTGGGTTGTTTCTGGCTTCTTCTGGCTGCTCTTGCCGTATGAGATGAGAGGGCGCGCTTCCAACTAGAGATGAGAAGGTGGAGAAGCTCGCTTTATCGGTCGCGTGGCCGATTATACCATTTCGAAATTGTTTTGAGTACCCCATGTGTTAAATTGGTTATAAGCGGGGATTTGGAGTTGGTAACGATGGGTTCATGAGATAACGTTTACTCACAGTCATGACTGATGACTTTCCTTCATTGAGACGATATCAGAGCCGCTGTTAGGTATTTCCCGTTTTAAAAATCAAGATATCCTGATTCAATTAAGGTTCCACTGCCGATTTTGCTGGCAACGTGCGGTTAAACTGTGACCTTGTCTTGATGCTCTAGAGTGAAAAACTCTTAGAGCGTCTACCCCTTACCAGTTGACAGAGACACCAACTTCTCAGCCTCTTGTCAGCTTAAGCGCATCCCTTCCTTGGTACTTGCCTTCAACATCTTGCTCACAAAGAGAAAAGCCGAAAACACAATGCTCTTAACCTTTGCTCTTGGCCACTCCAATATGATAGGGTACGTGCGGCGAGAAGCGATGTGCTGCATCGAGACTGAGAGCGCATTGTTTCCGATTAACCTTTGCCAGAATGATTAGGTAAAATGGAGGCGACGAGAAAACAAAATCAAAGAAGTGGGTTTACTTTCTTCCCAGAAGCTTTCTTGAAATCTATGTTGTGATTAAACTTAGAAGGGTCCCTCATTGCGGTGGACTTGGACCAGAATATCATGAAGTAGATAATAGTCAGAGGAATACTTCCGGGGATGCAGCGACCTTCAGTTTGAATTTCTGAGGAATGCAAGAACCTCGCTTTGACGAGGCGGCAGCTGAATCTTTCTGCTTATGGCTGGTAGGACCATGTCTCGGATTTGAACATTGGCGCACCCTTTACCAAGTCCCTCTTTTTTTTTTTGCTAAGGTAGAGATAACTGCGATAGACCACGGAAATCGCAGATTCACGCTGCACTACCCAGAACATCTTGGTCGTCTCGGCTTTAATGAACCATATATGCCTCGGTGGACATTTCAAGAAGTGACGCGCAGAGGTTGTAATCATACAAATGCCTACAGAACCAAATTTCATAACCAAACATCAACCAATATTAGCCATTTTAAATTCATCAAACGCCAATTGAATGAGTGGTCCGCCCTAATAGAGAGCCGAAACCTTTGCTATGAGGCAGTCCTCCAACCGAGGAAACACTCGCCCACAACCGTGTTGAGTACTTAGAAGCCCTGGCTCCAAGCCCGTTGGCCTAGAAGATTTTGATCGTTTGCCGAGAAGTTGTCGTAAACAACCTGAAAAGCTCGTCGTAGGTGTATTTGAAAAGTTCTGAGCTGTCCTCCATTTGGCCCAGTCCACAACGCGCATACTCGTCAGCCCGTCCGGGAATCTCGTTGAGGAGGAGCATGACAACCCGTTTCGGGGGGTTGGATGCACATTGACTTGACCCCATCAGGTGGATTGCCCCACGCATAAGGGCTTGGTGTTCCGGTCGAAGCCCGGAGAGAGCCGGAGCCATCATCTGCTCCAAATCCCATTGCGGCTTTTCCACAAGCAGCAGGAGGCACTTAACCTCTTTCACTGTTCCAATTGACATACCGGATTGATCGAGGTGGGCCGTACACACAGGTCGATCATCTTCGGAGTCATCGGGTATCGAGAGCAATATGCCCTTGTGGGAGAATTCAAGGCATCCCGTCCGGATATGGCCGTTGAGTTTGATATATGAGCCCTGTTCGACACGGCCAAAAGGGTCCTCAGTGGCGAGCTTCATATAGTGGCTGACAAGACTAATGCACGAATCGATCGGAGCGTTGGCAAAGGGAAAACTCCGCTGGCCGTCTAACGCAGCCCAAGAGAACGATGGTGCGACATACGTATTGGGCGCGCTTTGGTCGAACGTTTCTGAGCTTGAGAAAGTCCTTTGCCAGGCCAAACCTCGTTCCAGGTTAAATTTCCACAGGCCAGCGAGATATTCCGACCTGATGTGGTCAGCATATATTCTAGCTATACCAGCCAATGCGGGGAGTCTGTCGCTTTGGTCGCTCAAGTTGCGTTTTGAGAAATTCTCCACGATGCTCTGGTACCAAGTCATCAACGCTGTCAGGTCGTCTAACCGTATGCCACGCTCAAGACCATTTGACACATGCCCCGCTGTGAGACTGATAATGTTTGAGGCGGACGGTTTCCCCCAGAAGCGAAGGCCGTCTTCGGACAGAAGTCCTTCTTGACATTCCCAGAACACTTGGTCCTCTGCATAATGTAGGATCCGAGGAGATAATAGCGCCTCTTGATAGGTCCAGCCGCGTCTATTCAAGGCACTGTTGTCGAGTGGATGAGCGTTGCCATTCTCCACCAGGTCCCAGAGGTAGATGATACGTTCGCAACCTTTACCATCTAATCTCGGCACTGCAACAATTTTGCGCTGCTCCAAAGCAGACTGGAACATGCTTCCGCTCTTCCGCCCTGACTGATGTATCGAGAGCGTTTCCGCAATTTGCTTTTGCTGTTTCCGGAATACTTGCGAGACCCGAGAGGAAGGCGAAGCTGTTGTTGAGGGCGCAGGAAGGCTCTCGATGAGGCCATTAAGCATCCGTTCTTTTGACTCAAGAATCTGTTCGCCAGACCGACCCAGCGGAACATCCAAACCGACCTTATGTTTTGATGGTTTTAGCGGGGTTCTGAAGGATTTTTGGTTGAAACACCCGCCACATGCGTTTTTGCCGACATGAGTAGCGATTGTCAGTGTAGAATTTGCGTATACTCCTCCCATTTTTGCCAGTTCCCTGTCTTTGTCGGCAACGACTAGCCTGTCATCGCCGCTATCCTGAACAATACAGAGAGCGTCGACCCAGAGATAGCGAATTCCCAGCTCTTGCACAATGCGGATAGCATCCTGAATGGCACGTGGTAGTTTCTTTTGCCTGATTCCCGTCTTTTTCCGAGTTGCAATGTTGTCAAGCGTAGTGCAATACTTGTTTGAAATCTTGGGCTGCGGCCATCTATAGCTCAGAGTGGCATATGGCTGCCCAGGGCTGGGATCCTCCACAAGAAGAACTCGTTTGGAGTGCAGTGGAAGCGCTTGAGTGTCGATCAGTCGGCTTGGATATGCGTCGTTCTCAGAAGGGTTGAAGACCGGGTGACCTTTGCAACGGTCATGGTTGTTGATACATTCTTCAAGCCATTCATAGCTTTGTCGGAAAGTCTTCTCGGAGGATGTTTTCGACAGTTTTCTGACTGCGGGTAAATCGAATTCTGATGCTCCCGGGTCATCTGTCAATGTGTTAGCAGACATTTTGATATTCTAAGCGCATTGGCGCGGAGGGCATATATATGCTTATGATGATATCTCATAAGATATAGCATACCATCTTCAAGAATGACCGCAATACCCTGAGATAATCGTATTCCATTGTCATCAGTCACAATAAGACAGGTGGTTTCTTCAGTACTGGGTCCTTGCATGCCTTGCTTGCCCAGTGATAGGTACAGTGTGCCATGCGGAGTGATTCTCCGCCTCGCGGACCGTTGACTGCAATTTCTGTATAGCATGTTGCAGAGGTCGCATGCATTGGCGTTCTTTCCCAGCGAGCGGAAGCTCGGTGCATGTTCTTGAGGACTCGATCCGGCAAGTTTTGGCAGGGATAGCTTTCTGCAGTAGGCACATTGCGACGGGCATTTACTATCCGAACTTGTTGAGTTTCCCATGATGATGAAGGAATTCAGGAATAATTTAGTTCCCAAAGTTGGCTGCAAGATGATTTCGTGTTGCTTTGAACGTAAGTCTGGTCTATCATTATACTTCCAAGGTGTGGCCCCCAGTCCACATAAGCTGGCACACTTCACTGTTCACAGCCCTAAAATTCTTCCAATGAAACACACGGGAGCGAAAACGCGTTGTTGCCATACTCCACTGATAGACAACTAATTCAGTGAGCACGGTCTGACCTCCACCTTGCCTTCTGAATGCGCATCACGTAACCACGAAATTGGCACTCAACGAGACCCAATGAGGAACACACACAGAATAAAGAAAAATTGAATGACTATGAGAAAATTGTACTAGGATCCGTTAGAACATGCACAAGACTAAAGTTTACGCGGAGTAACAGAGCTAAGTACTACAATGGCGCGCGTGTGGTGTCAGCTTTGCGCGTCAGTGTTGCGCGTCACTCTCTTGCGTCAGAGCCACCAACCACAAATAGTAATGCGCAAGGCTGACATGAGCATGCATGGCAGGCCAGCAAACTTGGAGAATATCCAGAAAATATCCTGCCAAGCAGTCATGCATCGTAAGTCTTCGCTCGTTGTAGTACTCGGAAGCATTAGGTAGCATTCACTATCGTCATGAGACAAAAGCACACGTTTCGGCTTATAAGAACGCTCCAAGTCCGGATGAATGGTCTCAAAAGTAATGTGCAGAATACATGATGGGAAGATTAGCCCTGCGTTCAGCTGTCTTTTGCGCCCACAAACACATCAAAGAGAAGGAAGCATCAAAAAGGGGCATTTTGGACGCCCCCGAGGATAAGAAGCAGTTGTTCAGATGCTCAAGAGGATAAAGGAATACCTTACATCCAGATGAATATTTAACTTGGCGTGCACTATTGCTGTAACACTATGCAAACCGATCACGTTCAATTCGGTGCAGCAGTATGGATATTCGAACGGTTTGACTGGTATGAAAATCGTTACTTTTATGAAACAATAGAAATTATCATAAAATATCTTTCTTCTCTAATTTGTCGTCTCACATAAATTCAGCTCCTCCACTCCAAACACTCCTCTACCCCCACAACCCTCGCCTAACTCTTTGTGGTAGAATCAAGTCAACGGCACCGGCGCGCCCATGCCCGGAACATCGAAGTCAGGGAAATCAGGCCAGTTACCCAGCTGAGCAGGGTCACCACCGATACGGACCCACTGGGCATGACTCGGGGTCGGGCCGTCGAGGACGAACATTTGGAACCAGGCGGGGGGGCAGACGTGCTTGTTGGGCGGGGCAGTGACGGTGCAGGTGTTGCCGGTGCAGGTGATTGCCGGGAAGATGGTGCGCTGGCCCATGCTGTTGCCGTGGGTGGAGACGACGGAGGCGAGCAGGGAGACGCGGATGTTGCCGGTGGTGGCGCCCGAGACGGTGATGGTGACGGTGTCGCCGTAGGCCCAGTCGTTGTCGGAGAGGGTGAAGGAGGGGCGCGCGGCGCCCGAGAGGATGTAGGGCGGGCTGAAGACTTCGACGCGGTATTCCTCCGGGTAGCGGTTGTCTTGCGGGTCGCTTCCGGAGACGAGGACGCGGCCGTCGTCCATGAGGACGGCTTCGCTGTGGTACATACGCGCGACGGTGGTGTTGGCCATGATGCTCATACGCTGGTTGAGGGGCTTGGTGGGGTCGTAGAGGACGGCGTTGTAGTTGGGATCCGATGCTAGTCCGAAGCCTGCCTCACCCTTCATGGCACCGTTGAGGATCAAGTACGTTCCATCGGGGAGCGCAGTCATGCATACAATAACGCGCTTGCTGGGCTAGTAGAAGGTCAGAATCTGAATTGTCCTACCGGATAAATGGGATGATATTGTAAGTCACTCACCATACGCTCGATGGTCCAACCGTCTTGGGGAGCATCCGGTGTCATGTGAATGCAGTTGTCAAGGCCAGGGGCCTGTCCAGGCGCAGAACCACCGCAGATAAGAACCCTGACAGGGTCGGTGTAAGGAGCATGCTGGGGGAACAGCACAGCCGTGCCCTCGAAGGGGTACGTGCGACCGCCGAGGAAGTTGTTGACTGCGCCAGGCATGTTGGGCAGCACCTGAGTTGTCGTCAAGGAATTCTCATCCAGGATCCGTGCCTCGTTGTAGTAAGCAATGAAGATGCCGCCGCTGGGCATGACACTGGTAAACGGATAGGTGCTGTACGGGTCAGTGCGGCGGAGGTAGTCGGCATCAACCAGGTGGCCACCAGCCGGCTTGGGGAGAACTTCCATGTTCGGGATAGGGGCACCGTTCGAGCCCTGCTCACCACCAACCACAAGGATTGAACCGTTGGCCATGACCATTGCCGTGGGGTACCAGCGTCCGATTTGCAGAGAAAGCTCGTCGACGTTCTCTTGCCAATCGTTTGTACCAGGAGTACCAGGCTTACCGTCAGGCCAGTAGATACGGACGCCATATGTGGAATCGACAGACCAACCACCCACGTTGATCTGACGGGCGGCCCTATCCGGCATAGTGACACCTCCAGAACAGAAGACATCCGTCTTGACGTGCATCGTCCTCCAAGCAGCGGAGAAGTCATCGATCAAGCTGGGATCGAGCTCATAAGCGCCAGTACTGTTCGGGGCTCCGGTACCGTATTTCTCAATGAAAGTGATCTTGCCGTTCCGTGCGGGAGCGGTGATTAGAGGCACAACAACACCACCGATGAGAAGCTCGTAAGATCCTGCGGCCGCACCCTGGGGATAGTGCCACACATAGAGAGGATCGCCGCCCCATCTGTAGTAGCTGATGCGGTTGCCAGCGCCACAGATGTAAGTAGCATTGCCAGAGCAACCCATATTGCAGTCAGTTTCAGGCTGGAGCGTGGCACCTGCGGCATCGATGTCCGACTGGTCACCGCAGAAGCATTGGTTGCCATACTCCATTCCGCCGCGGGGAAAACCAAAGGCGGAGCACTGGCTGAGGCAGTTCGCTGCGGTGTTGTTGTTTTCCAGGATAATTTCGTACGGGAACGTCCGGGCAACGGCGGAATCCGAGAGACAGCCAACATACTCCCAGTTGCCGGGAAGGCTGGTGTTTTGAGCGGTAGGGGGCTGGTAAACCTGCAGCGTATCATTCGACCAGATAGACATCCGGTTTCCGGCACCGCAGGTTTCGGTCGAGGAGCCGCCACAGGCCATATTGCAGTCGCTGTCCGCCGTGGTAGCAGCGCCATTTCGAAGGTAGTTGTCGCAGAAGCTGTAATAATTTTAGCTCTGATCGCTTTTGCAAACGCTCAAAATACAATACGCACCATTGCACGCCATATTCCATTCCTGCCACCTTGTAGCCGAGACCGACGCACGTGTTAACGCAGCTCTCAACCGTCATGGCGGAGTTATCGGGTTGCAGGTTGTTCATGATTCTGGAATTGACAGAATCGACGTAGCAACCCTTGTACTTCCAGCCAGCGGGGACGCTAGCGGAAGGAGCTTTACTTGACGTAGAGCTAGGAACCGCAGTGGTAGTAGAAGCGCCACCACTGGGGGGTGCGGTAGACGATGCAGCCGCCGAAGAAGACGCAGCACCTCCCTTGGCGATCAACTTAGCTCCCCACACACCTGTGTTGGTAGAGATGGTGCCAGCAGCAGACTTGAGATAGCAGGGGCCGGCGCCATTACCGCCCGTGAAGGAGACATCTTTGCAGTTCGCAGTAGCATCGCAGGCGGCGATGCATGCGGCAAAATTGGCGACAGGGTCAACGGTCTTCAAATCGTTGGCTACACGATCGACGCTGCATTCGATAAGGAAAGTGGATCCGCTGGGAAGCTGGTAAGTGACGCCATTCGAGCCCGGGCACACCGGGGCGGCTGTAGAGATAGCAGTCGAAGTTGGCGAAGCGCTTTGTCGCTTCTGAACATCGATATAGCGCGCATCTGCCAAGAGCGTCGAGAACTGTTTTATGCGGCCACGGATTTAGCCATTGGCCGACAAAGCTAGATAGCTCGGGACTGGGATGATAGTGGCACACATACCGACGAAAAGAGCAGAAACAGGTGGACAGACGAGCGCATCCAATTTAACGATGCAGAGGTTGATGGCGCCATTGCTGCGTTGAGCCTTTCCCAGGACGGGACTAGAGAAGGCCAAGCAGTCTAGACGGGGAGCGAAAGAGATTGAATTTGCTTCTGCAGCCTTAACGAACGAAGCGCGTGCAGGACCAGGACAGGAGGTCGAGCGGCGCGGATGCGGGAGATGTTTATAGGCGGGCAGATAGTGAGCAGATAGGAACAAGCAAACACGAGGCTCGCCACACAAGACGGGGGCCAGAGCCCGAAAGGAACGCAGCCAGGCCAGGAACGAGAGCGGGACGACCCGATTGCGCTCTGTGAGGAGTCGCGAGCGCCGCGAAGCCGCGTCTCAGCAGCGCTCGCGGCGGTCGGCGCAATCGGTCAGCTCAGCCCAGACCCAGAGTCGGATCCAGAGACGGCGGACGCCCCCGGCCCAGGGCCTGGAGGGGGAAATGGACTATCGAGTCAGCCGACATTTTGTCGTGCGGCGGCGTGGCAGCGGGCTGTAGGGCTGCGGGGGGTGGCTGGAGGCGCAACACGGAGCCATGGCAGGTCTAGCGGAGGGCATGGCGGGATTGACGTGGTGGACGGCAGACGGACGCGGGCAGCACGGCGGCGGGAGATAGATGGGCTAAACGAGACGATGGATGCGGAGGACGCTGGGGGCGGAGGAGCGGCGGTGGTTGGGGCAAAAGCGCCGGGTCGAGCGCGAGCGCCGGTCGCTTGGGCCTCTGCACCTCGCGCAACACCAGCATCGCGGCTCTACCCACGCGGCCGCGCGCATGCTTGGTACCGCCAGCTGACATGCAGCCTGGGCGCCTCCAGCAGCGCCTCGCCGCGGCAGACGGGCCCAAAGCGTGCGCGCCTCTCCAGGCTGGACGGGGCAGGGCAGGGGGCCGCATGAAACCAAGGCTGTGGCTGCTCTGGCATCTCCGTCCAGCACGGCGTGGCAGCTGCAGCGGCGCATTGGCAAAAGCTCAGCGGGCCGGGGCGCGCGGGCTGCGATTCGCGCGCGGCCGCTGCGCCAAGGTCAGCCTGCAGCATCCGGCCAGTCTTGTCTGCTGCGCGGCGCCGCACCTGCCCAGCTCGTACACGCAGCCGCCTGCACGCAGTCCGCTCGCCGGCGCCCGCCGACTATCGAATTTCCGCTTTTTTTCCCCTTCGCTCGAGGCTTTGATGCTTAATTTGGCTACATACGAGCTCGCCGCGCTCTGAGCCGCCCCTTGGCCCGTTGATCCTTCGCGCTCGCGCTTGCCGACTCTCCAACACGCCGCCTTCTCTCTCTCCCGCCTTTGTCTGTTTTCGAAGATGCTGGTGGAGACGACTCTTCAGCGTTCCCCACGAGGCGCTCCTCCACTTTACATCAACGAGCATTCCTCCGCCTCTCCAGCGAGGCCGGCTGCGGTCCAGGCACGCCATGTCCGTCATTGCCGCCTGCAGATTCGCCATCTTCTTCAGAAGGACCCTGAGAAGCAAACGCCCAGCTGACAAAAAATCAATTGAGGCGCTGTCTCGAATGTTCCTGTTCCTTCAGATGCTCTATCGCCCACATATCGCGGCGGCCAGGATCCGCTCTGCGCCGATCCGACGACGCTGCAGCTTCAGCTACGTTGCTTGCCGTCTCTTCCCCGGAACATCATTCCACCTCTTAACATCCCATCGGTAAGCGCTGGGGAGAACGCAGAAAGCTACCCGAAAAAGCGAGCTGCGAGAACGCAGTGCACCGCTGGTGCCTAAAACCGTTGTAACAAGCAATTGCGTTCCTGCACGAGCTTCTCGTAATTCCTGCACGTTTATCCAGCGCCCGTCAGCATTTAATCAAAAGAAGCCCTGCATGCATGCAGTAGTTCAAGCGAGCATATGCGCCCGCGCCCCACACGAGCGTTCCTGCGACTCCAAAGCCAAGTGGGGGGAGCTTTTCTGGACGGTTACTGACGGCCGGGACACGCGGGTCTAGATTACCCGCCGGCTTTCCACTACCGGTGCTGACTAGCCACCAGTGCCGTCCCGACTTTCTCTGCCGTGTTTAAGCTTGTCGCTCATGGTTAAGTCCATGGTTGTCTTTTCTTTTGACAAGGTATCGGCCAGATGTCGTCGTCGGTGTGGACGTGCGTCACTGCGGGCCTGCGGAGAACCTTGATTGCGACATTGACGAAGAGATACTACGTTCGACGCGGAAAAGTGCCGACTGTGAAGCGACCCTGCTCGAGATAGACGCATTGGTCACGGCTGAGGAAAGTACCCCGGGCCCAAAAGGATTGCATGGGTCGCGCGGAGGATTGCTGCACGCAGGATGGCATCGTGGAGTGCGAGTCATGGGTCCCCGGCAGGGATCATGGAAGCTGCCGACGATTCATGATGTGCAGCTGGAGATAAGCCAAGAATAGCAACGCTAGTGCTGCCTGGTGCGACCCTTCCTCGCGATAAAGATGCGGGAAGGGCGGAAGGCTGAGAGGCTGGGGTCACATGCTGCTGTAGCCGCAGAAGTGCATAGATTATCTCCTGATCCACGTATCGTCGTGGTTACTCAGAGGCGAATGCTTTTTGCTGGCAATGCCAATGCGATATTGCAGGAAATAATGACTGTTTCGGAGGTGGAGGATGAAAAATAACTACAAAAGACCGAAATTACAAGGGGTTGCAGAAAGCGGTCCTGATGCCCGTGCCGACGAGAAGGGATTCAATAAAGTATGCTGCCTTACCATCTATTGATGCTGAGACCTTTGCGCCCTTGAAGGAGAGGACGACGACGCCATCGTTCACAAATCCGTCGTCAGGAGCAGAGGCGCGACTGGTATTGCGTCTCAGCACGTCCCCTGCCTCCACATCTTCACGCTCTTGACCGTCATGCCCCTCTCCGTCCCATTTGGCCACGTCGGCAGCCAAAGCTCTCGCGCGTCAAAGAACTCCTTGGGAGCGCGGTAGCTCGCGTCGACCCAGGGCTTGTTCGCCACGCCGTCTTCGAAGAAGCCATTGGTACCTCCGACAGCAACATTGAGGATGAGGTAGAAAGACTGGTCGAAGGGCGTGTTGGAGCGACCCGTCTGTGACCAAGGATCAAATAGTGCGGATTTGTTGATTTTGGTCTCGCCGAAACGGCCACGGTCCCACATGTACTTGTAGCCGTGGTTGAACTTGATGAAGAAAACTTGCTGTGGAGAAGACATTAAAGTCAGTTGACTAAAGACTAGGTCGTGATGAGAAGAATGCTGCTTACCAGCAATCGGCTGTCAAGGTACGTGAATAGGTAGTCTTCCGTCCATTCGAGACCGTACGTGTGGAAAGCTTCACTGTAGTCCGTTCGACGAATGGCATGCTTCCCGCTGGTCTTGTAGAATGCATCAGCTTCAGGAAGAGGTCCCCAATGGAGAGCGCTGATCATGCTGTCTCTTCCGTCGGGGTAGTCGTCGCCGTAGTTGCCTCTGCTCTCGGCAATGTCTATTTCACCACTGCGAGGCCATGAACCGTAGATGCTGGCGTCGGGCATCATCCAGATAGCAGGCCAAAGCCAAGAACCCTTCGGCATCTTGGCAACGACCTCCACCTTGCCATACTTGATTGTCTTCTTGCCTTTTGTTGTGATGCGTCCGCTGCGGACAGGGTTTATGATGGTACCAGCTGTTTTGTTGCTGCGAATGGAGCAGGAATCAATATCCAGGTGCGCCTCCGTGCATGTTCCGTCCGTTGTGAGGTTGACGACGTAGTTGTCGTACAGCTGATCGAGAGTGATGTCTGTGCTCTCAGTTGTCAGGGTCGGTACTATGTGTAAGCCTTCGGCATCCGTGAAGACGTTTTTGGAGTCCTTGGTCGTCCACTCAAACGACCCCGTGCCAAAGCCGCCACGCTGAATTTCATAATTCCACGTGCTGTCATCGAGACCGACGTGGAAGTCGTCTTCCAATAGGAGGCAAAACTATTTTGGACGTCAGTGTTTCAATAGCACAGCCGCTTAGTGCGACTTCTCACCTCTCCGTTCATCACAGAGGTCCACGACAGGAAACAGATTGCACCACCTATGACAAATCCGAGCGCTATGCTTCCCCAGAAGATGACCCTCTCCCACTTCATCTTTGAGTTCTTCTCGTGTAGCCATGGCTTTTCGTCATACCTGCACCGGTCAGTTGCATTCAGATAGAAAACGGCGGTCCGTGCAAACGTACTCTCCAGGTCTCAAACGCGAGCTCTTGAACTTTCTCCGCCGATGGCCGGAAAGATCGGTTCCTATGCATGGTCAGGTGACAGACGAAGCCCAAAGAAACCTGCGACTTCTCACCTGAAAGATAGGTCTGCAGTCCGGAGTGATTCGTATGCGGAGAGCTGATGGCACTGGCGCCATGGCTAGGAACGGGACTGAGGCCAGGTGGAGTGGCAAATGGGTTTTCCGAAGGTTGCAGATATTGAGGGACTGCAGGTGTTTGTTGGTTCTCTGCTCTGTATTCCTCACCCTGCTCCGACACCTTTCGGCCCAAGGGCAAATTCGGCAATGAGGTCTTTGTCATGCTCAAAGCGTGACGCCTCTTCAAAAGGCTTCGATTGCAGACCTCAGGAAAAGTGAAAGAGAGAAGGGAAAAGAAGCACAACGTCTTCTGCTCAAATCAATTCTTAAAGCACGGAGAACGGAATAGGTTCGACCAAGGCTCCAGAGACTGAAAAGAGACGGCACTCCTGGCTGATTTCTGCTGGGCCAAGAAATGGCAAGCAAGCTGCTACGCGGCCACGCCTTCCCCGGTGTCAGGTGGATCGGCAATAAAACCTTCAAAGACCAGAGCAGAAGTTCTGAGGGTAGCTTAGTCGCCTATTCCGAAACGGTGGGAATGAGCAAGAACGTGCCGGCCATGAGCCAAAGGAACTCCACAAGAGGATTCTCGGGATGTCACCACCTTCCAACAGGGCGCCAGACCGGAAATATCGGCTTGAATGACGGAGGTGGCCTTCGTTTGGGCGGCATTGTGTCATCCATGATTGGGCAACTCGTAGCACCTACAGCTCGGCCCGTCAGGATCAGCATCACGCCTTGACATTGTTAGCAGAAGGCTGATATAGGGGATGCGGAGCTTGTTGAGTGTAATTAAAGTTGAGGCGCCATGGCGTGCTACGTCTCAGTAGTGGACCGCCCTCGCCCCTTCCTCCAGTGGTCGTCAAACGTCAACGCCGTTTTCCGTCCACCATCTCAAGCGCCAGCCGGCTGATTTAGTGGAGCTGAAAGTGACCGCCAACAAGTCTCTCACGCATGGACCCGAGACTGTCTCATCCACGGTTACCGCGCCACAGGTGCAGGCTCGTGTTTTTCCCGGTTGGCTGCAGATAGCGATGGAGGCGATTTGGGACGGCTCTTTGACTTGCCAGACGATCGCTTGAGACGCCAAGGAAGACAGCTGGGGTGAAAAGAAAAAAGGAAGCAGTCCTCCTGATTCCGGTGCTCTCAGACATCGAGCCAAGCGCTTGCTCGAGCCAGTCGCATCCGGTGCGCGCGCAGGGCCGTTCTAGCGCACTACCGCAGCGCGCCGTGTTCAGGATCGAGGGTCTCGCAAGCGTAACGTGGTGCGATGTTGAAGTCGCGCGCTGTTACGGCCACAATCCTCACGCGATTCCCGTGCCTAGTACAGGCGGGGTGATGGGTTCACCGTGGCCGAGGTGGGAGAGGGAATGGGCTGGTGTTGGTGGGGTGGTGCTTGCCGCAGCCCGAGCGGGGCAAGCTGTTGACCCTTTCGCGACGCGTCGCGTCTCTCCCCTCCCGACTTCACGAAACCTCACCCAAATTACATAGCATCAAAGCATGCGCCAACCTCGACTCTCTCGCTCCCGCGCTTGATGCCCCTAGCTCGGCCTTCGACCGCAATATCTCTCAATTTCCACGGGTTTCACCAGCACATTCATTCGCTTTGACCCCCGAAGTGGCTCACTAAGTACGAACAGCACAAGCCCTCGCACGAGCTCGCCACACCTGCAGCTTGCCGCACTTCGCCATGCTGTTCCCTGTCAGGCGTTCTGAAGCGAAGCCTTCGCGCCCGTCTTGCTGAATTACCGCTCGCGAGACCTTGTGCTGGTAGACGACTTGGCCAACGGCCCAACACCAACGGCCAGCTCCTTGCTCCTGTGGTGAACCGATCCTTCTCCTTCTCTTCGATCGATTAGGTGACATGCAAGCTCCGAGTAGCCGCCAGTTCGGGTCAATCTTCCTCACCGGCCTGGCGCCAGAGCTTCCCTAACCACTGACTAAGGCGGCACATCGACCTGGTTTGCTTCTCCAGCGAGCTGTGACCGCAACATTGTTTCTCCCACTAGCATTGGGGCCGCTTTATTTCCCAGCCCCTCCCTTCCCTAAACGGCAAAGTTCCTGGATATCGTTGCGGATATCGATCCTTTCGGGCGGCGCGCCAGTGCTGACGCCAAGCCGGGGTTCAACGTACCTGCGTATAACTCTAATGGCTCTTCCCGGCTTACAAATAACCGAGGACAGTGCGGAGTAAGTGCGGTGAAGACTTATCGGCAAGCTGCTCATGGCGAATTCACTCTCTGGACTCGTTCAGCATGAGTGCTAAAGTTCTGCACAAGCGAAGCATTGGGACCGGCAAACAGCGCATAAGCAATTCTTTTCTTGAGAATTCAGGCCGCACGAGGATGATGGCTTCCAATTTCTTGGCTGTTCCGCCACCGGTACTATGCTTGACGTATACGCCGCCACTCCGGAGGAGTCTGGGCTCCAAAACCATGCAGATCTATGGCTTACGCTCAAGGCAGCTGCACTGCCTCTACTGTCATGTTTAATACCGAGAACTGATGATCTGTCTTAGCCACTAAGGAGCACCGAGTTCAGCTTTCTCCTTTGCCACGCAAATGCTGTCATGCTCGAGAGCGGTATATTTGTACTGCGTCCATATATGCGCCATGAAGTTGTCCCACGCCGGCAGGTCGCTCCCATCGTCTTGTTACCGGCAATTTTCCATTCTCCCGGGCCTTGTTCATTCTCATTTCAACATAATTCACACTCGTTTCTCCTTTTTTTCTTCTCACTCTCTTCAAATGGCTTCCTACAACCCAACTGATTTTGATCAAGATCCAACCAATATCGCCTCCTCTTCCACCTACAAGTTTCCCGGGAGATCGCATCTAACTGCTGAAGCCAGGCAGAGCACTGCAGCATCAAGTATCGTGTCCAGCCGCTCGGGAGGTCAAGATCGCCATGCTGTCGTGAGTTAAACATCTTCAATGTCACTGCCACATCTCCTAAAAAACACTTGTCTAGGCAGTCAAATATTTGCACAAGAAATGCCTTCAGCACAAGTGGCTCGAGCCAGCTGAGGATGAATTCGGCGTCATTGAGGGCAGCACGGATAACCTCGGAGTCTTGCTTCGACGCCCAGATGGCTTGTACACAGCAGAACCCATGTTCATCAATCCCGACGTTGTCAAGGCCATCGAGAAGCTCGGCGTCATTGTCGCTTTCACAATGTCATCCGATATCATCAATCACGTCCTCCAACAGACTCCGCCTCTCCAAACAGAGCTTCCTCTCGAGCCTCAAGGGGCTGTAACCCTACCGATCGCTGGTTCAGTCGAAGATATAGCCACTGGAAAGATAGCGCTCAACAAAGATGCATACATGTGTCTTTGTAGGCAAGAGCGGTTTGTTCTCGTCTGGGGAGACACTGTGCCTGGCATCGTCACCCACGGCACTGATATCGAGAGCAGGCTCTTTGGCCATGTAAGTGCTCTCCTGTAGCCAATTTACTGACGCAAGTTGACCCAAGAATAGGTTTGGGGCGCACAAATGCCCGCACCACTGCTATCCACTTACCAGCGCGGCATCGTGGCAACAGCCAGAAGTTCAATATACCCCGAAGAGGATCATAGGTCGCGCATTCCAGCAGCTGCATTCGCACCGTCTGGCTCCAGTACTCCACGGCTTTTGAGTGAGAAGATGCGTGTCGTTGAATCAGCCATCGAGAGGGAAGACCAAGGAGAGAGACTCTTTGATCCGGAACGGGATGGTCTGGAAGTTCCCAAACGACCGTTCCTGCTCACGCATGCTGTAATAATTGGCCTCGCCATGGTCCTTGTTGTCGTTGTCGAGATGGCTTGCGTTGCCAAAGTATGTTCATCTTGCCCATCTTCGTTATCACTACTGATTTGTTTAGCTTTTGTCGGAAGTCCGATATGACAGCGACTACATGCGCTTCGCTCTAGTAAGCTCACTCTATAGATCGATTGAGCACAGTATGATCAGATGCTGATGTGCAACTTTAAGCTTGCAACTGTCCCGTTATTTGCGAGTTTCTCATTAGTAAGTAGCACTTCTGTACCAGCAACCTTGCCATATTCCAGTCATCAGACTGACGTCGGTCGATCGTAGTTCTTCATGATTGTTATCACCGGGTCTATCTTTCAACTCTTTGGTCCTCTTTCTGGAGTCCAGGGCAACAGCATGTTCTACTCTGGTTCGTGACAGCAGACGTCCCAAACACAACAAGCGTTATTGACAAGGTGTGCTGGTAGCCAGGGCGCCAAAACTCGGTAGGCATGCGGACTACGAACTGCCTCACGTTACGATTCAAATGCCCGTGTACAAGGAAGGTCTGAAAGGGTATGTAGGAGCTCAGGTCAGATAAGACCACAATCTGACTATGCTACAGAGTCATCATTCCCACGGTAGAGACACTTCTCAAGGCTGTCAAGCACTACGAAGACCATGGCGGTACTGCCTCGATATACGTCAACGACGATGGTATGAGACTTGTCAAAGAGGACCTGCAAGAGGCGCGCAAGGCCTTTTACGAGATCAACAACATTGGCTGGTGCGCACGACCTAAGCAGAACGAAAACCCAGATACCGAGAAGGGCGAACTCTACTTCATTCGCAAGGGCCAGTTCAAAAAGGCTTCGAACATGAACTATTGTTTGGACTTCTCCCTACGTGTTGAAGATGAGCTTCAGCGCATGATCGATGCCGTATGTGCAGAGCGAGACTGCACGCAAGAAGACCTCAGCGTCGAGGAAGAGAACGATCTTTACGAGAAGGCCCGCGATGCTATTGTTGAGAAGGACCAAGGCAAAACCTGGGCTGCTGGAAATGTACGTCTTGGGGAAATCATCCTGATCATCGACTCCGACACGCGTGTTCCCGAGGACTGCTTGCTCTACGGTGCTTTGGAAATGCACGAATCACCCGAGGTCGCCCTGCTGCAACACGCGTCCGGCATTCTCCAGGTCGTCAACAACGTATTCGAGAACGGCATCACGTATTTCACGAATCTGATTTACACCAGCATCCAATTCGCTGTCGGCAATGGCGACTGCGCACCGTTCGTCGGACATAATACCTTCATTCGTTGGAAAGCAATCCAGAGCATTTCGTGGTTCGATGAAGAGGACCAAATGACCAAGTTCTGGTCGGACAGTCATGTCTCAGAGGACTTTGATGTCTCCCTTCGCCTACAGATGAACAATTTTGTCGTCCGGCTCGCCACGTACCACGACGGAGGCTTCAAGGAAGGTGTCTCCCTGACAGTTTACGACGAGCTTGCGCGTTGGGAAAAATACGCCTACGGCTGCAATGAACTGGTCTTCAATCCGCTGATTCGCTGGCCCACGCGCGGTCCCTTCACGCGCCTCTTCCTGCGCTTCTTGTCTTCCAACATCAAAATCACCTCCAAAGTCACCATCCTCGCATACATTGGTACCTACTATGCCATCGCCTCCGCTATCCCGCTCACCCTCGCCAACTACTTACTCGTCGGCTGGTTCAACGACGGCATCGACCAGTTCTACCTCACCTCCTGGAAGATCTTCGTTGGTATGGCTGTCGTCTTCAACGTGCTCTCGCCGCTCGGATACGCGATGCTGCGACACCGCCTCGGGCAAACCGCATTCTTCAAAGCGCTGCTCGAGACAGCCAAGTGGACACCCATGTTCCTGCTCTTCTTCGGCGGCATCTCATATCACTTGGCCAAGGCGATTCTGTGCCACTTCTTCAGCATCAAGATGGAATGGACCACCACGGCCAAAGAGCTTACCGATTCCGGGTTCCGGGCAGGTTTGGACAGGATCGTGAGGGACTTCAAATACATGTATTTTTTCTGCGTGGTGGTTGCTGGTGGCATGATCTATCTGGCGATCTACGCGCCGAGGGGATGGCAGATTAAGGATTTCGCGGCCATTGTGCCCGTGGCGAATCAGATTGGGTGCCATGCCCTACTACCGGTAAGTTTGCCCTGCGTGATGCCGCTCGCATCCCTCTGTATACTGATTTTGCCAATTGTAGTTTGCTCTAGGCCTCTTCTGACCATGGTCTCCCATCATTGTCCTGTCTGAATCTCATTTTTCCTGCTCACTCTCTTTGTGAATTTTCTAGTCCCTCCCTATTCTGCATTATGTAGTACACTTTAATCTCCCTGCTGCCCCTCTGGTAAATAGGTTTATAATTATCACAAATCCAACATGGGATAGAGGTGCATCTTCCAATGGCAAGCCCAAGCAAAAGGTCCAAGATATCCAAGCAGCCCGAATTCTTCACTCTTCAGCTCTGAAATTGTTTGTTGCCGTATATTGTGGTCTTAGGTATCGATGCGATGCGCAGAGTGCGCTACGGCACACCCGGACCATTCGAGCGGACAACCAAAAGAAATTCAGCAACTTTTAATATGTTATCTAAAGGAGTTTGAATTCTCTAAAGATTTAAATACTCAAGAACAGAGGCTAATTTTAAAAGCAACAGAAATAGAATCTAGTAATTTTTATCTCTCAAGGCTTTTGTAGATTTAGTTCTTTTATCATCACATTACAGGTTGTTATTTATTATAAAGAAGATACTACGGCTTACTCATAGCCGAAGCTATGAGTATTCTACGTCTTTCTCTGTATATATTGTTGTAGTTATCTCCTTGAATATATTTTTTCTATCCTATAGTAATACCGTTCTGCGATATCCTTTTATAGCGAGGTATTCTCGATAGGTAGAATCTAGATGTCGATTAGGATTGAGAGTCTTCACTGCTGGTTCGATCCACCTTGCATCTTCGAAAAAAGAGTGGAGAGTGAGGATGCGTCTGTCCACACCGAGCAAACATTGCAGAATTGCTTCCCCCGTATTCTCGTCAGCCTCCCGCGCAAGTACATCCTTACTTTTGAAATATAGATAGATTGCGGTCGTGATTGTGTGCCCAAGTGGGCCCGATGGGGTCAAACTAGGCAGTTCAAATAATCCTACCAAGATAGGCTGTCGAGGTATGGTTCCTCATGGCACAAGCAAAGACTGAAGTGGACTTGATTGTAGATGAAGGCTGTGGGCACGAGGAAGCCCAGATATATGGCCCGATGACTGAGCTACGGCGCCAGGCGCCAGGCACTACTAGCAGTCCAACATCTCCGTTTCTGACGAGCTCGAGCCCCGGCTAGGTTAAAACTATCGTCTCCCATTTCGGTTCGACTCCGCCCCAGAGCCTCGTCTCTACGGACCCCAGACCGAGTCGGCGAGCGACGCCTTGATCCCGCTCTATGAGCAAGACCTTCAAAAGCCAGGGGCTTTTGGCCAGATAGTGGCTTGATGCTTTCATTTCCCAGGCGAGCTGCTTTCTTTTCCTCTTTGACAGTAGTGCCGCACATAGGACAATGAAAGAATGCTTTTCCTTGACGTTGATCGCTCGTTCCATCCACCGACGATCCATCTCTATGTGACCGATCTTGCAATATTGTTCATCACAAATGTCCATAGACACCATAGTACCCTTATTGTCGTGTCCAGCATCGTCATTCTTGCTAGCTGCGGATACCTTCAAGTATAGAGAGGCTACAGTCGTATTGAATACTAGGCATCCGGGATACCTGCGGGCCAGCTCACAAGCCACCGGGTCAAGAGTTGCGTGCCGAAGTGACTCCCATGGGTTGTGTGGACAGTTATACCATGTCAAGTTCGTTCCATATGTCGTTGGCATCCATGGGGACCATGGGATCTCCAAATCCGAGCACTCATTGAAGTTCTTTGCTTCTCCGAACCATGTCTCTTCGACATTCAGAGGCTGCAGACCTTTTTCGAGGTCTTGCACGTAGAATTTCACTAGCACCCCGGTAGCACTTACGCTAATGTCCGAAGTGTTCGGATCAGAGTATTTGACGGGACTTCTCCACGCGGCCCAACTCCAGCTGGGAATTTCGGGTACGCCTGATCTTCGCACGTTGGACTCGTTGTGCCAGAGCAATGCTTGCGTGAAATACTTTTCTGGGAGGCCGAACAAAACATTGGTTCCAATCTGTTTGGACATTATAGTGCTGACTCCATCAAACGCGTTCAAGATGTCGGTTTCGTATGATAGGTTCCGGGTCGTGTACCGCGTAACACACTCCAGATAACCATTCAGTGAAGTTATCTGACCGATCCAGGGAAGGCCGCGCTGTAAAGGTGGGCCCGAATCAAGGTCGTCCATATTAGGTGCCCCACCCACCTCCTCTTGAAACAGCATTTGTGGGCAAGCGAAGTAGACCTGGAATTCTGTGATATAGAGACATCTCAACGAGAGAATACGTTCCTGGAACGTCCAGCCTCTCGTGTTCCATGTAGAACCGTCGATGGTGACCTGGGCGTTCATGTCGATGTATTGCCCTTCGTAACTGAACAGTCGCGAATCGTTGAATACGAAGGGTCTTCTTGGCCTACCACGGAGACCTGGAAGACCGTTAACCCGTGTTGGATCTACTGCCGCAACTATAGTCAAAGATGCCAGGCCATAGATCGAACCCATGGCATTGATCTGTGAATGCTTCGACCAGCGATCGTCCTGAATGATGCATAATCTGTCGACCCAGAGATATCGTTCCCCCAGGTCCTTACAAAGTCGCACAGCGTCTGCAACCACGTTTGGTAATGCCGAGAGATCGATTGCACCGGATTCGTGAAGGCGTTCGAGATTGCTTTGGCAAAGCTGCAAGTCCGTTCCATCCAAAGCGTTTCTCCACATATAACTCAACGCAACAAACGACGGTGAGTCGCGAATTTCGGTAATACATAGCTTTTCAACGTCGATAAGTCGAAATCCGGGAGGCAATACAGCTGCAATATGATTGCATTGGTCTCCATGGTGATGTTTGCAGCTGGCTACCCAGCTCTTTACGAGCTGAATATCAAAGAATGGCGTGTCCCAAGTCTCCATGCGAGTCAAATGAGTTGAATCTTTTTCGTAGGAGAGTAAAAGCTGGATCCCTATGCTTGGAGGTGACAGGATGTCCCCCGACAGGGTACATTGAGGCGCGGGGCCCTTCCGGGTATCGTGGACCTGAAGATACAGAACGCACTTGATGGGATCTCCGCGCTTGGCAGTATTGGAAACGTAGGACTTCACATCATGCGAATCAGCGATGTTCAGACGGTGTGCCTCTTGAATCAGGAAAGCACGGCCTATATGAACTCTTGTATTCGACACCGTAGGTAAGCCTTGATTCGAGGCCTGCATCTTCTCGAGGACGACTGAGCTGATCACTCGGCAGGCGATACAGTCCTTGTTCCGTAAAATCGTTTCCAGCGGTACAAATTCGGGATCCATCTTCCATTCTTCCGGGCTGAACATGTCCCCGGAGGTATTCCATGTTTGACAGCCTCTACACAGCCGCGGATTGAAGGGTAAGGCCATGGGCTGGCCCTGGCGCGGAAATGCTGTGATAGTACCTTGAGCGCTTAGGGAGGATGTTGTTCAGTCTTTTGCCAGGTGGAGACGTCTCCGAATCTCCTTCACGGGGTTATTCTTCACCGCCTGACGAAGCAGCTAGACGAGTCGCGTAGCGGACACAAAAGAGACGATAAACAGCACATACGAATGAAGTAGATATGAGAGCTGACCATGAATTGAAAAGGTCAGGAATCGGAGCTTAGCGTCGCTAAAGAATTTGGATGAGACAAGGAAGCAGTGCAGCCTAGTTATAAAACATTTCCACGAGGCTGTCGTGCGGGGTTCCGCAGGCTGCCACGTGGGGGCGATTCGGCGTCGTGGGTATTCTGCATTTCATCACCTGTTGAGGGTATAATTGATGGCACTGAAGGTATAGTAGGTCTAGCTTTTTTAGGCTGGTGGTAATCGCACCTGGGGTCAATCTTATTCCGATATCGGTGTAGTCCGTCCTACTGAGAATCTTGGAGAATCCTAGCTAAACGTCGCATATCTTCTCCTAATATCCCTCCTAAAAAAAGGCAATTTAGTAGCTAGCCCTAGGCTGCGGCCCTAGGCAGCGACTCTAGGCCGCTAAGGCTCCTAAGGCTCTGCCTGCTGGCTGCTATCCGCCTAAGTAGGCTAGGGGGAGAGGAGGGTAGGGAAAAAAAGTCTAAGAGAGGTGGTCTCGGCGTTCTCGGTGAATTGAATACGAAGTAGAGAGACCGATGCCGGCGTGTGCAGATAAGATAACTACTTGATTAGGAAGTCCAGGTGCGAATAAGATTGACCCCAGGTGCGATTACCACCAGCCTTTTTTAATGGACTGTTTCTGGCGATGTACATAGGTCAGGCGCGTGAAATAGACAGGGGAGATGGTGGTAATGATGAGGCTTAATTGTAAGATCAGACGAATCCGTCAGAGGCCGAGGGCCGAACCACTGAGGCATATCCCAGGGCACGGGCCGCAGGTGTCTCGCTAGCGATAAGCAGGCTCCTCTCAGGCAGTCCGTCGGTTGCTATCTAAGGTGACGTCTGATATATGGGCTTGTACGTTGCCGGATATAGTGACAGGCTGTGATTTTCGTTGTCCCGTGCCAGTTCAAGAGGCTGGAACCCCCAGTGTCGCAGCCGAACTTTTGCCCGTCCCAATCGACGCTGACAACATAGAACTCATACTTCGGTATGCTGCTTTTAAACTCATGGGATCCAGAGACGACTTTGTAGAACCGATCCTGGCCGTCCTCTTTGCGGTACACCACAACACCTGGCTCCAATATCGTCCAGATCAAGTCGAATATCATCCATGCGTATTTCAAGAGGTATCTGTATTTGCCCATCGTCTTCCTGAGTCCCTTTCTAATGAGCTTGTAGGGCAGCTGCAGGTGCTGCACAGCAATCGGATCCTGCTTCCTCTCAACCGCCGCCTCAAACGCGTCCCATTGGAGAAGAAGGGCTCTGCTCGGCGGCTCGAACACCGGGATCCTGGAGGCGATGGTATCCATGCCCTCGTAGTCTTTGAATACCTCTTTCGAGACACTCTTGACGTACAGGCTTTGTGCGGTGATGAAATAGACACTGAGCGGCTTGTTCTTGACGTGCGTGGAGTGCTAGCGAACCACGACGGCGTACAATTTGTTGGAACATTTCCGAGAGGACTTTTGCGAAAGAGGTCCTCTGGGTATTCTATTTGGTATTACCAGGCATGTTTCTCGCTTCGGAGATTTCGTCGCCCGATTTGTGCAATTCCGAGGACCCTGCGTTTCGAGTAGTAGTGCCGGTGAGGACCCTCTCCACCGAGGGTTGACATATGTCGTTCTTGAGTGGTGAGGCTGACGACTCGAGTTGGGGTGAGATGACTCGGCAATTTGATTGGCTCCGCTGAAGCTGTTGCTGCTGGATGTGGCGTTTCCGCCGGTCGCGGAGTCGCTGGAATCTATGATGAACTTCAGGATCACGGCTATGCGCTGGCGCTGTGGAGGTGAGTTGACGAAACGACTGCTGGAGACTTTCAGTGCGAAATCGAGCAAGCATGTATCTGCGATATACTGCAGCAGCCAGTTGGGATCATGCAAGGCCAACCGGTCAATGTCGCTGCCTAAACGTGTAAGCAGCCAAATTATACTATAGGCTTACCTTCACGAGAGCATCTAGGCCAGAAAAATCTCTGCGAGTGGTTGAGAATCCAATATGCGGAGGTAACCCGTTTCAGAGCGCATCAATGACATTTGCTGGAGTGATTGAGTTACAGCCCACTTAAGTGCGAAGCCAGTGGATCTGTTTTGGGAGAGATTGCCTCGCTGCTTCCGCACAGTACATCACCTACAACCTCGGCACCCTACGAGTAACCCAGCAACAAGATCTTGGTGGTCAAGCAAGTGGTAACTTGGTCTTAAAGGAGTTTTGACATGGCTGACACTCCCTTGTGCTCAAAATTCGCGTGATCCATAACATTTTCGAATGAAGCCGGGTAGTCGATAGCAACGGAGTCGGAGCCAGAAACTTTGGAGATGACATCTTGGACAACGGCGCCAATGATTCCTGGCCTGGCGCAACAATGACGGTTATGCACCGTGCTCGTAGAGTAAGTGAACTGGAAGTACGTAACGAGGGACAAGAGAAGAAGAGAGGGAAAAGGCTTTATGAAGCAAGAGTTGACAGTTGCAGTATACTCCTGAGTCATTCTGCGGAAGCTGAACAGTCTTTATTCCCCAGCCCACATCTATTAACTGCATCATGGCGCGCCTTTTGGATCGAGGCTACCGCCGCGTTGATCTGTGGATCAATGTCTTTTACTACTAAACGGGCTATGCTGCTTCCATAGGCAGACTACTACCGTCTTAGCGGCTAGCTACGACGGTGGTGGGGAACCGCTTCATGTGGCGCAATAGACGGCCCCATGCTTAGGTATCCCCCGTGGGCTGGAGTCACATCCATGGATTGGCCGCGAAGTCCAGAGTCTCGAAGCTCCAGCTGGCTGTTCGGATGGATGAGGCGCTGTTAACACCATGGCGCGGGCCAAATGAGCCAACAGCGCAGGGGCATTATGATTCCCGAAGTATGGCATTTCAGATCTTCTGGGCTTCACCGCCAAGGATGAGTGGACGTCGGTTGTAGGATCAGTGTTGGTGTTTCTTGAAGGAGATGAAGCACTGATGTCTACGCAGAAGTGTTGTAACGAAGCGAGAAAGGCTGTTGAGATGGATGCTCCAACTGCTGATGTTGCTTCAAGATGGTGATATTGGAGGTCGATATGCCTACCTGCGTCTCAAGATACCGGAACGAGCGACTGTAGCCCTTGGATGGTTTCTTTGCGTATCGTCTTCGTTGGCGGTATCTGAAGCATACGTGAAGTATCTGCCCGTGAACAGATGATGCCACGCGTTCACGAATGGAGGTCCGTCCGTCGCCGGTTTGCGGAGGGTTGTTACGTGTGTGGCTCATCAGGCCAGGTGTGCGCGATGAGCTTATTCCAGGCCGCGCTTGCCGGATAGCCGTAAGGCAGGCGTGCGGATCCACCCAGTGGGGAAGCGGCGCATGCAGCCGGGAGCGAACACCAGGCCACGACGCGCTCGACGTTGCAGCGCGCTCGCAGCTGCATCGCTAGAGTGTGGCGCAGGGGGCGGTGCTGACGCGGGCGCGGCACCGCTGGCCCGACCGGGCATGGCGCCAGCGCGCAGGGCCTCAGCTCGGCGCGGTCGGGCGTCAGCACAAGCACAGGCGTCGCCGCTGGAGCTCTCATATATTGCCTTCCTCTGCCTGCCCACGCCGTCAAGCACCCGACGCCCCTCAATCGCCCTCGTCACCTCGCCGCACCACCTGCCGCCACTGCCGACCAACGATGGGTGTAAGTCCTGCCTCGCCCGCCGCGCGGCGCCGCCTGGAGCGGCGCGCTGAGCTGCCCCTCGTTACCCCGCTGTGAGGTCATAACGCCTGCGCCCAAGGCTGACGCGAAGTCCGCCTTTCCAGCTCGCATCCAAGCTTGCTGCCGCCGGCCCTCCGCCTGGAGGCGCTCCTGGCTACCCGCCGCCCGGCGGCCAGCAACCTGGCGCCTACGTGAGTCGCCGCTGCGCCCTGTGCGACACGCACGCTAACTGCTCCCCAGCCGGGTGCGCCTACATACCAAGCCTACCCCGGTGCTCCCGGCGGTGCTGCTCCTCCTCCTGTAAGCGTCCCGTGTGCTGTTTTTCGTTGCCCCTCCCCAGCCCGCCTTCGTCATCACTCGGCCCGCCGTCCTGGCTCCGACTCATCCACCAAAATATTTCGCCAACCTCACCTGCTCCGGCCACCTTTGCCGTTCTTCACCACCCCCCGCTTGGACTCCTGCCGGCCGCTGCTTGACGCTTCGCTCCACCACACCATGTCGGGCTACCAAGCATATCCGGGTGCCTACGGCGCCCCGAACCAGCACCCGCCATATCCTCAGCCGCCGCCGCAGCCTGGCTACAACCCTAACGCGTACTCGCCACAGTCTCCTGCTCCTTACCAAGGCTACTCGTCCCCTCCTCCCGCCTCTCCATACGGCCAGGTGCCCCAGTCGCCCTACGGACAGCAACCGCCCACGCCATTCGGACAGCAGCAGGCCTATACCAGGCCGCCGCCGCCTCCGCCGCCGCTGTCCAGCAGGCCGAGCGGATTGGCAGCAGCTGCAACTGGACAAGCACCCACGCCGCAGCCTGGCTTCGGGCAGCAACCATCCCCTCGGCCCTATGGCCAACCTTCGCAACCGTATGGCCAACCTCCCCAACCCTACGGACAGCCGCCGCAACCATATGGACAGACTCCACAGGCGTACGGGCAGCCGCCACCTCAGCCGTACGGACAGCCTCAGTACAACCAGGGCCCGAGTTATGGTGGATATGTTCGTCGGACGCACGCACGTCATTGTGTAATTGGAGAATGTCTGCTGACTGTGTTTCTTTGCAGGGAGGTCCTCCTCAGTACGGTGCCCCGCCTCCCGGCGGCGCTCCTCCGCCAGGCCAGCCGCCGAATCCCGCGCAGATCCAGGCCTACAAGCAGAACCTCATGACCGCCATCCATGAGAACAACCTTCAGAACTTCTACCCTCCCAACTCGCCTGCTCTCGACCACATTGCCAATCGCGCCCCGCACCAGGTTGCGCAGCTTTGCCAGCGCTGGCGTCTGCCGCAGGAGATTGGCAATGACTTCGTGAAGCTTGGCTTGTTTGATATCGTCCTCTACATTGACGACTCTGGCTCCATGCAGTTTGAGGAGAATGGCGAGCGTATTAAGGACCTTAGGCTTATTCTGGAGCGCGTTTCCTATGCCGCTACTCTGTTCGATGACGACGGCATCTCGGTCCGCTTCATGAACTCCCTCCCCCCGCCGCAGGTTACGGAGCACATCAAGACCGAGCAGCAGGTGGAGCAGCTCATGTCCCAAATCCAATTCAAGGGTCTCACCCCTATGGGTACCCACTTGAAGCAGCGCGTTCTCGATGAGATCATCCGCAATGCCCGCGCAGGTCAGCTCCGCAAGCCCGTGCTTGTCATCACCATCACCGACGGTCAGCCTGCCAGTGAGCCGCAGAACGCTGTCATTGATGCCATCAAGAGCACCACCTCGGAGCTTAGCCGCATGCCGCAATACGGCCCTGGTACTGTCCAATTTCAGTTTGCCCAGGTTGGCAACGACGAGAAGGCGCGCGAGTTCCTGTCCAAGCTTGACCAGGATCCTGAGATCGGCGAGCTGGTCGACTGCACGTCCAACTACGAAAACGAGTCGGTCGAGATGGCCAGGTCGCAGCCTCCTGTTGACCTTACTCCTGAGCTTTGGTTCGTGAAGTTGCTTCTCGGTGCCATTGACTACACGTACGACCGCAAGGATGAGAAGGCTGGCGGTGCCCCTCCGCAACCCGGCTATGGCGCTCCTCCCGGCCAGTACGGTGGCCCTGGTGGCTACGGTGGCCCGCCTCCGGTAAGACGGATCCATATCAAAGGAACATTCTTCAATGCTAACAGTCTTCTGCAGGGTCAGTACGGCCAGCCTCCTCAGGGTTATCCTCCGCAGGGCGGCTACGGTGGTCCTCCACCTGGCCAGTACGGTGCTCCGCCGCCGGGCCAAGGTGGCTACGGTCGTCCTCCGCCCCCGCCCCCGGGCCAGGGTGGCTATCCGCCTAGGTACTAGGATGCTCAATCAGGTTCATGAGTGCCTTTTCACAACTTTTTACGGGTCTAGGCTGGATATGTTTTACTTTTTGGTGCGGGTATTGCCTTGCTTACATGGCATAAATACGGTCTCATTATTTTCCTCTCTTAAAGATTGAGAACCCCAGTCGATTTGCTCAAAGGAGCTGACTCTTGATGAATTAAAACAAAAGGAATATGAACATTTCCTAATTTCTAGTCATGGTATACTTTGTCCATGCTGTACGTGAAACGCTCTACTTGATTCTTTCCAAAGAGAAAAGAAAAGAGAAAGAAGCCAGATCAAAACAAAGAACATCACCGTCCCCACCCCCACCTCAACTCATCACAAATATTACCAACAATTCGGACAACTCCCCACTTCTCATTCAACCCAAACTCCTGATCGCACCCCCCACCCGCACCCGCGCAACATGCTGTGCGTCTTATCACGCGCCTTGCCGCACCCACAACCGCCACCCGCCGCGGAGCACGTCGTCACGTTGAGCACGGTGGCGTCCGCTGCTACGCTTTTGCTTTGTTACAGGGCTGTCGCTTCGGCTGTCGCTCGTCTGGATGCCATCCGTAGGTTGCGTAGCTGGAGGAGATGGAGCGATTGTGCGTGGTAGTTGTGGTCGTGGTCGTGGTCGTGGTCGTGGTGTAGGGGCAGGAGCAACGGGGGGTGGGGTAGGTTTGGGGTGGTTATTTGGGTGAGGAGGTGGGAGGGCATGGTGGGATTTACTTTTTTCTTTCTTTTTTTCTTTGTGTCCCTTTCTTTCTTTTGGGCTTTTGTGTTATTGTCGATTTGCTTTTTTTTAATGTGTTTTTCTTATGTGGGGTGACTTGCTGCTTTGCTTGTTTGGTTGGGTTGCACTGCAACGATGACACACTACTTACCAGGAGAGAGACGGGAGGTTAGGTTCGAAGAGGGCCAATGGTGGAATCATTCTACTGTTTAGGTCTCCGCGAGTCCTTGTCTCGTTGTGAGGGGGGGAATTAAAGGAGCGGAAACAGGGAGTATGTTTTGGCTCTCAAGATGCTATTGTTATCACGCGTCTTGTAGGGTTGCTACGTATGGCGTCTGTGGCTGGGTGGTGCTTTTTGCCTAAGGCATCAGCGACGAGCACATGTTCTAGGGGTCTGGCGTAGCGTAGAATGCCTTCCTTTGAGCATTCGATAGAGAAATTGCCACCGTGCAGGGGGACGACACGCTATTGGCGCTTTCGAGTTAATTTCCGGCTGAGATGAAACGGCACTGCATCCAATTCCAGCAGGTGTGATAAGGTTAGACACTTGGCCGAATCGAAGATTATTATTATTACTATTATTAATAGTGTATATGGTTTCAAGAGCAGATGAAGCGTCCTGCCACGCGCGTTCAGAAAGTTTACAAATACATAGTCCGCTGGATAATCATCGTCGCTGCGAAGGAAAAACGGTAGGAAAGAAACGTGATAGTAGCAGCAATCGCTGAAGGCAACGGCATTTTTCAAAAGTAGGTATCCACCATAACAAACAAGTACAAGTCCGTCAAAAACTGGTCAAGACTTCAGTCGATCAATCAATCCTTCGTAAAATCATATTTCCGCTGCGTGAAGAGGCAAAAGGGGAATAACGCAGCTGGTGAGAGAAGAAACACAGGCAACGCAAGTACGCTCGCAGTGTTTGCGACCCAGTGAGACCCAGAAGAAAGCAGGTGACTCCAACAACATATCAACGATAACGGAGAAGGGCTCCATTTCAAACGTGCCCTGGTAGTAGTACAGTTTTGTTATCCTTCATCATGCATACATGCTCTTTTTTGCGCCACCGTACGCTCGCTGTTGCTGCTGTTGCACTCAAGTCATGATTACCTCACTGGAAGTACTGCTCTCTGGCCGCCGGTGCTCGATCCAGAGACAACACGTTGGCCTACCGGCGCGGCACCTTGAGTGCCACTGGCGCCAGCAGGTGCGGCTTTCTGCTCGTCGACGGCGCGGCGCTGCATTTCGGCCTCCTTGCGCTTGGCAAGTAGGCTTTTGAAGGCACCAAGCCACTTGGTCATAGCCTCCTCGTCGGGCGCGCAGAAGCGGTAGTTGCGATCCTCGGCGATGATCTGCATGCAGAAGCGCTTGGTCTTGGACATAGGGTCGATTTCGACAGCGTTGAGAATGTTGAGGAAGGGGATTATGAGATTGGCAGAGTATTCCTGGCTGAAGTTAGACAGTTTTTTTTCCAACAAGTTCTTCTTGACAGGCCAATGATTCGCAACTCACGTCTTCGTTTTTGTACAGACCAAGCGATTTCGGGCGGAGTACCACCCACAGCTTCTTCCATTGCCTGACGCCGCCCTTGGATTTCAGGATGTACAGCCAGCCCTGGCACACGACGCGCTCCTCGTCGGGCTTCTTGCCGTTGCCGTTGTTGGCGGTGGTGCCACCGACGTTGCTCATCTGGCTCACGTTTCGGCCCAGGCTCGGACGTCCGCTGACGGAGCTCTCGTAGCCGGCGTTCCCGTCGTTGGGCTGCGAGAAGGACAGGGTGGACTCGCGGAAGCCGGAGGGAACCGGGGTATCAGAGAAGTCGGAAAAGGAGCCTTGCTCGTTGCCCGAATATGCCATGGTGTGCGAGGGCCGCCTTGCGCTGTGCAGTTCGTCGGGCCGCACGGCGCTGGGAGGCCTGGCGACGCCCTCTCCCTCGGACGAGCTCGACATCAGCTGCTCCTTTATCTTTCTCTCCGAGCTGCGGTTCCGGCCGAGGTTCCTGCCTCCGCTGGGGCTCGCGAGAATCATCTCCTCTTCTTCCTCGTCGATGCGCGACTCCCTCCGGATAAGCTCGACCCAATCTTGGGCATCCTGGTCGGACAGGGCGGCGAGATGGAAATTACGCGACGGCGAGAAAAGGCCGAATACGTGCTTGACCTTTTTGGACGAGTCGCGCTGGCGAGCGACGGCGGTGAGTTCGTTGAGGGCGATCTGATGGCGCAGGCGCGTCTCGTCGCGGTCCTTGTAGATGGACAGGGTGTGGGGGCGCAGGACGAGGTAGACAGTCTTCCAGGTCTAGAGAGACATCAGCCACGGCGTACTTGAAGGCGAGCGCGAGCGCGTACCTTGGTCTTCCTCGTGCGTTTGAGCACTTCGCCCGACTTCAGCACGCGGTCAAACTCGAAGCTGCCGTTCTGATTGACAGGCGAGAAGACGCCCAGGCCAAGGTCGCCCTTGCGCGCTTGGTCGTCGGGCGGCGGTGGCGAGGCGGTGTTGATTCGCATGTTGGCGGCCGGGGGAATATTTTGGGGCGCGGAGGGGGCAATGTCGGCCATTGTGGTCACGGACGGCGGAGCGGGAGATGGGTCGTGGTGGTGGAGGAGGCAGCGGGGCTACGGGGGCATGGGCGTGCTGCGCTGTCACAGAGCCTGAGTTTGTCTGAAGCTTGGAGTCGGTGGTCCCAGGGGTGCGGCGGAAGGCATGAGCGGGCGCGGGGAGAGGCAGGCCCGGGGAGCGCGAGGGCGGGCGGGAGGTGGGCAGCGAGCGACAGCGGCAGCAGCAGCGGGCGGTCACGCAGAGCGGCGCATTATATTGCTGATGATAGGGGGCGTGCAGTGTTGAGCTACTTGGGATGGTGAGGACGCGGTAAAACGACCCTCGAAAGTAGCCCGTGTCATAGCAGGCCTGAGGCCTTAGGGGGGTATCCGTATCCGCTAACGGAGAGCACGTACGGCCCCCTTAGAGCCGCAGTCTTCTCCCTATCGTCACCACTAAGGTATCTGCTTAATTCCTGTCGATTTTCTACTAAGAAAAAGGGTGCTCTTTCCCAATCCATGTGCTTTATACACATATGAAGTGACTATGATTCACAACATGCAGATAGTGGTGTATGGATTGTGCGCGACTGCACAGGAAGGGGGAGGGGTGAAAATACGGAAGAAAATCAAAAGTCGGCGCCCGGGCTTTGAGGGACCCTAGTTTTAGCGCGTCCGCTGGTGACGGCATAAGCCAAAATTCAATGACTCGCACGGGCGCCGACCCACCGCAAACCACCACCGCGCACCCACACCCACGCGCGGGGCATCGCCATCACCGCACTGCCAGTGACAGCCTGCCGCCCGCCGCTGCGACGCGCCCACCACGCTCACAGCGCGTGCCCGTCTAGCCGCCCCCACGCCGCGCCCGCGCCCACAGCCGCACCATGCCCGTCGTCGGCGCAGAGAAGCTCGTCGAGCTGCAGCAGGCCCATGACGGCATCCGCAACGTGCGCCGCCAGCTTCCCTCTCCCTCGCCCCGCGCTGCTGCTGACTGCCCTTCTCCAGATCTGCATCCTCGCCCATGTCGTACGTCGCGTCGCCGCCCCGCCCCTCTGCCTCGAGCCCCCACACGGCCTGCTGACACGCCGGTGACCTGAAGGACCACGGCAAGACGTCGCTTACAGATGCCCTGATCGCCACCAATGGCATCATATCGCCCAAGCTGGCCGGCAAGATCCGCTATCTGGACTCGCGTCCGGACGAGCAGCTGCGCGGCATCACCATGGAATCCTCCGCCATTTCGCTGTACTTCTCGCTCATGCGCCGCGCCTCTCCCGACGCCGACCCGGTGCACCAGGAGAACCTTATCAACCTGATAGACTCGCCCGGCCACATTGATTTCAGTAGCGAGGTGTCGACAGCGTCGCGCCTGTGCGACGGCGCAGTAGTCCTGGTGGATGCCGTCGAGGGCGTCTGCAGTCAGACCGTGACCGTCCTGCGCCAAACGTGGGTCGAGAAGTTGAAGCCTCTTCTGGTTATCAACAAGATGGATCGCCTGATCACCGAGCTGAAGATGAGCCCCGGCGAAGCGTACACCCATCTGAGTAAGTTGCTAGAACAGGTGAATGCCGTCATGGGCAGCTTTTTCCAAGGTGAGCGTATGGAGGATGATCTGAAGTGGAGAGAAAAGATGGACGAGCGTATCAATGCCAAGGCCCAGGAGCGCGTTGATGCGGCTGATGGCAGCGAGGTGCCTACTGAAGCTGCAGCCGCCTATGAAGAAAAGGATGACGAAGATATCTACTTCGCGCCTGAGAAAAACAACGTCATCTTCAGCAGTGCCATTGACGGCTGGGCCTTCACGGTCAAGCAGTTTGCTGCTTTGTATGAACGGAAGCTCGGCATCAAGCGCGCAGTGTTGGAGAAGGTTCTGTGGGGTGATTTCTACCTGGATACCAAGACTAAGAAGGTACTCGGCTCGAAGCACTTGAAAGGTAGAGCGCTCAAGCCCATCTTCGTGCAACTGGTCCTGGAGCAGATTTGGGCCGTCTACGAGGCCACAACAGGCGGTAACAAAGGGAAGGGGTGCGTGGATTTCCTACTTTCCTCTCTCCCGTCTGCAGATCGTATAGGTACTCGTAATGCAATCAGATGCTTATTGTTTCAACACATGCAGAGATCCCAGCCTCGTGGAAAAGATCACGAAAGGCCTGAACCTTACTCTCCCTCCTCACATCCTTCGGTCTCGAGACCCTCGTAGTCTCCTCATGGCCATATTTGCGTCCTGGCTACCGCTTTCTACCGCTGTTCTCGTTTCGGTCATCGAGCACCTACCGTCCCCTCCAGTTGCTCAAGCAGCTCGCATGAAGGACCTCGTCGAGCAGTCCCCGGGAGCTGAGCACGTCGACCCGAAGATATCGGATGCCATGGCTACTTTCAAAAAGGACAGGGACGCGCCTATCGTAGCCTATGTAAGTAAAATGGTCGCAGTACCTGAGAGCGAACTACCAGAGAACAAGCGGCGCGGTGGAGGCTCGCTCAGCGCCGAGGAAGCACGCGAGCTGGCACGCAAGAAACGCGCCGAATTTGCTCGCGCCCAGGCCCTTCAAAACGGCGAAGGAGACGAGGTGGCTAGCATGACCCAAGCTTTCGGCGCCACTTCTGTAATCAGCGAAGACGGACCGCAGAATGTGGAAGAGGATGAATCCCAGCAGAAGGTCGATCCAGAGCACCTCATTGGCTTCGCTCGCATATATTCTGGCACGCTGAACGTCGGCGACGAGATCTACGTCCTGCCGCCGAAATTCACTCCAGCCGCTCCTCACGCTCGTCCCGAACCGCAGAAGGTCACCATCACCGCGCTATACCTCCTCATGGGCCGGGGCCTGGAGCCCCTGACATCCGTCCCCGCCGGCTGCGTCTTCGGCATCGGCGGTCTGGCCGGCCACATCCTCAAATCCGGTACCATCTGCAGCCAACTCGAAGGCAGCGTCAACCTCGCCGGCGTGAACCTCGGCTCCCACCCCATCGTGCGCGTCGCCCTCGAGCCCGAAAACCCGGGTGATCTCAGCAAGATGGTCGCTGGCCTGAAGCTCCTCGTGCAGAGCGACCCGTGCGTCCAGTACGAGGTGCTGGAGAGCGGCGAGCACGTCATCCTGACGGCCGGCGAATTGCATCTGGAGCGCTGCCTGAAGGACCTGCGCGAGCGGTTTGCGCGCTGCGACATCCAGGCTGGCGCGCCCATCGTGCCGTACCGCGAGAGCATCGTGGCGGCTGCGGAGATGAACCCGCCCCAGAATAAGGATTTGCCGCGTGGTACCGTTATGGCTGTCTCCACGAGCAAGCATGTCACTGTTCGCCTCCGTGTCCGACCTCTGCCTGCGCCTGTCACGGAGTTCCTAGCGAAGAATGCACCCACCATTAAGCGACTGCGATCAGAGCAGAGCACGGAGGAGCAGAAGAGTGGTGGCGCAGATGTGCTTGGCGAGGTGCCGCAAGAGGAGTCGATGGAGGAAGAGGAGAAGGAGGGATTGGTGGCGGACGTGGACGTTGCCGAGACAGGCGAGGTTCTCACGTTCAAGGAGTTCAGAAAACAGCTCCTCGAGGCATTTGCGGAAGCGAAGGGCGAGAGCGAAGTGTGGGCAGGTGTGGCGGATAAGATTGCAGCATTTGGACCCCGGCGAACGGGGCCAAACCTACTGATCGATGAGACGGGGATGCGCGTGCTGCCACATGTGTGAGTATCACTTGTCTTTCCACCCCGTATCTCCGCTGTTGCAACGCCCACCCCCTCTACAACCCAAGCAGACAAACAGACAAACTAACCCCCTCGCTCCCAGCCTCTCCACCGACCCCGACCAACGAACCGCCGCCCCGGGCCACTCCCACGACGAACTCACCCCCCACGACTTCCGCGACAAAATCACCTACGCCTTCCAGCTCGCCACCTACCAAGGCCCCCTCTGCAACGAGCCCGTCCAAGGCATCGCCGTGCACATCGAATCCGTCACCCTAGCCTCCGACCCCGCAGCCGCGCGCCAACGCTCCTCCCTCGGCCGCCTCACCGGCGAAGTCATCAAAGCCGTCCGCTCGGGCATCCACGCCGGCTTCCTCGACTGGTCCCCGCGCATGCTGCTCGCCATGTACAGCTGCGAGATCCAGGCCTCGACCGAGGTCCTGGGCCGCGTGTACGGCGTCGTGACGCGCAGGCGCGGCCGCATCGTGTCGGAGGCGATGAAGGAGGGCACGCCGTTCTTCAGCATCACCGCGCTGCTGCCGGTCGCGGAGAGTTTTGGCTTCTCAGAGGAGATGCGCAAGAGGACGAGTGGCGCCGCGCAGCCGCAGCTGGTGTTCGTGGGGTATGAGATGTTGGATGAGGATCCCTTCTGGGTGCCGTGGACGGAGGAGGAGATTGAGGATTTGGGCGAGTTGGCGGATAGGGAGAATTTGGCGAAGAGGTATATGGATGGGGTGAGGAAGAGGAAGGGGTTGTTTGTGGCGGAGAAGATTGTGAGGGATGCGGAGAAGCAGAGGACGTTGAAGAGTAACTGAGAGGTAGGGGAGGGGAAGTCGGTCTGGACGTGAAGCATTCGTGTGAATGGCGAAGGTTATTGCCGCGTTGGACTTTTGTGTCTGGATGAATACTTTAGCTCCGTATGGGTTATGTATGTACATGTCTACTGATACGGTAAGAGCGGTTGGTGGCACGAGACAGGTAAAAAATTCCGGCGAGCGTTGTGTTTCCATTTTAGAAAAGTTTTACTATGAATCAAGATCATGCTCTGACATGGCATCTCTGGTGCCCGGACCCAGTATAAAGAACCATGATCTACTCCAAATTCCTCACCTACGCCTCCGTCGCAACATCGCTCTGCCTGGCGGCTCCTCACCTCCAGCCCCGTGGACAGCACGGCTCTCTCGCCGTAAAATCTGACAACGATCTCGAACACTCTGATGGCAACCTCGACGACACTTACATCACAATGCTCCGATGCGCCCACGCGCGAAAGTACCGACGCGGCAGGTACGGCATACGACGGCAGCGGCAACCCGAGAATCGACGCCAAGGATCACGGCGGAGAGCTGGATCCGCACAAAGTGCGTGACACGGCCGGAGATGGGATCGGCAATCCGAAATCCGCGGGAAGGAGTTTAGAGCCTTGGAAAACCCCCATCTACCAGCCCAGCTTCACCCAGCCATCACCCTCAGCGCCGGCCTCGAAGCCGCTGGGAGGCTCGTCGGCGGCGTCTTGACCGTCTAGCCCCATCATCTGCGTGCAGACGACGCCCACGACCCACTTCAGAGCCATGGGGCGGCAGTCGCTCGCCTCGTTGCCGCCGCCGCCCAGGTAGATATCGGCCTTGCTCAGGCTCTTATCGCGACCGTTCTTACCGCTCTTTAGGTGGACGAGGAGCTCGCGAACGCGGTTGACCATGCAGGCCTTGCTTAACTCGCGCCTCGTGTACTAAAGAGGGGCCGCGCCCTCCCGCTTCTTAGCCTCTTTAGCGGCCTTAATCTCCTCCTTTAATAGTGGCGTAGGCTAGTCCTTTAGGATCGAAGGCGGGGTTATAGATATAGACCTTCGGGTCGGGGCCGGCGGTGATATAGATGGCGGCGTTGTAGTCCTCGCCGCCGCGGCCCTCGTACTCCTTACGCGCGTTAGCGTCCGCGAGTAGGGTATTATATACTACTAGTCGAGAGTCCTAAAGGCGTAGACGTTGAAGGAGAGGCCGAAGGAGGGATAGTTCTTAGTCGGGGCGAGGTAGAGGTTCGCCAAGTTGGCGCGGTGGCTAGTGGTATAGGCGTCGACGGTGCCGGCGTAGCGCTGCTCGACGTCCATAACGTCCTTAACGGTATCGCTCTCGGCTAGGGCGGGTATCATAGCGTTCTACCAGCCGGCGAAGCTTGCCGTGCGCGACGTGCCAGTGGGGTGGCAGACGACGAGAGGGCACACCTGATTGCGGCGGATGGACCGGCGTCGCCGCCGCCGTACGTGGCCGCCTAGGCATTGGCAGGGTCGCTGGCCCAGGCGTCGAAGCGCTGGAGAGTCAGCCCACACAACGCGAACGATAGGCGGTTCTAGCGGATGCCTCCGTAGTAGCCGTTTAACTCTTCGGCGCCCGGCAGGCCGCCTTCGGCGCGGAGCTTCTCCATGGTCCGAACGGCATCGGCGGCGCTGGTAGGCGGGAATGGGATTGAGAATCGGTCGTGGCTGCCGAATATGGTGTGAAAGGATGGAGCGGAGCTGCTTTTCTGTTTATGTGAGGTATTGAACATGTGGATTATGAGGTTCAGGCGAAATGGGGTGGCCGGAGGCGGGGCTGGGATCACGTGGTGGGGGTTCAGAGGCCGGGTTCTGTTCACTTCGCGGTTGCGGCTTGGGCTGTCGATGCGGAGAAGCCTTGTTCACTGTTTAACAAGTGGCTGATCGGAATAGTAGAAGGTGACTACTAATTTGACTCCCGGTTTCCTTATCTTGACTTCCGGTCCTAATAACCTATATAAATTTCCATATCAGGTAGTTTCGTGCCATATTTGGCCTCGTACACCTCACTTATACGCCCCTCGCAGTCCTTAGTCACCTCACCTCACTCACCTCACTTACCTTACCTACCTTACTCACCTCACTTATACGCCTGACTTATCTCACTTATACGCCCCTCGCACACCTCACTTACCTTTTTTATACGCTCCTCGTAGACCTCATTCATGCGCTCCCCTCATCACCTAGAATAGAACCGGGAGTCAAAATAAGGAAAGCAGAAGTCAAATTAGTGGGCGCCTAATTTTGTTCGGCAGTGCCTTTCCCGGTTCTCAGAGTGATGCTTTTTCCCGCCATATTTTTGTTCTCAATTCGCCATTGCCGTCTGTCAAAGAATTCCTCCGCCCTTGGTATTTCCGCCGCCGAGGTTTTCCATATACTGTGTGCAGTGCTCTTAAGATGATTGTAAAGTGCATACCAAGCGGCACCAAAGTGAGCGCAGATGTACATTAACGCCTGCGAAAAGCCCTGTTAAATCCTATAAAACAATGTAGGGGCAACTCAAGAAACGCACCTATAAGCTTGCCCAAGCTCTCGCCATTCATTCGTGTCGTAAACCGTACCTTGAGTAGTCCTTCTCCGGGCGCAGAAACTCTTTAGGCGCAGCACGAGTTGCGGCGAAGGTTGCGCTTGCGCACCATCGACTCGGAGCTGCTCGAAACGCTGCGGCGCTTGCTGGGCTTCTTGATCGCGTTGCTACTCTTGCAGACGCGCTTCTTTGGAGAGGTGGAGGAAGTGTCGCGAGGGCGGAGGGTGCGGATCGGGCCGCCGACGCCCCTGACGGCGTCCAGCTTGAGCTTGAGGGACATGGTAACCATGCGGGCCATTGTTGGTTTTGACGGTAGGGAAGCGCGTAAACGGGCGCGTGTCAGCTCGGTTTGGTTTGGAGCGTTGAGCGAGGAGGACTAGTGGGTTGGCGGTGTTTGGAGCGAAGGGAAGATGGCGAGAAGAAGAAAAGAGAAATGGAAGCATGAGGGAGAAGAAAGGTGTTGAAATAGAGTACTGCCAACACCTATTATTAGCCCTGTAATGGGGAGGCTGGTTGGCCGATGCTGTGTGTCCCCGCAAATTGTAATGTGATGATGGCTCACTTCAACTACATTGCGGGTGAGACTCGCACAACAGATATCCTTCTCAACCCAGAAACTTTGAATGGCCTCTCAATATTCTAAGATCTCTTATTACTCCTAGATTGCTGATACTTCTCAGTGCTTTTGCTAATAGATTGCTAGCCTGAAGTCTGCTGTAGGTTGCTAAGTTTACCGGGAATAAAACGTCATGGATGTGGGCACTTGATTTATCAACTTACTTGAACTCATGAACTATCTATTGATCCCGGCATCCCATGTATATAAGTTAGACCGCACCTTTGATGCGGAAAGGTCATCAGGCCGAGTGGCGTAGTTAGGAGGCGCGGCCCCGTTACAATAGGTCGTCGCTATCCGTCAAGTTTTCTCCATTGGGTTAATCCTGATGCAGTATCCGTCGTCTAAATCAACAACAATCTTGCTACAGTCTTTCCGCTCAATCAGCCAGCGACATATCTCTCTCCGACGCAGCATCTATATCGTGTCATCGTTCTCAGATGTTACGCCAATCTTCACTTCCGGGCTCGAACGGTAAATATCGAGAAAGGTATTGAGAGCATCCAAGAGCAGCTGGCACTTCATAAGTTCCCTCTGCTTTCTTTCCTCGTTCGGCTCTTCGACAAGGAAAGAAGTCACGCCGCCTTCGCCCCGTTCGTAGCCGCCCCAGGCAAAATACGGAAATCGATCAATAGGGCTGGTGAGATCGATGTCCACGATACTCATAGCGCCATGCGACCCCCGAACAAGAATCCGAAAGCTCTCCAAGAACCTCAAGTTCTCGCCAATCGCGAGAATCCAGGCCATAGCACGCTTCTTGCCGTCTTTGACGCCGTGCTGGAAACTGAAGAACCAGTTCTTGCGGGCGTAGTACAGGGGAAGTATCTCTGCTCGCGCCTGTCTGCTGACGGCGCCGTAGCTTGCTATGTGCAGCGGTGTCCAGCAGTGCGGTATCCTCTTGATTGCGAGATCGTAGACTAGGTTACGGATTTCGGCGGGCAGGGAGAAAAATGTCGTCGGGGCGCGCGAAAACTTGGTGGTAGCCACCGTAGTCCCGGGCTCCATGGTAGCTGACGTCTCCGGAAACGTCGAGGGTCCGGCACTCTCTTTATTGAATGGCAATTCAGGATCCAGAGGCGATGAGACGCTTTCGTGACGGTGTTTCTGCGTGGCTTTTGCGTGTCTGCGAGCAGTCGCGTCGGTCGATGGTGAACGGGCTGAATATGAAAGCTTTCTTAAAGGCAGGAGCGAAGGTGCACTAACACCAGATGCAGGAAGAAAAGCAGTTAATATGTATGTGCATTTCAATTTTGACCAACGTTTCCTCCACTAAGAAGCTGCGGTGTCTTTTCCGGCGCCACGGTAACAAAGCTCTCTACAGGGTCCCACCCAATGGCTCTATCAACATCCAGACAAACTCCCAG
This sequence comes from Neofusicoccum sp. Z2, assembly GCA_037356115.1. Taxonomy (NCBI): domain Eukaryota; kingdom Fungi; phylum Ascomycota; class Dothideomycetes; order Botryosphaeriales; family Botryosphaeriaceae; genus Neofusicoccum; species Neofusicoccum sp. Z2. Next base: position 460,258 of record JBAWJY010000004.1, read on the forward strand.
CCGTACGATATTGTTCCACAAAATCTCTCTCACTCAGTATACGTAGGCAGCTTGTGCCAGACGCGCGTCGGGTCTAGCGTGTACGAAGGGTAATCGTTCACGAATGTCGTGACCGCATCGATGATATCCTTGCCCTTGAGCTTGCCGGCCTCCCTCTTCCTCTTCAGGGGACCCACAATCTTCATTTCGATGTACTGATTGAGTGAGTTCTTAGCGCGAGAGTGTCTCTCGCTGTACCACTCCCCGAAACCGGTGAACTCGCCGGGGATCAAGCTGATGTGGCAAGGGCAGTTGAAACAGCAGATTAGCTTGAAGCGCGCGAGGTGGCGGGCGTTGTCGCCGAGAGCCTTGATCCAGGAAGCGAAGTCGTCCAGAGTCTGTCTGTTGCGCAGAATGACTTGCCACGGCATGGTCTTGAGGTACTCGGGCAGAAACTCGGCACGCAGCTGACGGCTGACGTGGACGAGCTGGGGAATGTGGAGGCGGACGCCATAGACTAATACCTTGCGGCCGTCGGGATACTTGAAATCGCAGGGGATGTCGTAGGAAGTGTCCAAGACGGGCTTTATGTAGTACTCGTAGACTTGGAGACGAAGTTCGGTAGGGAGGTCGAAGAAAGAGATGCGTTGGCGCGCTGGAGGCTCCGCTTGGCCTGTCTCGGTGGAAACTGTTCGCAACAGCTCGAGCGCCGCCTGCTGTTCCCTATCGGATTCTTCGGTGTTTGAAACCCTGTCCGTAGCGACAGGGAGGCCCGGGATCTGCTTGGCCTCATGGCGACGCCTCTTCGCAGTAGTTGGCGGCGAGTGATTGACGCTGCGCTTCAGCGTGGCTTGAGAGGAGTTGCTGTGAGAGAGGCACATGATTTTAAACGCGGCGACTGGGAAGTCTAAAGTTATGTCAGTCAGTATCTTTCCATTGTCGGAAGGTCTCAGGAAGCCAACCTTGCTCAAGGCGCGGTTTTCGAAGCGAAGGTGACAGCTGCGATGGTTTTACGGTTGAGAGGGAAAATTCAAACATTTATGCGGCAGGCGTTTGCACGCGCGCCTCCCTAAACGGGCGCCCGCAGCTGGTGCCTCACGTGATTGTCTTAAGCCCGCTGCACGCTGCCGCGACGCGTCCTCCTCTCCCACACAACACTTCTCCACCAACCGCTCGCATCGCCCACGGCTCTTCAAAGAACGTCAAAAAACACTGCCTAGCTGCCATCTTCTTCCGCGTCTCTCAAGAAATCCCTCCGTCTCCTATCGCTTCAAACCCAGCCCGCCGCGTAAGTCCCGCCGTCACTTCTCACATGATGTCCCGGATAACTGCACAAACAGCACCATAATGTTCCACAGCATTGTCGCCCAACTCAGTCTGCTGCTGACGGCGGCCAGGAACGCGCCGCTGGTATTGAAGATCTGCATCTCTACAATCTTCTTCGGCTCCTTGTGGGCCCTCGGCGGCCTCTTCATCACCCTCTACGTCGCCGACATCAACACCGGCACGGTGCTGGGCGTCATCGCCGTTCTCTACCCCACCGTCCTGCTCTTCTTCACCGCCTTCGTAATCTATGAGCTGTTCTGGGTCTCGGGCCCAGCTGCTGCTGATATTGAGCTGGCTGGAAGTGAGTTTCACACATCGGCTTCTCCACGAGGTTCTAACTAATTGCGCTTATAGGGAACACTCACACGTAGATAGCAAAAGTTTGGCTTGGTGTATAACAGAAAATTTCCAAAATTGGCAGAGACCAGCTTCAAATGCTCCATAACAATGACCATACACTTTACTGACTATACCAAAGACGGAACTGTGCAAGACTGTGGCCGACTTTAGCTGTTTATATAGACATTGCAATGAATTAGCTCTAATGTTGAATTTTAAGTTCGTAATGTTATGATACAATGTGTCTGGAGTTGAAAGCTTCGTTCGCATGGAAATTTAAACCACCAAGGCAGCCTTCTCCATCCAGATGAAGGCTTCAACTTTCCACAGCACGACGCCGTCTCCAAGCCAACCAGACTCATTTCCCCTCAAACCTCCCTCAAGCAACCGACCTTCCAACAGGTTTCCCCAAAGCCCCTCCATAGCCTGATGTGCCTCATCTCCATCTCCGCTTTCCTGTCCAACCGCCCAACCGCCTCGCACCACCTCCACCACACCCCGACATCACTCCTCCACCACACCCACCCATCGCCCCTCTCCGCAAACCCCCACCATCGACGCGTCACGCTGCGCCTTGAGCTCGTAGTCCGCGCGGCCGTCATACTCCAGAACCCCCCTCTTCCGACAGGCAGCAGCGCACCAGCAGCGGCGGCGAGGGTTCAGCGTGTGAGGCCGAGGTGGAGCGGGAAGGGCTCGGCGCGGGTGAGGCGGGCGGGCTGGGGATTCAGCGGCTTCTTCGCGCGTGTAGATGGCGTAGGTGCGGGCGGGAGTGCGGGGTGGAGGCTGGAGCTGCGAGGGCGGACGAGGGGTTGTTGGTGGGGGATTCGGGCTTCGTGTTTGGGAGTGCGGCAGCGTTGTCGTTGGTGGACGCCTTGCGTTTGCTGTTCTGCTTCTTTGTCGATGACTACATGCTGGAGAAGGGGGGGGGGGGTTGTGGTGGGCGTGACTGACGGAAAGGCTCGAAGTCGAGTATCCTTGGTAGTTGTACGATGAGCGGGTTATGTGGTTGATGTGGGGCGATGCTGCGGGTTGCGCGGTTCGTGAAGTGATGGCTTTGTTATATGTGTGCGGAGCCCTACAGCGCGTAGGCGAGCTGGCCGGGCAGTTACCTGGCGAGGTGAAGAAGTGTGTGTCGTCTGGGAGACCGTGGCAAGGAGGAAGTGTTTACACTGGACAAGAGGCCCGACGGACACCCACACGAGATGAAAACAAACGCCCACTGCGGTGGGAAAGAAAGCCGAATGCACGCGGGCAGAGTATCTGATAGCTACAAAGCACCCGGTCAACATATTTGTAAACAAGACACCTCTCAACGATCTCACCCAAGTCCGCAAGAGGAAAAACCATCGCCAACGGACTTACACGTATGCGTCTCAATTCAAAGAAAACCTAATCGGCCTCACCGTGGGTATATGCCGCTATGAATAAAAACGCCAAAAATCATGTCTCATCATGATCTAAAACGGCCGGCAGGCTGTGCCGCAACTCCAGACCCATAACCCCATATTTTCCTTCCTTCTCTTTCAAGACTTCGTCCCCGCCTCCTCCTCCTCCTCCTTCCTAATCTGCTCCTCCAACCTCTTCTTCTCCGCCTGCTTCGCCTTCAACCTCGCCAACGTATCCTGCTCAAACCTGTTATTCCCCCCCGCCCCCGGCACCTTCGGGGAAAACGAAAACGCCGGAGCAGCGGCAGCCCTCCCACCCTTCCCCACCGGCGTCGACGGCGCACTCTGTATCCCCTCAAACCTCGCCGCCCTCTTAACCGGCGTCCCATCGCCAGCAGCTCCCGGAGTAGCAGCAGAAGCAGCAGCAGGCTGAACATGAACCCCAGAACTACGCCTAGCCTCCCTCTCTTTCTCTTTTAACCTGTCCCACTCCCTCCTCATCTCCTCCTCCCTCCCCCTCACCCTCGCCTCCTCCCTCTCCCTCCTCCTCCTCTCCCCATCCTGCGCCAGCCTCTTCAACTCCCGCTGCAACCTCTCCTCCTCCCCCACCCCATCCTCCCTCTTCCTCTTCGCCCCCCTCTCCCTCTCCTCCAAATCCCGCATCATCGTCCTCCTCCTCTCATCCAACCTCCTCTCCGCCCCCTCCCTCTGCTCGCGCGCCGCACGCAACTGATCATACTGCAGCCGGGCAGCGGGGTTGGAGAGGAGCTCAGTGGCGTTCTTGGCGAGGTGGAAGGTTTCGAGGGCGGAGGGGTTGTCTTGGTTCTTGTCCGGGTGGTATTTGAGCGAGGTTTTGCGCCAGGCGGATTTGATTGCTTTGGCGTCGGCGGTGGGGGGGATGGAGAGGAGGGTGTAGAGGTCGAGGGAGGGGGTTTTTAGGAGGGCTTTGGCTTCGTCGCTGAGGTCGTCGAGGGTGGTGGACATGGTAGTGGTGATGCGCGTGCGAGCAGATGGGTTTAGAGTTTGTGTTCGTGTGGTGGAGGCGGCGGCGGCGGCGACGGCAGTGGCGGCGGTGGTGGTGGTGGGGTGGAGCGCTGTGGTGGCAGCCAGGGAGGTTGGTGAAGAAAAGTCGCGGCGACTGCCTGCGCGAGGGTCTGACGTGCGATGCGCGCCGGCCGCTAAATTAAGCTCGGCCGTTGGGGTTTCGCCGAAGCTTACCCGCTGGCCAGGCAGCTGCCCACGCTGCAGGTGTTGCCATAGCGATGGAAGGGAGCGTTGAAGTCCAAGGGTGTTTTTCCTTTTATTTAAAAAGACAGGCATATTAAAATTCCTAGATGCTTTTTTTATTTAACAAACCACATGAACTCGACACGCTCAATCCTCCTTATCCGTATCCTCGTCCTCAGCCTCCGTCGCCCCCGTCCTCGTCGTCCTCCTCGACAGCATATAACTGCTCGACCTGGAGCTGTCCGTCGTGCTGACCGCATGAAACGAGAAATCCAGCTCTCCCACCAACTCCTTCACGAACTTCAACAGCTTCTCCAAGTCCTTGATGATGCACCTCGTCGCAATCTGGATGACCGCAAACGCCGCGTACCCCGGCTCGGCGATGTGCCGCAAGCTAAGGATATCCTTGTCGAGCTCCTCCAGCCGGCGCGACAGGCGGTACGGCTGCGGCGCTTTGAGGTAAGGGGGCAGGGGGCTGCCGTTGGTGATGGAGGCGGAGAGGAGGGCGATCAGGCTGGTGATTTCGTGCGAAGTGAGGTTGACCGACGAGATGAGGCGGCGGAAGTCGTTGGCCCACGCTGTTTCGGATTCGTCCATGGGGTTGGTGAAGGTTTGGGAGGCGAAGGCTATGAGCGCCATGTATCGCACCATGCTGTGAGAGAGAGGTTAGCGAAAGAGGCTCGTGGTGACGCGTAGGCGGGGCGTGACGTACTTTTCGGTGCAGTTGATGATGGTCTCGTACTTCTCGCGCGGGAACTTGCCGCCGATAGGAACCTCCCACTTCTGAAAGTCCGCCATGGCGCGCATGTTGGTCAAAAGTATCAGCTGCTTCTGGTACACCTTCAAGCGCGCCTTCTGCATGCGGCGACCGGGGCTCGACTTGAGCCTAGGATCACCGTCGTTGCCGCGAATGCGCGCGCGGAACGTCTCGTGGACGATCGAGTAGTAGTTGGCCAGCAAGTACAGCGACGCGCCCATCCTGCTACGCAGTTCCGAATGCTCGGATATTGGGTAGGGGAAGAACGTCCAGATGAAGGCTACGGCAAGACCACCCGCCACGGTGGCGAGACGGTAGGGAGCGAGCTTGTAAATCTCATAGTACGGCTGTCCGTTGGAAGCAGCGACCGTGGGTCCAACTTTCCGGGCATCCAATTCGTATCCAATGATCATGGTCAATGTGACGATGCTGATCATTCCTGCAGGAGCAAAGCCATCAGATCACCGCTTGTTTCAGACGCGGCCAATGAAGAGAGCACTTACCAACAATGACAAAACGGGGCTTCTTGAGGATGATGTAGAAGCCGCAGGAGGCAAACAGCCAATAGAAGACAATAATTCCGGGGGTCTTTTGGTCAACAATGTACCAGACAATGAAGCTAACAACCATAGCCAAGACCGTGCCAGTAATACGCAGGAGGAAACTAAAAAGGCTCTGCCCTGCAGTCGGAGTCATACTGATGGCAACCTGACGCGAATCAGTTTGAATTCTCAGGGGCTACGGGAAATCCTTACCATGATCATGGCCCAAAGTAGCCGTTGCCTAACGAAAAACACCTGTGTTTGATGTAGGAAATTGATTATGCCTAGAGAGTCAGCCACAAACCAAAGGAAAAACACTCAGGAGAAACTCACCAATCGACATGGTAGCACACGCCACACGGAATCCAAATGTCGACTCAGAAGACCGCAGAAACCTAGGAATCTGGCGAATACCGTCTCCAATCCTCTCCACCGTGTTCTCCGGCGGAAGGTGTTCGGGATCCTTCCTGCGCTTGTACGCCTCTCCCATGTCCACCTCCAGGTTACCTGCGTTGAGATCGCCGGCTCCGTTGTCGGCACCGTGTTCGGCGTCCTCGTCTTTCAGCAAAGAACGGAACCACTTCTTCAGACGCTTGTATCCCGGCAAAATCAGATGCTTTCTGTTCAGTTTCCCAGCTCTGGAGCGATCGTCGGCGAAACGGACAAAGTCGACGATTGCTCTGCCGGTAGAGTACAAAAGATATTCGATCTAGGGTCCTGGGTCAGCATGCATTTACGGAAGTAAAGCACAGGAACTTACATAAAGCAATGCGTACAAAGACCGCTGGCTACGTTCGTAGAAACCTTCGCCTTCGTCCTTTCTCGGGTCATGAATGTCATAATCGCAAGGGTGACTGAAGAAATCATCTGGAACCTCAATTCCTTTCCGCTTGCACCATTCCCTAAGAGCCAGCTCTTTGCACGAGTAGAAATCTTCCACCTTCTTCTCCAGATAGTCGGCGAAACCGTCTTCTCCCGGCGGCGACTGGTCTCCTTTAGCCTCGACGTCGGCATCATCGGAAGAGTGAGAAGCGTTCTTCGGTTTCTTAGGCGGCTTCTTCAGCTTCAAGCGGAGCAGAACGTGCTCAAGACCCTCGTCCATGGCCTGTATCACGGATTGAAAAGGCTCGTGGACGGTTTTCATGACGTCATTCCAATCCTCAACCATTCGCTTCCTATCCAAGTCCCTCGCTCCGATCTCCAGATTCTCATCTTCGCCGTTCTCGTTCCAGCCGTTCAGCTCGGCCAGCCGCTCGAAAATGTCCACCACGGAGCTGAGGCCCGACAACGGAAGCATAACGCCACGCAGAAGCCGCGACATTTCCTGCAGGTCATCCGGGCCCAAGAAACCCCAGGCGATTTCGCGCTTGGCGAAAGGAAGGTCGGCAGACAGCTTTCCCTGCAGGGCCTGGATGGCGCCGACGGATTTCTTGACGGCAGCGGCCTCGGGCTGGCGCTGGTTCTCGCCGGACAGGCCGGTGGAGACGCGGTAGAACATGTCCTTGATCTCCAGGCTCTGGAAGTAGCTGGAGTGGGCGTGCAGCGAGCCGCGGAGGGCGCCGATGTAGCCCGTCATCTCGGCCAAGACGACCTTGCGAGAAGTCACTACGGCGAGGGTTAGCATGGGCTCGTGGGTGCGAGCTCGGCGGGGGGACTCACGTGGCAGGATGAACAGCGAGACTCCAGTGGCCAGGCCGAAGCCGGTCAGGAAGACCTCGAGCAGACGCTTGCTGAAAGCAATGGCCTGGGTCATGGTGGAGAACTGTGGGGAATAGACGGAGGCGACGACGACGAAGATGGTATAGATGATGGAAGGAAACTGCAGATTCGGCTGGTATCTTGCTCTGATCAGATTGACAAAATAGGTCTGGAAGAAGAGCCAGACGGCAGAGACAGCCGAGGCGGAGGAGTTGTAGGTGTAAGTGCGGGCAGCGGAAGACGGGGCAGAGGCGTGGGTGGTGTGCTTGCGGGCCTCGACGGCGCAGTACATCATGAGCAGGTTGAGGGCAGAGGCCAAGCAGGTTGCGATGACGTTCAGCAGCATGGTCTGCATGAACTTGGCGCGCGGCATGATTGCGAAGCTGAGCACGGAGACAATGGCGACCAGGTAGCCCAGGGTGGTGAACTGGTCGGCGACGGGGGTGGCCTGGTACATGGCGATGGCAATGGTGGGCGTGAGGGCGCCCTTGCCCATCATCTGGAGGGTGCTCCGGTCGAGGTCGGGGCCATACTGCTGGTAGAGGTGGCTCAGCTTGGCGAAGAAGCCCTTCTTTTCCCTCTTCTGGAGGGCGGAGCCGACGGTCCTGGTCCTCTGGACGGTGGCAGGGCGCAGCTCGACGGTCTCGGCGGTCTCGTAGGTCTGGTAGGTGTCCTGGCGCGTGGGCGCGAAGCCCAATTCGTCGGGCCCGGTAACGGAGTCCTTGTCGTTGCTTGCGTCGGCCATGGCAGCGGGCTCGGAGAGAGCGGGGTGGCGCAGTGAGAATTACAGGAGCATGGCCGGAGGGAGCGACAGCGTGAAGCAGGACAGACAGCGCAGTCGAGGCCCCGCCGAGGAAGGATATTTAAGCGATAGAAGAGACTGGAGCGAGGACGAAACGCAGCGCCGGGGGGGGCAAAAGCTTGGGGTAGCACCAGCACGGGTAGGACGGGCAGGCCCAATGGCGCCGGGCCGAGGGGCTCGAGTGTGACGTCGACGCTAAGCAGCGCTAGCTCTGGCCCCAAACGCCCGTCAGCCCTGTCGGCACCGCGTCCGGCTGCTGTCGCCCTCCGCCGCCGCGCTCACCGCAATCTTGCACGTCCCCTCTCCACCACGCGCAAATGTCTGCTCCGCGATCTGCGCCGCTCGCTGCCCAGCTCGTCGCGCCAGAGCCTTCGCGCCCGACTGCAGGCCGCGCTATCTTCGCACGCATCGTGATATTCAAGCCTGCACGTCGATTCTGCGCTAGCTGTGCTACGGCAGCCCCTGCATGAGGCCTGGTCCCAAACTTTTTCTTGACCCTCTGCCCTCTGCCAAACCGCTAGTGTTCCCCGTCTCCGTCTCCTCCACCAACAAATACAAAAAACTGGCTCTCCAATCCCGCCGCTGCCTGCATAAACAATTCATCCAACTGTGCCCGCGCTCCGCCGACGTGAATCTAAGCATTTCTCCGCAGTCGCTCTGCCTTTTCCTTCCCGCACCCGCCTCTGCATCCCTCTACACTCCTTCCTCGGCCGGTCCCTCCATCTTCTCCACAAGAGCCTTCTTCCACCACTCCGGCTGCGTCGGCCTCCTTGCCACCCTCCTCCCACCAACCCACTGCACCGGCGCCTCCTTCACACCCAGCTCTCCAGCCTTCGGAACCGCCCTAACAGTGCGCTTCTTCTTGCGCCTCGCCTCCTCCTCCGCCTTCATCCTAGCCTCAGCCGCCTTCTCTGCCTTCTCCCTCTTCGCCACCTCCCTTGCCTCGGCGAGCCGCCGATGCTCCTGAACAGCCGCCAGCATCGTCAGGAGCGCGCTGGTCTCGAACGCGACCGACTGCTGCTGCGCTGTGACGAGTTCCATCTCGGGCTCCGCATCGTCGGCTTGCGCCAAGTCGGCCGGTCGGGGCATGGCGTACACGGCGCCGGAGAGCTCGTTGCCGGCGAGGGAGTAGTTGTTCTTGCCGGAGGGTGAGGTGGAGGTGAGCGTCGGCAGCTCCTCGACCGACCAGGCGTCGGCGTCGGGCATCTCGATGTCCGCATCACGCTCGTCAGGGATGTCGCTCTCGTCGCTTGGGTGCATCGCGTCGTCGTCGACGATGACCGTGGTCATGTTGAGGGGAACTGCTGCCGCCTGCTCGACGATCTCGGTCGTGTTGTCTTCGCTGGAGTTGTTGTTGAGAGGATCGTCTGCATCGCCGTGCTCAGAGTCCGCGTTGTCTCCCTCCTCTCCAGCCTTGCATCCGTCGTCTTTCGGACCAGATCCCTCGCTGCCGTTGAGCGTCTCGCTCGCGCTGCCGTGCTCGGAGTCGGCATACCCGTCGATGATCCTGCCAACATCGCTTCCGGCGCTCTCCTCCTCACTCAAACTCTCCCAAGCCCGCTCGTCCAAAGAAGTCGACTCAGCGACCAGACCCCCATCGACGCTGAACCGAACATCCGGCGGAGCAGACGCGCTGCGCACGTGCTGGTAGCCGTGGCGACGCGGCTGCTGCTCCTCCTCCTCTTCGTCAGCAGCAGGAAGCTCATGCGCGACACCCTCGACCAGCGCCGGCTCCGAAGCACCGGTAGCGGTAGCAGGGACCGCCTGCGCAGCAGCGGCCACCGGAGCAGCACCAGCACCAGCACCAGCACCATCCTGCAACGGCGCCGCGAAGAAAGCCGGCGGCGGCGCAGGCCCGTACGGTGCCGCCGACGAGGGCGCTGGAACGGGCCACATGAACCGGTCGGTCCAGACCGCATCTATTAGCGTGCGTGAGTGACTGGTCATGTATGTATCTAAAGCTGTAGAGGAGTGGGAGTGGAGGCTTGGCTTACCTTGCGGCGCGTAGCTTCTGCGTGCGCCGAGCAGCATGGGCGTGCCGGGTGGGACGTCGTAGATTACCTGGTAGCCGGCTGCTTCCCAGGTGGCGGCGTCGGGGTGGACGATCATGGCGAGGATGGGGAGGCGGACGACTGGGCTGGGTGGGGTTGGTGGCGGCGGGGAGGTGGTGGTGGGGCGCGGGGAGGGGGTTGAGTGCGTGTGCGACATTTTTGTTGGTTGTTGGTGGGTGGTGTGGGGGGTGGGTGTGTAGTGCCGTTTGCGTTGTTTTTGTTGTTCGTCGTGGTGGTGGTGGTGGCTGTGGGAGGAGAGTTGTGGAGGAGAGTTGTGGAGGAGAGTTGTGGAGGAGAGTTGTGGAGGAGAGATTTGGGGGTTCCGAGTGCGATATAAGTGACGGCCTGTGGTACCTGGATGGTAAACACGAGCTTCTCATGGTGATTAGCAAAAGACTTAAGGAAGGAACACGCGCTTTGGTGGGTGACGGCGAACACTACACCGGTTTTCCGCTTAATCCCCTTGTTTTCGAGTTTATCACTATAACTGTGACTCTTCCTCTCATATCCCTACAACATTTTCTTCCCGCCCGTTTCCTGAAGCGCATGTCTCCTATCTTCACTATCTCTGTCTGAAAGCAAGCATCGTGAGACCTTTCTGTTTTTCTCCCAAGATCTTGCAAACACTTCAACAACCCAGTTTATAAGTAGTATCGAACATGATGCAGTTGCCAATTCAGACCACGAAATCACTTGCCAAAAACCATGAAACCCGTTATCTTGATCCATGGGAAGATGAAGCGTCCACCCTAACCCAGAACTGCGATACACATCCCCACTATCCCATCCCCACAAGTCTTTCGATCCTAGCCATCATCCTCTGCCACCAGTACCCTCGATCCGTTGTCTCATTTACTCTCCACCATCTCCCCAACCAACACAATCCCTCAACCCTCAAGCTTTCCTCCTCCACCAAACCACCTGACGCACCGCAGAAAAGCGCCGCCCCTGCCCACCGCACTAGTCCATCTTCACAGGACAAGTTGACGTCTGCAGGAGGCGAATGGGCACTTTTCGGGTCCGGGGCCGGCGGCGTAAGACTGGTGTTTGGGGGGTGGATGTTTCTGGGCTGACTTGCCGGTGCGGGTGCGGTGGGATGCTGGCGAAGGCGGCGTGTGGCCGTGGTGGGGTCGTAGCGGAGCGGGAGGGAGGCGGAGACGATGTATTGGCGGTTGTGGGTGAGGTGGTGGGCGGCCTGGGCTTGGGGATGTGGGGGTTGGAAGGGATGCCGTGACGTGGTGGATGTGGATTCGTTTGGGGCGATGGGTTCAGGGAGCTGGGGGATTGTGATGGATGTATGTATCGTAATATTGTTTGTTTTGCAGCTAGAGAATGATGGTATATGGAGTGGAGGATTTTGGGAAATGAAAGGCATCTGGGTCAGCGTGGAGCGTTCCAGAGAAGTAGCTCCTGTAAGTTTTAGGCTTCAATAAATCAGGTCTACTTGCTCTAGAAATAACCTTCACGTAGGTGAAGTACGTCATAAGTTCGTATGACTACTAGCAATCTCCATCACGCGGTAGCTCTCCAAGGAGCAAACGGCATCGATAGAAGAAGATTTGGAATGTAGTAGAATATTGTTCTGGGTCCAATGCTTTGTAAAAAGAACCTCCATGGAAAGGCAAACAATGAGCATTTTACTTAATAGATAATATGAAAGCACTCGAGGAACGAAAGCATAGAAGACTGCTGTTATGATTCTTGATAAATACTCTGCTACCTCCACTACTTAAGAATGACTAAACTAAAATGGAGGACAAATTTTTATAAGAATGAGTGAACCGCTGAATCTTAAAGAAAATTTTGTCCCAAGTTGAAAAGCAAAAGCAAGCTACTGAAGCAAAGACAGCAACTCGCCCCTCAGATGCAGTATCGCTGAAAGTCGAAAGAAAAGCGAAGACTGAAAAACACAACCCGCCCAATATACCCCAGTATTTTTGTCTATCCGCTCTTGATCAATCCTCTCCACGAATCCCGGCCCACTCAATTCCCGCCTCAACGGCTCAAAATCCTTTCTTTTCGTCCACCACCAAAAAACCCATATCAAGTATCCTCCCCAAAAACGCACCACCACCATTCACCCAACCTCCAACCCCTCGCCTTTTCGCCCTCCTCCAACGTCAGCCTCATCTCCTCCAACGCACCAACCTGCACCAGCCACTCCACGCAGAGCTCAATCTCCCATTCATCCATCGTCTCCTTCAACGCCCTCCTCAAACCCTGAACCCCGATTCCGGGCCGACCTAAGACGATGTGCAAAAGCGCAGTGACAATGCGAATCCACCACTCGCGGATAGGACGGTTGAAGAGGTCGCACCACAGCGGGATGAACCCGTCCCGCTCACCGCCCGCAGCCGGCAAAGGCGGCTTCGCAAAAGCATCCACGCCCCGCGCCTTCAGCAGCGGATTGCCGTAGACGTAGCGATCCGTCGGCACGACGTCGAGACGCCAGGTCAGGTTGCCGCGGTCCATCTGCACCGTCTTGTAGTGGCCCTCTGTGAAGCCGAATTTGGTGAGGCGAGGGAAGGGCTTGCCGATTGTGTGGTCGACGGGCGGGAGGACGGGGGTGATCTTGAGGTGGCCGCTTTGTGCGAGGTTGATGACGGCGAGGACATGGCCGTCTTTTGCGGCGTTGGAGATGGTGTAGGCGGGCACGCCGTTTGCGAATATTTGATCGAGCTGGAGCTTGAATTGCATCGCGTCGAATAGCTGAGCGGGGATAAGCTGGCGCTCGAAAGCCTTCAGGAAAGTCCGATCGATTCCGTAGTTACGACCTGGCCGGGTGCGTCCCTTTTGCTCATCGCGGAAGTACTTGGTCGAGATGAGTTCGGATGTCGCCTTATCAACAAGCTTGTTGTCGAGCTTTTTGAGCTTTGCGCCGAAAGTTTCTCTATCAAACTGGTCCTCAGGAACCACGATAGTAGCTCTGACCCAAGTCTTGGCGCGTTCTAGTGCGGACTGTGAGAAGCCGTACGAAGACGACTTCCGGCTTGATTTTGGCCTGTATGTGAGGGGTAGATAGAAGGAGTATTGCTGAATGAGCTCCTTGCGCCTCGTGGAGACAGTGCTTTCGTTGAATAAAGTCTCCTTCGGCGGACCAGACCACCCATTGACTTCCTCGACAATGAAGTCATTCTCCAAGTCCTCACGGCTTGAAGGCAGGTCAGAGTAGGGATCAGCTTCCTGGGGCGGCTTGATGGCAATGTTCTGCATAGTCCAGTCGACAATGCCCTCCCAGTCATAGTCATCCGCGTTATCGTAATCGATAGGTGGCACATCTCCGCACTCGTAAGCTAGCAGGTAAGCTTGCTGGAACTCGTCAAAAAGATTTTCAATCACGTCCGCACAATGGCTTTTGAGCCAGACCCAGCGGTTCCGGAAGGAGGTCAGGTCCCAGGGTTCGTGTGTCCTGAAGATCCTGCGTATCTGATCCCAACTGGTGTAACCTTCGAGACCGCCCAGCAGAGATTGCACAACCACCATGGCGTACAAGAGCTTCTTTGTGTCCGCTGTCGAGATGACACATAGTGGATTTTGTGACGGCCCACGAGCGAGGTGGGATTTTGGAAATTGTGTCCTCTGCGGTTTGTGCCGGCTCCGTCCAGAAGAAGGATCTGCCGCTTTACGCTTGCGACGCTTCGCAGCCTGGGCACCATCTCCACCTGTCCTCCTGCGGCGGATACCGGTCTCGATGACGAAACCATCTGGAGCGTCGCTTTCGTCTGTTTCATCGAATGGCGGAGGTTCGAAAGGCGTGAACATCTGACTGTATGGATTACCCCATTGAAGGCCAGCCGAGGGCCTCTCTTCTTCTTCAGGTTCCTCGTGGTCTCCGTAGAAGGTGTGATTGATGAAATGAGGTTGTTTGAGGACAAGCCCAAGATCTTCGCGCTTCTTCATGTGTTGATCTTCCCAGTGGCTAACCACAATGACTTCTCTCTCGAGCCTGCTGAGATTCTGGTTGCCACGACGGCTATGATCCCGGTCCTTGCCCTTCATCTTAATCGAATCCATGAGCTGTTCTAACGATCTTGGCATTGCGTCCTCGAAGTCCTGCTGGTGTTGAGCACGAGGTTGGACCCACAAACACAGCCTCGCATTGCGGACTACATGGTATTCCGTTGAGAAAGTTCCAGTACTCGGGTAGAAGAGGATGTCAGGATCAGTCAGGGTAGTGATGTCTTGAATGTCCCACGTAGGATCATACGTGTCAGGGCCGGCATTCTTGAAAGACCAATTTTGCGGTTTGGGCTTTTGAATTCTGAAGGAGGAAACGGAGGGCGTGCCTGACCTTGACGACGCTAAAGAATCAATAGACCCTCGGCGGCTGGGAGAGGGGCTGAGCTGGACTGAAAATGTTGGACGACGGCCTGGGCGCTCAGCATCAGTAGACCCAATCGACGCCACAGACAGACGCCTGCCTCTCCTGGAAGGCGTAACTGGAGATCCGGATCGTGATGTGGATGGCGTCCCGAAGAAACTCGAATCGTCATCATCTGACACAAAAACACTGTCATAGGTCGGATGATCGAAGACGAAGTTGTTGACTTGGAAGAGCCCCGTCAATTCATCGAACGTGCGAGTAGGCGTCGTAGGCTCATCGTACTCCTCTTCTGGTGCCCCCGGCATGTAGAAGTTCGACTGGAAAGTAGTCCAAGGAGAGTTGTCATCGTTGATGACCGGCCGGGGAAGACCAGCAAGACGCTGACGGCCAGTGCGACCAGTAATGACTGGCCGTGTGGCACCTCCCCTTCCACGGGCGCTGCGCCCACGACCAGGCCTGGTGGCTCGCGGGATTCCCCTCGCTTCACGTTCGAGTCTCCTGGCTCTCTCCTCGTCCCTCTTCCTCTGATTCTCAGCCGTGCGCAGTTCCATGTCCCGCATCCACTGGGGAAGGTTCGATCGCTGCACCTGAACCGACGTGTCCTTCTCATATTTATCGCCATACCACGAGTTTCCAATCTCTTCTTCAAACTCTTTCATCTGCGGTGGCGTGTAAACGCGTGGCCAGGCGGCAATGACTCTCTTCTGCGTCTCCAGAACCAGCGGATCCGTCTGTGAGATATGCGGCAAAGTGAAAATGTGTCTGGTCATCATGACACCGTTCTTGTTCTTGAAAGAGTACGCGAACCGATGGACTCTTCGGGAGTCGATGGCATTCTTGACGGTTCTCTTGATAGTGTCGCGGTCCACATGCCTCTCTGCTGCATATTCTTTGGTCCAGAGTCCGACGAATGGCCTGTGAATCTCGAAGTCACCCGGGAAAACGCCGTTGCATTTCTCGATGATGCTGACAAGGAGCTTGGTGCGGTTAAAATTCAAGATGCCGCCACTGTTCAATTTAACACCCTGCTTCTTCCCTCCTTGCCATTTCCCTTTCTTCTTCTTGATCGGTATCTCTGACGGAAGAGGATTGGTGAATGCATCCTCAGTAGCACGAGCCTTTCCTTTCTGAGCGGAACTAGGCGTAGGTTGAGGTGGAGACCCAGCCGCTTCGATAGCAGAATGCGACTGGGTCAAAACACCACGGTTGCGTGTCCCTCGTCTTGGCGTTGAAATCGCTTTTTGAGTCGGGGGTTGCTCTTCTGTGTCTTCCTGTTCTTGGATCGGAGGAGCATCTTGCATTTCGTCGTCTTCCTGAGCGACTGGTTCTTGCGCAGGATCGTTCTCATTCAAGTTTGTCTCTCCATTCTGGGTTTCATCGCGCTGTTGTCCCGGAATAGAGGCCCGGTCGGATCCTGCTTCAGCTTCTGAACGAGGTGCAGGCTCACGGGTCATCAAACCCGCTGGCCTGACTTGAAAAGTTGGTTCGTATTCAGTCTCACTGCTATCATCATCTCGGATCGGGGTTGGTTGCGACGTATTTCTGTTGGAAGCCTGCTGAGTTTCTGTATCGGCAATCGGCGTGGGCCCACTTTGTGCAATTGCAATTGGCTGGTCCAGGTTGCCCTTGTGCGAGGGCTCCGGTGCTTGTACGGCCAAGCTTGGTGTTGAAACAGAACCTTTGCTTCCGGGTCGATGCTTTGATTGAGTGAAACTACCCCAAATTGGCCCACGGGTCTGCTCTGGCTTTTGTGTTGCATCGGATACCGGTCTAGAGATGCTAGGAGGATGCAGACTGTAAGGACTCTGGTAAGATGGACGATCAGCTTGTGCGGTAGTGCGAAGCTGATCGTAGAGACCGCCATGACGACCTGATCCGTATTGGATCCCATATGGGCTCTGATATGAAGTGGACTGCGGCTGTTGAATAGGCGCAGGCGAGGCTGTAGCACTTGGTTTAGGCAGTAATTGGCGACTTTGACTATGGTCAGCACCCGTCGTATGTCCGGTAGATGGCGGAATCGTTGTTGGGACGTTTTCCATGGGAGTTGGCTGCGCCAAATTGACCCCTTTCGTTATTGACGCTTGTCCCAACGGGCTTTGTCTCGCTGGACTGTGTGAGCGGTCGGAAGGGGCCGGGCTGAAGCTTCCAGCAACTGATTTGTTGGAGGCGCCGTGATCAGATGGCGAGACTCCGATGGATGCTTTCCCAATGGCAGGAGTTGGTCCGGGAGTAGATGTGACGCTGCGATTATGCTCCTGAGCAGCAGCTATAAACGGGTTGAACGGTGGGGGCGCCGGAATAGGAAGAGTCGGGAAGCTCCTGTGATACTCCTCGGCCATAGCAATGAAAGGATTAAACTCGACAGGCTTTTGCACGGAGACTCGCGAGTCACCTGGTTGGCCTCTTGTGCTCTGAACTAAATTCCCTGTTCCGTTATTTGGAGCAGCGGCTGTTGAGGCGAGCGCTGATGCATCTGTAGTTCCCGGAGATTCGAGGGTAGCTTTGGGCTTTCTGCCACGCTTTTTGGGCATCGGGGTCTCCACTGCCATTCCAGCAGCTGGGACAGTGGCATTCCCACCGGCAGGTGAAGTTGCCGTACCAGGTGACGAGAAGAAAGCGGAAAGGAGCCGCTGGTTCTGAGCGCCATTGACAGCAGATGCAGTAGCGGCATCCCCAGCGCTCTTCTTGGCCGATTTGCGTGGACGTGGGGGCGCATTAGGATCTTTTCGGGGCCTTCCACGTTTTCTTGGAATGGTTGCAGGGGTAGAGGTCACAGGGGAAGGAGCAGAAAGCATCTGATGTGCTTGAGTAGTGCTCTCAGGTTGACTCAGAGGTATAGACGATTGGTTAGCCGAACTGGAGGGAATCTCGTCGAGCATGTGGAAGATCGGAGGCTCAACGGAGTGCGTTCGGCGAGGACTAGGCTCGGACGTAACAGATAGCGCTGTCTGGTGTGAGATCGCACCGGCGGCAGGCACGAGCATCTCAGCTGTTGTCCGAACTGGCGGGAGAACATCCACATCCATGTTGCCGCTGGGTAGCTGCCCTTGCTCTTGCTCGTTGGTGACTTTCGGCGCTGTGGCTTGAGCTGCTTCATCAAGTTCCGTTCGGTCTTCTGCAAGAACTTGAACCTCATTTTGGGGTTTAGGTTGTGCTGTTTCCGCTTGTAGATGCGTATTTGCCAGTTGGATCCGAGACCTTTCATTTGCCTCCTCAACTTTAGCATGGAATTCCGGTGAATGGAGCTCGACGCCTTTCAAAGCCTCAAGGACCATAACAACAACCTTGGCTTTTTTGGGTCGGCCCTTGGCAGACGGATCTCTGGGCTTTTTACCCCAAGGAGGATTGACGTAAACACCTGGCTGCGGTATCTCGTCTTCAGACTCTTCACCTCGAGCCGCCCTGGCTTTGGCTGATTTCCTGCGTTTGGCGGTCATCTTCCTTATTGGCGTCTCTTGATCCGCATCTGTCTGTGAAGTGATGTCAATATCATCGTGCTCGGTCATATCCTCCATGGTGACGTCGGCGCCTTCAATGGTTTGCTGAGAGTTAAGCTGTTCACCTGTCCTGTATGGTGTAGCTTCCCCGCTGAGCGCCCTGTTGACTGCGGAACCAACTTCACCTGGCGTTGATGTGGCGGATCCAGGGTCCAGTAGAGATTTCCTGATTTTGCGACCGTCTGCAGACTTGATGCTCTGGCTTGGTGTCGCGCCCGTCGTGGACTTCCGAGTGTATTTCCTCTTCGGCTTGTCCTTAGATGCCAGCTTCTTTCGAGACGAAGGTGGAGCGCCGTTATCATCCGAGTCGACGGATGCTTCGCGCTGGGTTCGAATGAAACCTCCATTGATAAACTTCGGCATATATCCTCGGCTTGGGAGAGGTTTAAGATTCGCCATAACAGCTTTGTTGCAGTCTCTCAGTGTTGCCATGCCGTTGCGGCCCTCAAAGCACGATTCATGGATTTCTGGAAACCCCCACTCATTGAGCTGGCCGTATTCGTGATGGATAGTCTCCCGGACATTCTTCTGATTCTTCGCACGCGGCTTGGCTCTGCCGGCATTCTGATTGACAGGTTGTGTGATGACAACCTCCCAAGCGGCTTCTCCTACATCAACGGCAAGCTGAAAATTTCCATAAGAACGGTACACGTAGTGAAGATACTTGTCGCTGATGCCCGTATCCCTGATAATGGCGAAGTGCCGGAGATGGCCAGGCTGCGAGATGTGCCAGATGTCAGAGATCCGACCCAAAATTGAATCAATAGGGCGACGGTAGAAGGTTCCCAGGCCTTGATCACGGATGACTGCAGTGGTAGCTCCACTAGGACCTGTGTTTCTGATGATATCCCAGAGCAGGTTAATGATGGGGCGGTCGGGGTCCCATTGCGGAGGAAGTCTCCTGATGTCTTGAACGTTATTTCCTTGTTGGACCAACGCTTGGCTTGCTCCCGCCTCATCATCTTCCTCAGCAGGCTCAATGTCACCCTCGGCGTCTTCATCGTCCCCTTCCCCTGCTTCGGTTTGACGGTTCCATTTTTTGGCTTCCTTCATACTCATCGTGACGAAGATTGTCCGGTCACGCTGTGTAGGCTGTCGGAGCAACTTGATGCAACGATACCATTTGTGGGTTGCGACGAGGCCTTTGATCTGTGCTTTGACTTTTCTGACAAGTCCAAGGCCCTCCAGGCGTCTCATCGATCTCCAGAGGGATTTCATCTCCCATGTCTTCGTCGTAATGCCGAGCTTTCTCTTGCAGTCCTCGATGGTCATGATCTGGCACTCTTTGAGAATCTCCATCAAAATATCGAAGAACTTGTCGTACAACAGCAAGCCGTCCTGAAAGATGACAGCTTTGATCTCGTCTGGGGTGGACTGGCTGTTTATGGGAGGGAGAGCAGCCCTCTTCTCCATCTGGTGCTTGGCGTATCTCTTCAAGGTGCAGAGACTTGTGCGGGTGCCTTTCGCCAACACATGCACCTTGGTAATGTAGCCGTGCTTTGCCAGGTTGTCCGTCCGCTTTGGAACTGAGCGCTTATCCTGGCCACTGATGCGAGTGATTTCCGGCTGGATAACACCCTTCTCGCCGTGTGCGGCAATGATGGACAAGATGATGAATTCGTGTCTTGGAATCCTCTTTGGATCTACGCCGTGACCTGTGATGGCCTGCCACATACGCTCCTCGTTGACGAAAAGCCTGGGCGCTGCATCCTTGGCGGGCGGAGCTGACGATGCCTCGGCGCCATCTGCAGCACCGTCGGAAGCTTCGGTCGTCTCTGAGGGCCCCTGTCTGCTCTCCTGGGCTTCCAGTTCTGCAAGCGACGGGATGCTCTCGGTCTGACCGCTGCTGAGGCAGATGTCTGGATGGGCTGTCAACCAGGTCCAGACCTTTTCTTGCAGCAGACGGTCAGCACGACCGGAACGGCCGCTCGGGCGAACATCGCTGTCCTGCTGCGCATAAAATTTATTGACGAGCTCCTTGAAGTCGGAAGTGCTTGCGCCTGGTTGTGCAAGTGGTGGTCAGCCGATGAGCAGCAGAGTGGAGCGGGCAGAAAGCAGGGAGTGGGAGATACGAGAGTCGAACGTGCGACCAAGCGCAAAAGTCAACGCAAGTGCATAAAGCCAGAGCCGGATTCAGCACGAAAAAAATTGCCACAAAGGGGTAGCATGAGAAAGAAGGAGTGCGTGATTCGTCGCCGGCCGAAACCTTGCAGAATTCTTCGCACAGCGCGGTGGCGGCGCAATCACAGCGGGCTGGCTGGACGTACCTTGCTCGCCGCGGAGGGCTATCTCCTCGAGCAAAAACTCGACGAGGTCGTCAAATCCTTTGGCCATTTTCCTCCGCCCTCCGCCGTCGCCGCCTGCTGGGAAGTGGTTGACCGGAACTAGGTCATGGGGGTGATGGTGCGGTTCGAACAGGCGACTTGTGGCGGACGGTGATAACGGACGCCTCGCCAAGCTCGCGGGCAAAAGTTGAGCGCCGTGGCCCGTGCGCCGCGGGGTACGTCAGAGTCGCCAGGGTCCTCCGAATTTCCGCACGCCGCAGTCCGCAATGGCACACTTGTCTGCTGGGCGAGGTTCTGGTGCGGGTATGGGTATGGGCATGGGCGGCTCAAGAAGCGTGCATAGGGTCGAAGGTCTGGGGCGCAAGATACGTGGAGTTGAACGCTCGTTGCGTTGATTTCTAGGCGTTGCTATCGCCGGTCACGACTTTTAGAACGATCGCACGTGTAGAGGCGCAATGGCTCGAAGGAAGCTGGAGAAGAGGCGTTCCTCGCGTCGGCTATGATTCAAGCGCCTCCAGACCATCGGCCAGGTGAGTGTTTGCGCAAAATGAATGCTTCTTGGTATCTCCATCCGCACAGAGAGCCTAGCCTAGGACTGCTCTGCTCCATCTAGACTCCAAACGCCGCGTGTGCAAGATGCCATCTACAATTTTATGAACCTGGAATGCAAGACTACAAGCACTTCAGGCGCCGTTCTTCTTCGCGCTCATCATGGCCCTGTAGCTCTCGATGATGCTTTTGCGCGCCTCGCCCAGCTCCTCTCTCCTCCTCAAGCTGCCGGCGGAATTGGGAATGTCCGCAACCTGAACCTTTGCGCCGTTGTGAACCTTAAACTTCTCCTTGGGTATCGCCTTGAATGTGGGCGGTGCTTGCGCAACGTCGTTCAGGCCCTTTGGCTCCTCCCTCTTCGCCTTCAGCACCGCCCAGGGATCGTCGTCATCTCCGCCTTTGCGCTTGCCCTTCTTTTTGCCCCCTTTCGTTGGTATAGGTGCTGTCTTATCCTCCCACATCGCCTCCTGCTCGTCGTCTTCGATCTCAGCCAGGTCGCGCTCGTCTTGCTCGCGCTCCTTGATCTTCGCGTCTTCCTCCCGCCACTGGCTGATCATCTTCTGGATTCTCTTCTCAGTCTTCGTCTGCCTCTCCCTCAAGCCCTTGCGCGCCAGTCCAGCCACCGGCAGTGCCTTGTCGACACGCGCCGCGAAGTCGGACATGCGCTCGCCGGGAAGAATCTTGGGCAGCTCGGGCGCAGGCTGCGAGGGGGGTTCCGTCTGGGCGTTCTTCTTCTCATCGACGTTGAGCTTGCGCTTTTTGCCTCGCGGCCCATCGCCATTATCCAAGCCCTTGAAGCCCTTGCCGGTCTTCGACAGCTGCATCAGCCGGGCGAAGGCTTTCGGGGTGTCATCTGCGCCATAGCCCGCTATCCGCTTCGCCTTCTTCTTGTCCTTGCGCTGCTTGGTCTTCGAAGCGAAGTTGTCGCTCAGGGTGGCGGGCTCTCGAACTGATAACGGCTTCGCGCGAGCGGAGGGCGGCAGGTCGTAGCTTCGAAAAATCGTCAGCGGGGGATCCGGGCACGGGAACAGGGAACGCTACTCCGCATCGTCGCCGGCCTTGCGCTTGTGCTTGTGCGGCATGACGAGGGGTGTGGGCCAGGGAGCAGTGCGATATTTTCGTGTGGTGGGCGTCGATTTGGAGAGCGTCGGCGGCCAAGGCGGCGCGCGCAGTTTTCGCTCGGCTGGATCAGCGGCGCAGGTCAGGGATCGGGACGCCGACCGGCGGGCGCACACGGCGCGATGACCAGGCGGGGACCCTGAGCGATCTGGCGGGCACCACACCCACGCCCACGCTGCACGCGCCGGCCAACGAGAGCGCGCAGCAGCACGGCGTGGGCGCGGCAAGCTCCCGCCCTGCACTCGGCCGCCGGCTGATCTGCTGCGGACTGCGCTGCGGCACGGCCAGACATGGCCGCCAGACAACGCACGTTGCAATGCTGCTCCCAACGCAGCCATGTGCGCTCGTCTCGCAGCTGATCTCTTGCCTCACGCCGTTGGGACCGCCGACCGCTGCTGCTTGGGTGCGTTAGGTCATCTCCCCGACCGTCTCACCGACTGCGCAGCATTAATAGCATGGCGCACCGCGACGAGCTCCCCGAAATCTCGTGTGCGGAGGCTCTTGTCAAGCTCTTTCTAGCGCTCACTAGTCCGCTCTCTTACCCACGGGGCGCAGTATCTAGGCCAGGCCACCGTCGTCTAGATCCCCTCACGCAGCCACTGCCTGCAATCGGCGCTGCATCCCTTCGGGTCAGGCCCTCGCGCTACGGATAATTAAAAGATAGTGAGGTCCGCTGAGGCTGATTCCGCACTGAATACTGAAAACCGGGCTCACCTCTTCTCGCAGTTCTCTGTACAACCTCCTCTCTCTGCAGGGACGTCGGAGTGGGCTTGCATCCTCTCCCGACTCGGCATCCCGAACGCGCGAGGATCCGCGGGAGACAGCCGAGAGACACCGACGTCACCAGCGGAGCTCAGGCCACGATGCTGCCGCCAACTTCCACACCGAGTTCCGCCCGCAGCAGCGATGAGCACATCGATCACATCATCCGCGAGGAGGTGGCAGCCGATCATCCCTACGCCCCGCCGGCATGGAGCTTTAGGAAGACGCCGCTCGTTTCAGTGAGAGCCCCGAGCTTCGGGGATTACGGGAAGCAGCTGCTGCCCTCCTGGCGGAAAATGCTCATGGCTGTGCGCGACCGGCGCAAAAAGCCCGCCGGCTCTGATGCTGCGGTCGAGTACGACGACTCATCAAGCATCTCGCTGCTTGATGAGAAACATACTTACACGAAGAACAGAATGGTTCCGTCCGTCTCGACAGTCGCTCGTTGGGTCGCTCACGTTTGCGTCGTTGTCCTTATTGCTACTCTCTGCTTCTTGTACGTTCTTCTCCTCCAAAGCCAGGGCTATCTAACTTCTGCTGCAGTGGCATCATCCACGTCGTAAATATTCTGATCAACTTGGGTCCTCTCTTCTACGAAGACGAGACGTATGACATTCGGTCCCGTCTGAACCTGCCCACCAATGAAGCAGGACTATTACATTACCCGACAGATTTTACCCGCGGTATCAACCCTTTTCCATGCCACAGCCATAATGATTACTGGCGCCGGATCCCGCTTTTCGAGGCCCTCCGCTACGGCTGTACTGGTGTGGAAGCCGACGTTTGGCTATTTCCCGATTCATCGAACGAACCCGAACTCTACGTTGGCCACAACACAGCAGCGCTCACCCCGGAACGCACCTTCCGCAACCTCTATGTCAACCCTATAGTGGAGATTCTGGATCGAGCCAACTCGCCCGCAACTCTGATCGTGTCACATGAAACGGCACCTGCGCGGCCAAATGGCGTCTGGGACGCTAATCCGTCCCAGACGCTTGTCCTCCTCGTGGACTTTAAGACCGACGGAGAAAGTCTGTGGCCCATCGTCCAATGGCATCTCGAACCTCTTCGTTCGCGAGGCTACCTTACGCATTGGAACGGTGCCGACGTTGTGGAGGGCCCAGTCACGGTGGTAGCCACTGGCAACGCTCCCTTCGACCTCTTGACGGCGAACTCCACGTACCGCGATATTTTCTTCGATGCACCACTGGCGATGTTCTACGAAGAGCCTGAGCCCATTCCCGGGATGGAGACCAATAAGCCAAATCTCCCCCTCCAAGCTGCTACTTCCGGGCAAGGAAGTACTGGTCTCCCGCCCGGTGCGACGGCAGACAGTTTCAACAGCAGCAACTCATACTATGCCTCCGTCTCGTTCACCAAGGCCTTGGGGCGTGGACACCTATTCCACGGTAGGCCGACGGCGTATCAGCTGCACTTGTTACGTGGCCAGATTCAAGGCGCGAAAAAGAGAGGACTCAAGCCACGCTATTGGAGTACGCCGA
Organism: Neofusicoccum sp. Z2; assembly: GCA_037356115.1. Lineage (NCBI taxonomy): Eukaryota > Fungi > Ascomycota > Dothideomycetes > Botryosphaeriales > Botryosphaeriaceae > Neofusicoccum > Neofusicoccum sp. Z2. The sequence continues at coordinate 484,405 of JBAWJY010000004.1, forward strand.
GCTGGCCCATCGGCTTGCGCAACAACATGTGGGAGGTTCTAGTTGAGGAGGGTGTTGACTACTTGAATGTGGATGACCTCAGAGCTGCTGCGACCTGGGATTGGCAAGCTAGGAGGCATCGGACTTGGTTCTGGAAATGACTGCATCATGACGATTGAGACGGCGTTTTTCGGTTGTTCTGTTCTGCTATTCCTTTATGTTTGTGCATTGGCTAGATACCACCTTTTTTCGTATTACATAGAGACATCTTCGGCGCGTCTAGACTAGATAGACAGTGAACCGAGTTCTACTATCAAAATCCTGTACGTCGGCTATCTGAGCTTTCACGTCGCCAGCTCCGCCATACCAAAATGAAATGCAGGCAACAAGTAAAATCATCAAGAAATGCCGGGTATGGTATTCTAGTCTGATCTGCCCGATAGCACGCTACGCCTGAATCCTATCTGTACTCTATAAGTGGTGTGCCACACTCATCTCAAGCACAGCACAGCCCTCTCCCCGAATTCTCTCTCTACACTTCCTTCGTTCCTAATCATGCTGTGCAGCCACTTTCGAGCTCCCTCCACGCTCTTCGCGCCAAACTTGACCAGTACGGAACCCCGCACGGCAGCAGCCGTCCATAACACGCCATCATCCACCTCCTGCTGCAGCCGTGCAGCCCTAATAACTTCCTCAGCCGTCAGGGATAGCTCTTCGCTCGCGGGCGTAGTATGCCACTTCTTCGCACCTATCCGCGGCATCTCCGCGAACTCCGACAAGAAGTACGCAGAGAGTGAACCGAAGACGGGGCCATGAAGAATGAGCGTACCAAACGCCGCGAGGGAATCCATTCGGCCAATGATCGTCCCGGCAGTAGAGAGAGATGTGCCACACCCATCCACGCCGTCTCCGCCCTCATTGTGCAGAATAACATTGTCGCGCAGCAACAGCCGGCCCTTCCCTCCGCCCTCGCCGCCATCGCGATCCAGAGTCGCCGACGGCGGCGCCAGCCACACCTCATTCTTGCTCACGTAGGTATGAAAATCCCAGTGTTCACCGCACGCGCCGCGGCCCTCGCACACCCAATCCAAAACGCACAAGCTCGCCGCTTCTTCACCACCCTCCTGCTCGCCCCCCTGCAGCAGCACGTATCTCTGCGTCTGCACGAACCCGGACTCGCGAAACGGCTGCACCGGGTCCGGGAGATAGCACAGCGCGGCGCCGGGCGCGACGCGCACCTCGGTGGTCTGGCCCGCGCGGTGCTGCGGCGCGGCGCTGGGGGCTTTGAAGATCTTGGTGCTGCCCTGCGTGAGCAGGACGAGGCGCGTGCGAGCGGCGAGCGCGACGCGCAGGGTGATGGTGTCGCCGGCGACGAGACCGCCGCCGTAGGTGAGCAGGAAGACGGTGTGGATTGTGGTGGTGCTGGTGCTGGAGCTGCTGAGCTGCTGGCACACGGGGTCGGGCGCGATTAGCTTCAGCGGGTATTGGTAGGAGAGGTCCTGCAGGACGGGCGTGCTGGGTGGGAGCAGAGAGAGGACGATGCTACCGTGGCCGGGGCGCGACGTCGAAGGCGCGAAAGGGTTCTTCATGTTGGGCGTTCGTGTGGCTGTCTAGGACATGGTGGACGAGAGTCTTGGGGTATCGTGGCGGGCGAAAGCGGTGGCCCGGTCAGCGGCGGGCTCTGGGCCAGGTGGGCTGTTGGAGCGCGCATGGTGGTGATGGAGCGCGGCGATAGAGGGGCAAGCAATTGGCCAATGGGTACTTAGGCGGCCGGGCGCTAAGCTATGTTCCCTTCGGGAGCCTCGTGCCAGGCTCCGACCGTCGACCGCACGCGTCACGTCTCCCACAAACAACGCCGACCTGCGCGCGTCGATGCTGCGACGCTGACCCCGGCATCTGCCCGCTCGCTGCAACAACCGCCCCCCAGCACGGCGCCTCCCTCGTCGCGCTCTCTGCACCCCAACCAGCTCGCCTGCAACCTGTCCGCCCCATTTATCTCGCGGTGCCCGCTGCTGCGCCCACGCCGTCCCGTCGCCGCGCCCGCCCGCCCGCCTTCTCCTCCCCCTCCCTCGCGCCATCTCTCATGCCCGCGCGCCTCTCCAGCATGGAGCCCTCGTCGCCCGACGCCGACGCGCAGACACGCGCCCCCGCCGAGAACAGCACCACGCGCCGCAAATCCGGACGCGTGACCAAAAAGCCCGAGACCCTCTACTCGACCGCGCCGCCGACGAAGCGCAAACGCGGCGCCGAAGAGGACGTCGACGATGATGATGCGCGCGACGACGAAGAGTCCGACGACGACGAGAGCAGCGAGGACGAGCCCGACGACGAGGAGGTGCGCGACAAGCAGCGTAAGAAGAAGCGCCAGTCGGCCGCGAAGGCCAAGGCGACGCCGCAGAAGAAACCCGCCGCCAAGAAGAGCAGACCCAATGGCGATACCTTGAGCTTGGCCATTCGTCCTGCAGCCAAGGCGAAGAAGCCGCGCAAGCCTCGGCCGAGCAAGGTTGCGGCAGCGGAAGAGGTCGGCGGTCTCTACGGTGCGTGTGCGCTAGCCATCTACTCTGACTGCTAATTGCTGACGTGAATCTGCTTCCAGGCGAGGTATTCGCGGGGAACCAGAGCCTCAACGACGTCGCCGCTCAATGGGTGCAGCGCTTCGGGGAGAACGACGCGGAAGAGATGGCGGCGCTGGTCAACTTCGTGCTGAAGAGCTCGGGGTGCGACCTAAAGATCGAAGTCCACGACATTCAGGATCCGGACAATGCCCCCAGCAAGCTGGGAGACATACAGGAGGAGTACCAAGCAGTAAGTATTTTGGCGAGCAACCGCATAGTCTTGTACTAACGCCAGTGCAGCAAAATATCGTAGAGTATCCTTTGATCCAAAAGGGCAGAGGCTCAGCAAATTTCCGCCATAACCTGATCGACTTCTTCAGCTCCCTTATCGAGACCCTCGCCGAGTCGGAACTGTTGTGGGAGAACCCGGCGATTCTTGAGAATATCGACATCTGGATCAGCACCATGTCTTCCGCAAACAACCGTCCATTCCGCCACACCGCGACCGTTGTCTCGATAGTCATCATAAGCGCATTGTGCGCAGTTGGTGCCAAGCTCGTAGAGGCCAACGCCAAGGTCATAAGATTAAAAGAGACGGAAGCAAAGAAGACCGGCAAGAACAAGGCCAGGTTAGCAGAACTGGACAAGAAGATCAAGGCAGGTGGCGAGAGGCAGGAACATCTGGATGGCGTAATCAAGAACTGGTTTGACGAAGTGTTCATTCACCGATATCGCGACGTCGACCCGAGAATACGAGTGGAGTGCGTGCAAGGCCTTGGCGACTGGATCGTAACCTACCCGGATATGTTCTTCGACGGACAGCACATCAGATACCTTGGCTGGATGCTCTCGGATACCCACGGGCCGACAAGATTGGAGGTCGTTAAACAGCTGGAAAATTTGTTCAGCGACTCTGATAGGGTTGGTGGCCTCAGAACATTCACTGAGAGGTTCCGCTCTCGAATGGTGGAGATGGCGACACAAGATGCAGATGCGCACGTCCGTGCTGCAACTGTGGAGCTTCTGGACCTGCTCCGTCAGGCTGGCTTGATAGAGCCAGACGATATCGACTCCGTTGGCAGGCTCATCTTCGATGCGGACACTCGTGTACGGAAAGCAGTCGTCGAGTTCTTTGCGGAAAACATCTCCGAAATCACCGAGCAGAGGATTGATGAGCTCGGCGGAAAGGAGGCACTCGATGAGGCGTTGATGGCACATGAAGGCGACGACGATTACGAAAGCCCGAGAATCGAGTGGCTTAAGCTCAAGTCCCTTGTGGAGACGCTGTCAGCGTACGATGAGGAGGATGAGTCTCTTCCCAACCAAATCGAGCGAGTGCCTGTCGCAAATAGCTACATGCTTGTCGCCGCTGGTATGGAATCGCGAATCTGCATGGCTGCGGAGGCACTTTACGACGAGATCCCAGAGATCCACGAATGGGAAGTGATAGCGGGCTACCTTCTCTTCGACCACTCACAGACCGCGGCAGGCGCTCAGCAGAACGGCGTCGTGGACGACCCGGAGACCGCTTTGAAACAGGAGTGCAAGCTGAACGAGAAGGAAGAAATCGTCCTGCTTGACATCCTCAACGCCACGGTCAAGATGAAACTTACCCGCGCTGTCGAGGCTGGCAAAGACAAGAAGAAAAACAAGCGGGAGAGACAGGAGCTGGAAGAAGAACAAGATACCGCCGCACGCCATCTCGCCGCCATAATTCCTCGCCTGCTGAACAAGTTTGGCGCCGTCCCAGACGCTGCTTCTGCTGTGCTACGACTTGAGCATGTCCTCAACCTGGATGTGTTCCAGGAGCTGCGGCAAGACTCGACAACATACTCAAAACTGTTAGATGATATCAACAAGCAGTTCTTGAGCCACGGCAGCGAGGCAGTACTCGTGGAGGCGAGTCGCGCTCTGCTGCACGCTAAGAGCTATGAGGAGCTGAGCGAGATCACCGAGGGCAAGTTACAAGCCCTGTGGGAAGATACAGTGGCAGCATTGCACGCTCTCAAGAAGGGCAAGGGCTTGATGTTGCGCGGCAATCTCAGCGAGAACGTCCTGTCTGCCATTTCCAATACTGTTCTCCGCATCTCGAAGTTGGCCAGCATATCTGACCCCACCGAGCATCTCGAGGCACCTCCACCAGTGACGACGACCAAGAAGTCGAGAAGCAGGAAGAGCGAAGATGCCAACCCTGCTGCCAATGCCGTTGCCATCCTGGCAGAACTGCTCCACCGTGGCGTTCCCAACTCTTCAACCGACACCTCGTTATCCGCTCTCGAAGATGGTGTCACAGCCAACGCCGCTCGCTCTCTGCTGTTTTATTTCATGTGGAAAGTTCGTGCATGGGAGCAGCTCATCATCACGACTGGCACAGTCCCCCCCGACGATGTCGAAGCGGTAGCGGAGCGCCGCGATGCCTGTGTCGCTGCCCTCGAAGAGGTTCTCCGCAAGCGGCAAGGTGCCGACGAGCTGCGTCTAGCAGTGGCAGGCGTGCTGCTGGATCTCAGCACGCTCTTCACCACCCTCCGCGACGCTCAGGCCAAGCGGGACGCAAAACGGCGGCGCGAGAAAGCAAGCGCCGCAACCACCAACGGCCACGCAACAGCAAACATGGACGTCGATGACGAAGCCGCCGACCAAGACGACTTCATGGCCCTCCTCCTCGAACTCAACCCCGGCACGCAGACCACCCTCCTCCAGCTCCTCACCGCCGCCGAGAAGCACTACGCCAAGAAAGCCGGCCGCACCATCGACGTCGCCGACGACGACGACCCCCTCGACCTCGACGACGACCCGGAGAGCTCCGACGACGAAGACGCCGACGCCGACGCCGCCACCGCCGCCACCGGCACCCAGGATATCCTTCTCGCCGAGCAACGCCTCTGCGAACTCGCCAGCAAGCTCGTCCTCGCCATCCTGGGCGGCGTCGTCGACGGCTCCGGCGACGACAACGAGGACGACGACGACGCCGCAGGCAACGTGGACGGTGGCAGGAAAGAGGGCGCCGTTCGCAAGCGCCTCGAAAGGAATCGCAACCGTCTTGGCCCGAACTTCAAGGAGGTTCTGGCGTACCTTGACGCGGGCACCGAGAAGGGCGCGAAGAAGAGGGGTGGTGCGAGAGGGAAGAGTAGGGCGCAGAGTGCGCCGCCGACTGCTGCTGCTGCTGGGAGGGGTGGCAAGAACACGGAGAAGAGTAATGAGTTTGTAGGAGATGAGACGGATGAGGAGGAGGATGAGGTGGAGGAGCAGAGGGATGAGGGGGAAGAGTTGAGGAGGGAGGGGTTGGTTGAGGAGGAGGACGAGGAAGAAGAGCGGGAGGGAGGCGATGAGGAGATGGGTGACGCTGCTGCTGGTGATGGGCAAGGAGGTGAGGGAGAGGCGGAGAGCGTGATTGGTGATTGAGCCTGAGCAGCCTGAGCTTCGTGTATGCCGTGTTCTCTTTCTTCTTTTTCCCCTCGCTGTTCAACGGCGCTTTCTGTGCTTTTCTTACTCTTCGGAAGTCTCATGTTGAGCCGGAGCTGTGGAAGAGGGCCATAGGGATCCTAGGGTATAGGAGCGAAGGAGTGGTGGGCGTTTGTACTAATGGAATGCATGCAAGTGTGTTGCTGTGGCTGCTGAATCGATGAACATGGAGTAGTGGTGGACCGACGACCTTATTCGCATCTTCTTCTTTGCTCTCTGCTCTACTCTTAATCGTTCTTCTATTCTACCCGGTCCTACTTCGCATCTTCTTGCAGCTTCTTTGTATGGATGGTCCTGGGCTAAGGAGAATGGGGAGTAGGGAGTAGTAGGGGAGCAGTGGAAGTGTTCATGGTAGAGGAAAGGCGGTGCGTGCGATTCGAAAATGGGACATGGGTACAAATGTCGTCGGGATCCGTCGCAAGCAAGCGAGAAAGCAAAGGTGCATGGCCCTGCGTCTGACTGGAATTTGATCTTCTGTCTACGAAATTGTTCGGCCTCTTCATCTCGGATCGATGTTTAGAATTAGTAGTACGCCGATGCTTGATTGGTTTTTGTTAAAAAGGAAAAACAAAACTCGAATGCAGCACATTGATGGGTTTCCGTTGTTGCCTTCTAAACCCGCGTCGCCGATGCGATCCACCCGTATAAATAGTCTAAGACAGCGCCAGGAACCAAAACAGACTTTCCCACCGTAGACCATAGAACTATCGCGTCGGATTGCGGGTGTCCTAGAGGCGGAGCTTTATTGTTAACGTCGCCGTTCGACAGGATCTGGCGGGCCAGAATTGCGCCAGCTTCTCAGCGGCTGGCCTGGCTTGTCTTCTCCATCTCTTTTCATCTCGGAGTGCCGAACTTCCAGCGTGGAAAAATACCTGCCGGGTTCATGTCACTTGGTGTTCAATTCTCGTTAGTTTCGCTCGGCTCGTTCTGGGCCATAAACTCGTTCAGTGCTTCCTGACACGGGACTTTCCCCGAGGAAGTCGCCAGTCACTAGCTTAGTCCTTAGGGTAGTAGTAGATAGCCCGGGACGTCCCAGACGTCCCTGAATCATCATCCTCTTTGCATCATCCATTGTGTCCTCTGCCATATGGTAGCTGCGAATTTTCAACACCACCGGGACGTTACGAGCCCACCAGACCCCGTTGAGGACCAACCGCTCCCAACGGACGCCGCCCGGGCCATCAAACCCACCAGCACGAGATACTAGCACGAGACCCTGCGCGAGACCCTGCGCCACCACCTATTCCCTGCACCACCACCTCTTCCCTGCACCACCACCTCTTCCCTGCACCACCACCTCTTCCCTGCACCACCACCTCTCCCTCCCTCCACCTCCTCCTCCCTCACCCGCGCCACCGTCGCGCTAAGCGGCGCATACCCAGACCGTTCAGACTCCAGCGGAAGCGGTTCGTTTACGCTGGAGTGAGGAAGGCAGGAGCCAGGCGCTCTGGCGGGAAGGATCCACGGTCGACGGTCCTTCCTGCCCTTGTTCTTCTGCCCCTTCTCGCCGCCTTTCTTCTTCTTGTTATTTTTGTTCCTCTTTTTGTTCTTCACTCTGCTCTTTCCCTTCTTCGCAGCAGCTGCACGACCACCTCTTCGAGCGCCACGCCCTGCTCGACCGCGTCATCCGCGCCCGCAAGCTGCACCACTCGCGCTTCTACGCCCTCGAGCTCGACTACGGCCACCAGCACTACCTCGACCACCTGCAGGCCCAGAAGCACGTCGGGCTCGGATCCTCTCCTTCTCATCTCCCTTCTCCTTGTCCCCCACCATCCCACTCCATCTCCTCGCCCACAACCGAGCTCCCCAGCTTGATCTCTCCCTGAGACCCACCTCCAGGAGCGGAGAAGACACTATTCCCGCCCCTGAACTCCAAACTCTCGCCACGGCGGCGTTCTCTGCCACACAACATGGCGCTCATGTCGACGTACTCAGTGCTGCAGGAGAAGGCAGCGTTTTGGAGAGCGGTGGTTGGCGAGATCCGCCGGGACCTCCTTGATGATGTCCAGGATCTGACGGGTGTGCTTGTCCTTTTTGGTGTCCGTGTCGTCGAAGCTACTGTTCTTGTGGGCCTGTTTGCTGGCGAACATCGCCTTAACCCACTCGAACTCGACGCTTCTTATATATCCCCTTCCATAGGGGAAGCTATCTTCTACTACTACTAGAAGGAGAGTCCTCCTTCCTACCTAGGTAGGCATCGTGACAGTGGTTCCGAAGAGGGTGTTGAGGAAAGGGAGGCGAGGCAGGCTTGCTGACGTGAGGTACAGCATTCTTGCCGACGGTGTTTGTCGATCGAGACGTCTTCCCTGATAGCGGGCGAGGTGGCGCTGAGCGTGGATGCAGTCGACGCGACGCCAGTACCTAGTCCCTCTCCGCTAAAAAAGCGCTGCAGCAACGTCCCTCGCAGCAGTCATTCCATTCCGCCAACAGCACTGCTGATCATCGAACCTAGGTGAGGAAGAAGCAGGCAGGCTGGTTGACAACACCGTCCTCGTCTTCGACGTTGGCAGCCTAGGTAACGATGTCACTTGCGACCTCCTTCAAGTGGCCGTGCGGATGGATGAAACTCCGCAAACCACCACCACGGCAAGCATTTCCACGAACTAGTGCCTTGAACCTCACACGACCAGCATGGCATAAACCACCACTACTTCCCCTCCCTCCATGTCGGATGAGCAGCGACTTTCTCCATGTCGTTGATCTGGAAAAATGGAAGGATGCCGCATCGATGATAGACTTCTTGTGAAAGATACACAAATGCCGGCACCCTGCTGTTCGTCTTCTTGGAGACACTGGTCGTCGGTCTCGGTTATACGTCTATTGGAACGCAGCGCTACGGGGCCGGGGAGCGAATTACTATCGGTGGTCTTGACTAGCGGTGCTGTTTCGACGGTGATGTTATCTGCCCCGTCTTCCCCTCCGGCGAGACCTACTCAACTTTGCGCCCAGATAAGAAAAGCTTGCCGTTGACAAAGAACGAAGTTTCTGCGGCACAGAAGTTCTCAGCATCGTCACCGTCCACGTGTAAGCCGTACTCAACATCCGGTCCACCCCGGCGCCCACGACCAGCTAGGAAAGCGCCGCGAGTCACCAGGTCCAGTGTACCGCTGAGAGCTCGTCCTAGTTGGCACCCGAGCATAACTTGGAGTATCGTTCTATCTTAAGGTGGAGTCTTCGTTACAAGACGGTAAGGTACGGTACAAGTGGTGGGGATTATGGCATCGGGGCCAACGTGGCGGTGAGCGGCCGAGATGCTAATCAGCGCGAGACCCTTCAGCACCATGCAGAATTCGCAAGTAGGAAGGACAAGACTCACCGTTTCACTTCCACCAAAGCGCATTGGTAGTTTTCAAGGTCGTAGCGCGAACAAGCTCAGTATCAACGATCGAAGGTGGAACGAGGCTCCGAGATTAGAAACTTTTTCGAATTCTCTCATGTACGAAACGCTAACAACATATAACTCGTAAAAGCGACATCCGCACCGCAACCAAAACTTCCGCCTGCCATCAACACATTCCGGTTGATGTGAGCAGCGAACCCGTCTCTCGAGTGTGCGCTCACGCGTCTCACGACGCAGAGGCTTGCCGATCGGAATCAATGGCCACCGACCACGAACCTCTTCGGCAGGGAGAAGCAAGCCACAACGCGGCGGCACGATACCCATCCGCTCTGCACATTCCACAACTCCGCTATGCTATACCCAAACAAACTCTACAGGGGATATATATAATGTTCGAAAACAGAACGCCCGTAACCACAAAGAACACTGCGCTCTTTTCTTTCTTTGCCTTTATTAATCAAGCGAGCTCGCTCTTGTCGACGTCGCTGTCGTGCTCGACACCGGCCTTCTCCTTGTCGACGTGGAATTCCTGCGGCATGGCGATGGGGCGGTTCTTGGCGAAGCGGACGGTGGCGAGGACGGAGGGCGACTCGCGGAACATGAGGTCCAGCTCCTCGAGGTTGCGGCCCATGGTCTCCGGGTAGAAGAAGTAGACGGAGAGGGGGATGCAGGCGCCGATGACCGCGTAGACGATGTAGTACTGCCAGCCGATGTTGGAGATGGCGACGGGCGTGACCATCACGACGACGAAGTTCCTGCGAGAAGAGTCAGCTGGAGTTTGTGTGGAGATGGGGGGGAAGGTAACACGCACCAGAGCCAGTGGTTGGCGGTAGAAATGGAGGACATGGCGACACGGAGGCGGATAGGCGCGACTTCGGTGCAGTAGAGGAAGTTGGCGCCGAGGAAGCCGATGGGGACGAAGAAGTTGAAGAGGTAGATGAAGCAGCCCGCGGCGACCATGGCGGCGTGGTTCTCCTTGCCGAACGAGGTGGTGATGGCCAGGGCGACCATGGACAGAGACATGCCGACGCCGCTGAACATGAAGACAGCACGGCGTCCGAAGCGGTCGATGGTGAAGAAGGCCACGAAGGAGGACAAGAACTTCCAGGTCAGAGCGCCGGCAGACAGGATGCGCGACAGTTCGCTGCTGAGACCCAAGTTCTGTTGGAACAGAATGGTGGTGTAGACCGAGATGAGGTTGCTGCCGCTCATCTGCTGGTAGAATTGGAGCAAGATGCAGAGCATAAAGCGGTACAGGAGCTTGTCCTCGCCCATCTTGAGCATGTCCTTCAGCGAGGCCGCTCCGTTGGACGTCTCCTCGAGGGAGAGCTCAATGCCACCAAGCTCGGCTTGAACCTCCATCGAGTCCTCGTCGTAACCTCTGAGGAGAGCGAGGTTGGCGCGAGCCTCCTCAATGCGGTTCTCCTTGACAAGCCATCTGGGCGACTCTGGGAACAGGTAGATGCAGCCAATCACGATGAGTGAGAAGACGATGGGGATGGCGAGCGGCGGGCGCCAGGTGACCGGGCCGGTCTTGAACTCGAAGAATGCGAGGTCAATCCACGACTCGAGGACGTAACCCATGCAGATGAACAGACCGTCGAGAACGACATGCTGGCCTCTGTTCTTGGCGCCGGCAGTCTCACTCTGCCAGACAGGGACGGTGGCACTGAGCATACCAATGCCAGCGCCGAGGATGGTACGTCCGACGATGAACTGGGCGAGGGAGAATGAGGAACACTCGAGAATCTCGCCGATGAGGGTGCAGATGGCGGCGCCGAGGATGACGGCACGGCGTCCGAACTTCTCGCCGGTGTAGGAGCAGGATAGAGCGCCGAAGAGGGCACCAAGGGTAAAGGTGGCAACAACAAGACCCTGAATGGTCGAGTGGGAGCTCTTGGTGGCGCCGGTGGTGTTGGTAGTGTCGATTTCCGGGAAGGTCTTGTTCCAGTCGTCCTCGGTGAGGAGACCGCCAACACCAGCCTGGTTGTAGCCAAAGAGGATGAAGGAGGGGCAGACAATCAGGGCCATTTGGAGGACGCCGAGGGCGTGGCCCTGCAGGCCGAAGACAGGCTTGGCACCCATGTTGAGCAGCGCCGAGGGGAGAAGGACAGCAAGAACACAGCGAGGCGGCGGAAAGCCCGTCGGAGAGCACCGCGGGAGGCCGGTTTTATAGGTAGCATGTTGACAGACGGTCAAAAGTCTCTTCTCAACGTTTTCAGGCCCCACCGTCTGGGGACGCAGGGCGTGTGACTGCCGAACGACACGGGCCTCGCGGGAGGGTGGCCGGATCGATAGCGCTATCTGGCTCACGGCAGCGCAGCTGGCTCCTGTGACCGGAGTCCAAGCTGGCGGCAGGGAGTGCTGGCATGGGCGCGTCGGGCTGGAGCGCGGGCTGGCGGGCGACGGCCGGGGACTCTTCGGGCAGGCGGAGGCCTGTCATGTACGGAAAATCCGCTGGCTGGGCGCTGCACGCAATGCGATCCGCTCGTGGAGTGAAAAAATCGGGCCGGGCCCAGCAGACGCCGCCAAGCGTGGACAAGCCCGTCAAGCTCTCGACAATTGTGGACAAGCCTCGCTGGCTGTCCAACGGCCGGGCCCTCATTATTAATGTATGCCGAGCACCCTTTCCAACGCTGCGGTAGCCGGTATCGCTGGCGGGCTCGCGGTCGCGCAGAGAAACGAGACGGCGGCGGGAGGCGCTTCGTCCAAGGGCCCGCCGCGGGAGGATTGACGGCACAGGCGGCGCGAGTGATGCGTCAAAGGCGGCCGAGCTGGAATTTTCCACAGGGCGGGCCATGTGTCAGCGGCAGCGACGAGCGGGAGGCGTGCGAGGCGCGCATCGCCGCCCTCTGCCCTGGGAGAGGAGATGACACGGCGTCTCCACCGCGGCGGGCGGGTTTCATTGGGCGCTGTGACGGCGTCGCAGTCATGATCTCTGAAGATGTCCCATGGGGGATGAATGTCCGGGCTTGGCGGGCTCCACCGGAGCGGCGAGGCGGCGCTGGAGGGCTGCCGCATCCAGCAGCGCGCCCGACTCGCCCACGAAAACGCGACGAAAACGAGCCGGAGCGACGAGGGTTTCCCACGGGGTAGAGTGCGGAGGACACGCCGCGGAGAGGCAGACGGAGGGGAGATCGTGGAGCGGCGGCGGCAGCAGGTTGAGCGTCGCTTACATCGCGCCAAACCGAGTCCGTTTCGCGCGCTGAGGAAACATCGCGGCCGCCACCCGCCAGCGGAGCCCACACTACGGGCGGCCGGCCCACGACTCGCGTGTGTCGGGGCCTCCCTCGCGCTGCTCACGCGTGCATCGGGTCGCGGGTGCCGCAGCTGGCAGTCCCATGTCGTCACTGGCCGCCGCCCGCCGCCGCCCACCGCCATGCCAGCATCTCGAGCCCTTGGCGGTCAGGCTGCCTCCCGCCTCTGCATGGTTCGAGCGCCCTACGTCGGCTCCTCTTAGCCCGGCCGACGCCATGCTTTCGCGGGAACCAGAGGCTTTGGTCGGCTGGCGCTCCGGATTGCCGGGTCTCTACGTCTCTACCTTGACGGCTGCAGGCCTGATGGCTTCCACCGTTTGGGCCATGCAGGAACGCGTGGGCGTGCGTGGGCCAGCTCCACGTCCAGCGTTCCGCTCTCGCCGCCTCTTGACGCCAGCGCTGCCTGCTCCTGCAGCCCATGCATCGGATATGCCGCCTCGAGAGACACTGTGGGCCTCGGGATCATGTTCGTTATCCAGCAGAGCCCAGTCGCCGTCTACATGATCCATGTGTGGGCGTCGTCAGCGAATGAGGAGCCAGCCAATCCACTGGCCGCGTAGGCCTCACTGCTTCCCCATTGCAGCTGGCAGCGGGGCCCGAGATGCACTCCTCAGCAGTGCGCGGATGCCATGAAGTTGAGATAAGCGACGCCCAGCGGCTTCAGCGGCCGGGTAAGCTGTGGCTGCTGCTGGGCGTTGTGTTCCTGGCCGGCAAAATGAGAGAGCTACGAGTGCCGCGGCCCGCTCCCGCAGCCAGTCGTGACGCCTCGCTCGTGGCAACGTCACGCCCGATCGACTGACGTGCCCAAATATGAGCTGAGCGCACGCCTGCTGTCTTTCTGCAGCCACCTGGCCTCGCCGCTGCCGCCCACCAGGCTCACGGCTGACCGCAGCGTGGCGGCATGACCGATTCGGCAGTCCCGCGGCCCATCCACCGCACATGACTTAAACACGATCCGCCCAGCAACGCCTCTTCTTCTTGGCCACTTGGCATAAGATGATTCCGTCGCCTTCAATTTCCTCTCCAGCCGCTCGCCCCGTGTGACACCCCAGCAAACCTTCCCCCCGCCACGTTCCCGCAGCCTCAGGGTGCGGCTCGGTCGCACAGCGATTATCCCCGTATTTCCGAGCCAAAACCAATATCTCCGCGACCGTCGAAACTTCACCGAGACCACAGGGCCTGCGACTGCGCACGAGTCCCCTTTCCCCGCCACTGTGTCTGTGGAGAACCCATGGGGAGTGTACGTAAAGGGCGGAGGCAACCGAAATTATCATGCCACCGGGCACGGGGCGACAGTGCCGCTGAAAAGATCCAAGAAATCCTCACGAGATCCGCCACATCGAGACCATGGAAACTGTCTTCCGGACCCTCATAATCGGATCCGAATGCCGTTCGGATTCCGTCCCATGATCCCGAGACTCGAGGACGTTGTGAACAGGACGATCAGAGGCAACGTTATTCCATAGCGATCGTCACTGATTTCCTCTGTAGGCTTGCAGATCAGAACGGCGACCAGGAATATCAAGGCAGAAATTTTCCGATGATTCATAGGCGGCGTTTGCGAGCCGTCGCTTGCGGAAACATCTCACGAGGACACTGTCTGCACAACACTCACACTCATCAGCAGATGTAGAATTGTTCGCCCTTATCATTCAGCATTCTCTCACGTCATGTCTCGCTCTCCAGATCCGCCTTCAACCGCAAATGTCGGACTTCCGGCGGTGCGCCGCTTTGTTGCACTTTCACTACTGTGAGTCACTTGAAGGTATGGCCGATCGCGAGATCACATGCGCTTCAACGAACGTAATGAGAAATCTTCTTGCATAGAGACCTCAGAAGCTATATGCCGAATGATTCCCGAGGGAACCGTTCAAGTCTTTGCAAGTAACCTCCGATCCTGCACTTCCATGCTACTGGATTTCTTTTTTGTTTTGATGTCGAGGCCGTTTTGAGTCTTGAACTCCTTCGAAGAGTCGACAAGTCCACCAACTCGAAATCAAAAAGTCCATATCTCCGTACCTCTCCAATCCAACCACTGCCCTTGTTTTTATGCTTTTCCGTTTTCTTTCAACTCTTCCGTTCCGTTTTTCTGTCGTTGTCGGTATTGAACAGAATTCGTAGCTCCTGAATCCCACCATCTTTTTTTATGCTTTTTCTTCGGTGCTTATCGGTTCGCCCATTCAGTGTCGAGATTACGAAGCCGGGTTAGCAAGCAAAGCTTCTCCAACTCAAGCATCCTTGTCTTCAACCGACAACACCCTCATCCTCATCCTCAACCTCACCCAAAACAACACCCCCATCCTCACCCCCTCCAACCGTCTCACCATCATCATCCTGACCAAACAGATCCTCCCAACCCGGAATTCCCCAACTCTGCATCGAAGCCATGGGTCCCTCATCACTACCCTACAAGTCAGTTAATACCTGCTCTTCCCCACCAAAAAGCGGCAAAACCACCGCAAAAGCCAAAAGCACACTTCAGCAACGAGACGAGAGAGAGGAGAGGAAGAGAGCCACAAGCAAAAGCAAAAAGAAAAGGGGGGGGGGGGGGGGGGAAATCGACTCACCAATCCCATTCTCACAAACCTCCCACCCCCCACATACCACTCCGTCCGCACCACATCCCCCTGCTGCTGCTCATCCTGCACGAACCCACCACCGCTGCCGTTAGCGCCGCCGGCGGGGTGGCCGCCGCCGTAGCCATAGCTGTAGCTGTAGCTGTAGCTGTGCTCGTGCTCGTGCTCATAGTCGTTATATCCAGGGTCCACGCTAGGGTTCATGCCAGGGTAAACGAGGCCCGGAGGGTGGTGCTGCTGGTGATGGGGGATCGGGTCGTACATCCGGCCCGGCAGACTGTGGCTGGTTGCCATCGGGATCGGGATCGGGGGCGGAGGCGGCGGGGGAGGGAACGGGAAGGGGAGAGGGGGGAGGGGGAGGGGTAGGTGCTGTTGCTGCGGAGCTGGGTGCATCTGCTGGTGCATCTGCTGGTTCATCTGCTGGTGCCACGGGTGCTGCGCGAACATGCCGGGAGGAGGGGCGGAGGCGGTGGAGGTGCGGGGGGGTGTGGGGAGATGGGGGTGGTGGGGGTGGACTTGGTGGTGTCCGTGGTGGTGGCCGTGGCCATGGTGGTTGTTGTTGTGCATGAAGGGGGTCGGGCCGGCGAAGTGCTGCTGCTGCTGCTGCTTGGTAGGAGGGGGAGGGGGGCTGCCGTGGTTGAAGAAGTGAGGCGGCTGGTGGTGCGGATGGTAGGGGTTCGTGCCGCGGTGCTGCTGGTGCGGGTGCTGGTGCTGCTTCCACGGCGGGCGCTGCGGGTGGCGTGGGTTGCGCTTCGGAGGGGGGGTGGTCGCGGTACCGGTGGTGGAAGCGGTCTGTCCGCCACGGTTCGGCGTCAGCGGCTGCTGCTGGGGACGTTGATAGGTCGCCGGTGCGGATAGGGCATCGAGCTTCGTGGCGGTGTCTTGCGTGAGCTCTTCGAGACGTCCGTCAAGCGTGGCTGCGGGAGGGCCGTCAACGGTGGCGATGAACCGCTTCTCTGCGCTGCAGAGGGAGGTGCTGGAAGAGACAGACGAGGTGTCCACGGACGAGGTGTCAGTGTCGTGCTTCTCGTTCGGGTGGTTGTCGTTGCGCTTCTCTCCCTCCTCAGTCTGCGTCTGCGAGTCGTTGTAGCTCTTCTGGACGCCGTGGCCGTTCGTGCCGGGCGTGGATGACTTCTCGGGCGCCCACGGAGCAGCGGCCGGGTTGAGTAGCATCTTGTTAGCGGCGTCCCAGTTGTCGGAAGTAGACAAGTGGCCGTTGGCGTCATCATTGTTGTTGCTGTCGCCGCCATTTTCCGAGCGTGGCGACGCAGAGACTGAGCTCAGGCTGTGGTAGTGAGGGGACGCGACCGGCGGGGGCGTCGCGGCTGGGGACTTTGCGATGTGAGCCTCGAAGGGACCCCCTGCGGATTGAGTTCAGTATGAAAGCTTGAGGAGCAGTGTTTTAGGCTAGGATACGTACACTGCTCAGTGCGGTACAAGCCCGGCGGCGGCTTGACCTTGGACACAGAACCCGAGTTGGCGACCGGCGCTTCAGCGGAAGTGAGGCCGGGAGGCGGCTTGACAGTCCTGGTCATCGTGGGCGTGGCGCTGCCATCGTCGTCAGAGGCAGCAGGCAAGTCCTTGTCGGACGCGTTGTTAGCCGTGGACGAAGCCACTGTCGCTCCGTCGCCGCTGTCGTCCAGGGCAGACTTGCCCACATCTGCGAGCCCAAAGTCAGTATGCCCGTCATCGACAGAGCTTTCTATGCGATTACTTACACTCGACCAGGCCATTCTCAGTGGCCATGAGCACCTTCGTGCTCTGCGGCACCTCGAACGTGACGCGGAAGCCGTTGTCCGCCCACTTCTGGGCCGTCGTCGGGACGATCACCCCCAAGACAGGCAGACGGATCTCCATGGGCTCATTAGAGCCGTTAGCGTGCTGCGCGCCGGTGTCCAAGGCGCCAGTGTTGTTGCTGGAAGGCCTGGCCCGGAGGCCAGGCGGGGGGCGGGGTCCGTCGGACATGGTTGCGTCTGCTGGGTGTCTTGGGTGGAGCAGACGGAGGGTTGAAGGTGAGGGAGGAGAGGACAAGGAAGGGCGCATGAAAACTCTGTTTTGTGTTGGTGGTGATTGAAGTAAACAACTAAGCGCGTCAATCACCCCGTAGGGCCCTTGCGCTCCCCAAGGTTTCTACCAACATTTCTACTGCGCCCATGGCTGCTTTTCTTTGCGGAAAGGGCATTCGAAGAAGACAATGCTATTTCTATAAGGAGTATTCAATCCGAAACGGGATCGACCAGTTCCAAATCATGACATCTGAGGGGTAGAGATGTCCTGAGCCATC
Organism: Neofusicoccum sp. Z2; assembly: GCA_037356115.1. Classification (NCBI taxonomy): domain Eukaryota; kingdom Fungi; phylum Ascomycota; class Dothideomycetes; order Botryosphaeriales; family Botryosphaeriaceae; genus Neofusicoccum; species Neofusicoccum sp. Z2. The sequence goes on from JBAWJY010000004.1 coordinate 501,858, forward strand.
ACGACTCGAGACCCGATGTTCTCCACCATGACAGGCGAAGTAAATGATTTCTCCCATATTTAAACAGTAGCTCTACAGAACTGTAAGAGATTCCAAGTATATAATTCGTTATATCTAGCCACATAAAAGAAATTCTGCGAAGTGACGCTCGCCGCTCCTCTGCATAGGCTTCTGTGGGTTCAGTCTCCGGGAAGCATTCCGCCAGGACGAGATCATTCAAATCATGATGTCTTCCTCGTAGATAACCAGAGATCCGATGTCGAAGTATTCATACCTATGACACTCTGTGGAATCTTTGTGCTTGGGTCCATGGGTATGGATGCTACAACTCCGGATGTCCGGTTTCGTCTTTGGTCCACATGTCGTCGCGCAACCATCGGTCTCACCTCGAAAGAATAGAAGAGTATTATAATGCATATACCAAATGCATATAAATTCATGGATGATATAAGGATATTCTTAAGTTAAAGTCCAGGAGCGCTCCTGCGCAACTGTCAAGTGACGCAAATGGTTGGCCCCGAAGTTGATCCAATTAATGCCTTCCGTTCCGCGTTCTTTTTCAGAACTACAAAGTATACTTGGAGTCAGACAAATGGAGATTGTCAATAGAACAAGCTATTAGGTACTTTTACTCTGTCCCCAATGAGTATTACCGTGCATGACGATCGTGAACTGGAAATTCGAAACCCCTGCCGCAAAGGAAAACACTTCGCAAGAACAAAAGCCCAGTATCTCCCACAACCCCAACCATGCCTTATATCAACGCCCAACCCAATAAATACCCTACAGCAAAGCAGAGTCTGTAGAGCACCACATTGGCAATGTCATCACACGAAATCTCCTCCCTTGTCCGCATTTCCCCTGGGTGAACGCAGTGCATCAACCCACTTCTGCGCCGATCCCTCCCCCTGCTGAGCACTCGATGCACTCTCCCTTTCCGGTACCTCTCCACCATCCACTTTGACAGCCGCATTCGCAGTCCCTCCACTGGCCTGACCAGAAACCCGTCCACGACCGCGCGTCCCGACCTGCATAAACGGCGCAAGCCCCTCCAACGCATCATCCAAGTTTCCAAACAAACGCTCGATCCGGAAACCAGGAACCCGACGCTGGGACAGCACCAACGTAGTCTCTCCAGCGGACCTTGCTGACAAAGCTCGCCTGTGCGATGACGGCGGCGGCTGCAACGGCGCCGGAGACGGAAGCAACGCGCCCATTATTTCCGCACCCGGACTTATCGGAGACAATTGCCCGTCACCGTCGTCATCATCACCGTCAGCCGCGGCCTCGCCGCTCTCCCACGGCGCAAGCGCTGCCCGTGAGAACTTAGGCGGCGGAAGCGCTGACGGGAAATCCGCGCGCTTTATCTTCTTCCTCGTCGGGGGTGACGTAGCTCCTCCCTTCAATGCCGCCGCTGCCGCCGCCGCCGAAGAAGAAGAAGCATTGGGCGAACAAGGCGGGTAAGGAAAAGAAGCATCGGCATCAACGTCAGCCTTCCGCTTCGGGGGTCTAGAGAATCTCGCGCCGCGCGAATCTGCACCATCCCCGTCCGGTCTCGAAAGGAGAAGACGTGGGGTGCTGGAGTAAGGTATAAAGCCACCAGTAACCGCGCGCTCTCCTTTCTCCCGGGATCGGAAATAGGGTGTGGGGCTGCTGCTGCTACTGTTGCTGCTACTACGCAGCAGCGGCGAGTATCCGACCAATGGGCGCAGCCGCGTAGTAGGAGCCACGCGCGGAGTGTCTGCTGCGCCGACATGAGCGCCTCTGCGAGGCGTGGGGCTCGCGGCGCCTGCGGTGCGTAGACGCATTAGGGATGTCTGGGACGAGATGCTGGGCATGCGGCGGCGGGATTGACGCGGCGGTAGCGGCGGCGGCGTCGTCGTGCCGTTGCTGGTACTGGGTACTTTGGTTGCTGACGCCGCTGTGCGGCGCTGTAGGAGGGGCTGGTCGGAAAACGGGTTGGCGGCGGGAGTGGTGGTGCCATTGTTAGCGCCGGGGGTGGGAGGAGTGTGGATCACACGGTCTGCCGGGATGACGACGACAACGGGGGCCGGTGTGGTGGTTGTGGCGGCGGCAGCGGGTGGAGAGGCGGGTGCCGGTATGCGCAATGATACGGGCGGGAGGGCTTGGCCGGGGGATGGGCGGGCGACGGGTGCAGGCGGCGGGCTGGGACAACCTGGCAACGACCATGTGGTGACTGGCTCTGCGGGTGAGAAATCAGCTGTTTGGGGAGATGGAAGCGCAGCGGACATGGGCTTACCAACGCGCGGCGGCATCTTGTTTTGGGTTGGGTTCCGTGGCGACGCTGCAAGAGGATCGAGCGGGAGTACCGTGGCGTGGGTCATTCGGAACGGGATCGGGACGTAGCTCGGCGTCAGACGGGCTCTGGGGAAGTAAGGTACGCTGGAGGATGAGCAATCATGTGAGAGTGGCGCCGCGCTAAAGACGGAAAGGTGAACTGTCCAAGGTGTGCATGCCGGACGCACTTCTGCAGCGGTCGCGGTCATCAAACAGCATCGCCGTGCAAACGACTCATGTTATCTGATCTCTATTGGATTTTCTACTTGCACTTTATGCGGTCAAATGCTCCTGCGCGCGACAGCGGGAAAGAAACACGGAAAGGAAAGCAACCGTCCTGCGACAGACTGTAATCCCACTTACTCGTAAACATTTTGTTAGCGCTGTAATTGATGGATAAACGAATGTTCGCATAAGAGCAACAGCCATGTGAACAGTGCAGAGGGGGCAGGCGCAATTTCACTGCTCCATAATCTTCCACCCCTCTTTCATATATGACCGGACAAAGAAAACTGCAGCCACGATCACCGCAGCGGCACCAAAGGAAATCCCGATGTAGTACGCGGCATGAATCCCATCAGCGATGTTTTCAAGTCCGCCACCTTGCTTCATAACATTGACTTCCACCACCGCTGCAACCCCCAGGGTAATAGAGACTGAATAGTTGATGACGGTGGTAACCAGTGCAGCGGCAAGGCCCTGGTGCTCTCCTGGCATGCTGTTCGACAAAATAACCGTACTGGCCGGGAAGGACATGTCCATGCCGAGCGGCATTACTAGGATGCCGAAGAAAGCCTGGCCCCAGTACATCTGGTGGATGGGCATTGTGCCAACGAGCGTGATGCCGAGGAAGAAGCCGATCATCGCCAGCAGCATCACGAAACTGACCGGAGTGTGCGTCAGCATGTAGCCAGTTACCGCGGACGCAATGAGAGCGGCGAAAAACACCGGAGCGAATTGCGCCGACACCAGGAGAGGTGTTTGTTGTCGGACGACTTCGAGGAACCTGAACGTGTAAAACACCCATACGCCGAAAGCACCCCAGCCAAATGCCAAGCAGGTCAGGATAAACAGCGTGGTGCTGCTGAGCGCGTTTTTGGGCAGAAGCGGATTGATGGCGCGCAATTCGATGTAGATGAATGCAACCAGGAACAGCAGTCCGATGATCAGGATGAAGTAAACGTGCGGTTGATTCCAGCCATAAAGAGGCCCGTTGTTAAAGGCCACATTGATGAGCACAAGACTGAAAACCCCAAGTACGGATCCAATCCAGTCGAAGCTTGGGCGATGTGGCGGCATGTTGGAGAGAGGCTTCGGAATGATGATGAGACTGAATGCGGCGAGGCCAAAAGCGGCGATGGCGTACGCCCAAAAAGCCCATGGCCACCACACCAGCTGACCGAAGATGCTACCGAAGATGCTGCCGATTATCGCGCCATAGGGAGCGCTAGCGCCGAATATGCTGAAGACGATGTTCTTCCGGAGTCCGGGAGCGTAAGAGCGTCCAAGTAAAGCAAGAGCGTTGGGCATGAGCATTGCAGAACCGACGCCTTGCATGGCCCTGCAGATGTTGAAAAAGATTTGAGAATGCGTGAAGCTTGCAAAGCCGGCCAAGGCGCTCCAGAACCCGAGGAAGGCGTAGCCGAAGATGAAGACGCGTTTGTGACCGAGAATATCCCCAGCTCGTCCGGATATGAGGATAAATGTCCCCACCGTCAGAGAGTAGGAGGAAATGAACCAACTCTGCTGTCCTGGGCTGTGTGTCTGTAGGTCGGCGGCCACGATGTCAATTGGCGCCAGTGCAATGCCAAGGGCACACTGGATCATGAAGTGTGCCATGGCGACAGTGGCCACGAAGAGTATTTCGTGTACGAGAGTCAATGTAATTCCTCCATGGCCTCCGGGCGGTGGTGGAGGTGGTGACGGAGTGACCGATCCACTTGACTTCTCGTCTGCTTCTGTGACCGTCTCGTCTACAAATCTGCCGTTAGGTTGGGGAAGCCCGTGGTTTGCCGAGAAGTCACGTATCGATGGAGCGTTGGTAGTGGAGACGGCACTGGGCGCCACGGAGGGCGCCACAGAGGGCGCCCTCGAGTCGAATCCGGAACGGACGGTGATTCCAGTCGCCCTTGAGATTGTGATTTTATCCGAGTCGTCATCGCTCGGTGGCGAAGGCACACGCGAAGGCACACGGTGGTCCATCTTTCGTGGGCTGGCCTCTTAGTCCAACAATGAAGAAAGGGATGGAGACGAGAAAGAAGCAATCATAACGGCGGGAGGGCGCGAGGTAATTAAAGTAGTGAAAAAGAGTCCTGGGTGTGAAATGGAGAAGGAATGCTGACAAAAGCGGCCTTTTGGAACCACATCATGGTGAAGACATTCGCCCTGCAGCAGGCACGGCATGTCTGTTGCATATCCTACGAGAGCCATGATTTCAGGGGACGGGCGTCGTTCATTAGGTGCAGTAGGGCAGACGATGCTCTCTCTCGCACCAAATCCGACGGACTCTAGAGGGGAGCCGGCGACCAGTAGAGCAGCGGCCTGGTCGTATCGATGCAAAGCCTCCGCCAGATCGAGTTGATGACGTCTATTCGAGGAACAGCTATTAGAGTGCTTACTGCACATTAGTTTCCACGCTGGAGAGTCAGAAGGGATGCGGCTGCAGCACGGCTTATCCTGAGGCTGCCAACCAACGCGGCCGCGAGGCAGGGCGTAGCTCGATTATGAAATCACGGCGGAAGTGGCCAGTGAACTTGAATTAAGCATCGCAAGCGCCGTCTTCTTCAGGTGGAGCGGGGCGGCCCGGCACCGCATAGTCTCTGCTACGTCTGGCGGAGCGCCCGGATGCTGTACGCGCCTCAAGCAAATATGAAGAGAAGCCACGGGAGGGCTTCGTGTTGGCTGAGGGTGGGTGCTGGGTGGAACGTTACGGCTGCGTTTCTCTTCAAGCGGACCTCGTGTTCGGCCAACTCCATCGGACATCAGGGTCCGCCACGCAGTGCGGATGCAGGCCTGGCCAGCAAAGACAGTGGTACCTCAGCCGGCTGGTGAGACGGCGCACCCGCGGTGGCACGAGGTTGAGGTCCGGCTTGTCAGGTTTGGGTAGCTGCAGACGCCATGGCGTGTCCATACTTCGTAAGCGAGCCAACAGCTGCCATGGTTTCCTCTGCGGCCGGCACCATATTTTCTTCCTACTACTGTCTGGGCGATGCTTGCAGCCAGACATGCCTAATCTTAGGCTTCATCCGCGCCAACCCTCATTGCGGCATGCGATCCGCCCGGCGCGGGGCTACCGCCAGCCCCCAACCATGGCTCGAAGACGGTGACTGACAGCGGCACTGTTGGTCTTGCTACAAACGGCACACCGCTGACACCCGCCTTACCACGCTTGGAGGCTGTCGTCCCTGTCATGTCAGCAACAACACCCACCACCTGCGCACAAGTACTTGTCTCTCGTGGTATAAGTAAACTCGAATTCGTCGCTTCTAAAGCTTCTGCGCTCTGTCTGTAGGCCCGGCAGCGCTGATGGAGGCAGCTCGCGCTCCCGCAAGGCCCGAGATAAACGCCAGACCCCCCACCGTCAGCAGATGCATGCATGCAGCTGCTCATACGTAGCTCCCAGCGCCGCTGATGCGCGAAGGCTGCAACGGTTTTCGGGCGCCATGTATATGCTGGTTGCCCCAACCGCTAATTTCTGGCTGTCCGGCGTCCCTTCGCGCCGTCCGTCGGCATTCCAGTTCAGGCAGCATAGCCAGGTGCATCGGCGGAGCCCCCTACACCTGGCTACGACGGCGATGCGGAAGGCGAAGGATGGCCCCATTGGTCGACCACAGCGTGACGTGTGCGTGAGCCTGTTGTTTCTGATCCCATTTTCTCCACAATTCAGTCGGAGAAATCATCTGTCAGAGGCGTCCTTGGTTTGGCTTTGCTGCCGAAGCTTCTCAATGCTCTCGTCGACCAGCGCGATTTCGACCTCGACTTTGAGGATCTTCTCTTTGAGCATTTGCTCGTATTCCTCGTCTGACAGCACCTTGACGGGGCTCATACGCGAATCCGCAAGCCGTTGGAGCCAGTTCTGGCTCTTGGCCGGCTTTCCGTCGGAAGCGGATTCCTCACGATTAGCGTGCTTGGTGTCTAGAAAGTTGTATAGGTGCTGTCCCGCATATCCAAAAACCGAGAACATGACCACGCCGGGAATAATGTGTGATGGACTTCCTACATACAAAGTCAGCTTGGGATTCCCAGCGCCCAGTGCGCCATGGCTGTGATGACTGACGTGTCACGGCAGCAACAACCCCGCCAGAAACGCCTCCAGCGATCGCGCTGGCTTTGACACGCTCTTCTCGCGAGAACGAGTCGACATTGCTGACGTCGGGACGAGAGCCTCGTTTAACATCAAGCCAAGCCTGGAGTCCTCGGCGGTTCAGAATGGCGCTTCGAGTTGCTGCGGCGCATTTAGCAGGCGAGCTTCATCGATGCCGGGCTGTATTCACCCCAGTATACGGAGCCTGCTGTGAACCACTGCACTCCGGCGAATGCTGCAAACAGGCTCGGAGATCCGGAGAAAAGGATTCCCTGCGCGCCTCCCAGCAACAGTCCTCCGCTGCCTGGAGAAGTGTATCAGCGAAGTATCCCGCGCAGGATGACGCGTCGTAGTGCTGAGGCATGTCTTGCGCGTGTGCTCTCTTCGGCATTCATTCGGAACACAGGGCCGGCGAGCACGACGGGCGAAAGCAAGGCGAAGCAAGAGGGCGTGGATTGACACGTGAATGGCGGCACAGCGGCGCTGGGAATGTGCTTACCGGTCAAAGCGCCGACCTCCAGCGCGGAGGCCAGCAAGGCAGAAGGCACGGCGACGTGCGCGTCGGCAGCAGAGGCACTGGCAGCATGCGGCATGCTGGTGGCGTTGGGCACAAAGCTGCGCTTCGAAGGCCAGCGAAGCCCGCGGCGGGTGTCGGGATCTGGGTTTTGATGGCGGCCACACGTGACAAATCACTTTCTTGGCGTAGCGGCGGCCCGAGTGGATTTTGTTCCCTCAACTTCAGCCTATTAGTTCACGACGCACAATCGCACGCTCCCACACTCCGACCGATTGAGACTCTCACGACCCCGCAGCTTCGATCACTGAGGGCGCCGCTTCCCTCACACTCCCACGGCCAACGCGCTCCCACTCCGCAGCGCGTTGACTGACTCCCGCAATCATGGGTTCGTCCGCCCTCTGTGCCGAGTCCGCCCGGGTGAGGCCACTGGCCTCGCGCGCCCGCCGGCGCCTCGTGCACGCCCTTGCGCTGAACCGCTCTGCTAATCGCTGTGCAGCTCCGAAAAAGCAGGCGCAGAAGATGTCCCTCGGGGACTTCTTGGGCGACCAGTGTACGCTCCCGCCGCGCGCCTCGCGTTGAGGCGCTCTGTCCACCTGAATTGAGGCTAACCTCACCACAGCGCTGGGCTCCTGGGCCGACGAGATGGAGGACCTCCCCGTTTCTGGTAAGTTTGCCGCTGCCGCTGCGATCCCGAACGCGACGCTGACTTTTTCGCAGGCGGTTCGTTGCCCTCGCACATCTCCCGACTCCACCTTCCGACCCCGCAGCAGTCCCTCTGACATCATATATACAGGTCCCAGCGCTGGCTATGGTAGCAGCAGACCCTCGTACGGCATGGGCGGCAGTGGCTTTGGCGGCTTCGGTAAGGCGATGCTGCGCATGCTCGAGTACACGCGCTGACCCGATCTCTCAACAGAACGCGGCCCCGACCGCGGCGGCTATGCCACCCGCGAGGAGCTTCCCCTTCCGACCAAGCCTCCGTATACCGCCCATCTGGGCAACCTTTCGTTCGATGCGACCGAGGGCGACATTCAGGACTTCTTCCTCGACTGTGACGTCACGAGTGTTCGTATTGTTGAGGACAAGCTGGACCGCAAGCCGAAGGGTTTCGGATATGTTGAGTTTGGCACTCTGGACGGCCTCAAGAAGGCCCTGGCGCTCAGTGGCACCCAGTTTCAGGGTAGGAACATTCGCGTGAGCGTTGCCGAACCGCGTAAGTTGCCCTCCACCGTCTGTTGAAGGCGAAGAGGATTTAACCGCATTCTAGCCAAGGATCGCCCTGATATGCGCGTGATTGACGACTGGACCCGCAAGGGACCTCTTCCCCCTCTTGCCGGCGAACGCCCTCGCGGAGGTGGCTACAGGAACTTCGATTCAGGTGCTTCTGATGCCGGCAGCGACCGCGGCAGCCGTCGCGGCGGCTTTGAGAGCGATGGGCGCGTGCGAGACTTCGGCAACTGGGAGCGCAAGGGCCCTTTGTCGCCCACTGGGCCGCCTGCTCGCGAGTTCCACGAGACTCGTGAGCCTCGCGAGCGCAAGATGTCGCCTTCCTGGGGTGAGGGTCGCTCGGAGGACTCCAGGCCGCCCCGCCGTGACTTTTCCGAGGGCAGGCCGGCGCACGACAGGCAGCCCACTGCGCCGGAGCTCGACAACTCGTGGCGCGACAGGATGCGCCCTACAGAGGCTCTGAAGTCCCCTATTGCCACTCCTGATACCAGCTTGCCTTCTTCTCCGGTCGCGAAGCCTGCAGCTCCTGCTACCCGCCCCCGTCTGAACCTCCAGAAGCGTACGGTCTCGGAAACCCCTGCGGCCCCCAACCCTTCTGCTGCAGGAGGTGCCAAGTCCAGCCCCTTCGGCGCTGCGCGTCCGATTGATACCGCCGCAAAGGAGAGGGAGATTGAGGAGAAGAGGCAGCTTGCGCTTCGCCAGAAGAAGGAGTCCGAGGACAAGGCACGCGAGGAGAAGCGTGCGAAGGAGACCGCTGCTAAGGCGGAGAAGAAGGACGACGAGGACAAGGAGAACGGTGCCGGATCGCCTCCGCCGGGACGGAGTTACGAAATCTTACAACGCATGGACGAGACTCCCGAGGGCGAAGAGGAAGGCAATGCAAACGGAACGATTGTCGACGACAAGGCTGTCAAGCCGAAGGAGGTCACGCGCGAACCGAAGCCTGCGGAGCAGTCGTGGAGGCGCAAGGACTCGGCCCCCGCCACCGAGACGGGCACCACGGCGCAGAACCTGGAGGACGATGGCTGGAGCACCGTCCCGTCGAAGGCAAAGAACAGCCGCCGGGGCGGGTCTCGGGCCATTGCCTCGTGAGGGATGCTCAGCTTCCCAACACCACGCCTAGACGGACTCGACATACCCCATTCGCCGACGCATCGAGGAGTCACATTTTCCACAGTGGTTTAACGATGCTTTTTTGGTGTGCCTTGATTTGCGATGGTTTTCTTCGAGCTGCGGTGTTCATTGTCAGGCGCACTGGGGGCATGTCTGCTATTTCGCAAAAATGCAACTTTAGCCTTGACGACTGCTCACGGCATGCTGGTGATGCGAGACATGTCTCTGCACCTTTTCAAAAAAGAACACTGGATATGGCTTGTGGTGTGGTCTGGTCTGGTCTGGTCTGGTCAACTCGTCTCCTTCACTCCACTCCTCCCCCCTCACGCTAGACACTTCACGCATGCAACCGTTGACCCTTTCCTTTGCGCACATACCACGACTCTTTCTTTGCCGCTTTCTTATGTTATTCTTCGGACCCCAAAAGTTTTGCTTGGCTGAATGGGAGGTTTCTGGAAGGATCTGGACGTCCAGCATGGCGGCGTTTGAGCGCTCCTTGGTGTTGGACGCTCGGTGGGTTTCAGATGCCAGAGGGGCGTGGTGTAGTCTGACGACCGTTCGATAGATGGAATGCCCAAAGCGTGTAATACAATGACTCAGTGCGTGGTGGTGAGGGCGACGTCATCGCAGGTTGGAATTAGGTAGCGCAGGGCGCAGGATGGAGCCCGCAGCCGCCAGGCCGTCTGCTGGCCAGCGCGAGCCAACGGCGGGCTGGCAGGGCGCTGGCGGGCAGCAGCGACGCTTAGGGTGCGCCCAGCGGGCTGGCGCAATTCCAGGGACCAGCGCATGGCGCGCATCGCACGGCGTGGTTGACTCGTAGGGCTGCATGGCCGAGCCGCGTTGGGGCAAGCGGGTCTTTTTGCGTCCCCTGGTGGCGATCGCACGAGACTGATGCGCATAATCTCTCGGCCAGCAGCCTTCTTCCATGTTTTCCTGCCCACCATCCTCACGCCGCGCAGCTGACGTATGCTACCCGCTCTTTGCATACCGCCCGTTGCGACCCCCGCCGCCCGCCTGCCTGCCCGCATTCTTTCCCCGGCGCCATGAACATCGACTTCAAAAAGAAGCCCGTCATCCGCACCCAGACTGTGCTCGTCCGCCGCTCGCAAACGCCCGCCGCCTCACCCCAGCCTGCCGCCGCGCGCCCACGCCCGCGCCTGCCCACGCCCGCCAGCAGAGTATCTACCCCGGCCGGCCGTCTGAATGGCGCTGCCTCGTCGTCCGCCGCGGCCAGGCACGTCTCCGCGCCCGCCGTGCCCACTGTCAAACGCACCCTGACCAAGCGCAAGGCCCCGACGCCCGCCACGCCGCTGTCGTCCGACTCCGAGGGCAGCGACGGCGAGGACAGCCTGGCCGACCGTGAGCTGACTCCGCGCAAGCGCATACGCGCCAGCCACTCGCTCGAGCCCGACCTGCAGCGCAAGATCCGCGCCGCGCCGCTGAAGCCCGCCGACGGCGGCGACGGGCCCGTCAGGCTGAGAATTTTGCACGGCGCCGACCTGGTGCGGAGCGACCACTGGAAGGACGACGCCGTGCAGGGCTATCACGCGACCAAGGATTTCAAGCCCGCCTTCGACAGCCTGGACGACGCGCCGGTTGTGGGGCTGCAGTATCCCAGCAGGGCGCAGCCAGAGCGGTACGTACCTCCCAATGCTCTGCAGCCTCTCGCTCCTCAACGCTAACGCCGCGCAGGTTCTCTCTCGTGTATCCCCGGGAAAGCGACGGCTACAAGCCGCTCGAAGACATCATTCAATCCGTCGAGACCATCTGCAAGCACTACTTCCCCGACGAGGCCGACACTCTGATCGATGAGGGTAGCGGCTATCCGCGCCGCCTCAAGCGCGCGATACAGCAGCAGTCCTTCTCGGCGTTCAAGGATGTACTCGAGGAATTCAACAAGCTCGTGCGCGGCGCGGTAGCGTCAGGAAAGGCCGACAAGGCGCTTGATGAGCTGCAATCAATGCCGTTGCCCCTCACCGAGTACATCCTCTCGCAAACGTACTCCCGCACCGTCTCGCCACGCGTCAATTCCCTCCGCCGCTACGAGGCAGGTTCCAACAACGTCTACGGCGAGCTGCTCCCGCGCTTCGTCCACCGTATCTTCCAGGAAACAAAGCTCAAGAGCGACCAGGTCTTTGTGGACTTGGGCTCGGGCGTCGGCAACGTGGTCCTGCAGGCGGCGCTCGAGGTCGGCTGCGAGAGCTGGGGCATCGAAAGCATGGCCAACCCTTCGGCCTGCGCCAGCCTGCAGAAGAGGGAAATCATGCACCGCGCCCGGCTGTGGAACATCTCGCTCGGCAAGATCAACCTGCTCGCCGACGACTTTTTGGAGAACCACGAGATCGGCCGCGTGCTCAACCGCGCCGACGTCATCATCGTCAACAACAAGGCTTTCTCGCCGCAGCTGAACGGCGCCCTGCTGGATAAGTTCCTGGACTTGAAGGAGGGCGCCAAGATCGTTAGCTTGAGGCCGTTCGTCGATCCGGATCACGAGATCAAGAGCCATAACGTCAACGATCGCGTCAACTTGTTCAGCTGTACCGAGAAGGAGTACTTCAGCGGTTCGGTCAGCTGGACCGATGAGGGCGGCAAGTACTACATCCAAGTCAAGGACCGTAGCAGGCTGGACAGGTTCTTGGAGGGTACACGGAGGAGGAGATGAAGCAATGAGCCTTGGAGAATCTCGAAAGAACATATGATGCCGGTGGCTCCCCGCGCCGGGGAAAAGGAAAGGGAAGATGAAGTTGACGATTGATTTGATGAGGAACATTGGTTGGGTCATCTGCATTGGCGGAATGACATTTTCAATCACGGGCTTTTTGATGATGATTGTCGAGCGTTCCTAGCGAGGAGTCAATGAATAAGAAAAAGTCATGGTGCTGGCTGGGAGCGGGCAGCTCGTGGGCGGGGTTTTGGGGCATTACTTAACGTTAAGGTTGCATGGGCGGCTGGTATTACTCTTCCTCATGGTATTTTGGGGAGGCGCGGCATTATTGGTATTTTGGTATTTCATTGGAATGGCGGGCGACGGCTTCGATCGACACGATACCATTTCTTCTTCTTTTTTTTTCTCTCTCTCGTTATTGTGCGCGCTTTCCTTTTTACAGATCAGAAAGACATCTCCCCAACTCCCTAAATTGACATAACGCTTCCGGCTTTTTTGTTCTTCAACAGAAGTCACCCGGGGGTGAAGAAGGGGGGCTTCACAGCAGCTTTTGGTCCTTTTTTCTTTCTAGAGATCGAACCTCCCCATGGAGGGCATCAGGTGATGGCTGAGAGAGCAAGCCTGATTAGATGCGTATACCACTATTGCTATTAGTAGCAGTATGCAGAGAGCAAGATAGCTTAGTCTCATACAGTTATTACCGATCGTACCAGATGAAGTGCCAGTGTCTACTACTGTTGAGAAGAGCACATCTGTGTTGAGATGACGAGGTAAGTATTAATGGCTCAAGCTGGCGTCCCAATAGCATGCCCATTCCTATGCGAATACCTGTTTTGAAATAGACATTACGACGAGCTTTAGTGAGATCAACGAGTTGAATCAACGTGAAACCCGCATATTCCAGAACGCAGAAAGACAACCACAAAAACAACTCTCGTGCCCGCGAAATTGCTCTCTTCTGGTCCGACATGTCCCCAGCACTCCCAACCCCATCACACCCGAAACAAATTCAGCTTCTCGTCACGAAAACCCCCCACCAACCCACCACCATACCACTCCCACCCCCCTCCTCCCCTCCACCGCCATCAATCACTACCAACCCCTCCGATAACAACGGAACCTTCCCCTTCTCCTACCCTCCCCCTCCTCCTCCCCTTCCCCCCTAACCAGCGATGCCAGACCAACCCGCTGCTACCGTTCCTACTACTACCCCTGCTCCTCCAGCTCCAGCGCCTTCCCCGACAATCCCTGCACCTCCCCCGCCACCATCGCCCTCCTCGCCGCCACCGCCTCCGCGCGACGGAGCGCTTTTTCGCGCTTTGGGAGACGTTGTATTGGTGAAGGGGCGCCGCTGGGGTCGTTGTCGTTCGTGGTGAGTGGGGCGGGGGGCCGGTTGGGTGGGTGGGTGGAGAGGGACGACTTTTTCATGGCGGCGGAGATGGGGTTGGTTGAGGGGTGGGCGAGTGGGGAGGTGAGTGTGGATGAGGAGGAGGTGGAGGACGAGGACGAGGAGGATGGTGAGGAGGGTGCGAGGGTGGCGGTGGGGTTGGGGGAGGTGGGGGGAGGGGGGGTGGTGTTGATTGCGGTTTCGTCGTCGTCGTCGTCGTCGTCGTCGTTGGTGGGAGGGCGTGGTGGCTCGTGTGCTGGTGGGGGTGAGTAGTAGGTTGGGGATGTTGCGAGGGGTTCTTCTTCTGGCGCTGCGGTTTTTTGGTCTGCTGTTGTGGTTGCGGGTCCTTCTTGCACCAGCGCTCTGATGGTTTGAGGGTGGTCGACGGCGCGTTTGCTGGAGCTTCCGTTCTCAGCTTCGGGGATGTCAGGCAGTTCTGGGGACCTCAGGCAACATCTTCTGTGGGCTGCGCTCAACGCGCGCCGGTAAGCCTTTGACTTAATGATCTCATCGTCGAAAGAGAATTCTGTGGCGCTGATGATTGAACCATTGTCAGATTCGAGATCTCCGAGGACGGACTCAGGCACGTGGACTTCAGGGTAAGCTTGTCTCAAACTGTCTGTAGCAACCTGTGACTGGTGCATCTCGGTAGCTTTGTCGCGCAGGAGATAGTGAAGCTCTGACAGAGTCTCCCTGTTGCTATAAGCACGTGCTACCGGCCACACTTCATAGAGACAGATAGCCAACTTACATCTGGAGTGATTGAAACAGCAACGATATGGCTCCCTGCTGGCCCCGCAGCTTCAGCAGAAGGTTCATCATCGTCTTCTCCTTCCACGAATACTTCGCCTTGACACTCCACCCAAAGCTACCTCCTCCTTCACTCTGACTTTTGGAGCCCTCAAGGAGCTTTTTGATCTCATCAGCCAAACAAGACATCACTACAGTGCAGCCCGTGATTGTTATATCGAAGATATTTCGCAGCTCCTCATCCAGATCGATTCCCCTTGCATTGTCTTTTTCCAATGACTTCTGGACGCGGGAGAGAGATGCGCGCATCACTTCGACCTCGCGACAGATGTGGTCAATCGTGGTTCCTGCATGTTTGTACTTGTTCCGCAGCTCGTGGAGATCGTTCGCGACGAGGACGGCTTTGCAACTGAGGCTGACGACTGCGGCGGCAAGTTCCATCTCTTCCCCTTGTATTGCCCTCTGGCAGGCAATTGATACGCTGGCCTGATCAGATTTATAATATAGAGTACGGAACAAAAGCTGCTCCCGGGTGGTTGAATTGCAGGAACGGAGGTGGGTGTAGAATAAGTGGTGTGTTCAGAGAGCGACATGCGTTCTGGAATTAGAGTTGAGCATTGGCCTACCTCATATGCATGCGGGGTTGAATTTTTATTCGCACGTATTGAGCTTCATTTAGGTTTGAGTGGCTGTCATTGGTTGATGCATGCAAGTCCACATCATCCCTTGCAGAGCAAATGCCTCGGTTCGGGCACGGAAGAGCATCAGATGCTCTAAATGGCAGTGCTCTGAGCCTGCATGGCCGGATTCACCAGCCGAGCCGCGTAATGATGGACAAAGCGCACCTTTGGGAAGACTCAATAATGTTTAGGTCGGTGTTGTCGAGAGCGAAAACGGTACATGGAAGGAAACATAGGAAGGATTTTGATACGTCATACTATCACGTGCATTGTGGAAAACATCACCTTCGTGTCACTCTTGCCAGACAAAATCTTATACGTTCACGGACACTCACCCAGGCATCGATACAATGTTTTGTTTACCTTGGAACTGTAGCGAGCATCACCGCCGCCGTTGACCATCTTGAATATCGACGTGGCTAGATGATCATCGGGTAAAATGAACCAGTAGAAGACACCAGTGCAACGTCAAAACACGATTTAGCCCGCCATTCTGGTAGTCATGACTTGTTTTACTTTCCCGTTTATCTCCGAGGTCCCTGAATTGAGTTAAGCTCAATGATAAGGTTAATTTCTTAAGAATTCAAGACAGGGTGAAGAAAGGTTCAAGGATGAAAAGAGATAATTAGATGTGATTGAGACGGCACAGCTTTCAGCAGGAAAGAACACTTCCTGTAAGAAATTATGGGTCTCTGCACGAATCAAACTATTTGATTGGCTTAAGGAACAGTAATATCGAATGGCTCATCGTCACTCAATGAACCGTAGCCTTTCCAGTGACTGTTACCGTTTACATAATCTCACGCAAAACTCAAGAACCACTTTCTGAAGAGACTATCAGAGCACAACGCAGACTAGCAAGTCCAGCCAGGGGCCAAACTGATCAAAGCCGATCTCGGAACATTCAGATCATCCCGAACTACCCCTGCAAACACGTCATTGGCCTATCTTTAGGCTTCACTGCAGCCCCTCCATCGCATTCGACCAGGGCTGCGCAAGCTCGATACGACAGCTCTCCCCTTCCCATAATCATGTTATCACCTCCAAAGCTTAAACCTACCTCTTATCGCTCCCTCCCGCCCAACCGAGCCCCCTCAACCGCCATCACCCCAACCCTCAACCCCCCAAAAATGCTAAACAAAAACACCTCCATCCTCATCGTCGGCGCCGGCGCCTTCGGCACCAGCACCGCCTACCACCTCGCCCACCGCGGCTACACCTCCATCCGCGTCCTCGACCCTTACCCCACCCCCTCCGCCGAAGCCGCCTCCACCGACATCAGCAAGATCATCCGCTCCGACTACAACGAGCCGCTGTACGCAGCCCTCGGCATCGAGGCCATCCAGCAGTGGCGCGACAACCCGCTCTTCCGCGACATCTACCACGTGCCGGGCTGGATCTTGGCGGCGAAGGAGCGGTCGGTGCCGTTTGTGCGGGGGTCGATCGAGACGTGCGAGCGGTTGGGTGTGGAGGGGATTGCGGTGCTGGGGAGGGAGGAGGTGAGGAGGAGGTGGGGGTGCGTGTCTGGGGCGTTGGAGGGGTGGAATGTTTGCGTTTGGAATCCGACGGCTGGGTGGGCGGAGTCGGGGGAGGCGTTGGGGAGGATGGCGAGGGCGGCGCAGGAGATGGGGGTGAAGTATGTGGAGGGGGTGGCGGGGAAGATGAGCGGTTTGATCTGTGGTGAGGGGGGTGTGGTGGAGGGCGTGGTGGCGGCGGATGGGACGAGGCACCTGGCGGATGTGGTGGTGCTGGCGGCTGGGGCGTGGACGGGCTCGCTGGTGGATTTGGAGGGACAGTTGACTGCGAAGGCGCATAGTGTTGCGCATATCCAGCTGGCGCCGGAGGAGGCGAAGATGTATGAGGGGATGCCTGTGATGGATAATCTTGAGCTGGGGTACTTCTTCCCGCCCGTGATTGGGGGCATTTTCAAGCTTGCGCATAGCTTGTTCATGACGAATACGCAGACGACGGTAGATGGGATCACGACATCTGTGCCGAGGACGTTTAGGGATCACCCGGAGGATGACTTGCCGTTGGAGATTGAGGCCGAGATGCGGAGGAATTTGAAGAGGGTGTTTCCGGAGTTGGCGGATCGGCCTTTCTGCTTTACGCGGTTGTGCTGGGACGCGGATACTGCGGACAGGCACTGGCTTGTTGACGCGCATCCCAAGTATAAGGGGTTACATCTGGCGTGTGGCGGCTCTGGTACGTGATCTTCTCCCCTTATATGATAAAGCAGGCCTGCTGAATGAGGTGGAACAGCGCATTCTTTCAAGTTCCTACCGGTCATGGGAAAGTACGTGGCGGACTATCTCGAGGGAAAGCTTGACCCGGCGACGGCGAAGAAGTGGTGTTGGAGGGCAGGCGAAGAGCTGCAGAGCAACAACCTGGCACACATGGATCCGGACCGAGAGCTGGATGACATGACGGGCTGGAGGGGGCGCAAACTAAGAGAGGGTAGCAACGCGAAGTTGTGATTGCAGACAAGGTACACGGACTGAGCCAGAAAGTTCATATCCTCTTCTTCACTCGTTTGTTACCATCTGCGTGCGAGACTGTGAACTCAATACGACGTTGATCCGCTTTTTACTGAAGTAGTCGCTTATGTGAAGTTGAGGTATTTATGTGAATGCGAAAAGTGTTTTTCTTACGGCACACTTGTCTGCGGATTAGTCCTTCAACTCCGCATGGCGCCATTGTGGTTGTCGCAATACTATGTGGACTGACCTCGTGACATAACCTTCGAAGCAAGACTTGTTCCTCAGCAAATGAGCGCTTGGATTCTAGTACGTGTACCGGAAATCCTTCTTCTCCTTGTCAGTGCGATCTGAGAATGCCTCTACTGGCTCATCTCCTCCACTAGCCGCGCTGTCTCTATCTCTATTTTTGTTCTCAACTGCGCACAAAGCGCCGTATGCCAGAATCGCCGCCATAGCTACACACAGACAAGCCAAAAGGCCGATATATCCGTGCTCATAATCCGGAGCGTCAGTGGAGCGGAAGACCTGGGGTCCAATGATATTTCCAGTGCAATACCCAATGAAGTAAATTGCATTCATCGTGACCTTCTTAGAGTGTCCCGAAGTATTTGCCATGGGCAATGAAGACCCAATAACGTAAGGCCCCCAGTAAGTGTAAAAGACGTAGTAAGCCGCGAGAAGACCGCTCTTGTTGCTTCGCGGTAGTTTCCACATCAATATTGCGCTGATTATGGTGATGAGGTTGCAAAAGGCAGCGATAATGCAGCGTGAATTCTTGAGTCGGCCTGCAGGATAAGCCATGATCCAGGACCACACGGTTGCGATGATGCCGGTTGGGATACCGAGAAGTGTGGTGATAAGGGTAGAATATCCAAGGCCAGAAACAATAATGGCAGCGAAGGTTACGAGCTAAGATGGTCAGAGTGGTGCTGAAACGTGAGAGATGGAATACATACTCCTCCGTTGGGAATGTTTTGCGCAATGGCGAAGATGAAAAGGAGCCACGTTTTGGGATCGCATACACATTCCAGGACTTGATACCATTTAATCTCTTTGTCTTCTACTCCTGTGTTGTTATCCTTCACGCGTTCAAGACAAATGAACTTCTCGCGATCGGTCATGTAACGACACTTTGTGGGTGAGTCAGGAAGAAAGAGGTAGATCACTCCGGCCCAGAGCAGAGAGAACCCTCCAAGAACCAAGAAGAGGAGTCTCCAGCTGGCAAGAGAGACGTTGGCATTGCCTATCCCGTAACTGACGATGCCAGTGA
Organism: Neofusicoccum sp. Z2; assembly: GCA_037356115.1. NCBI lineage: Eukaryota > Fungi > Ascomycota > Dothideomycetes > Botryosphaeriales > Botryosphaeriaceae > Neofusicoccum > Neofusicoccum sp. Z2. The sequence continues at coordinate 520,548 of JBAWJY010000004.1, forward strand.
AGATCGAGGAGAATTGGGACATCCAACTGAGGATTTCGCAGTCAGCAACATAAGTCATTTTCCCGGCTTCTGGAAGAATGGATTCGAGAAAAGAATACTCCTCGCCAACAAAAAGGAAAAAAAAAAAGAGGAAAGCCGTTGACGACAGACTACGAGACGGTGCTCTCGTTCATTCCGGAATCTTTCAGCGAACGCGGAAAAGTGTGTTGGAATGTCTTACCACGCAGCTCGAACAGGTTGTTCCGAATTCTTCCACCACATAACGGTGATGATATTGCAGACAGGGAACAGACAAGCCTCAGCCATTCCCATGATGAAGCGTACAGCTGCAAGTCCTGCAAAATTCTGCGTCGCGGCAGTGCAACACATCATGATGGCCCACACGAGGACCGTCACTGCAAAGAATCTTGCCACAGGAAGACGCTGGATGAGGAAAGAAGTCGGGTACTCGAACAACAGGTACCCGAAATAGAAGATACTGTATCGACCGGATGAGTGAAATGGATAGGGCAAGTGGTTGCATGCTGGACGAACCTGCCGACCCAAGCAAACTGGTCACCCACGAGGTGCGTGTCCGCTCTCATGCCGTAGATTGCAGCATTTGAGATGACTACCTTGTCGACAGCAGCAAGAATGGTAGATATCCATATCAGAGGAAGGATGGTCAGGTCGATCTTCCAGAGCACCTTGCGGGCTTCCTGCGGAGTGATGGGCGTGTCTCGGACGGCATCGTCCACGGTAGCGAGGAAACGTGCAGCGACATCGACATCCCTGACTGCGCCGCTGATCTCTTCCGTGCTGCCGACGGAGGATTCGTTTTTTGGAAGAGACGTCTCAGCTGGCTCTTTCTCTGCAGACATGGTCGTTTCGAGGGTGGACCTTCGCCAGGCGTCCGTAAGAGCGGGGTACGTACGACGAAGCAGCGAGGCAATCGAATAAAGGCAATAGCAGAGCAAGATCCAACGGAAGTCAGGTAGGAGATATTCAAAGGTCAAGACCAGACTGAACAGTTGTCGGATAGATAGAGCGCGTCGCCCTATCACCACGGCTGGCCATGCTTTCTCGATCAAGGTTCAGATTACCCCCATTATTGCAGATCATGCATGAGGAAACAGGCTTGCCTCCCGTGACACAACGCCCGTGCTGGCTGCTGGAAGGTGAAGGCGATGACGGAGGATCGCGTCGCGCCTTTCCGTGTTGGGGCTGCCCCTCAGCGTGCCACGATCGGCTTCTCCGCGCATGCTGCCGACCACGAAATGCTCAAGGAAAATGCGAACGTCGTATCGACAGCCGGCGATGGCAGCAGATGGGAATGCGACGACGAGGTGCGCGGAGGACGTGAGCTTTCGGCCTGCCGGAGCCGAAGGGCGGCCACGACTTCCGATCGGCTCGCGCTGGCCGACGCCTTCAACCACTGCCCGCCATCGCCCGCGGTCAGCAGGTCGCAGCATGCATCGCGCAGCCCCTCTTCGCCTGCCTGTCGATAGCGGCCCCAGCCAAATGGGCTCGCAGACACAGCGCCCCTCCACTTCTGGTGCAGCCGAGGCTCCAGAGAGCTCGGAACTGCGGCGCTGCGAACTTACACGCCGCCCGCTGCATTGGTTGCCTTCTCCCTTATATTCTCTCCACGGTCCTCGTTTCGCCCTTTGAGGCATTTCTTATCTCTCTTGTCTGATTCCCGCTCCCACCTTAGTTATGTCTCCCCACAAGCTTGACCTCGAAGTGGACGGCTTGAAAATCAAGATTGCCATTGGTAAGTGCTCTTCTTTCCTCCGGCCTCTTGGCACTTCCGGGTTTTCTATGCAGAAGAGCATCCCTGAAGCCATGAGCTTTTCTGTTCCCACCGCTAGCCCATACTCGATTGTCTAAGCGTTGCTGGCACACGGTGCACGTTTTCATCCTACCATAAGATTTCCTTGCATTCATTCTCTCGATTTCTGTCAACATTCCATTGTGAAACAGTGTGAAATCTTGTCGACTCTGGATCTAAGTTGATTTCGAACAGACAGAGGCGGCACATTCACCGACTGCCTGGGTGTCGTTGAGGGCTGCAAAGATGACATTGTCGTCAAACTTCTGTCCCAAGATCCTCAAAATTACGAGGATGCCCCCATAGAGGGCATCCGCCGTATCCTTGAGAAGGCTACAGGCAAGACATATCCGCGGAACCAGAAGCTGGACATCTCCGAGTTCTCCAACTTCTCCGTAAGAATGGGCACCACGGTTGCCACGAACGCTCTCCTTGAAAGAAAGGGTGAGAGAGTGGCGTTGGTGATTACGAAAGGCTTCAAAGACGCCCTGCGCATAGGCAACCAATCCCGGCCCAAGCTATTCGCTCTCAATATTGTTCGCCCAGACGTGCTTTACCGAGACGTCATAGAGGTTGACGAGCGTGTAACCATCGAAGATTACCAGCAGAATCCGTTTCGAGATGACGCCAAAATTGCCGCCGCGTTGGCAACCGATCCAGACCTGGTAAAGGGGCTGAGTGGAGAGGTCGTCAGGATTTTGCAGAAGCTCGATGAAGATCAGGTCCGTCGCGACCTTCAGCAGCTGTACGATCAAGGCTATCGATCAATCGCTGTGTGTCTTGTACATTCGTACACCTTCCAAGACCATGAGCTGGCCATCGAGAGGATTGCGAGGGAGATTGGCTTCCCGCAAATATCTCTTTCAAGCCAGCTGTTGCCTATGATCAAGGTATGCCTCATGTTGATATCTAATCGAGGCCATTGTTGACCTGGAAAAGATGACGTCCCGAGGCATCTCATGTACTGCAGATGCTTACCTCACGCCCGTCATCAAACGTTATGTTGAAGGCTTCCGCAACGGCTTCTCCGACGGCCTGCAGTCCCCCAACTCGCGCTGTGAATTCATGCAAAGCGACGGCGGCCTCGTTAGCTACGAGAAGTTCTCCGGTCTCCGGGCAATCCTCTCTGGACCCGCCGGTGGCGTCGTCGGCCATGCACGCACCTCATTTGATCCAGCTGATCCCACCCCCGTCATCGGGTTTGACATGGGAGGCACTTCAACAGACGTCTCACGGTACGACGGCAATCTCGAGCACGTTTTCGAAAATACCACTGCGGGTGTAACGATCATGGCACCCCAACTGGATATTAACACCGTCGCCGCAGGAGGTGGTTCCATCCTCTTCTGGCGTCACGGCCTCTTTGTCGTGGGACCGGACAGCGCTGGCGCGCATCCTGGCCCTGCATGCTACAGGAAAGGAGGTCCACTCACTGTCACTGACGCAAACCTCTTCTTGGGCCGCCTTCTTCCCGAATACTTCCCCAAGATTTTTGGCCCGAATGAAAACGAGCCTCTGGATGTCGAAATCACGCGGAAGAAGTTCACGGAGCTGGCGCGTCAGATTAATGAAGAGACCAGCCAGAACAAGTCTGCTGAAGATATTGCCCTGGGTTTCATCGAGGTGGCGAATGAATCTATGGCAAAGCCCATCAGACAGCTGACGGAAGCACGCGGCTTCGACACATCTGCCCACAATCTAGCTTGCTTTGGTGGCGCAGGTGGACAGCATGCCTGTGCCATTGCCTCGTCGCTAAGTATCCAGACCGTGATTATTCACCGGTACTCTTCCATTCTTTCTGCCTACGGCATGGCACTGGCAGATGTGGTTCACGAGGCTCAAGAACCTTCCTCGGGAGTTTTTGACGAAGCTGCCATGGCAACAATAAAGGAGCGCATTGCAGCCCTCAAGAAGGTAGGTGTTTTAATTTCATAAGAATTTACGCGGTCGGTTCGCATAGTATTGCAACAGTAGTGCGTGCGGAGTTGAAGTATTCATCGGCATGTGAAGAGCACCTCTCGCACTATATTCTTACACCCGGATTAATGCTTCAACTCCCCACGTCTCAAGCCCCTTCAACCCTGCTGTTCAATCACTATATGAACCGAACCTGTAAAGAAGACTAGACTTTCTTTGCCTTTAGAAGATTTTGCAGAAACAGGCTAACAATCACGACAGAAAGTTACCACTGAGCTCATCAGTGATGGTATCTCCCCTGACCAGATCACTTATGAGGTATACCTCAACCTGCGTTACCAAGGTACAGATAACTTGCTCATGATCCTGGAACCCTCTTCCGGTGACTACGCCTCCGAGTTTCGTGCACAGCACAAGCGCGAGTTTAGTTTCAATATTCCAGGACGAGCGATTCTCTGCGAAGATATCCGGGTCCGAGGCATTGGCAAATCTCTATCACTTCCCGTGGAAGCGCCCCAGGCGGAGCTCAAGTCCATCACGACCACGGTAGTCGGCACTGAGAAGCAGGATGACGAGACGACCGTGTACTTCGCCAACGGTGGACACCGCAAGACTCCCGTCTACTTCCTGGGCAACCTCCCAGCACACAGTCTGATATCCGGCCCCGCCATGATCATCGACGCCACGCAGACCATCGTCGTGGAGCCGTCGGCAACGGCGACGATCCTGTCCAAGCACGTCATTCTCGACGTCCCTTCTGCGGGCAAGAAAACAACCGACGGAGACTCTGCCGACGCCATAGACCCGATCAGACTCTCAATCTTTGGACACCGCTTCATGTCCATCGCCGAGCAAATGGGCCGCACATTCCAGAAGACGTCCGTGTCCACTAACATTAAGGAGCGCCTCGACTTCTCCTGCGCGCTTTTCTCGCCGGAGGGCAAGCTAGTAGCAAATGCTCCGCATGTGCCGGTTCACCTGGGATCAATGGAGTACGCGGTGCGGTACCAGCATGAGCAGATGGGGCCACATCTTAAGCCCGGCGACGTCATCTGCAGCAACCACCCTCTAGCCGGCGGCACGCACCTCCCAGACATCACCATCATCACGCCCATCTGGGACGTTGCGGGCAAGGAAATCATCTTCTATGTCGCCTCTCGTGGCCACCACGCTGAAATCGGTGGGACGCACCCAGGCTCGATGCCCAGCGATAGCAAGATGCTCTACGAAGAAGGCGCGCAGACCATGGGCTTCAAGATCGTGGCCGACGGCGTCTTCGACGAAGAGCGCGTCGAGCGCTTCCTCTGCGACGAGCCAGCCAGCTACCCCAAATGCAGCGGCACGCGCACCTACCGCGACAACGTCTCCGACCTCAAAGCCGCCATCTCAGCAAACCAAAAAGGCGCCACCCTAATCGACGCGCTCGTCCAAGAATACAGCCTCCCGCAAGTCCACAAATACATGAACGCCATCAACCGCACCGCCGAAACAGCCGTCCGCTCGTACCTCCAAACCGTAGCACAGCGGCGCGGCCCCGCCGCCGGCCCCCTCACCTTCACCGACTACATGGACGACGGCACGCCCATCCACCTCTCCATCACCATCAACCCCACCACCGGCGCCGCCCTCTTCGACTTCACCGGCACCGGCCGCGAGACCTTCAACTGCCTCAACGCCCCCAAAGCCATCGCCCACAGCGCCATCATCTACACCCTCCGCTGCCTCCTCGGCGTCGACATCCCCCTCAACCAAGGCTGCCTCGCCCCCATCACCGTCCGCATCCCACCGGGCACGCTGCTCAACCCCTCCGGCCACGCCGCCGTCTGCGCCGGCAACCCCGTCACCTCGCAGCGCATCACCGACGTCGTGCTCGGCGCCTTCGGCGCCGTCGCCGCCAGCCAGGGCTGCTGCAACATCCTGTCCTTCGGCACCGGCGGCCGCGACCCCGTGACCGGGGTGACGCGGCCCGGGTTCGGCGTCGGGGAGACCATTTGCGGCGGCAGTGGCGCTGGGCCCGGTTGGCGTGGCGAGAGCGGCGTGCACGTGCATATGACGAATACGCGGATCACGGATGCGGAGGTGTATGAGCTGCGGTATCCGGTTGTGCTGCGGCAGTTTTCGATAAGGAAGGGGTCGGGGGGAAGGGGGGTGTGGGATGGTGGGGATGGGGTGGTTAGGGAGTTGGAGTTTAGGATTGCGGTGAGTGCGAGTATGTTGAGTGAGAGGAGGGTGTTTCGGCCGTATGGGATGGAGGGGGGGGAGCCGGGGCAGCCGGGTTTGAATTTGTATGTCAAGAAGGAGTTGGATGGGGGGGAGAGGGTGATCAATATTGGAGGGAAGATGGAACTCGATGTTCAGCCGGGGGAGAGGATCATTATTCACACGTAAGTGGATGTTCTCTTCTTTTTCCTGATCTTGAAGAGACGCTAATTCCTGAGTACAGTCCTGGAGGTGGTGCGTGGGGCAAGTCCGGCGAGACGCCCCAGCCGGTCAGCAACGGCAAGACGAACCACGAGTTTGAGCTGCGGGGAAGTGTGCACGAGTGGAATCTCGCAGCCGCATCTGCGTCGTGATAACATCTTTTGTTCTGTGTGGACAGCCCTCCCAGCAGTCCCTCTTGGTTCGTGCACCAAGCAGCTTCGTTTGTCAGTAGCGCTTCAACGAGTAGTGCGTATGGTATGGACGCATTCATTATAAGTAGACATAGACGTATAATTGACATATCCGGATGATTCTTATAGGTTTTTATGCATGTTAGCACTTGAAACAAGCTACAACTACCCCTCGGAGTGCCAGTTACCACAAACGTATGCACGGTCGCTGACGGAGGGAGGACTGTCCTGATTAATATTGCTTATATTGATTACAAAAAGTATACCGAGTCCGAATAGAAGAAAAACTTGTAGAAAAGACAATCTTTTTTCCCTTTGAAGATGAAAGAGAAGGGCAACAAGGAAAGAGGAGCGAGCGGGGGGTATCATTTCCAAAAGCTAGAACTCCCTCCACAGATTCGATGCTGCAACCCAACTTTTGGAAGAAAAAGAGGAAACCCAGACCCCAAAGCGAGAATGAATGGCGCCCACACACAACCACACACGCAATCGTCCCTCCTACCTCCCGCTTCACCGCCGATACTGCACATTAAACGGCGGCCTTACCTCCACCTCCTCAGGCAAAAACTGCGCAATAAGCCTCGAAACCTCGCACTCAAACCCCGCCGCATCAACCGCCTGCTGCACCGCCCACCCATCACTATCCAAACAATACAACCCCAATTTCCAGCGACCGCTACTACCACCACTACCATTACCACTCCTCCCCCCTTTCCCACCACCCGCCGCACCACCACCACCAGCCTCCCCCGTCGCACCACCCAACCGCAACCCCCTCAACGGACTCAGAAACAACGCCATCTGCCCCGGCGCAGCCACCAGGCCCGTCCGCAAGCACAGCCGGAAATCGCGGAGGCCGCGCATCTGCGCGACGGCGCTGCAGGCGTCGCGCCAGTGCTCCCATTCCCAGTGGGCGCGGTCGATTTCCATGCTTGGCATGGATTCGAGGAGGGGGTGTTGCCAGTAGAGCATTGAGTCGAGGGTGGGGTCGTGGGGGGGTCTGTTGGGGTGGTGGGGGTGGTGGGGGTGGTGGTGATGGGGATGGGGCTGGAAGAAGTAGTGGTGGTGGTGGTGGGGGTCCTCGGTGGCTGCCATCTCGTCCAGGATGATGTCGTCGTCGTCGTCCGGGTCTATGACGTCGTCGGTGAGAGCAGTGGTGTCGTCCGTGTCCGGGCTGTTGCTGCTGTGGTGCTGGTGGATCAGCGCGAGGTAGTCGGCGAAAAGCGGCGCGGAGAAGGACCAGTGCAGGTGCAGGGTGCGGATGAGGTGCCAGCGCTGCGGGCGGATGTGGTCGTGGAAGCGGCTGAGGGTGCGGGGGGAGGTGAATTGGAAGGTGTTGCTCTTGTAGAGGAAGTCGACGGCCTCGTTGTAGCTGCCAGGGTTCCCGTTAACTGCTGGATGCCTGAAGTTCAGAAGAAAGAGAGGAGAAACGGGTGCATAATCCGTGGTTTCTTGGTCGTGTAATTCTCTCCTCATAAGCGCCTCCATCTCCCGCTTCACCTCTCAAGGTAGACTATAAAAACAAGAGCGCAAAGAGCAAAAGTCAAAAACTCACACAGTCCGACACGTCATCAGCAGCGCCAAAACCCCTCTCACGTCCTCATGCCTGGGCCTCCCCGTCCTCCTCGCGTGCCTGATCTCAAAATCCACAAAGTCGACCGCCGCCAAGCGCGTGCAATGAAAGCACAAATAATTGCACTCCAGGCTCCTCAAACCATAAAGCTGATGCTGATGCTGATGCTGTTGCTGCTGCTGCTGCTCGCCGCACGACAGCGCCAGGTGCATGTAGCGGTGGCCGACGGCCTCTTCCCAGATGAGCAGCCTGATGTCGTGCGGCAGGCGGAGCAAGGCCGACGGCTGCCGCTCTTCTGCTGTTCCGCCATCAGCCGGACCGCCAGGTGAAAGGGGAGACGCAGAGGGGAGCGGGCGGGCGCGTGAGGCCGGCGGCGGGCGCGCAGAAGACGGGGCCGGCGGCGCGGCGGGCAGCGCAGTTTCGGCATCGTGCAGGCGCAGGCGGGCGAGATGGCGCTCGAGTTGGTCAGACATGGCTGTCAGCAGGGTCGGCGGCGGCCGTCTGCGGTTCGCATCTGGCCCGGCGCCGGCGCTCGAGATATGGCTTCGCGGCGCGCGGAAAAGGACGGCAGGCGTCTCAGTCCGCAGGTCGATGCGTCATCGAGCCTCAGGCGCGTGGCAGCCCGAGGAAGCGTGAAGTCAAGCCTGTGATCCCTGTACGGTTACACAGATCCACTCGCCAGCCGCGTCGGGCTTAGCGCGGCCAAGCGAATCACCTCTTTGGGCACTCTTCATGAACGTCCCATCTCGGTGAAGCCATTTTTCATTTCACGTTTTTTCCTACATAGCCAGAAGCTCAGCTGCTGCCCCCGCCCCTCGACCGCCGTCTTCTCTTCTCCTTCTCTAATTTCCCCGTGCAAAACACTCCTCTGCTGCGCCTTCCGCCCATGCTCCCGGCCGCGCCGCGAGCGAACGCCTCTCCGCCCTCCCCGCGCCCCGAGCCCGTCTTGTCGAGCCGAAACAGTAAACCACAAAGGAAACGCTGGAAGCCACTCGTCGTGCGCTGCTCCGCATCGAACACTGCAAAAAGAACCGGAAAAAGGAGCAGGGCAGACAACAAAGGGGTGAGAATCGAAGCAAGCTGCGAAAACGCCCAACCCACGTCTGCCGCCGCACGTGAGAGAGAAACGAAATGAAGACGGTCTGGGCAAGGATCCGACGCCTCCCGGCGGAAGAAGGCAATAAAATCTGACTAAGTGGACGTAGCGAGAAGGGTGTCAAATAAATAAGGAAATATGGCGGGAAATGACTCTGTTGGAAAGCCCGGATTTGAAGGAAGAGAGAAGGAAAAGAGACTCCGAACTTCTGCCGGCCAGCCCATCGCAATACGAGAAATGGAAATGAAAATGAAACTTTTTTGCCTTGAACAACCAACGCACAACACTCGGCCTGCGCCTCGTCACGGGACGCCCGCTCACAGAACGCCTCCCGGAACCAGCGTCTGCCCGCTGGACCCCGCGTAATTGCCCGTCCCGCCCGGATTGATGGTGCTGCTGTGCCCCTCCACCGGTGCCGCGTGCTTCCGCAACATGAACATCGGTTTCCTGCCCTCGCGGTCCAGCTGCTTGAACAGTATCAGCGGCCGCTCGTTCAATCCTAGGCACCGCTCCTGATCCCCGTGCACGATATAAAGTGCATATTGCCGCCAGTCCGCCGTGATATTGTATTTCTTGAGCGCAACCGGCAGCACCTTGTGGCAGGGATCGTCGATGCTGACGCGGAACGACTTGAAGATTTCAACCTGCGGGTTGGACGAGTTGTCTCCCCTGGATGATGACCCGCCCGCGGTAGACGGAGCGATGGATGCCGTTTCCGCGTTTCGGCCGCCCGAGAGGGGAGGATCCCGGTCACGGTCACGGTCCCTGTCACGGTCACGGTGCGAAGGTGCGGGCGTAGCGCCGCGTGCGCCGTCGCGGTCATAGTAGACCGAGTTGCGGTCGTCGTTTGTGTGAGATCGGGAGCGTGAGGCAGACTGGTGGGTGCTGTATGCAGGAGAGGTTGGCGATGGTTGGGGGTGCTGGTGAGGCGATGATGCTGGCTGAGACCCTGAGTGCGGGGCGCCGCTTATAGACGCTGTGAGGTGGTTGGAGGCGGCCATCGCCGCGGCTGAGGGATCGAGGTTTGAGGTATCGGTTAAGGTTCGGCCTTCGTGGATGGTTGGTGACGGGTTCTTGGGCGCCGAGCCCAGGAATAGCTTCTTCGTGGAGAACTTACGCGACAGGCTGCTGCCCGTGCGGTCTTGCGTCGGAGGGGAGGTAATGTGATCCCGTTCTTGCGCGTCCGGCGTGGGCAGCGGTTGTGATCGGTTCTTGGCCTCCCGTACCACCGGCAGAACATCCTCACGCAACTTCCTGTTTTCTTCGGCCATGCGGTTGAGATCCTCCTTCAGCAACCGTAATTCAGCTTCTGCACTGTGGATCCGTTCATCGCGGTCCTTGATGATCTGAATGATGCGCGCGAAATCGTCTTGTGTTGGCGCTGTCTCCTGTGCCGTCGTCTCCGCAGCTGTGTCGGTTAGAAATGCCTATCGTCCGATACGTCGAGGATACATACACAGAGGCACATAGTGGTCTGGTTCTATGGGCACATTCTGCTTGGCCTTGACGTCGTACACGCCTTTCAGGACGGTGAGACGGTGGCCGACACTGCTGATGCCCATCTCCTTCAATTCCGCATGCTGCAGCGCAATGAGCGCCTCGCCGTCCACATTCTCCTCTGCGCATGGTCAGCAACTAGCCAATGGGTCCTCGTCGCGGCGTATACGCACCCAGAAACGTTTTCGAGTACTGTCCCAACCCCAGGCTCGATATCCAGTCTCCGACCTGCTCGGCGGTCCAGGTGGTTATGATGCCCTTGGGGCTCGCATAGCTGTCTGCCGAGTGGGTGAAGGTGGTCGGGGTGTGCTCCGCCGACGGCGGCTCGGAGTCGGTTGGGCTGGCCTCGAAGTCCGGCGGCAGGGTGGGCGAGGTGATGACGCTGCGCTCGTACTCGTCGTCGGCGTCGGAGTCCTCCTGGTATGCAGATCTGTACGTGGCCATGGCTGCGGATGCGGGAGGGGCATCGACTGCGGGAGCTCAGTCGGCGTGGCTGGGCTGGGAGGCGCGAACGGCAGCGGTGCGTGTGTTTGGGGGGAGCGGCGGGAGGCAACGGCCGGCCAGAGCTCTGTTATCGCAGGGCGGTGCCACAGCGATAGAGCCTAAGCCTTGTGCTTGGCCTGGTGCGGTGGCTGCTGTGGAGGAGCTGCCAGTGCCAACGCTGACTTGCCAGGCGCAGCCAACCCTGCTGAGACAGAAGCGAGATTGAGCTGGCACCCTGCTGTGTATAGTCCAGGCCTCGAGCTGCGCGTATCAGGTAGAGTAGCGGTGCGATCGCCCGGCGCGGCCGCGTGCACGTGGGGTAGGGCGGCGCGGTGCTCGGGAGGGCTGCGGGTGGTGGTGGCAGAGGCAGGCGGGCTGGAGAGAGAGCGCGGCGCCTGGGGGAGCTGGCGCTTGCAGGTGCAGCGGGCAGTGGGACGCGGGACGCGGCAGCACGTCAGGGGAGCGGCGGACGGCGAGCGGCGCGCGGCGGCAGGCAGGCGTCGAGGACGAGCACTCGGCGAGGGCAGGGCGCGGACAGCGGCGGGCGGGCGAGCGTGGATGCGGGCGAGCAGGCTGTGGTGGTGAAGCGCGAGGGCGGCGCAGACGGCGTTGGCCTTGCCCAATGCGGAGCGCCAGTCGGCGGCCGCGCATCAGGAACCAACTATAGCACGCAGTATAGCCGCCAGTGCGACGCCCGCGAATGCCCTGCGACGCTGCTGCTGTCTGAGATCAGCGCCGGCCACGAGGAACACCCGGGCTCGCGCGTCCTCCGCTGGCGGGCGCGTTTATGCGGGCTGCGCGCTATTGAGCCGCGAGCCGTCCGCCTCCATTCACGTCCGCCATTGTGCCCGCCCGCAAACCCGCCGCCAACCCTGCGCCTCTGCCCAACGCACGCCACTGCTGCTCCGACGCAAGGCCCGCTGCCACTCGCCCGCCCGCCGCCGCCGCCACTGCGACGCGCCGCACGCGTGCGCTGCCCACTCCGCGCGGCACACCTGGCAGCCGCTCCATCGCCGCATTCCACGGCACGGCCCTCCATCCCGAACACCCACCGCGCTGTCGGCCGCCGCGGCCCACTCGCCCACGACCAGACCCCTCTCATACCACCGATCAGACGTCATCCTGAATCCGAAACACGCGCAATTCGCACCCTTCAATTCTAGACCACCGCCTCCCGTCGCCGCAACCCACAAATCTCCCACCTCCTCTTACGTACGCACCACCAAACGCCTGCATCCGCGTTACGCACCCGGACCCGGCCAGAAAACGACCGTGCCGCCTCCATCGCGCTCCGCAAGTCGATTTTCCGACGATACGCAGGCCGTCGAAACAGCAGCCCGCATCGCATCGGCCAAGCCTCCACCTCACCGTACAAAAGAACAAAAGCACCATCATCAGCCAGCAACCATGCCATCCGCCGACTCTAAACCCACCCTCACCTTCCCGCACACCACCTCCGCGCTCACGACCTCGCAAACCGCCCAGCTAACCGCCGCCCTCCTCTCCGCCAACTCCATCCCCCGCATCCAGTCGGCCCTGCAGCACTCGCTGCAGGAGTCCGGCTGGACGCACGCCCTGCGCGCCCACGTGCTGCAGCTGCTGCGCAGCGGCGAGTGCGCGACGTACGACGAGCTGATGGCGCGGGTGCTGGAGGAGACGCGGCAGCCGTCGTCGTCGTCGTCGGCCGGCGAGGACACGGACGCCGCTGGTGCGCAGAACGGGGCGGCGGCGGCGGCGGCGGCAAATGGGGCTAATAATAAGAATGGTGGTGGTGGTGGTGGCGCGGAGACGGGTGCGGCGAGGAGTGCGGAGAGCATTCGGATACCGGATAAGGCGGTGAGGGAGGGCATCAAGGCGGTGCGGAAGGAGGTGGAATCGGTGTGCGAGATCACGTTTGACTGAGGTGGGCGGGCGGCCAGTCACGATGTTTCTTCGATGATTGTGGCGGGGATGGATGGAGGAGAGGTGGTGGCGGCTATTGTCTCAAGTCGTCGAGGGCATCCTGGAGAAAGAAAAGGCGTCACGACGAATGACCGAAGGTGTGTGTGATGAAGAAAGACCAACTCCATTCCCGGGGTGGGCGTGCCTTGCCGACAGAGCGAAGAAAGAGCTGGATCAAGAGACCGGACCGACGATCGATCACGTATAATCAACAGACAGGCAGAACGCCAAGATACAGGGAAGAAGTATGAACGACCCAGAAGAGGCGAAAATCGCGCGGGAAAACCAAACCATTACCCATACATCTTTCAAGGCGTTCTCCGCGAAAGAACGGGAGAGCCCTAAGAAGGGGCAGGGCGCAGCTTTGAGTTTACTTTTGGGCTGTCGAGCGTTATAAACGCCGCGCATTTTTGAGAGACATTGTAATAGGTGTAGAAAGGTGGTGCTTCATCGATAGCATCAGGCATCATATCCTTCGTTGAGCTTGATAGTTAGGGTCCGCTCTGACCACCAGAGTTTCACGTGTGAATCCCGCCATCCTACACAGCGATTTCACGCATGAACAACGAAGCGACTTATAAAGTTTATCGAGCTAGTATTTGCCTAAGCTACCATACCCCATGATGATAGAGTCGTGGCTTGCCATGCACACCATCGCATCCCCAGCATCCAACCGCCGAAGCATCTTTGTGCAGCAGATGCTCCGGCAATTACCCTGTCTTTTTCTTTCGCACATGATGGCTGCTCGCAAACTACTAAGGAAAAGCACTTTCTTTGGAAAGCTGAAAAAAGGGAAATCGTCTATGGACTTTGCCCTAGCACCAGCGACCACCGTGAAGACACCGAAGAGAGAAACCCGATCATGCAAATGCCATTATCTAGCGGCTTCGTCGAGTCATTTAGTCGTAGAGACCCTCGTCGTCGCCACCGGCGCCGAAGTTGTTGTTGCCACCGTCGGCGGCAGCGCCCGCCTCGGGGAAGCGGAAGAAACTGCTGCCGCCCGAGTTCTTCATCTGCTGGGCGAAGGCCTCGTAGCGGCGGATCTCGACGTCGGTGACGGAGCGACGAGCCGATGCCATAGCCTCTTCGAAGTGGCGCTTGGTCAGTTCGGGGACCGGGTCCTCAGTCTCGGCATCGTCATCCATGGCCGTGTCCTCGCCAGCAGCCTCACGAGCCTTGGTGCGCTCGATGTCAGCAGCGATGGCCTCCTTGATGGCGAGCTTGACGGCACGCTGGGTGATGAAGCCAAGATCGGCACCGGAGAAGCCGTGGGTGTTGGCCGCGATGAAGTCGAGGTCGACATCAGGAGCGACAGGGGTCTTGCGGAGCTGAGCCTTGAGAATGCTGGCACGCGACGCCTGGTCGGGCAGAGGAACGTAGACCAGGGTGTCGAGACGGCCGGGACGGCACAGGGCGTTATCGAGCTGCTCGGGACGGTTGGTGGCACCGATGACGAAGACGTTCTTCTTGGAAGTCATGCCGTCCATTTCTTTACTAATGGTTAGCAGCTGATCATAGAACCGTTCGTTTTTCGTGCGGAATTTAGAAACTTACCGGTCAGAAGCTGGTTGACGACACGGTCAGAAGCACCGCCAGCGTCACCAACGGAACCACCACGAGCCTTGGCAATGGAGTCGAGCTCGTCCAGGAAGACAACGCAAGGAGCCGCAGCACGGGCCTTGTCGAAGATGTCACGAATGTTGCTCTCAGACTCACCGAACCACATGGAAAGCAGTTCAGGGCCCTTGACGGAGATGAAGTTGGCCGCGCACTCGTTGGCCACAGCCTTGGCAAGAAGGGTCTTACCAGTACCCGGAGGACCATAGAACAAGACACCACGAGAAGGCGACAGACCAAACTTGAGGAACTTCTCCGGGTGGTCGACAGGGTACTGAACGCTCTCGATAAGCTCGCGCTTGACGTCCTCGAGACCACCAATGTCCTCCCACCTGACGTTCGGAACCTCGACAACGGCAACCTCGCGGAGCGCGGACGGGTTCGAGACGCCAAGAGCGAAGCGGAAGTTCTCCATGGTGACGCCCAAAGAGTCCAGGACCTCGGCGTCGATCGTGTCCTCGTCGAGATCAATGAGGTCCATCTTCTCGCGAATCTGCTGCATGGCAGCCTCAGAGCAGAGAGAGGCCAAATCGGAACCGACATAACCGTGGGTCTCAGCGGCAATGGTCGGTAGATCCACGTCATCCCCGAGCTTCATGTTCTTGGTGTGGATGGAGAGAATCTCCAGGCGGCCGGTGGGGTCGGGAATGCCAATGTCAACCTCACGGTCGAAACGGCCGAAGCGACGAAGAGCCGGGTCGATGGAGTTCGGGCGGTTGGTGGCGGCCATGACGACGACGTTGGAGCGGGCCTTCATGCCGTCCATGAGGGTGAGAAGCTGGGAAACGACACGCCTCTCGACCTCGCCGTTGGTCTTCTCACGCTTGGGAGCAATCGAGTCGATTTCGTCGATGAAGATGATGGCGGGCGAGTTCTTCTCAGCCTCCTCGAAAGCCTTGCGGAGGTTCGACTCGGATTCACCGGCCATCTTGGACATGATCTCGGGGCCGTTGATCAGGAAGAAGAAAGCGCCGGTCTCGTTGGCGACGGCGCGGGCCATGAGCGTCTTACCGGTACCGGGAGGGCCGTACATGAGGATACCACGGGGCGGCTTGATACCGATCGACTTGAAGAGCTGAGGATGCCTGAGGGGCAACTCGACCAGCTCGCGGATCTGAGCCATCTGCTTCCTGCAGCCACCAATGTCATCGTATCCGACCTCATTGAGGTTACCCTCCTCATCTTCGCGCTGGATGGGCTCGCCTTCGCAGTGAATGACGGTGTCCTGGGCGACAATACCGAACTCCGGAGGGTCCACCTCCACGACCTTGAACTCCACTTGTCTCATGCCACCGCGAGCTGTGAAGAGATCGCCCTGGCGCACAGGCCTGTACGCTTCCCGGAAGTACGGAGCGAGGAAGACATCGAACAGCGAGCCGGTCAGGCCCTCAACGGTATCGGCAATGGGGAGGACGGCGATGCGTTTCGCCTGCGAATGAGTCAGCGGGCGGTGGCGACGGGTCATATCTTGCATGACTTACGTATTTGATGTCCGGGCACGGGTGGACGGTGATGATGTCGCCGTGCTTGACGCGGAGATTGTGGCGAACGACGCGGTTGATGCGGGCGCTGCCGTCGTCGAGATCATCGTCGTTCAGGACGATAAGGACCGTGTCCTTCCTCTTCTTGCCCTTGACCAAGACGGTGTCACCACGGAAGAGCTGCAGGGTCTCCATGGTGTTGTTCGATAAGCAGATGATCGAGTTGTCATCGTTGGTTGCGTCGGTGACACTGCGGCAGGCGTCAGCTGGCTGTCGACGGCGGGACTGTTGCAGCCCGTCGCGGACGAGATGTGGCGGCTACTCACATCAGCGAGTTCGGCTTCTTCTTCTTCTTGAGGATGGCCGTGGCGACCTCATCCTGCGGGCTGTTAGCAGGGCTGCTGCGTGGCGTTTTGGGCGGCGGGCCACCTACTTCGCGCTTCTCTGCGCCGGAAGGGTCGCTGCAGGCTGGTTAGCAGATGCGGGGAGATGGGGGCGCGGGAACGGGCAACGCACTGCTCCAGCTTGACCTTGGGCTTGTTGTGGGCGTGATCTGGCTCCCCGGACATGTTGGCGGTCGCAGCGGGAGATCCGCGGAAGTCTCGTCGGAAAGGAAGGCGGAGTTGGGGCTCGGAGCTGCAGAGTGAGCGGGAGAGCGGGCCCGGTGGTGACGGGGGGAGGTTGATGGGGGAGGGTGATGGGGGTTGGGGCGCTGGAGCTTATGTATGAGGCAGACGTTGGCGATGATGTTAGCCGGTGGTGAACGCCCCAGCGGCGAGCTTGGGCGCGCCGGCGCTAGGCCGCAGTCGGCACATCATTCGCCGCCCCGACGCGTGCCAGGGCAGAAGCCCGTCGAAGCAGCTGGACGCCCGCGCTGATTTGCAACCGCCTGCCCGCCGCCCTCGACCAGCCGCGCGCCAGCTGGCTTCTTCGCACTGGCGAGCGCGCGCCTGCTTCGGCCGCAACGCGCGCGACTCAGGTCCGCCAGGGTCCTGCGTAATCTTTCTGCCTGCGGAGATAAGCTTGTCGCCGCCCTCAACACCATCGTGCCCGCCGTCCGTGTCCTCTTCCCCTCGTCCGGCCATGCCCTGCGCGTCCAGCCGGTCCATCACATCGGCTCCAATGCATCGGTGTGCTCATTGCAGCCATGGCAGAGAGGGCCCTGGGAATTTGACTCGCAAAAGCCGGGGATCCTCTCCTTAGAGCTTCAACTAAGCGTGTTTGGAGGAATTTCAGGAACGTCCAGTTCGTGCCAATCTCGGACTTCACGAAATGGAGGGCAGAGTTCGGATGGCTCGAAATGCTTCTCCATTCATCCCATCAACTCACTCGGGCGTGTCGATTCATTATCATCTGGCGGTGCTGTATTTGGACAAATCTTAAACACTACTTATTCTTCAGAGGCTACCCCGGATGTTGCTCTGTACTCTTCCTTTGGTTTCCTTTGACGCCGTGCTTTCATTAACTAGTCGTGCACTTGATATCATCGTGGAGTACGGGTTACATTCTGTGGGCGGGCAGCAATCACAGTTTCTCATCTAAATCTCTCTTGAAGTTTCTTTTCCTCTTCCGTCTTTCCACCCACGTTTACACCTGCATACCATGGCCTCATCCGATCCAACCAGCACAATCACGCACCAAAGAGCGCAACACACATCCACACCCTTCCAGCAGCAACAAGCACCCACCATGCCCACCTCACCAACCCCGTACCGCTACCAGACAGCCACGTCAAGGAACGTGTCGACGGAGGCACAGGCAGCAGCGCTGCAGGAGCGGAGTGCGAAACCATCGACAGTCTACGGGCACTGGATGTTTCCGGCGCGGATGGCGGGCTGCCCTAAAGCAAAATCCCATCAGGTCAAGAACCCAAAGATAGTATAACTTAAAGACTGGATTAGAAGAGGCCATCAACTCTTCACAAATTACACCCTGCCCATACCGCAAAACCAAACCACAAGACCAAGCAACAATCCAACAAACCCGCCCAAGCAACTCCCTCGCACCTCCATCTCAAGCCCCAACCCCCATCCCCCCAGCGCCCATCGCAACCGCACTATCAATCCTCTCTCCAACCCTCAATCTCTCCCGCACCAACTCCCCAATCAACCTCTCCATCCCCCTCCTCATCCCCCTCACCGCCTCCTCCCTCCCCCCTCCCACCGGCCCCTCAAACAACACCACCATCTCCTCCTCGCCACTCCTATCCATCGCAACAACCCTTGCGCGAACCCCTTTCCCGCACACCAGCTCCCGCCACCAAGAATAACCTCCAGTAATTTTAGTAGTAGTGGTAGTAGGAGTCGTGGTGGCGTCGTCCTCGTCGGGAAAGCGGCCAACAACAACATCAAGCCGCACAGTACGCAAGTAGGCGACGCGGGAGGTGAGATGGCAGATGTGCACGGCGTAGGCGATGAGGAGGAGCTCTTCTGGGGAGCGGATGTGTGGTTCTGCTTTTGGGTTGAGGTCTGCGGCAGAGTTTGCGGTTGCGGTGTTGATGGTGGAGTGTCCTGAGCTACGCATTGCGGAAAGCGAGCACGCTTGGTTGAGAAAGCTGCTTAGACGCTTGCGTGTTGTTTGAGGGAGCGGGAGGGGTCTTGGTTTGGTCATGTTGATCTTTTTCTTTGGCTTGTCGAGAGGATTGAGCGTGCAGTCAGCGGTTGGAGGCGTTCGGCCGCAGGGGGGACGAGATGATGTAGAGCTATGAGATCAGTTGTCCGACTGTAAGCATTATGGAGTTATAACTTGCGCAAAAGCC
The DNA here is from genome assembly GCA_037356115.1 of Neofusicoccum sp. Z2. Lineage (NCBI taxonomy): Eukaryota > Fungi > Ascomycota > Dothideomycetes > Botryosphaeriales > Botryosphaeriaceae > Neofusicoccum > Neofusicoccum sp. Z2. The sequence goes on from JBAWJY010000004.1 coordinate 539,333, forward strand.
GTGTGGGGAACGTTGAGGAGACGCTTCGAGCGATCCATGGATAAGTTGTTCAAGGGTCTAAGGGTCTACTACCCAAGTTTCGACGCAAATACCGGCACAAAGACGGTATACAGAACATTCAAGAACATTATTGGTCTATTTTTAAGAGTCAAAGAAGGAAGAGGCAGAGAAAAGGCGAGATAGACATGGCACCGTCTAATTTGCTTTTGCCCATGTGCGGTACCAGTTAAGGCAGTCGGCATTCGCGACTGATGCCGACGTCTTGACGTTCAGGCCGCAAAGGATCTGCTTGACAGCGCCCTCAACCCTAAATACTGTGTCAGCTGAAGTCTCTTTGTTTGAAAGGATGGAAGGGTGGAAAGGGGTCGGGGGGCTTACTTTTTGCCATTCGTCGTGACCGGAATCTCCGGGCACTCATCCACAATTCCAGGCACGTGCCGCGCGCTCAACTCTTTTCTGATGACCTTCTTGATGTCATCAACCAGCCCTTCCCCAAAAGTCTTTCCGTCCGCCATCTTCAAAAATAGCACCACAGTCTCATCCTTGTCCTCCTCCCTCCGCCGTCCAATGCACAACGCATCGGCCACATCCTCCGGGAAGTGCGCCAGCAGGACATTGTAAATTTCCGCACTGCCGAACCGCACACCAGCAGGCTTCAAGATACCGTCACTGCGACCCAGCATGACAAGACCCATAGTTTCCGGATTGAAGCGCACAAAGTCGCCATGATGCCAGATATCCTTTCCCTCAAACTTCTCGAAGTAGCTGGCGCGGTACTTGCGTTCGCCCTCCGGACCCCAGAACACGACGGGCTGGCACGGGAAAGGCTTGACGCAGACGAGGTCTCCGGCCTCGCCCGAGCCGGTGACGTCGTTGCCGAGGTAGTCCCAGGCTCGTATGGCCATGCCCAGGCCCGGGACTTGGATCTCACCGGCGTAGACGGGGGTTAGGGGGCAGGGTGCACCGAAGAGGGAGATGATATCGGTTCCGCCGGTGATGCTGCCGAGGTTGATGGTGGAAGGGAAGGCGTTGTAGACGTAGCAGAAGGTGGAGGGTGACAGCGGAGAGCCGGTGCTGTAGATGGCTTCGAGAGTCCTGAGGGAGAGTGAATCCAGGGGCCTCACGTCCTTTTGCTCGAGGACAGAGAGGTATTTGGCGGATGTTCCGAAGTGTGTGATTTCAAGTTCGTCGACCAGGCGAGGCATAGCAAGGTCGTCAGGTACCGAGGTCTCGGGGTCAGTCTCGGACATGTAGCGGAAAGGAGAGCCATCGTAGAGGACGAGTGTGGCACCGCTGGCAAGGCCAGAGACTAGCCAGTGCCACATCATCCAGGTGCATGTGGTGAAGTAGAACAAGCGTGATCCTGGCTGAACAGAACAGTGAAGGATATGCTCCTTCTTGTGTTGCAAAAGGGTTCCAATGGCGCCATGGACAATGCATTTGGGTGCTCCTGTCGTACCACTGCTATACAGGATATAGACAGGATGATCTGGAGGCAGTTGTTTGAAAGTAAAGCCCACAGATACTGCAGAGGCGAAGGCATAGTACTTGTACGCCTTTCTTGATGGGCCCTCAAGGGAAGACAAATCGACCTGGACGGATGGGACGGTGGGCAAGACGACGACTCCAAACACAGATGGGAGAGCGGAAACAATCTCGGCGGCTTTGGGGACCACTGGGTGGCTTCGGCCGTTGTAGAATGAAGCATTGTCGACAAAGAGCAGCACCGGCTCGATTTGGCGCAAGCGTTCAAGGACAGCGTGCACGCCAGTGTCAGGGGAGACAGCAGTCCAGAGCGCGCCCAAGGAAGTAGCAGCAAGCATGGCCACCAAGGCGTCTGTGTGGTTAGCAACATAGCCGGCAACTCGATCTCCCTCTTTCAAGCCGAACTCAATCATGCCAGCCTGGCACTGCTGAACGCGGACTCGCAGCTCTTTCCACGTGACGGTCTCGCGCGAAGTTTCAGTAGCAGCGATGACGGCCGGGGCATTCTCGTCGATTTTGGCAGTGGGAAACAGCAAGTTCTCGGCGAAGTTGAGCCTGGCTCCGCGGAAGAACGCAGGACGCGGAAACATGGGCGCCGTTTCATCGACGACCTGCAGGGCCAATTAGGCTGAAGGCTACGGCGTCGAATAAGCAGGGTGCTGACCTCTTCGTAGGGCTGCGTGGCCCGGATGCCCGCATAGTGCCAGAGCTCGCCCCAGAAAGCGGCGACGTTGTCTGTGCTCCAGTTGTACAGATCCTTGTAAGACTGGAGCTGCAGGCGGTGTTTTTTGTTGAGGAGGTCCAGGAAGGCGTGCATGGGCGTGCCGTGCGGAGCGGGATGGGCCCACAGCTTGGCGGAGGCTGCGGGCGTGCCATTTGTGCCATTGGCGTCCTTCAACTCGGTGACGGCCATGGTGTGCGGCGTTGCAGCGGTGCGATGGATGTCTGATGGAGCTGACACGGCGGACGGCGAGGTGTCGTGCCTGGAGCGGCGCGAAGAGCGGCGCACTCGGATCCCCGCAGTCGATCAGCGGGCGCTTTCCGCTCTGCTCCGTGCCCGCCCTGGCTCTCCGGCTTTCTCCACAGCTGTCCTTTCTCACCGACTGCTTCACGGCCTCGCAGCCGAGGTCTGGCCATGCACGCTTCCGCCCGCTCTACGATGCAGACGGACAGCTAGAGTCTCAACTTTGGAGCAAAGGGGCTGACGATCCCCTTCCAGCTCCAACCTCGGCACATCTAGGCCTCCGCTATCTATTATCAACGCCCACATCGTGGGTCAATCTACTTAAAGGCGCCTGCATAACTCGATTACTACTTCAACTTACCCGTTCACAGGAATCAGTCTCAAAGGTACTGAAATATATTGCCATCGAAATGTCGATTGTGCGAGCCTTCTTGCGTGATGTTCTCCCGAGCACGGGTTCTCCTGTTCATTTTCGCATGCGCAAAAATCATTCCTTCTCTTTCATGATACCTTTGAGCGGTGCCAACGGTCGATGATCGATGCCATGCTGCAGCTCTTCCTAAAGTTTTCAATGCTAACCCTCCTGTTCCGAGGACAATCAGCAGCTTTCATTTACCATCCTTCCTAACCTTCCACCAGCCCCTTCGCACCCTCGTTACCCCCTCCCTCTGCCATCATCTTAAAGATCAATGTAGAGATGTGCTTGCAATATGCTCAGATGGGTATACGCGAAGCTCATTGGCTCGCGCGGCTTGGTCAGCACAGACGTGGATCTGATGCGCAAACCCCGCTTATATTAAGAGCGGCTGATCTTGCTTGTCGTGGCTCGAAGCTACTTGCATAGCCGCCAGCATGGATATCGGCTCAAGAGACCATTTATGTCACTGCACAGCTCCGTCTGTAGCAGTCCTGGACGGAGAGCCATACTGTGACGGTTGCGCGCACCCCGTGGCCGACTACAGCTCTGTTCGCCGCGCCGTAATCAACCGAACACCCTTCACATCAGCTGCGCGAAAGATCCAACCGCCACAAATCCATCGTCGCATCTACCAATACCAACCGCTCGAGCCAGATCAGATCCGCCTCGTAATCGTTGAGCCGGGCTCCTTTGAAGACGATATCCAATGCATCATCATTCGTGCCCCTTTCGACAATCTTCCCCCATTCGATGCCGTTTCCTACACTTGGGCTGATGAGACTGGTGATGCAACCCGCTGCTATCCCGTCTATTGCGGCCGCTCGCGAAAGACGATCCTGGTAACAGCAAATTGCAAGGCTCTCTTGTGCCGCATAAGACTTCCGAACCTCAGACGATTGGTCTGGATTGATGCGATATGTATCAACCAAGACTTTGTCCAGGAACGCAATCTCCAGGTGCGTTCGATGTCCAGAATCTACAAGGAAGCTTCGGGTGTGCTCGTCTACCTAGGCGAAGGCACGGATGACAGTGACACACTGTTCAAATTCATCGGAAGTGTACCTACCTTCTCAAAATCCGACTCAATGAATCTTGAAGATCCTGCAACACGACACTCGAATCGCCTTGCCTTGGATCGCCTCGTCTCCAGGCGCTGGTTCAGCCGGATCTGGATTCTGCAAGAGATCGCAATGGCGAAGCGCGGCGAATGGATTTGCGGGACCAAGAACATGGAACTAGACTGCATGTCCTTGGAGAATCTACGAACGCTTCGGTTGAACACCACTGCTGTTTCCAATGGCGTTCTTAATCTTATGGCCCGGCCGCTGTTCACTGGATTCCCCTTTTGGGACCTTGTACAGATATCCCGATCCTGCGACTGTTTTGATCCACGCGACCGGATATTCGCCCTGCGCGGTCTCGTCAAAGATCTTGCAGAAGACGATCTCATCCCTGACTACACTAAACCAGCGGCCGTTGTGTATACCGAGGCCAGTCTTTACCTTGTCCAGACCCACCACTCTCCAAATATCCTTTTCTTGCGCAACCGCGGCAGTCAATTGACGGACAAGCCTTCATGGGTACCAGACTTCGGCTGCACCGACTGCCTCGATCAATACATCGATCCCGATCCCCTCCATATTTTCGACCCAGCAGCGGCTTTTTCAGCTGCCATCCACGAAGCCATGGCTACCATCTCTCCGATGTCTGAGGAGCTCGGGCGTCAAATACTGCAAGTATCCGCTATAGCTTTGGGTGAAATTGTTGAAATCAAGCAAGTTCGCGACAGAAGATGGAAGTACCCGACTGATCCGCTGCCCAAGTTCCGACACCATTTTTGGACCACCTTTTACAACGACAGATGCGCACTTGACATGATCCGCGCGCTAGCCCGATGTCTGCGGGAGTGGGGGAGTATGCAGCCGGCACGAAGAGTTGACGATTTGGGATATCTTTCCCGCCTCGTCAACGGATTTCTTGATTTATGGACACGTCGATACTCCAACATATCTTTCATTCTTGCTCGATTTCTCTGCATGCCAGAAGAAGAAGAGTCCTGCACGTGGATTAATCGGCTACATCTCCACAGCACTAAAAAAGTCCCAACCCAGAGCGACGAATTCTATGATGTTTTTCAATCGCTCGACAAGATTGAGCGCAAAATTCCGGAGTCGATGCAAAATCTGACGCAAGCTTTGTTTAAACTGTCGAAGAACAGACCGGAGCTTCCACTTTCGGATGCACCTGCCCCTATTGTCCAGCCAGCCCAGGGTGCGTACAGGTCGTTGTTTCAGTGCTGGACAAGCTATCTAAGCGAACACTTATCCTCGGTTGCACATAGAGCTTGGTACAAGATGTTGAAGGACGATTTCGGTTTCAAACTAGCCAATGCGGCGAATTCTCCACGAGTTGCCACATGTCGACTCGAATTGCAACTGCAAACGCAATCGACTGATATCCCCTGGCTCTCCACATCCGGACTCACCTTTTCCGGGAAAGAGAATTGCGAGAAGTGTCACCAACAGATGAAAGACTTCGGTCACCTGTTAAGCGAGTCGGGCGACGATCAGCTTTTGTTCAAGACGCCCGGCAGTGTTGGCCTGGGACCTTCAGATTGTCAGCCACAGGATGTCGTTTTCTCGGTCCTCGGGGCCAGCTATTTGGTGGTATTGAGGCCGTTTGAAAATGGTTACACGTTTGTCGGTCCATGTTTCCTATTACATACACAGCCTATCCAGCCTTCGGAACGGCAGTATGAATGGACCGGTACGGAATGGAAGGTCAAATTCAGCGGCAGGTGGGATTGCGAATGCGCAGACGAAAGCATGGAGTTTAAGCAAATCTCTATCTTCTGAAGCCATGTAGAGAACCATCACAGTAGTACATCTGAAAACGTAAAATCAGATAAATCAACAAAGATTAATGCTTTCCTTTATCTTTATCTTACTCTCCCAGTCTGCCATCTGGGCGGGGATCTACATAAAGAACACTTACTCCGATTCAGATTGACCCACTCTATAGATACATTTCCCCATCCTCCGAAGGCGTCTTTTCCTGGCTCGTGGATGTACAATGCTCAATAGTCCCACCAAAGTTACTCCGTACAACGCCCCACTGCACCTTTCTCAACTGAGGTTCGACATCTTCCGGTGGCGAATGGCACGATCCCACACATACCAAGCTGCAATCTGCCGCAACAGGTATATGGAAAAGCTCATCCCTCCTTCTGAGCCCAAAGAAAGCAAGGATGAAGAAATAATGAGCGATGGTAAACACAGATCCGCTCGACGGAGAAACTCCGGTGTATGCGAATGACTACCCGGAGAAGTATAGTATCCGTTCGGTGTTCATCGCAGCACTTATATCTCGCCAACCTTGCCTTCTGGAAATGAGTTCTATTCGTTTTACTTCTTAAGACCGATTGCAAGCATGAGTATAGATGGAGCGCGATGATTAACTGATAGCTTGAGCCCATCTCTTTTAGAAGTTAAATATAGTACTAAACTTTATTAATTCCTTATAGCACGTATATTGTCCAGTCCGACTTGCAATTGGCCAAAATGTACGTTCTTGGCAGACCAGGGGACTGACAAGCCGATCTGCTTATGAATCCAGCCCGTGACACTATTAGGGCTAAGAGCCTCCGACAGTAGCTAGCCTTACCTCCATCGTGCAACAGTACTATATAGATGTTACACTACATAAGCTTTCAGCTGGATTTCTGACCGGTCTAAGTTCTTATGCCACGTCAGCTATTTAGCTAGCTATAGGTAAAAGTCTCAGACCTTACCACCGCTCGTCACCACCACCACCGCTCACCACCACCGCTCATCACTAACGCTACTCATCACCACTACCGCTCACCACCACTACCGTTCGCCACCATCATCACCGTTCGTCACCATCATCACCGCTCGTCACCACCACCGCTTGTCACCACCACCGCTTGTCACCACCACCGCTCGTCGCCACCACCACCGCTCATCACCACTCACCAATACGGGATAACATGGAGTTTGATCAGCAAGAGTACTGTGGAATTTCGCTGCCTTCAGCTGAGCAGGATCTTTTAGAGGGGTTAATCGACCCACACGTTCAAACGAAGGAAATCAAGTTAAAGGTGGCGGCCCGAGGACCCAGTGACCAGGCCGACGAGGTTACAGCATATGTGGTTGAAACTCTCTGCTCAAGCGCGACGCGAGCAGTAGTACGGCTAGTAAGCGCTCCAGGGGCGGCGCATGCTGGAGCCCCATCGGAGAGCTGCAGTGGGGAAGCGCCAGAGGCTGTCTGGCTTCCTCGTCGCCAGCGTGGGAGGGTGCTGCCGTGTTTGTCCGTCATGTGGCACCCTGGAGGAGTGCGGTTTTTCTGGCAACGCGGGGCTTCCACTGAGCCTGATCAGATGGGCAGAGAGCTCTTCTCGATGGACACGAAGGGGTGGCCTGACGAGGGGGTCTTTGGAGAATACTACTCCGTGCGGGTTGTGTTACAGGCTGCACTCTATGGCATCCCGTTCGGCGTGGAGATCGACGCATCTGGAGAACAGCCGTATCCACAGTTGTTGACTACATTCGAGCTGTTCTGCGATAACCGCCGCCTAGCCGGCTGTAGCCGTTTCAATCCGACCTGGGAGTACTACAAGTGTATGGTCCGAGGAGAGGAGAACTATTCAGACGCGCTGCACAGGATTACTGAGACGAAGAAGGCCGTGTATTTCCTGGAAGAAGTCTCGCCATCGGAGATGGCCGGGCTGCCGTGGGAGCCTACTCCACTCCTGAGCCATGAGGAGAGGCGTCAGATGGATGAAGAGCGGTTGTCCACCAGCCCCTACTGGAAGGTGTGGGATGCAAGAGAGCGATCACTCACTAAAATATCACCCAAGGCCGATTACGTCGCTGTGTCCCATGTATGGGCGGGTGTGAGTGATGATTGCCTGCGAGACGAGGTGCTGCGACACAGCACAGCCACTGGAAATCAGTATTAATGGATCGACAAGTGGTGTATTAAGCAAGATTGTGATGAAGAGAAAGCAAATCTGATACCGCTGATGGGCACGATATATGAGGGGGCTACGGTAGTGTTGATCTGCCACGCTGGGGAGTTCACGGCGGAGCTGCCAGTTCATGCGATAATGGAGCCTCCGCTAAGGGCGACTGACGCGATGAAGGAAAACTGGAAAGCGTTGCGTTGGCATCAAAGAATGTGGACCTTCCAGGAGGGGGTTCTCGGCAAGCGTTATGAGACATTACTGGCAGGTTTGAGTCAGCCTATCGATATTGAGGAAGTTGGTCTGTGGTCCCGACCGCAACCGCAAGCTCAATGGACCAGACGAGCTGGACGTCGGGGGAGCGACAGCGATCCAATTGTCCAAGGGGATCTGGTGAGAGACTCTGATGGGACCCCCGCCTTTACTAACAGGGTTACGGGCGATACGGCGCTTCTTACTGGTATAAGACAGGAAAAAAGGCGCCGACCACTTGCTTTGCTCATGGCTGAGGTGGCCGGACGTGATTGCAAGTGCGAAGAGGACACGTTGTACGCCTTATGGGCGGTGGCACTTGAAGACCTTCCCCCACCGGTATATGGGCGAAGCAGAAGGCAGATCATCGAATCGCTCACTACCGTTGGGGCATTTGGCCTGGAGGTACTCGTGGGGCCGCACGGTGACGGGACTGACACTGGAGGCTGGGTCCCCAAGCACCCTAGATGCTGCGATCCCTGGACTGTATCGACAGCTTCCGCTTACGTGCCTGCGATCGTGGATGGAATGTGGGTAGCTGTCGGGCATACCTCTTTCAATGTTAAGGTCTTCGTCCAGGGAGCTCTCAAGGACAATTCACTGGACAAGGCCATTCTCGAGCGCAATATGAAGGACCACGCCCTCCTTAAGGGCGGTCTACTGGACACGGCCGCTGAGACTGGGGAAACTTATATGACCTTTCTATTAGAGAGGGTGCAGGGCAAGGGCACTAGACTGATCAAGTGGGGCGTGTACTGGATAGCTCTAGATCAGGGCCGTGGGGATCTTGGACAGGTGATCTGGCAAGAAGAGGAACTGTTAAAGGATTATGATGTGCTCTCAGGCATTCCAATGCCTATATGCCGCCTCGGTTAAGCCTATTTGTCACGAACTGATGTCGACTCGCTCACATGGACCTTCATTTCGATGCCGTTTATTGGGAGAAGGAAGAGATTAAGTCACCTGAAGATGCCAGGGGAGTGCATTGGATTCAACGAAGGGAGATTGAACGTGCGGACTCTTTAGGGAATTTGTTTTTTTTTCCTTTTGGCGTTGTTATGGTCTATAATTGTTCAAGACACTGTAGGTGACATGTTAACGAGGCGTTGCCTGCCATGTTTTCGTGAATGTGCAGCCTGGGAATCAACCCCAACCCACAACTTTTGCAACTGCTTATAACCATACCCACCAGCGACCTTCAGCACGTACGACCATAGTCCACAGAGTACAAGCGATCCCGTCCGCTCAGAAGCCGCCGCGTCTCGAATTCCCGAGCTGCCCCAGCTTGCGTTCCGTTGTGATTGTGAAGAGAGAAAGAAAGAAAGAAAGATATGGATGAATGAATCAACCTTTTACAAGGATCATACACTACGCTGCTCACCCTTGGAACGAAGTCAACCCACCAAATGACAAAACCAAGTCACCAAGCCAGAGAGATAGAATAGAAGAAGAAAAAGGGAAAGCATCCTCTTCGAGATGAGCAACGAGGAAACGAATCATTGAACCAGTCGTAACATGATATCATATACCGTAACCAGCAAGACAACACATGCGCCATTCAGATCAACCTCCTGCACCTCCCATTACCGCGACCACCTCGACAGCCCCGCCCCTGAATTATCCCCGTGCCACACGTACACGCCTCGACACCAACTCAACGCCAACAACGACCGACGCGCACCTCAAAAACAAGAATTAGGCCAAGCCAAGCCAAGCCAAAACACGCCAAGCGAGTGAGAGAGAGAGAGAGAGAGCCCCCGGGGGTATACATATGCCTACGGGCAAACAAAGCGAAAGACCCAACCAAATATTACGCCACGCCACCCTACACATCTTCTTTTTGATGACTGTAGCGCCGCACCTGGTAGGCCGCCAACCAAACATTATGTGGAGCCAGCCGTCGCCCGAAAAAGATTCCCGGAGAGGATAGGTGCGGAGAGCTGGGCCGGACCAGAAGAAGGACGAGACCAAAGCGCCGGTCGGTCTGAACGTCAAAAAAAAACAACGCCACGCCAGGCGCTAGGTATATGCCTGCTAATGTACATATTTACAACCAAAAAATCCAAAGCCTTTGGAATGGAGAGGGGGGAAATAATGAGGGCCACTATGCGGTAGGTAAATGGCACGGATTCCCGTTTTTTCCCCAGTCCATATAACCCCTTTTCCCGGGACCCAAGAGAGAGATGATCCAAGAAAAGGAGGAGTGGCAACGTAATGCATCGAGGGCCACATATCAGTCATTAAAAGGGCGTTCGTAGCGCCTCGTCGTGATAAAGATAAGGCGGGAGGACAACAAATATGTGGTCACCACGCGACGAATCGAAGACACGCTGTGTGGGCTGCTCTCTTTTCAACTCATTTACGACATCACGCCCTTGCCGACGACCCAATCCTCGTCCTCACCCTCCAGCCACTCAACGGTGCGCTTCTCCGGCTTGTGGAGGCGCACGCACCACAGGAAGTAGTCCTCGAGCGGAAGCAGGTTGAGCAGGATGCGGTTGCCGGACCAGGCGAGGCCGCAGACGATGCTGCCGGCGACGGCGTCGAGGATGAAGTGGTTGGCGGTGGCGACGATGGCGATCAGGATGGTCAAGGGGTAAGCGATGCCGACGGCGACGCACAGCAGGCGGCGCGGAGACGGGAGGCGTAGGCGCAGGGAGTTGGTGAGGCGCAGCGTGCGACTGCGACGGTGTTGCGGAGGAAGCGGGATGGTGAGGATGGTTAGGCCGATGAGAAGCGAGTAGCCGAAGTGGAGGGACGGCATGGCGGCTGGAGGAGCTCACGTGTCAACACTTGGCTCGTACGTCACGAGGGACGGAGAAAAAAATCGAGAGAAGAAGGATTGCGGAGGAAGAAGAGGAGTCGTACCGTATTGATTGCAGAACTTGTTCTGGGTCCACACGCTGCTCTCGCCGCCCTCACCGTGCACCGTGTCGACGAAACCAAACTGCCGGGCCTCATCACCGACAGGACCCTTGACGGTCTTGTCGCTCAAAAGACGAGGAGGCATGCACGGCCAGAGAGTGAAGACGACGAAAGCAATCAAGTTGCACATGGCCATGGTACGTCTGCGGGCTTCGTAAAGAGCGGGGCCGGCGGGGCTGCCCTCGATGCTGCCGGCGCCCTTGCCAGTTTGAACCCTGCCCAAGCGGTTGCTGGTGGTGGTGAAATAGTAGAGCCAGACGAGGAAAAGGATGGTGCCCGGGATGTGGATAAACGAGTAGATGCGGTTGATCCAAGTCATGAGCGTAGGGTATTGCAAAAAGTAGTGCTGGACGTCCAGCTCCCAGAAGATATGCAGCTTCTGCTCGATGTGGATAAGCTGCAGGGCGTGCTTACGGGCGACATTGACCGTGCCCTCGACGAGGGTCACGGCCGTGAACGCGCGGCCCAGCTGGTAGACCTGCGGGCGGTCAGATACATGACTCTCGATCGTCGAATGGCAGGCAGAGGGTCCCTGCAGCGAGGGTGTGGGGAAGAGGAACGTACCCAGTAGATCAGGGCCCAATACCAAGCCTCGACCAGGAACGGGAACTTTCGCAGCAGCCGGCTCAGAAAGCGATCTTGGAAAACGCGCGTGTTCGGCGACGTGATGGTGGAGCGGAAGCCGAGGAGCTTGACCTCGCGCGTCCGCCACTTGGGCTCGCTGTCGCCGGCGAGCAGCGAGGGCGAGCTGGCGCGCGGCGACAGCAGGCCGTCGGCGGGCGTGGGGCTGGCCATGCCCGACTCCATGCTGTCCGGCGAGCCGCTGCGGGCATGGCTGCTGCGGCGGGACGTGCGCGAGGCGAAGAGGCGGTAGTCCGGGTTGCGGTTGATCCAGGTGCCGCCGAACAGCAGCCCAACGACGACGAGCGGCTCAATGAAGGCGCCTGCGCCCATGCTTGCAGGTCGAGCGATCGGGGGGTGCGAGGGTCGAGCGGGAAGACACAACGGAGGGCGGGGGCGTAGATATGCCGGGAAGTGAGCGGAGCGAAGGCTGGGCTGCTGAGGTCACTGGAGAGGCGCGCAGGATTGCAGGCGCTGCTGACGTCGACGAGCGCCGCGGGGGAGAGCGGGCGGCAGCAGGCGCAGGGCACGGGGAGAGGGAGGGAAAGAGAAGAAAGAGCGCGCGGCAGAGCCAGGTCTTGCTCTTCGGGCTAAGTAGCACAGCAGTCAAACAGAGAGTGGGTCGCCGCGGAGGATTGGCAGCAGGCGGCGGGCTGGATTAGTATAGCAGCTGGAGCCCGGGAGAGCTAACGAGCCGGGACTCCGGAATGAGAGCGTCATGCTGACTGGCTGCGCGGTCAAGCTTTGCGGGCTGCATGGCGGGCGCGCTGGTGTTCGCCGACCGCCGCGCGCGTGGGCATCTGGCTGAGGCTCGGGCCCGGATCGCGCGGACCCGAGCCACTCGCACGAGAGGCGCAATCGCTGGCGGCGGCGACGGCAGCGCGGCACACGACACAGCACGCGATCACACCGGATCGGTCGGTTGCGCTGCCCGTTGCACCAGCGCCAAGCCGCGCCCGGGCCTCCCCAGGCGCGCAGGAAACGCGTCTGCATCGTCGCCGACCACGCGCGCCGGCAGCGCGGAAGCTCGTGGAAGCAAGCCCGCCGTAGCGCCTTCGCCAGTGCTTGTCAGTCAGCCGCTCACGCTCCTCTCTTTTCCTCCTTCGGCGCGCGCCCTCAGCGCTGCTGACCTCCAAGCAGCACAGCGATCCTTCCAGGCAGCAGACATTCCACAGAGGACAAGCCAGGCCACCGGCAGGTATCACCACAAAAGCCTCGCCGGCGCAACAGTCTGCCCGAGCGCGAGCGCCAGCGCCTTGTCAGCGTCCGCTTCGGGCGTCGGACTGGTCGGCTTCCGGCTCTGCAATCTCCGACTGATACCGCGCTGCTGTTGGTTGGCGTCGCTTTGGTGTGTCGACCCGCGCCGAGTAGCAGGAAGCTTAAACTGCCGGCGCTGGTGGCGCTGGACGCGCCTCGACTGCCGTCTGCCTTCACACCGCCCTGCACCCGAAGGGTCCATGTCTTTTTCTCCTGGCTGCTGGGTCTCTCTTGGTCAACACGCATCCGGCGCTTGGCGGCAACAGCCGGTGTGGGGAGCGCAGGTCCGCCTGTTTCCGGGCTCAGCAATCCGCTCGCGTGCCCAGGCTGAACAAAGAGGATGCGGGACGACACGCCGCTAGCAGGGGGCCTGCTGTTGTGCTGTACAATGTACGTACTACGTAGACACCGCAAGGCCAACCCGAATACGACTGCGCGCAATTGGCCATGATCCGCCAGCATCCAGACCCTTCCGGAGGCCGCCGGACGACGTGCATAATCGCTCAACCGGCTAACGGATTGCAAGAAGCTCTAAATATTTCGTACGTAGAAGTGTCTCCCTACTTGACCGCTCGTCCCATCTCATCGTGCCATCGTTCTATAAGCGTCTACTCCGTAGTCTATCTCAATCAAATATGAAGCAAATCCCTCTTCCCAGCCCATTAAAAATTCAGAATAGAGTGCGTCAATAGCAACAAGAAGGTAAGTAAGCAGAAGACGAAGTGAAGTGAACATCGCCTGTCACCCTCTGTCAAGAGCCAGTGGGAGGAGACTGGACAGGAAGAAAAGAGAAAAGAGGAAAAATAATAGAAAACCACGTCACCGTCTTCCAGAAGCCAACGACGCTCCTCACTCCTCCAACTTCTTCGCAATTTCATACCAACCCACGACCATCATTCACCGCCCTCGAACACCCAGCCAAGAGCCCTCTCCCGGAGCCCACCGGCAAAACCCCCTATTATCACGCGACCAACCCTAACCTTCTTCCCTTCCCTCACCTTCCCCACACCCATCCCTCCACACCGCCGATCCACCCGCTCGGCCCTCCCTCCCAACCCCGCCGCCTACAACACCGCCCCCAAAAACCCCATTCCAACCGCAACCGCCTGAATCACCCCCTCAACTCCAACAACGCCCGCCCCGCCCGTCTCCCCCGTCGCCTGTGCCGCCGCCGCCGCACCAGCAACTGTCCCCGTCCTCGTCAAATACCCATACCCGATGTTGCCCGACCCGGCCGACGGCAGCTGGTCGGGCACGTCGGCGAAGGTTTGAGTGAAGACGGAAGGCGTCCAGGTGGTGGACCCGTCGGCCAGGGTTACGGGAAGCCATTTGGTGGTGATCCAGAGGGAGGCGGAAGTGGTGGTTGCGGGGTTGGCGGCGGTTGCGGCGGGGTCGACGGCAGTGGCGGCGGTGGTGGTGGTGAGGGCGGTTGCTGCTGATGCTGCGGCTGCGGCTGCTGCGGAGGCGACGGAGGCGGCGGAGGCGGCGGCCGAGGCAGCGGCGGCGGCGGCATCTAGGGTGGTGGAGGTGGAGGTAGTGCTGATGGCGGTGCTGGTGGTTGAGGAGAGGGAAGTTGAAGTAAGGGGGTTGGCAACGGGCACAGCGGCTGGAACGGTCGTGGAGGCAGTCGAGGAAAGGAGAGCGGTGTCTGTTAGTGCGGTCGTGGTCAAGAGCTCCGTCGTTGTCGTTGCTGCGGCGGCTGCGTCCGCGGCGGGCACTGCGGCGGGGTCGGTGGCGGTGCTGGTGATTGCGGAGGATGCGTCCGTGGCGGCGGGGGCTTGCCGAAGTCTGTGGAGACGTGGGTCAGTGAGATCTGTGGGGGTAAGTGGATTAAGGGGACTTACTCAAGATCGGCCAGTATGGCTGGCGATCCAGGAAGCCCTGGTGGAGCCAAGGCCATGGCCGATGCGGAGGCCAGGCCCGATAGAATTATCGTTGCCGTTGTGAACGAGCGCATAGTGGTCGGTCGGGATTATATTGTCCGGTGACGATTATGAAAGTTGGCCAGAGGTAAAGTAAATCGACACGATCCTCAATGGAAGGTTGCTAGCCAGGCCTGGACCGGGGATGGGTATTCTCCAGGTACGAACGAGTGTATGGAGATTTGAATGAACGATTCCTTGACGTAGACGTCACGATCCTACGAATTATCTGATGAAGCCCTCGAGTACTCAAAAAGAGGCCGGTTGCTCAAAGTACAACAGTAGTCCAGGAAGCGGGGAGCCAAACAAGGACAGGCAGTTGACGACCAGGGATTCTCAACCGATCCACGCAATACAGGACCACAAGACCGTAACGACCGACAGGAGCAAACGTGAGTTTGCGGAGACAACGAAGGATCCCAGGGACAGAGGTGCAGAACGCTTTCCAGAACCAGCTTAAGTCGACCAGGGGCGGTACTGCACGATCGAGACAGGCACGAAGCGCCAAAAGAGAGGAAAAGCGAAACAAGAGAACAAGCACGAGGAAGAGAAGGAGAAAAGGACCCATCGCCTACCGCCCCGTCGCGGCGCCGCCCACCCACAGGACAGCCCACACGACGGCCCACTTGCGCAGCAGCAATCATGCGCGGGATAATCAAACTCCACCTCGATATAGCTTGACCTGCGCTCACGCTAAGGCGCATTCGATAGAAAGGGTCAGTGTATCGTAGTAGGCACCGCGCACCCCTGCCCCACTCCTCAACATTCTTATCGCGGCCATCAACGGAAGCACCTCCTGCGCATGACATGACCACCACGTACCTACCTACTTAGCCAGCGCGGCGCCCATCAGCTCAAAGCCACCGGCACAGGCACGCACGCCAGAGCGAAAGCAAGCGCCAGGCCGCCGAGATGCGTAGACAAAACAAAACAGCAGCGCCGACGACGAGACAGCAGTCCCGACTGCGCCGCTCGCTCGCCTACATATGCCCAGTCCGGCGGGCTGGCCTGCTAATGCAAGTGATTTTTTTCTCGCGGTCCAATCAGCGCGGCCGTTGCCGCGCGTACGTATCTGAAAGTGGCCCCGGGGGAGCGCAGGCTGGCTTGTGTAAGAAGCTTGGCTGAGAGGCTCTTCTGGCCGTGGCCCCGCTTTTCTTCTCCGGCGTTGCTGTTTGATTTCCAGGCGCTGGTGTCCGTGGGCTCGTGGCGCAGGCGGCTTTTTGGGGCTGGATGTGGGTGGTGCGAGCGGGAATAGGGGGCAGTGCGGTGCGGTGCTGTGGGGGAAAGAGAGCGGAGTCCCGTTGCTTGGCGCTGCGGCGGATTGCTGCGTTCAGTGCATGCGTTCTGGGGCATGTTGGCTTGGCGGACGCAGACAAGGGCGTGTCAACAGATGTCGAAATGTAATGATGACAGGCGGCAGAAAGCCGTTTTCCGCGGCGCAGCAGGTGGCTGCCGGGCGCTTTCCCAAGCGAGGAATCGCCGCACGATCCCTGCGCGCTCATGCAGCCTCTCGCAGGGCCGCAACGGCCAAGCGCCGTGAGCCAGCAGCCAATTTCCGCATCTTCGACGGCTGGCGAATGAGAGGCTGCGTGCCTGTGGCTGGGAACGGCCTTGTCCTAATCGGCAGTCAGCCTGCGCGGTCATCATGATGCAGCACATCTAACCTCACCACAACAACGGTACAGGGATACTCGGCCGGCGGCCTCGCTCTCTGGCTTTAAGTATACAAGATTTGGGATTCCTCGTCACGGGGCAGGCTGATGCCAGCCACAGATCCTGTTTCGGGAAGAACCATGAATGACTAGCCCGGCCATTAGAAAAAGACAATGCCAACAGAAAAGCCGCATGCAAAAGAAAGGGTATAGGCAGTGGTAGGAAAAGAACGGGAAAAGGGCAAGCAGCCGCGGTCAACCACAATCCCTCCATGATCGCCAGACTCCATCAATAAACAAGCCACCGTAACCATGCTTTTACTCCGCCACAGACCTCTTATCGATTCTCCAGTTCCCCAAAGAGCCCACACGCACCTTATTTCCGCTCAGCATCCAGCACGCCAAGCAAGGTTTGGACCGACGGATGATCAGCCCATCTACACGAAGCCCACGAGCCCCATGACCGAAGCGAAAGCCACACCCGCCGCCACCGCCTGCCACCTGGGCCCCTCCAGCACACCCCCCGCACCATTCATATTCGTCCAGTCGCTGAACACCGTCTGATTCGCCGTGTCCTGCGGCTCCTCCGAGAAGAAGAACGTCTTGGCCGTCGCATTGCCGTTCGGGCCCTGGTTATCCGGCGGCGCTGTCTGGTCGGGGATCTGGCACACGCTATCGACGTCGGCGTTGTTGGCCGTGGTGCAGCGCAGATAGTAGTCTTTCTGGCGCTGGGCATCCGACGAATTGAAGTACGCTTTGACGTACGAGACGGTCATGACGGCGTCTGACGCTGGCGGGCCGGCGGACCAGAGCGGGTCGCCGTTGCTCCAGTGGTTGAGGACAAGGTGGCCGGGGCTGTTGGGGAGGTCGATCGTCATGTCTTTGAGCCAGGTACCGTCGGCGTAGAAGGACACGCGGTCAGGTAGCCAGTCGAAGCGGTACTCGTGAAAGGCTTTGTCTGGCCGGAAAGGCAGGGCGTAGACGTCGTAGTTGCGCGTGTGCGACGCGTCGTACCCGGCGGCCGCTGATTTCGGCGATTGCAGAACGAGGTTGACCATATTCGATGTGGCGTTGAGCTGCTTCGAGAGGAACTCCATGTCGATCTCCTGCGTGTCGTTCCGGAACTGCATGCTCAGTCAGCTAAGTCGCCCACAATGTGCCTGTGAATAGGTAAACGTACCCAGAAGAAGGCTCCGCAGGTGCCCGGGATCCCTGTCAGTTTCATAGCGACCCGAAAGCTGCCGTACAGCATGTCCGTCCGCGCTGCCACCACTTCTCCAGTAGGCACCATGTCGTCTACTGGCTCCGAGCGCACATACAGCTGCAACCCTGCATCGCTGCCGTTCACTGCCTCTCCAGCCCAGTCCCACGAGTTCTTCAGTGGATTTGCCAGCACATTCTCCAGCAATGCCATCTTCCCGTACGTGCCCCGCGCAGCAGTCGGCGAGACATTGTACACCTGTGGTGTCCAGCCTATATCCGAAAGGTCGTCAATGTGGAGGAAGTCGGTCTCGAGGAGGTCAGTCCAGACAACGTGCTCTGGGTCTGCTGTCTTGCCGACGGAGTAGCCGCACTCGCATTTGGCAGCGGCTGTGAAGTTTGCTGCACGTTAGCCGGGGATGGTTCTCGCGGAGTAGTACAGGGAGATGCTAGCATGACGTTGTGGAACACTTACCCAAGGCAGGAAGCAGTATTGCAAAGGAGAAGAGGAGCACTCGCGAACGAAGGAGCGCAGCCATGTTGAAGTGAAGGAGTGACGCGACGGTAGATTGAAGGAGGGTCTGGTCGATGGACTAAGTGTCGTGTGAGCAGTTCGCTGTCACTTGAAATGCAGCGCGTCGTCAAAGAAAGCGGTGCGCCGTGGCAAGTGCAGTGTGCTCGTGGCGTTGGTCTTTGGTCACCTGGCACGGGCTGAACGGCGGTTTCCCTCGCGGTAGTAGCAACAGACGAGGGTAGGAGAAAGAGCGAGGAAGGGGCAACCAGCAAGGAGATTGGTGAAGGGTAGGAACGAAGGTGAAAGACGTCGAACAGTGTCACCAGAGAATATCCATCATGATACCACGGCGACACTTTTGCACGCGACTGCAAAAAGGCGGAGAAAGGGAAGCAAATCTAAAAGGACAGCGGGCGGCGTCTGGATATAAGGGGAGGCGGACAGAGAATCTGGTCAGGAACTAGAGATTGAGTTGCACGGCATAGTGCCATTGCCGTAGCCGGAGACGCGCAGAACGGCAGCGCACGAATGAGATGAGCTGCAATCCGGCAGGCACGACAAGGGATCCATGGTCGCACACGCCGTGCCGCAGCGCGATTCGATGTGTGCTGTTTCTCCAGGGTGTTCGTGGTGACCAAAATATGCGTCTGCCGTCATATGGAGTCCTTCATAAGCCCAGCCGTCCTTTGCCAAAGCAGCCTATCAGGCCGTCTCGGTCACACCAAATCCATCAAGGGCAGGTGTCCAGGTTGCAACTCACCGTGGACCGCCCTCTCGCGGCGTGAAGAACCGCAATACGTTTGTCGGCCTCTGCACAGCTACTCAGTGCAGTATATCTTGAGCAATCCGCATTCCGTACGTTTGGCCGGAGTGGTACCCGGAGACCAGGTCATGTCGCGTCTGCCACGAGGAGAAAGCGTGAAGCAGCGGCCCAAGCTCGTTCTTAACTTTCAATTTCATAATTATCGACCTAAGGTAAACGGCTCGAGATAGTGGTCGCAGCTGGCCGGTATTACTATGCTCGGGAAAGCTGGCGCTGTGACGGCGACTGGCTGCTTCCCAGACGGTGTACCAGCGCATTGTTCCCCTCCTACTACACAATCAACCACCAATCCACACCCAACACCCCCGACATTCTTCCTCCTCTTCCTCAAATCCTTCGTACATACCGTTCCCTTCGTTATGCCGTGGACAAAAACAGATTTCGTCGCCAAAAAGCTTAAATGGCAAGAACATGATGCGAAACGCCATCGAAATAGGTAGCAAGTATAGCGGCACACTCGGACGCCTGAGAACGCCCTCCAGAAAACAACCTTTCCGTAAAGAAGTAGATTCCCGCGAGCGATGTGTGAGCGACCAGCGGACCACGCGTCGGTGGCCAAGCGCAGCAAGAAAAATGCTTCAAGGGGTATCATCATAGGAATCCGGACTCAGATAGAAGTCTGCGCGGCCTAGTCAGCACCGGCTCCTTACTTTCTGGCTTGGGCCACAAACCTCGCGATCTTCTCATCCTCACGCTCTCGAGGCTCAACCGCCAAACTCATGTCATACATCTCGTGTACGTCTCCCGCGGATTGCATGTTCGTCAAGATGTAGTCTTGTAGCTCTGGTACCGGCTGCAGTGGGTACGGCACGTTCTGGTACTGCTGGATGTCCCGAATGACCTCGGCCGTCTTTGCGCGCTTGGCAAAGTTGATCAGATTGGTCTTCTTGATGAGTGACGGAATGCCGTCCTCAATAAACGTCAAGTCGGTAAGGTAGACACCTGGTCGGCAATGTTAGATGTGAACAGAGAGGTCAATGGCGGGATTCGTACCGAAGAAGGGAATGCAGGGCGGGTTGGCCTTGTGCAGAGTATCTCTGTACTCGGCAAAGTTCTTGGTGCTTCCCATGAGCTTGCGCATGTTCTCCAGCGTTGTCATTGTCCGAGCGTTGACTGCAGTCCATGTCCGGTTGAGACGGTGAATAGGCGCGGTGCCGAGAGCGGAGATGATGGAAGTAAGCGTTGAAAAGTTGTTCAGCGCCCGGCATTTCTGTCCGCGTCAGTAATGTACTTCAATCTAGGAAAGGAAGACAACTTACATCTGCCACTGACACAAAGTGTTTGATGACCACCACACGCCTCTTGACATCTTGTTGAGTGAGGATCATTTGTGCGACCCAGTTTGTGAGTTGGTTGGAGTGCAGAATCAGCGCCTTCACGTTCAGGGCGGGATCGGCTTCGCCCGGCTCCAGCTTCTTCTGCCAGGTCTTGTTCAAGCACTCAGTGGGCTTGATCTTGCCGTAGAGCCTCGACTCGATGATGGTGAGCTGACGAGCGAATTCTGTCGCATCAATGTCCAGGAACTTCAGCTTTTTCATATGCTTCGGCAAAATCGGTTGAGGCGTTGAAGTGTTCAGAGTCAAGACGAGGCGCTTGGTAGGTGCGTCCTGGCCACGAGCACGTTGTTCGACGGCCGTCATCAGAGGACCAGCTCCAGGAGTGCTGGTGGTTGCAACATGGTCCTTCGCGAAAGCGTACACACGTTGGATAAGGGCTTGAGCGTCCGGTTCGTTCCCTTCCATCCAGTAGTTGTCAAACCAACTCTTCAGGATGTTGACCACACGGAACCTGATCGGCTTCTGCTTCTTGTCCACCCAAAGTTGGTAGTCGTCTCTCGGCAGCCCAGGAGGCGGTTGGATGCTCCAGCGCTTGACGAGCATGTCAAACAACTCGCTAGCAGTGGTGAAAGAGCGATAAGTAAGCAGAAACGTGTTGTTGAAAGGCGAATCCAGCCGATCGTGGCGAGTAAGCTGTTCGACGAGACCAGCAAGAGTACCGCCCTTGAGTTGAGGAGGGTTGACTTTGAGATCGTATTGAATTTCGCCTTCGTGATCGAGCTTGAGGAATTCTGGAATCTCTTCTGGCACTGTTTGCGGCATGACGGGTGCTGGAACTTCTCCGAAAAATTTCTTTAGTTTAGAGTTGTCTTTGCCGCGGTGCATTTCGAGGGGATCATCGCCCAATGGCGACCTGGAGAATTGTGTGGATCCCTTGCGTTGGTAGTTGTTGTAGAGATCCATCTCCGTGTGTCGTTTGCTGTCGATCGATGACGGGCTGTCTTCGATGGGCATAAGATCCGAGAGAAGCTGCAAAGCGAAGTACAGCTTCGCGGTGTTCGACTCCAGATCCTTGGAAACACTGCGGACGTGGTTCAAGCGATCCTCCAGAGAATCACCACGGTTCTCTGACCACTCATCACCCAACGGTGCTGCTACAGCCTGGCATGCGATGATGAGTTCGGAAATCATGTCGTAGACCTTCTGCTTCGCCACGCTGAAATCCGCGATTTGAGGGTTCTGGAAAGTCGACCCGATTGGCGCAAGATTGATGGACTCGACCGTAGCTATCCATGGTCGGTAGATCTCTAACACCTTTGCTGCCGCTTTGCAGACGCGTTCACCAAGCTTCTGGTGGACGGCATGGGTGATGATCTTCTCCTCTACCACCAGACGCTCTTCCAGCTTCCTGATGCTTGAAACGATAAGTCGCTTGAGGTCGTCCAGTCTCTCGACAAGCTTGTCATCTAATCGCGTGCTTGGCTCGTCGAAGTCGTCCTGATCTATGAAAGACATCGGGTTCATCGGGTCGTGGGTGCTGAGGCCGTTGTTCTGCCAGTTTCCTCCGTTGTAGCTGCCTACGACGAACCCTGGGATCAAACGTGGGATGTCTTCACCGCGTTGCTGCCGAGCAACCTCAACGAATCCGTAAACGCCGTTGAGGACGCCGTCTGCCTCTTTCAAACACTTGGAGTAAGAGTCTGCTGGAGGCCAATCCGCTGCAGCGATATGTGAAGACAGGACAAGCTTCGAAAATCTTGACATCGTTTCCCGGAAGTGAGGGTAGAGTGCTTTGTTTGTGGAGATGATCGACGGATTGCCGGAGTGGTTGTCTGTTGTGCCAGAACCTGCAGCGAGAAGCAAACGCAAGTGATCTGAAACATCTTCCGCCCGCTTCACGAATTCCGACCGATCGCTATTGTTGATCGCTTGTCTGTACCGCTCAACGGACCTACGCATGTCCTCCACCATTCGATTCCACGTCAGAGGAACTGCTTGTGCGTCATCGAAGAATTGTCGGGAGACAGCAGATGTAAGGGGAGCTCCGATGGAGTTGTTCGCGTATGAAGACATGGTAGAACCCAAAGGCGGTCCCAGGCCTGAGAAGGTGGTGTTGTTCGCGTGCTCGTGAAGGTCGGATCGAGAACGGGTCAAACCTGAGGCATTGCTCATTGAATCCATTGATGTGGCTGGTGAAATTCCGTTCGAAGCGAAGGACCGCCGCCTCTGCTGGTAGAGTCGTTAGCAAGCTACTCACGGCTGTGCGACCGAACCCACGCTTACCAAAGAGCTATGGGATCCGCCCATGCCTGAAGGCCCTTCGACATCAGATGCTGAATTCTCATCATCCGTATCGCCATTGTACATGTGCCATCCTCCTGCCATGAGCTCGGGGGGTGGTCGACTTGACTCGGGCATGTTCACGTTGGTGCGATCCCGCGGGCCGTTCTCCGACAGAGACGACGGCGTCTCTAGCGGGAGCTCCATTGTGCTCACACCAGTCAGGGTGTTGAAGTAGAACAGCCTGCCGTCGGGCGTCGCCTGGGGGATCCAGAAGGCAGCCTCCTCCTCCTTGTCGGGCTCAGTGCCCTCGAGCGGCAGCTGTGACTGCGCGCTATCATCATCGGTGTCAGAAGCCTCCGAGTAGCTGCCAAGGTCGTTCGACCCGTCGATGGTGCCAGAGCCGTCTCCCTCGTCGGCGCTGCTCTCGGCCTCCCTAATGTCCTCCTTGGGCGGTGAGACGACGGCGCAGTAGTTGCTGGGAAACCAGCCTCGCACGCCGTTGATGACGCCGTCCCACCAGCCGCTCTCGAGCTGCGTGATAACCTGTATTATGTCGCCCTGACGGAAGCTCAAGCTGGTGCGGTCGTCGGCGTCGTAGTCATAGAGGGCCCTGACGTACAAGCCCCCTGGCGGGGCGAGGGTGCCCGAGTATCCGTTCATGTTGATGGCAGGCAGCACAGCGCCGGCGGTCGCAGTGGTCGCAGCGGTCGCGGTGCTCTCGCAGCAGCTCCGGCAGCCAGTCCCTGATGCCCCTCTCTCGTCCTAGCAGTCGGACCGAGCCGGAGAGCCGCGACGGGGGTTGTCGGCGAGCGCAGCGCGGTGGTGAGCGTGTCTGAGCAGCGGCGGGCTCCTGTCAGCGCGTGCAGTCGGGAGTCAAGAGGCCAGCTGGGCCAAGCGAAACAGCACCTCCGGGGGCGTCCAGAGCATGGGCTCGCGGGGGGTCGGGCGTCTAGCGGCACCACATGAGCGCGCGCGGGCGGCTCAGGGTGCGATGGGGGGCAGCACAGGCACGAAGCAGCGGGCGCAGCGCAGGAGCAGGGCGTCGGTCGGCGTCGTCTTGCGAGGGGTGCCGTGCGGTGGGAGGCGCGGATGCTGGTGCTGGTGGTGTTGCATTCAGGGTTCTCGCCCGACGAGGCGCTAGTCACGTGCACGCGGCCCTGCGCTGGAAGATCGCAGCGAAAAATGCCGCTCAAGCTTCTGTGCTCTCCACTTCTTTATAAACGGCAATGCGCCCCAACGGGCCAGCCCTTATTATTGGCATTGGCGCTGCATAGCGGCCACCGCCCAGTGCATAACTGCCCGCCGCGCCGCCCCGAAGCGCCGCCAGTGTCACCTGTCCAACCGGCGGACAAAGCAGCGCGCCGTCGACTCGTCAATGGCCTGCGCCGAGTCAGGCCTCGCGTGCCGCGCGCCTGCTGCCTTAGGGCAGCACCTCCCGCAACGCTTCCCAAACTCAATCCGACGCGCCGCCGCCGACATGACCTGATGGCCTATGCTAATGCCGCTTGCATATCGCAGATCAGCGCGTCCTCCCTAGTCCAACACGTGGACTAAGCTTGCGGAGAAATCTTGAGCTTTGGGGATCGCTCCCCGGCATCCGTTATTGTGGGAACACTACCACCCCACTGCCGATTTGTCATAGCAGTTTGATAGCTGTTGACGCAACCAGCCCGGCAACTGTCTCGCAGCGTCCCGCCGCCAGCAGGCGCACAGTGCCATCTGCGATGCACTCCCAAACCGACCGGCGAAGTCGCTGTGGTGACGTCTCCCCGCCGCAGGCAATTCACACCACGCGGGGAATACGGCCTTCACACGCTTGCGACTTAGACTTTCCTTCGGGCAGCAGCATGCAGCCTTGCGTAACGGCATGCCGACTGTTCATGCAGCCCTACGGCTCGCCAGCGTAAGGGAGGACTCGACCAGGGATCTTGCACATCAAGCCACCCGACTGAATCCAATAGCAGCGTCAGCTGACAGCCAGTTCCCTCGGGAAAAGTCTCCAGCATCCAGATGCCGAATGCTTATCCGCTGACGTGCTAGCGGAATCATTAGTTTCTCGAAGCCGCGAAGTATGGTTCGCGTCAACGATAACCGTCTTGCCAAGGGTCCATGACATATGTAGTAGATCATGAATCGGCGCTGCCTCTAAGGAGGTCACGCAACCAATACCATGACGACATAAGCAATAGTCTGAACCACTGTCAATGTTCCTGTTCGACTTGTCAGCACGAAGTGGGCCATCAAGGAAGCTACCTCCACCAACGGCCCACGGCGAATAGCCTACGGCTCAGGATCGCGCCTGCCTCGAAGCGCCTGAAAGCCAATGGAAGACCAGAGTGCCGTTCTCCAATGGCTATTTTTGATGGGCAAGGCCACTGCACTTTTTCGATGGCCAATGTCAGGCATTCATGAGCTACGTCCTGGTCAATTCCTCCGTAGGAGAAGAAACAGCCGTGGCTCACGGAGGGAAAGAATACGGCAGCCTCTGACCCCGCGGTGATGTGTCCGGCCGTAGGGAGAGGAGCCATTTATGTACGTAGTATGGCCGAGAACAGCAGAGGCAACGTGTACAACCTCCTCCCTCAATCGGCGTAGAAGGCAGCGGTACCCGGTACGGCATGCAGGTCCAGGGAGCAATTCCTCTTTTGGAAGCAGTAAACGCAGGCTTGTAGGGATTGCCACGTAATAAGGTACAGCGGCAGTCCCTTCCGTCGTTCGCGCTGATGATCCGCCCGGTTTGGATGGGAGGGGTTCCTGGGAAGGATTCCTGGTCGCGTGTCAGCGTACGGGAAGAGGGGCATAAGGGCCTATAGAAAGTATTCGAAATTCCACCTCAATCGATCCCATATACGTCGATGATAATGCAGTTCTCGATATATTGAGGGGCCTGCGGTGGATTGCAGAAAGTTGGCAGAATGGCAGACTGGGTGATCGAAGTACCGCCTGATGTTCTAGAAAAAAGAGGGGCACCACGCGGGGATCGGCGGAGGATGCCATCGTCAGCAGCTAGCAACTCGTGGTTGGGCACTGAGTCGTAGAGTTTCGCGTGGAAGCGGGACACAAAAGCATCTTGACAGAGTGGCTTGAGCCGTCGGACGATTCAGCCCAAGGATGTGGTTCCGGAACCACCAATGTCCCAAGAGCGCCCGCCCACGGTCGATCAATCGCTCACGAAAAGTGGGCGGAAGGAAAAAGGGGCACAACCTTGCCAGAGTCATTTGATGAAGGGCCAGAACCTATGCCGGTCACAACGGAAATGAAGTGCTCGCGCCTTACCTGATTAAGCAAGCAGAGTTTCCTACGAGACTCCGAATAAGTTATGCAGCAGGGGCTGCACGGCTCCGGCGCCTTCCAGAGAACACAGGAGACGTTCTAGCGTGGGGTTGTGCTTCTGTAGGGCGACATCCCGCAGAGATAACGAGGCATCATGGAGGGGTTGACTTTCATCTGATATGAAATTTGCGAAACGCGAAAAAGCGGGCTTGTTGAGTGCCCTGACGCGACAGATGATCGCACAGAGCCAATGCAACACGAGCGAGGACCTCTCCAAGACGCGTTCAAGGTGTCTCTGTTGTGAATGTGGACGGCGGGCCGAAAATAAGGAGGCTGGGGGCGTCCGTGCAGCCCCTCCAGCCGCTGATGGCAACTTTCACTTACCGGCGCTGCGGGGCCAAGGGCAGGGCGTGACAGGCGTCGAGAAGCGTCGCTCGTGGCCACAGAGGGGCAGTCCGTGGCATCTGTGCGTCGTCAGATCAAGGCGGGATGATGCCCAGCGCGATGAGCGTCCTGAATGACGATGTTTCGAAGGCATGCCGCCTCGCGGCGCTGGCGGACACCAATGGGGCGCGGCGCCCCGCCACGCCGCAGCGGGACGCAGCTCGTTGGACATCGAGGCGATCTCTTTGCGACAGGCCCATTTCCACATGAAGACGATGCGCCGGCTCGCGGGGAAAGAGGATCTGTAGGCTAGCCGATGCGCTACTCCGTAGTTGCACAAGGCCGGGCCAGGAACGGGCAGGAGAATTGGGAGGAGGTGCAGATCGGCTCCGAGAACAACGAGGGGACGGCCGGGAGGGCTGCAAATTCCACATCGGTGTTACGACTTAGCTGGCCTCGCGGGAAGCGGTGGCTTCGCAAATTGGTTGTTTCACCGGCCGCCGTGCCACCACCCGGCGCGCCCGCGAACGCCGAGACGCGCTTTTCAGCTGTGATCCAGGTAAAAAACTCGCCGCAAACCCGTAAACTATCCAGACGGTCCGGATCGCGCTGCAGCGGCTTCATGCACCGTGGGCATCCGCGCACGCGAGCGGTGTGAGGTGGCTCAAGGGCAGTGCATAAGGCCGCTGCGCTGTCGTCGCAGAACGTCGAGCGCCTGGCGCGTCGCTTGGAAGCAGCGAGCGCGATCCGGCGTATACCGCCTTTTCTTTGGCGGCGATAACCTGAGGCACGCCAGAAATCGCGAAACGTCCGTGGCACGTGCTGGGGCGGCGCGGACAGAAAAGCTCGACCTCCCAGTGACGTTGGCGGCCTTGCCTCTGGCGGCGAAGTGGAGCTCGCGGAAGGCATCCGTCTGCTCAGCGTCAGCGGGCACCGCAGAGGCCGCGGCCCCGGTCGGCCTCGTGTTGTGGGTGGATTGGACGAGGCGCGCCAGCGTCCAGCAGCAAAAGCAACGCTAGAGGCGACTCGTCGGCGGCGCTGTGGCGCGGCGCGCGAGGGAGGCGGGCAGCGCGATGACTGTTGATCGCACGGAATGGGCAGGCATGCGGCGACCTGAGCAAACGGCCGCCCTGTCGCGCCCCGGGCGCAGGCGGGAGGGTTGTACGTGTCCCTGTCGCCGCCGCAGCGGTTAGCGAGCGCTGAGCGGGGGCGACGCGATTTGCTGAGCGTGACCGGTCACGGGGCCGCCGTCGGGGCCCCTCGCGCGACAGCGGCGAGCGCGTCGCGACGGCGCAGCGCCGCAGCTGGTGTTGAAACGGCCGATCCGGCAGCGCGCGAGCGCATGGCTCGCACGGCGCTGAGCGACGCATCGTACCGTTGCCCGGCAGCGCTAGCTAAGGGCCGCGGTATGGGTGTGGGGCGGGCGTGCATGGGCGTAAATTACGGACAGTGAGGCTTCGGAGTGGCTGGTGTGGTGTCGCTTTGCCAGGAGCGCAGCCTGGGCACATGAGGGCCCCCTCCTCCTAAGCCGGGACCCGCCAACGCCGCCAAAACCTCCTCGCGCTCGTCTCTTCTACGCTCAACCCCTCATCTTTCCACCCACCTGCCCACCCATCGTGGTCCGCCAACGCCGTCATTGCGTCGTGCCCCTCGCGACCTGCCACCACCCACACCCGCCGGCGACGCCACCGTCCGGCAGCCCTCCCAACAGACGAGAGACGGCCAGCTCGTCTCTGTCGCTCCCACCTCGCCGTTCCATGATCCTGCACATACGGAATGCTCATCATCGCCAATACCTCCACGCTTTAAACCCCACGCGCCAGTCGCCGAGCCGACGCTCGATCACCCCCGCCGCCCCCAGTAGCTGAAGACACGACGCGCTGTCTCGATGCCAGCCGCCGCCATGACCCTGCTCGCCTCCGGCTCGCCTTCAACAGGCGGCCGCAAGCCCGCTGCCGCGCCCGAGAAGAAATACAAGTGCCAGTTCTGCAACCGCGCATTCAGCAGGAGCGAGCACCGCAGTCGACACGAGAGATCGCGTAAGTATTTTGCGCCCGCACACAACAGCCGAGGGTGGAAGGTGGATGATCGCCCCGCTGACACCTCATCACCAACAGACACGAAAGAACGCCCCTTCAAATGCCTCAAGTGCCGAAGCACCTTTGTCCGTCGCGACCTCCTACTGCGACATGACCGCACCGTCCACGCAAAAGACGGCGGCGTGCCCCTCCACAGCGAGGTCAAGCGCCGCGCCGCCCCCAAGGCCTCCGACATCCCCGTCGCCGGGCCCTCCAAGCCCTCGATCGGACTCGACACTGCGACTCTCGAACAGATTGAAGCGAGCAGCGATGGCATGGTGGACATCGAGACAGCCGCCATGCTGGTCACCGACTTCCACCACAAGGCGATGGCCAGCCAGGAGCCCGAGTCCGCGATCGATGCACCAGAAACGGTCATATCGCCTCACGGCCCCGCGCTCCTCGAGCCTTCGGTAGGATATCCCTCGGGGCCTGTCTCGCTCCCTCAGATGCCTATGTGGGACTCGATGTTGCCGCATCCCGTCGAGGGTGGCAAGACGCACTCCGTCACCTCAAGCATGTCGGGCTCGCAAGATTCGCATATGACCTTCAACAGTGTCGGCGCGCAAGGGCATCCGAATCAGCTGGCGCCCATTATGGAGCGCCAGTCGTCTAACAGTGATGCGCTGGCTCCCTCCTTTCCGTCCCTGCAGAGTTCGCTCCAGGGATCCGGGCTTGCCACTCCCGGTGCCCTTTCGCCCTACCCGTTGATGGGTCCTGTGTCTCCTGTCGACTATCGCCGTTCTCCTGGTCCGAGCCAGGCCTTGACCATGGCCAAGGCTCCTCAGATTGAGTCGGAGGAATGTTGCGGCAAAATCCTTGAGAACATCAAGCGGTGCGATAGCGAAGGTATCCTGCTCGACACCTTCCAACTGCCGAGTGTGGCCCTGCTGAACCGGTATCTGTCAACCTACTTCAACCTGTTCCACCACCACTTGCCATTCCTTCATCCTGCGTCGTATGATCCGACGGAAGTATCTGCCCCATTGCTCCTGGCTGTGCTTTCGATTGGTGCCCTCTACACGTTCGATCAGGATCAGGCGTACATGCTGCACATCGGTGCGAAGGTGCTTGTCAACCAATTCCTGCAGAACAAGGAGAACTTCAGTTCCCGGAAGTGCCCTCTTTGGCTCATGCAAGGCACCCTTCTCAACATGATTTTCGCCAGCTGGAGTGGTGACCCCAAGGGTCTGGAGTGGGCATGTTCCATTAAGAGTCTACTCGCCAACATGGTTGCTGGCAACCGTTACGAGCTCAAGCTCCGTTCTGAGGCTCGTAATGGCGCTCATCCGACGCATGAGGAGTGGATTGAAGACGAGCAATGCCGTCGTACCTACTACGCGGTTTACATCTTCTTCGGTCTGCTCACCATGACGTACAACCACACGCCTGCCATCAGCTTTAACGAGTTCGACACTCTGGAACTGCCCTCCTCGGAAACTCTCTGGAATGTGGATCCGTCTGACGATGACTCGTGGCGCGACAATTTGGCTGCGTCGAACATAATCACCTTCCGTCAAGCGCACGACAACCTCTTCCAAGGAGAATCTGCTCGCTACAGTGCATTTGCCACCCGTGTCATGATCAATGCACTCTTCTTGGAGGTCTGGTACCACAAGCGCAGCCCCGAGGCACTTCAAGACGTGGTAACGGAGTACAAGCTTCGCCTTGCTCTGGAAACCTGGGAGAAGTCCCTCGAGATCTGCGAGCCGGAAACCGTTGTTGTCAAGCTCAGCGCTCCGCACAAGGGTCACCCGCTCATCTTCAACGCCATGGCGATGTACCGCAACACACGTGCCCGACTCTTGGTGGATCTCAAGTCTGTTCAGGAAGCTCTTCGCTACCACGACTCTTATGAGGTTGCGGCTTCCATGACCAATGCTCGAGACAAGGTCAAGCGATCGCAGGAGATGATCAAGGTCATTGAAGAATGTTTCGACTGCATAGAAGTAGCGGCCGTGCAGGGCATCCGCTGGGTTGCTCGGACGTCGGCGACCAACTGGAGCATCGAGCATCCGCTTTGCGGCATGGACTTGATGGTCATTCTTACGCTGTGGCTCTATCGCCTGGAACATGACGAAGAGCCGGCTACAGAAGACGAACTTGCCATGTACAACAAGCTTCGGAATTTATTTGATGACGATTCCGTGGATGTCTACGGCTCCAAGTTGAGCTCGACCGTCGCTCGCCTTTGGGGGAGCATGATTGACGAGGTCGTCGTCTGGGGGTAAGTTGAACTCGCATTAACATTTGAGAAGACTGCTGCTAACCTATCTGCAGCATTACCAAACTCATGGGTGAGGCTTTCAAGCTCCACTCGCAGGCCCTTGTTGGCTACGAGGATGCCATGTCCTCCCGCTCAGGCTCTCCCACTCCCTCGATACCCACTCAACCTGTTCAGGTACTTGAGATGCAAACGGCGTATTAGGGGGTTTGCTTTACTTAATGATTTTCATGACTTTTTTCCGTCTTTCTTCTATTTCCATTCTGTGACTAGATTGGCCTCCTTTTTTTTTCATGTCATCTCCTCTCTGCTTTCCGGTAATGGGCATGGTTGAGAGCTTGCTTTGTTCTGTTGTTATGGTTTCACGTCTTCGTCTGGTTTCTGCATTTGGTTCTGCATCATGTGGAGCGTCTTATACCGTCTTTTTATTGAGATACCGTGGTTAATTTGTTCCAAAACTGGGGGAACTCGGCGAACACTGGTTGGGTTGGGCTGGCTTGGCTTAGGTGTGGGCTTGTCTATACACCGTCGAGCGCAGGCTCATCGTTTCCTATCTTTCTTTCCTCCTGATTCTCCTCCCTTCTGATACCTCTCTTGTTACGTTTTCGGCAAGCGGCACGATCTGCTGGCTGGCCCCACGCATGTGTTGTGCTTCTTCTCCCCCGGTTTTGTTTGGATTATGCATGTCTGCGGCACCGCTCTATAATACCACCCTCGTCGTTTTTCTTTCTCGGTGTCATTCTTTCATCCCACAATATACCATGTTCGATGCGTTCTGCTTTGCTGTTTATTTGGTTTCGTGGAGCGTCCTCGGCTGTGCGCCGGCTCTTGCAGTGCTCTGGGAATGGGCAGTGGCAACGGGCGGGTGGCGCAGACATCGGATGCTTGTTGACTTCTTTCCTGTATAATTATGTGGTAAAATTGCTTTTGCTCTCGCCCGCAACGAGCTTCGCACATGACAAATGGTGACACGGTGACTTGATGGCTGAGACCAGCTGCGATGAGTCGAAAGTAAAAATACCCCGCGGTAGTGTTGATGTCGCTCAGCGTAATACAATTGACCAATATGAAGTGTTGCAGAGGGTGGGGCGACGGGAAAGAGGCCTGCCAGCGTTGAATTGAGATCAGAGGGCAATTCTGCTCGACGGTGGGCCTAAAACTATTCTCCGTCAGCCGCAACAGCCGGCGCTACAGGCGTCTCTTGACGTCAGGGAGTGCAGCAGACTTTGCGGTGCCATGGTTCTCGGGGCCGTAGTCGCCGGTTCCTGCAGGCGTTCTACCAAAGTACGGTACAACGGCGCGCATTCCACGCCCGTGGTTCGGGCGGAGCATTCTGACGGCCGCCCTGAACTAGCGATTCGAAAACTTACCGCATCTTGACGACAGGTGCGCGGCCGGTGCGCGAAAGAGAGGGGAACAACGCTCTGCGGGCCAGGCGGGCGCGCCTGGTCCATAATTAGACACGAAGAGGATGCTGTAGCGAGCGAATGTGGGCTGGCGCTGCTGGGGCTGGGCTGCTAGCGCCAAGCGTGTTGACGGCTCTTCGGTGGCACGCCCCTGCCTCGCGCTCGAGATGCGGGCCTCCACACCAAACACTCGCCGGTCCTCACCACCGCCGCCCGCCGATCGCCCAGCGACCCTACGCTTCGCTCCAGTCGCCGCAGCATCGCGACCCGTCCATTCGTTTGCTGCGCCCGGTGCTGCCGCTCGCTCCGCGCCTTTCCCCCAGCCCCGTCGCCCCGTCACCCCGACACCCCGTTGCCGTTGTCGCCCAACAACTGCGCTGCCACTTCACCGAGCCGCACACCCCTCGTCGCCGCCACCATGGGCTTCGGCGACTTCGACTCGATATGCGAAAAGGCGCCCATCCCGCTGTGTGCGCTGGTCGGACCGCCGTCGGCGCTGTCGTCGGGCGGCACTGGCATCCAGCCGGCGTGCTATGCGCGTTCGATTGAGCTGGCCAACACCATGATCTTCGAGACCGCCGCCGACTTCATGCACATCTTGGCCTTGATCATGACTGTCATCATGATCGTCCATGTGCGCTCCAAGTTCACTGCCGTCGGTGCGTAGATCTCGAAACATCTCAACACTTGCTTGATGCGCCATGTTGTGTGAACCTAAACAATACTGACCGGACCCGCAGGCCGCAAGGAGATCACGACCTTCTTCTACATCTTCCTGGTCCTCACCATCTTCTCACTACTGCTCGACTCTGGCGTCGTACCGCCCGGCAGCGGCGCCTTCCCGTACTTCGCCGCCGCGCAAAACGGCCTGTCGTCCGCGCTGTGTGCCTGCCTGCTGATCAACGGCTTCGTCGGCTTCCAATTATACGAGGACGGCACGACGCTGTCGGTGTGGCTGCTGCGCCTGTGCTCGATTGGCATGTTCATCATCTCCGGCGCCGTTTCGCTCCTGACCTTCAAGGGCTGGGCCGGCCTGGGCCCCACCAACACCGTCGGCCTCTTCGTCGTGCTCTACCTGTTCAACGCCATCTTTCTGTTCATCTACATCGTGCTGCAGCTGCTCCTGGTCGTCAACACGCTGCAGGACCGCTGGCCTCTTGGACACATCATCTTTGGCGTCTTCTTCTTCGTCATTGGCCAGGTTATCCTGTATGTCTTCAGCGACACCATCTGCGACAAGGCTGCGCACTACCTCGATGGCCTCTTCTTTGCCACCATCTGCAACCTTCTTGGCGTCATGATGGTCTACAAGGTACGTTTCTCTTCTGTTTTCTTGCCCTACATGGCTATGCTTGCGCAAAGTTGCAATGGCTGACGTCACGAATAGTACTGGGATTCCATTACCAAAGAAGATCTTGAGTTCAGCGTTGGCGTTAAGGCCCACACCTGGGAAGTCAAGGAGCTCCTACCTGAGGAAGACCGTAAGACCGGTTACTTCGAGTCAGATTACGCCAGCGTGTACCAGCCCGGAAGCCGCTATTCGCATGTCGGCTACTAGTTCGCCTCGTCCTACCTCGGCCCTTCAGGTTTACCACTGGCGGTCTTGGCCATTATTCCCTGGGATTTATGCATGATGAGGAGTTTGGGCGCGCAACGAGATACCTTTTCTGCGGACAAATAAGCTATATTCTCTGACAGCGCCTCACGCCGCTTTACTATTTCTCAAATTTTTCTACATCTTGTTCAAGTTCTCGTCAATTTTGTTGATAACGACAAGTCTTGGGCTTTTTTCTTTCTGGGAGCATTGACGGGCTTCCGAGGAGGCTAGCATATGATTTGGTTCTTCTGCTGTCCCTTGCCCTCTGTCACCCAACATGGATAGCCTGGAAAGTGCCAGAGCTAATTACTAAGTACATTACCTATGGATTTGTCTCCTATAGTAGCAGTATTATGCAATAGTAGTAATAGAGGAGGAAAAGCACTCGCCGATGCGTCCTGACTCGTGTTCACTCCTGCTCATTCATTCCTAATCATCCCCGTATTCGCTTTGGAGCATGGTGGAGGGTCAGAGGGAAGAAGCAGAATGTTTTAGTGTTTGTTCCTTTCGCATAGAGTGACGGTACCTGTTTCGAGATGGTGTCAGGAAGCGAAGGAAGGCCCTTGAACGGAAGCTTTCGCCATACGACCTATCGCCTAACCTAACCCAATTTCTTCTCTAAAACAACCTGGAAGCTCCTCTTCCCGGTTTCAGAGATCAGAGCGATCCGGGTGCTTGGTAATCTTACGTGATATGGTTAAGAGGACGTCTTGGACTGCTGTTTCTGGTTGCCAGAGGGGCCATGCTTTGGTGGGCCTTGGGCTTTGGCGAGTGACAGAGTGCATGGATGAGACGGCTCGATCGGGTAGGTGGGGTGCTTTCGCGTATTGGAGGTGTGCATACGAGTACCTGCGCTCGTGTCATGGTTGCGGAGAGATGGAGGGGGGAGAAGGTGAACCGGGTTAAGTGAGGGGCGTAGGGCGCTGCGTGGTCTCGGCCTGAAACGACGCCGTATCTTCGAACGTAGCAAAGTGTTGGATGACCAACGGATTTCGATTTTCAATCAACCGGAGTCTGGATCGTGGGTAAGTGAAAGCGGTTGGTGGCCTTGATGCGGTGCTGGTTAACATCGGCCATGGTGCTTGCCAAACATGGAGCGTACAACAGCGCATGTGATCTACTTGGAAGATCATTTGGATAGATCTAATGCCTCAAAAGGTTGACCCGGATCGCGGACTTCAATGGGTAGCATGAAATTGCCAAATATTCTGGTCAGCCAGAAGAGCTCCCAGGATCTTGCAATTTGAATATGGACAGAATGAAAAAAGCTTCCAGAGCCTACCGCGCCGTAACCCAAAGAGCTATGAGCATAGCCAAAGCCATCAAAGCACTTGCAAATGATAGAGGTTGCTATAGTACTACAAAAGCCAACCCCATCGTAGAAAGTGTTACGCGAGCACATAAGCGTAAGGAGGCGAGGACTGTTGGCTTTTCAGTGCACAATTTTAAGATGGCCCATCATTCATCATGGGACGGGCAAGTGAATACTGATACTATAACCAGCCCGACAGGGGACGAAAAGCAAGAGTGTATCCACGAGGCGTTCCGTAACCTCCTAGCTCCTCTCAGCAAACACTCAGCGATATAGCTCCAGCAAGTACACGCCCAACAACAGGACCGCATCGCGGTACAGATCCAGAATATAGCTGCACGCCGATGCCACCTAAGACATCTCAACTATCCAGCCCGACGTTCGTTATGCACTGCTTCGAGAGCCCCGAGTGTCTGGACGAACAATCATGGCTTCTTATCTAAAAATTGCAATACAGTGTTATAAGCCAAACCCACGTCCTGAGAGTACGAGAGAGATAAATTCCAAGGGCCTCTTTGATTCTAGACGACTCAAAGCTGTCGCTCCTCGTATACGTCGCTCATATTCTCAAACCTGTCATACCCTTCTTCTTCCAACATACTATCAGAATCATCATCACCGCTACCACCTTCATCATCGTGGCTAGTCACATCCTCGCGGGTCCCGCCATCACGGTTCACCTCTTCTCCTCTTAGTCTCTCGTCTTCGCTCTCCCTCTGACCCTCACTCGCCGTTTCATCCCCGTTCTGGCTCTGGTTCTGAGTTTCCATTTCATCTTCAATGTACCCCACGGCCTCGCTCCTCAAGCTCCCACCATCACTACCATCCGCAACTCCCCTTTCGTACTCTTCTTCACTCCCCCTCTGACTAACATCCCCACTCTCCCCTTCCCCCTCCGTGCCACTCTCCCCATTCCTCTCCACCCCAGTCTTCACCTCCCCACCCCCCTCCAAATCAATCCCAAACCTCCCACCCCCCCACCACCCCATCCCAAACCTCTCCCCACCCCACACGCCCCTCTCCCTCAGCCCCTCTGCCCCCCACCACTCAGCCCCACCCGGCACCCACCTCTCCCCCAGCATCTCCGCCCCCGCCAACAGACTCGCCACAGCCGCAATACTGCACGGATTCTTCGGCAACACCTCCTTCGTATCCAGCGCCCAATACGTCAGCGCCGCGCAGACCACCAGCCCCGCCAACAGGCCCTCGAGTATCCGTGTCGAGTAGGCATTCTGCATGAGACGTAAGCGGTGCGGTAGCGTGAGCGTGGCATTGATCTGCGCTTCGCCGCCGTTGTCGTCGGGCGCCATCGGAGCGCGGAGCGTGTTCAGCATCTGCGCGACGATGCGGCCGTAGAGGTGGTCGAGCGCGTTGCGGAGGGCGGGGGCGTTTGCGGGGCCGGCGAGCGAGGCGGGGGGGAGGGGGGAGGCGCCGTGGAGGAGGGCGGCGAAGACGCCG
This sequence comes from Neofusicoccum sp. Z2, assembly GCA_037356115.1. Taxonomy (NCBI): domain Eukaryota; kingdom Fungi; phylum Ascomycota; class Dothideomycetes; order Botryosphaeriales; family Botryosphaeriaceae; genus Neofusicoccum; species Neofusicoccum sp. Z2. Next base: position 575,642 of record JBAWJY010000004.1, read on the forward strand.
GAGACGCAGGTGTGGTTTATGTCGAGGAAGTGGCCGGCGTCGTCGGCCCAGTAGTGGGAGAGCGGGGCGTAGATGTAGGAGGAGAGGTCTGTGATGTTGCTGAGGCTTTTGATGTATGTGGTTGTTGCTTCGTCGGGGGAGGGCGGGGTGGAGGGGGTGAAGGAGAGGTCGGCGGCGTTGAAGGTGGCGTCGGTTTGGACGGTCTCGAGGTAGGGTGTGCAGTACATTGCTGTGATTTCGGTGGTGTTGGTGAGGTTTCCTTTGGGAATTTGGCCGTATAGGACGAGTTGGCTGGGGCAGGGTGTTCCGTTGTAGTCTCGTTGGCCTGGGGGGTCGTTGTAGTCCGTGACGTCTTCCCAGGTGCCGAAGTACGAGTATGAATCGTTGGAATAGCCGAAGGTGACATAGACCTCTACCTCTGAAATACCGCATATTTCTGGGGCTTTTGCATGGACGACTGCCGTGCTCACAGCAACCTCAGCTTGGAGAAATGTTGTGTTGCTTGTGGAAAAAGAGACATTTGTGACCATATCAGCTGAGCAATTTGCCCGAGCCCGGTAGGCAGGAACACGGGCAGAGACTGTGCCGTGGCTAATCTCACTGTCCTCTGCCTCAGTTTGATTAGGCAGTTTGAGACTTGGAAATGCCAGAGTATTGTACGTGAAGAGCGGTTCATCGACGCCATCAACCAAAATCAGGTTGGCCACGTCGTAGCGGGAGATGGTGCCAGCCAAGTCTCTTTCACCTGTGGACGTGGTGTTTCCTAAGTCTGGAAAATCCCTGGGAAATGACGTGGTCTGAGAAAGCTCAACGTGGTACTGTTTGGGAAGAGCTTGTGTAAAGAACAGACCACTAGCAGCAATGGTGAGCAGTGGAGTGATGATCGTTCCCACAGACGAGCTCGCCGTCGCGAACTGTCTGCTGCGCAACGAGTTCCACAAGCACTGCACACTAACCATGCCGAGGTAGTTCTGGTGTAAAGTCTGGCTGGAAGCATTGCCACGGCGCAATATGTGATAGGGTTGGAAAATCTTAGCCGAGAAATCAAGGCCAGAAAAGAGTAGACCTATGCTGACCAGAAGAATCGTTGGTATATAGGTGTACGCATAGTGCACGTATTCGTCCCATGCAACATCGCACAAGCCATTGTGCTTTCGAGTCTGCTGATATAATGTCTCAAGTGTGATGATCATGATGATAGGAGCCGATAGCATGACCACCATTGCGGGAATTTTCACTGCCAGCGGACGGTACCAATGGATCTTTAATGGGTCCTCGAGATCTGTCTCAGTCGTCTGTTCTTCTTCGCCGTCTATCACATCCTGCGAGGGTGCTTTAACAATGTTGAAGATAGGTGTAGCAGATGTTCTCCGTATTTGTGTGCCGTAGCTGAACGTACCGAGTTTTTGGTGAAGTGTAGACAGGCCCAAGGCTCCAGAACCGCGAAGGCGCTGGGCTAGGTCGGGTGAGCGAGATAGTATAGTAGCGAAACATCCAATAGGGCCTGGATCGCATGGGACGACGCTTCGAGGGCTCAAAGCAATGACAAGCATTGGAAGAACGGCCAGAACAGCGAGTAAGCCAACTACTAGTCCGAATGAGAGCCCACGAATAACGAGCCGATCTTCTAAGGCCGTGATAGAGGCAATGATGGGCTTTTTGATTGACTTCATGAGGTATAGTTTAGCAGCCTGCGCTGTGGAAGCCTGAAAAACGACCTTCATGCCCGTTGCCAGGAGGTTGACGTCAGAAATCAGCGCATCCCGTGTTGCGTTCGGCATGAGATAGGTAATGTAGTCCGCAAGGAATTTAAGTTGAAGCCCGACCTTGTCATTGTACTCTAGGCTTTGGTAGCCGTAGTATAATGCCCAAAGAAGATCTTCCCGCGAAACACCTTTCAGTGACGACGAATCTGAATCCTTGAAGTCAATGATTGGTGTCTTAGTGATAGACTGGTTGGTGTTCAGGGTGATATTGGCTGGCGAAATTCCATATGATGGTTCGCATAAGACACTTGAGTACTGGACCAGGCTAAGCGGAACATTAGTCGAGTTGATGCTTCCAACGTCCGAGTTTCCGACCATCATGAGCAACCTTGAGTCGGAAGCAATATCCACAATCTCAAAATACCCTTTGCCGGTAGTTTTAAACTCTGTGAAACTCTCGCCGCTGCTCGTAGATAGGTTAAAGCGGAGGATCGTGGCCTCGGCGGATTCGCTGTTGATATGCTCTATCGAAAGGGGCTCGCAATCCATATTGGAGTGGAATACGCTGACGTGTCCGGTAATACTCGAGCTGGACGCGGGAACTTTGGATTCTTAGTATGTGGAGTAAGCTACAAGATGCATCGAACGCTTACGATGAGAAGCATTGAAATCGGGAAAAGCATATTGAGATGTTGTTCCTGATGGATATGGTAGACCGTAGCTGCTGATGCCATATATTCGAGAGAATGCACGGTGATCAACTTGCAGAGGATTAGGGTAGAGGTAATCGTTGAAATTAACATCCTCGTTGAAATTATCGTAGGCGATGATGTCATATGCCGGTCTTTCCATGTACACGGGTTGTATAATGAAGAGGCCGGTGCTCAGGACCATGACCAGTTTGAGAACCAACCCTCCGGTAATGACTAGGGCAACGCTGTACGTTCCAGGCGTCTGGAGTGATTTTATGAGCGCGAGAGGGGCGAGAGGGTCAACGAAATCCAGAAGAATGCCTCGGATGGCTGGCTGCGGTTCTTGGGCTATCAATTTCCAAGGTATGAGCTGTTTTGTCCGATATTCAACTTGCGCCCAGAATGCTGCAGTCAGTGTCAAGACTAGGTTAACGTCAGCCATACGAGTAATAAAGATCTCAAAAGGACTCTCACCAGCAGTCGGACCGTACTGCCAAAGGAGGAACTTGCTTGGATCGGGTGTCGTCAGGCCTTTATTTGCGTTGGAATATTGAAAGAGGATGGAGACAGCCGCAACCATGAGAAGAAAGGCGAGCGAGAACACGATGAGTGTTCCGCAATGAAGGAAGAAAGGCGTCCAGAGCTGGGAAGTTTTGTCCGGCTTGGATTCTGGACATTCGGAATTGCGTGATCGGCAGCCTCCAGCATCCTCGGTGCCACTCTGTCGCTTTACACCTAGGCGAGTGAGTATTTCTGCCATTTTGCTTTGACCTCTGAGAGGGCTGTGCCTTTGCGAGGTCATGGCCCGCGAGAGTCAGGGGATGGGATATAACATATATCCTTCGTTGAGGGGTAAAATCATATATCCTTCGTTGAGCGCGGCTCCTAGCCTTTGTTGTTACACATGCTGCGTGATACAGGACGTGTCTGCCTCGTCCTGTATCACTACGCCAGGCAGCAAATCCTAAAGATAGGCCTCTTTGCAGATGAACGACCTGTGCAAGTAAGGGAGGGTGGGGCGTTGAGAGATAAGGACTTATTTCTGGCTTTAGCCTTGTGGTCAGGTAACCGTACTGGGCGGTAAACATGTTTCAGCCTTGCCTGACCCACAGAGGCCTTCCACTTACATTCATAACTTTCAGCCCCCACAGAGAAGTGCATCATGTGATGAATGCTTAGCCACTCTCCCATCAAGTGTACGGTGATGTCGTGACACCTCGCTGTGGAACGGAGCTTCATGTTCTAATGTTAAAACCCTGATACAGCTGATTCTAGCATAGTGGGTCACAAGAATGCAAGGACAATGCAGTTCGCATGAAAAGTCTGATTAAAATAAGAATTTATTTGGAATTTAAGAAATCAGGACCTAGCAACCTTACATAGCACATTTCAAAGTGTGGACACGGCCGGCTGCACGCCAAAAATGGCCCACGGACTATCTTAAACTGGTCGAAGCTTCCCTTGCAACGGGTATCGGTGCTCCTGCACGAGAGGAACGAGTTCCCGGTGGATTGCTGGAAGCCCTCGCAAAAGGGTAAAAAGCTCCTGAAAGACTTCGGTGTCCATGTGGTGGTGGGGCTCTTCACGGATGGAAGGCTCGGAACTCCCGTGAACCTTGCATGTGAGCCCTGACCACATGACGATATAGCCAACCCTCACTCTTGTAGCTCTTATTACAGGGGCGGCAGAAGTATTTGACCTCTGAAAGGGTTGTGCCTTTGCGAGGTTGGGGCCCGCGAGAGTCGGGAGATGGGACATCGATGCGTTTGTTCTCCTCGTTTCCTTGGCCGAACCGGAGATCTGTGGCGGCGTACTCTAAAAACTGAGCAAGCAGTCTGTTGTTAGATGTTGTGGAGTACTGGTACAAGCCAAGCGAGAAAGCTGAAAAGAGCCACTGACCTAATACGGACTGAGTTTCTGAACTTGGGAAGACCTCTTGAGCGGCTTGCGCTCAGCTGAACCTGGAAGGGCGTGGGTGTGCGGCGTCATCGGATGCGTGCTCTCGGAGGAAATTGTTGGTTGAGCTTCAATTGAGTGAGTTTGTAGGTGGAACTATCGATAGGAGGACTGAAATGAAAAGGGGCAGGATCTCGGGCAGCTTATATGCCAACACAAGGTAGAGACGAATGCGCATGGGACGAGGAGCGTCACTTGAGAAAGATGAACTCAATATCCCCACATCACCTCTACGACTTGACAGACCTACAGATATATCCCAAACGACCCCTATACCTCACGCCCTAACAATCCACACACCTAGACATCTCACTCCCTCTTTTCTTCTCTCTTCGGTATCAAATGCGCCACTGTACATACAAGCTACCACCCTCATCTCCCAAAACGCAGCCCTTAAACGCCGCCCGGAATTCCCATCCCATCCGCCTAGCCAGATGACTCCAGAAGGAAAAGTGAAAGTGGGAATAAAAAGGGAAAAGAAAGAAAACGAGAGTGTTCATTCAAAGTCATCAAAACAATCTCCCAAGCCACGCTCCTTGTCTACTTCAACGTCTCACTCCTCTTAACCGTTCCAAACCGTCTCGATAGCATCTCCTGAATCTCCAAGCTCGCTCTGCGCTTCGTCGTCGGCCTCGTCTGCTGCTGCTGCGGCTCATTCGCCCCCTCCAACTCCTCCGGCCGATTCCTCAGCAAATCCCGGACCTCTCCCTCCCGCTGCGCCTGCTCTTCGACCGTCCGCTCCTCTGGAACCCTCTCTTCCTCCAACTCCTCATCATCATCTTCTTCTTCCTCATCACCACCGCTCCTATCCCCCTTCTTCTTCTTCAACCCCACTTTCTTCCACTCCACCCTCCTCCACTTCTTCTCCTTCTTCTTCTTCTTCCCTTGAACGTCGCCACCGCCGCCATTGTCACCCCCACCATTCCCGCCCTCCTTCCCAAACCGCTCCCACCCCTGCTGCAGCTCCATCGCCGCCGCGTCTTCAAAACGCAGCTTAATGGCCGGATCCTTCTCGAGCTCCTGGAACTGATCGACGTCCGAGGGCCAGAACGCAGCGCGGAGGGTGCGGACGCCGATCTCGAAGACGATGAGGCAGGTGACGATCATGATGAGGGTGAGCCACCAGAGGGCATTCGGGCCCCAGGTCTCCCAGAGGCCTTTCCTGACGTAGTAGATGGGTTTGGAGGCGGCGTACGAGGCGGCGAGGAGGATGTTCCAGAGGAACCAGCCGCCGACGCTGCAGATGAAGGAGAAGAGGGCGGTGTAGGTTTTGGAGTGCATTTCGAGGCCCTGGAGCTTGAAGGAGATGAGGATGACGACGGCGGTGTAGGTGAGGGTGCCCATGGGGTAGAGGGATTGGTCGTTGGTGAAGAGGGCTTGGCCGTAGAGGCCGAGCATGCAGAAGAAGACGACCATCGCTTCCGACGCGGCCATGAACATCCATCCCAGGTAGATTTTGAAGTTGAAGCCGCCGTTGCGTTGGCCTTTGGTGTAGAGTTCGGGGACGGCGATGAGGGTGGCGGGGGAGAGGTCTTTCTCGAAGATGCCGAGGATGATGACGGGCAGGGAAGTGAAGAGCTGGGCTGGTTAGTGAAATCCGTAGGGATATTATGCGAAAGATGACCACCAACTTACCGTATTGAACATGCTTAAACTCCAGGACTCGTACAAACTGGTGCCCGTGTACCCAGCCCATCGTTGGTACAGAGCTTGCGTCAGGTAGAATAGAAACTCCTTCCAGAACGTTGAGACCGTGTACTTGCAAGTCCGGATGTAATTCCAGCGTCCATGTACGAGCAGCAGCTTGGTCAAGAACTTGAACTGAGCCATCGAGTAGTCCGAAACTCTTGCTGCCTGCAGCCCTTCTTTGCCAGTGATACCGATACCGACGTGCGCCTCCTGAATCATTGCAATGTCGTTGGCGCCGTCACCAATGGCAAGCGTAATTGACTTCTTCACCTTCTTGCGCACCATGTTGACAAGTCCTGCCTTCTGGCTGGGGCTGGCACGGCAGCAGACGACTGAATCAGCAAGCACCGCCAGATCGAAGAAAAGCGAATGCAATGAGCGGTCGTTTTCGATCATGGCAAGAGTTTGACCATCAACGACGACAACCGAGTGCGCAACCTTTCCTTCGCTGATGTCGACAATGGCTGCTGCAATACTCTGCTCGACTTCTCCAGTCTCATGGTCCAAGATCGTGACTGCCGAGTAGTCCTTGATCAAGCGGCATGAATGACCGATGTTTATGGCTGTCTCACGCTTGTCTCCCGTGAGCATCCACATCTTGATGTTAGCACGGCGGAGCTTGTCGATGGCCTGAGGAACGCCGTTTTGGAGCTTATCCTCGATGGCCGTCGCGCCCGCAAGATCAAGGTCTTGCTCGATCATCTCACCCGCTCTCTCGATAAGATTCTGGCGGTCCACTAAACTGGTCGTAGCATCGAGGTAGACTTTCTTCCAGGTCTGGTACTCCTGGTCGTCAAGGAACCGGAAGCCGTAAAGCAGTGTGCGGAGACCCTCTGTAGCAAAGTCATTGATGTGTTGGAAGCAGCGCTCAAAGACTACAGGCTCGTCGACAACGAGAGCCTCTTCAACTAGCTCATCTTCCTCATCTAGTTGCACCGAGCTGCGAGCTTCGGAAACGGCGAACGAATGGCGTCCTAACTGTACAGATGGTCGAGGGGAGTAATAGATGCTCGACTCTTCCATCGAAGATACATCAACGTCTCTTTCCCGCTCGGACAGCCAATTGTCAAGCTCATCTCTGATAGGCTGCATCTTTGCGCTGCTCATGCTCTGACGGCTCATACCACCGATGCTCTTGCGGCCGAGAGAGAAACTCGGGCGACTCATGCTCCTGCGCTCGATCTGCTCGCTCTTCCGCGCAATGACAAATTGAGCCTCCAAGCTCTTCCTCTTGCTTGCCCTACGCTCAATCTCGACGACTTTCTGGTTGGCAAGTGACGCGAGCTTTAGGCGCTGCATAACGACGGAGTCGGCTCCCTTACAGAGCAGGCAAATGCGATTGTCGGGAAAGCGGATGATGACCGACATTCTCTTGCGTTTGCTAGAGAATTCAATCGCATCGAGGACCTCGAAGACCTCGACCGTAGGTTCGCCATCGGCTGACGGGAAGCTCTTCAAGGTGATCGTACCCACATCGCGATCAATGACCATGTAGCCGAGTTCTTGAGCAGCTCGGACCAAAGCCAACTCATCCGGCGACGAAGCTTGGAAATCGATGGTGCCGTCCTGTTGCTCCTCAGGCAGACAGGTGTGACACAGGGCAATCGACAAGAGGAACATGCGCGCCTTTCTCGCAAAGACAGTGAAAGGCCTGCGCTGGATGTACCGAATCATATCGCTCGTGAGAAGTTCGGGTTGAGGCTTGGATGGACGAGCTGACGAAGTCCAGTGACTTTCTTCCTGATTTGCAACGGCATCGGCCGGATCTTCCTGCTCTTCGCTTCCAACGTTCTCAAAAGCATTGGAGTTGGTTCTCAGAGCATGCCTAACGGATGCTATGCTCTTCCTCAGAGGATTCTTGCCCTTATTCCGTTTCTTGTGTGTTGGACGCTGACTCAGAGTGCTTTCCGGTTGCTCTAAATCGTAGTTGTGGAGCCAGGCTGTGCCGGCGACCGACATCTTCCGGAATTTCATCACGTTGTCCGTCAGAGTGCCCGTCTTGTCTGAGAAAATATAGCTGACTTGGCCCAATTCCTCATTGATCGTAGAAGTGCGTGGCTCAAACGGCGTGTTGCTCTCCTTGTGGTACATGTCGATGTCATTCAGCATCCACATCTGCCACACCTTGACGATTTCCAAGCTGACATAGAGGGATAGAGGGATCATGGTGTTGAACATGATGATGAAAGATGCCAGAATTGGGAAAAAGGCGACACCAGCATTGGTCAGATACCAAGCGTCGTCTTCCTCGTTGGCAGACCAAATCTGGTAAGCAACAGTGTTGAAGATGGCCAACGCAATGACGAAAATGACGATGATGATGACAATCTTGTTGACGAGGGTTTGCAGTGCCGGTGCCTTGATTCTTGGGTTCTTGTTCGCGTTCATCCGAATCTTGCAGTCCTCGCCAGAATAAATCACCATTCCGACGGCTTCCGGGGTGTTCCTCAAAATACTACCACGGTAGATGATTTCAGTGTTAGTCAGCGGGCCGGTTTCGCCACCATACGTGACACGACCCTCGAAATTGTAGAGATCAATGTTGGGATCCTCTACGACAAAATGTGCCCGACAAGCAGCGATTTGATCGTCGGTGGTGCATGCCTTGGCCAGCAATGCTGCGGTCTGCTTGCTCTTCAGATTCGTCTCTCCGTCCAAGGCCATAGTTTCCACGTAGGCAATACCGTTGGGTCCGGTTGAGTGGAGTAAAACCAGATCGGCAGGGGCAGGCTCATCACGCTTGAGCTTAACCACGTCGCCGACTTTAAGATCTTTCCATTTTGTCGAAGCCCAGTGTGTTGGTCCCAATTGTGGTGATGTTTCGTCAATGCTAGGATCCTCTTCCAAGCCTTCCTTGTCTATTGGTTTGTATGCATGCAAAACAGTGCAGTCTCGGTTGTTCTCGGCCTTGTCCAGTCGATATCTTCGGAGATCATCATATCCTTCCTTGCCAATGGATATAGAAACGAAGAAAAGTAACGGGACGATGGTCGTATATGTTCCGGTTGTACTAAGTCCCGGTATCATCTGTAGGATAGAAACGCACAAGAAATAGAAATTCGCAAGCTTTGAGAACTGGGCAATCAGCTGGCGGGGCAAGAAGTTCCAGGCATTGTAACGACTCGAACGGATGGTGTTGGGGACGTAGGGCTTCCCGATCCGTTCGTCAATCAGCGGCTTTTTCCGGGACGGATCAAGATCGATGTGCCTGCCGTCTTTACTCGGTGGAATTTCTTGGATTCGCAGGACAATTTTCCGGGCCTTTTCAGCCTTCTCCTTCATGAGTTTAACGAGACTCTTCCGACTTTCCCTAGCCTTGACCCATGATGCGTAGTTTGGCAGGGCGGAGATGCCTGTGAGAGTAGTCTTCTCATCTCTCCTCTTTGGCAGATCGGCGTAGTCTTGCGAGGGCGGCACCTCAGTGTGTTCAATGCCCACTCCAGCGCCATCCGCGGTCGTTTTCTTGGGCTGCTCGGATCCGGAAGGAGTTGGTGAAACCTGGCTTGAGGGACCTCCGGCATCCTGTAACTCAATGACACCCCCGGGCGGCCCGGCTGTGGTCGCCACATTCTTGCGGAACAGCGAGCTCCGAAGAGAGTATCCTCTTGCGCGGGAACCTGGCGAAAGTGGGGACAGTCTTGACGGAGCGGATTGGAGGCCGCCAGAGAGAGGGCTGGTGACGGGCGACGGCGCGTCTCCCTGGCCCGACGGGCTCAATCCCGACGCGGCGTTCGCAGACGCAGTATCCACTGAAAGATTAGGTGTTCCCGGGCGCTCCAAGTGGCCGGTCGCACTTCCCGGCAGAGCCGCAGGCGGAAGTGCATCACGACCGCCGGCATGTCCTGGATGGCTGGACAACGCGCCGCGCTCGATATCCGTAGAGAACCTGACTCTGGGGGGACGCTCGGTGGGAATGTTCGGGGGCGAGGTCGGCAGGTCGGCGCTGTCGACAGCGGAAGAAGTCGAGGCAGGCTGGTGCGGGCCGGGCTCCGTGAAGACTCTGCGGCCGGACCTGTCGAGGTCGTGCATGGTGGTGCCGGGGCTGGTAGGTGCATATTCGGCGCGCCCATCGCCATCGAAATGCGACGAACGTCGCCTGCGTAGTTCGGGCATGGCTGGGTTCTCGCGGCCGTCGCCGGCGCTCATGCTGCGGTGCGGTGTTCGCGGGCGCAGCGCATAAGGGAAAGCGTGGCTCAGGATCTAGTCGGTGTGCGGCGGATGACGTCGTGTGCCCAGCGGCGGCGGGCGCGAGTCTCGGAGAGCAGCGCGATGGACGGGCGATGGGGGATGCGCAGCGGCATGGAGAGGGACTGCGCAGGGCGCAATGGGACACGAGAGGCGGAATGGCCTTGTGCGCCGGCCTGGGAGGCGCAGCACCAGCCTGGCTGCTGCTACCTAGCATGCCGAGAGGCTTCGTCAACCCGACCAGACGCTGCTGCGCCGAGGCCGCGGGTCGCCCGCGCCCCTCCTGCATCTCGACGCGCATTGGACACCGCCTAATTTTAGCCGCCTGACGTAACCGAGCCTCTGCGGCAGGAGTTGGTGCTTGCTGCACGCCGAGCGCCGCAGGGGCGACGCCGGTGTTGGCAGCGCGCCCTCGATCCCAAAAAAAACCGTTGGCGCGCCGTTTCAAGGCGGCGCGCTCATCTCCAACCCTCTCGTCGCGCAAAGCTTGGCCACGCCGGCACTGTTCGCCCTGCGCACTCCGCTGTGGAGATGAGCGACCTGCAATGTCTGCCCTGTGGAGAAGCGCGTCCTTGGCGATCGTGTTGCACAGGGGAGCAGATTCTGAACGACAAAAGGCAATTATCTCCAGTGGAAAGGAGCGGATCAACTACACGCCTATCGCTGAGTACAAAGAAGAAGCAGGAAGCTAGTTCCACGAAACCAAGACTCAATGGAAAAAGAATATCGACCGAGTTCGTGAGTGCCGAAGACGACTCAATTTTGTCCGTCCAGCGCGCGACCCAAGTAGAAAACAGACCCCCCCCAAACTCCCACTAGCTGTAAGATTCCGCCAAAGAGTTTCAAAAAACGGATGAGTCGTCCCATGTCATTAGTTCTTTGATGCACACAAACTGAATCTCTGTCCCTGCGCCTTGCCAAATGCTGAATAAATGGGTATGTGACTGTGACTGTGACTGTGAAAGGAAAAAGCCCTGCTGCTCTCATTGCTGCGCAGCCACGCACCAGTGCCGGTGGTACACCCACGCACTCTTCTGGCACTCCTTGCTGCAGTACTTGGTCCGGCGGCAGCGGCGGCACTTGGCGAATTGCCGCGTGTACTCCTCCCACTTGCCGCACTGGTAGTATGCGCACTGCCGAATGCCTCCGCGCGAGTCGTCCTTGCGGCAAAGGTTCCGCATCACCACCCCCGCCCAGTATTGCATGTCTTGGGAATGATGGCGGACGGTAAACTTCTCCACCAGAGGGAAGATGTTGAAGTCGTCCGGTAGTAAATATTCCTCCTCGCACTCCTCCTCTTCCTCCGGCATCGGCGTCGAGCCCTCCCCGTCGAGAAGGTTGAGCTCCTTGCCGATCCTGAGCTTGGGCACCAGGTGCGACTTCTGGAAGTACGACCGCAGGTTGCAGTACTTGGACACGTATGCCAGCAGCTGCAGCGACATGAGCACGTCCTCGTCCCTGGGCATCGCCGCAAGCACGCCTGCAGTAGCGTTACGGTCCTGAACGGAGCGGGGGTACCAGTTGGCTTGCATGCCCGTGGGCGGCGTTGCGTTGGCTACATTAATGGCGGGCTGCACAGGCGAGAAACCCAAGGGACCTGCCGCTTGCGTTGCTGCCGGATTGAGAATGCTGCCATCAATAGCAGACCTGTGGGTGATGTTGAACGTCTCGGCATCCGTGGCTTCAGAGGCCGGAGCGGCAAGGCCGACGGGCGTCGCTCCAGCATCCAGCATCTCCTCGTTATCAACAATATCCTGCATGTTTATTTCGTTTTGGATGCCGACAATGGGCTCGCCCGCGGATCCCGCCGTGGTGGAGTCTTCAGGAGCAATCTCCTCAACCTGACCGTCGTTGTCCGACTCGCCAGAAGTCGAGACCTGATGGCGAATAGATGGTCTTCTGCGAGTTCTGGCGGCTGCAGCCTGTGACCTGGATGACTCTGGCTGGGCAGGGGCATTAGGGGTGGTGGGGGATTCGGGTTGGGAAGTCATCTCGCGCTGCAAGGAAGGGAGCATGGAAGGAAGACGGTCAGCATCTCTAACGGGACGTATGCCAAAAGAATCCTGGGTATCTATGGTGGAGACGCCGCTGTGGAGCGGCTGAGTAACGTGCTGGCGGCCCGGACCAGTCCTCGGGTTGAGGTTGTGAGTCCGGTTGTCACTACGGTGATGATGGTGATGGTGGTGTGGCCGGGTGAAAGTGGTTCGTTCCGGGGGGGAGCTCATGGTAAAGGCCGGCTGCGGGGCGACATCGGCCGGTTGCGCCTCCATCTGCGGCTGAGGGAAAGGGAGAGGTTGGGGGATTTCGATTGGAGGAGGGGCATGCCGCCGCGACCGCTCCGACCTGTGGCCAAGACCGGGGCCGATAGGATCTCCAGCTCGGCCGTAGTGCCTTCCGGAGATGCCAAAACGAGGATTGCTGCGTTTGTACTCCGCCTCGGCCTTCTCCCGGCACTTGTCGATGACACGGATGTAATTGTCCAATACGGTCGCAATCACAGGCACCATGTCGGCCTCCACCACTCTTGTCCGCACAGCTTCCGACCCTCGGACGCCGATATTAACGACACACTGGAAAGCGAGGTTCCACTTCCAGATGTCCATCATATCCTTGCTCCGCCCCTCCTTCAGGATGCACACCAATCGCTCGACGCCGCCATCGACGGTCAGGATGTCGCGGATGCGCGCCGACGACGTGGTAAGGTAGGCCAGGTGGTTGAGCGAGTTTATGAGAGGAAGGGTGGAGGTGCAGTCGAGGGCCCGGCGGTCATAGAGGGCGGTTGTGATGCCGACGGAGGCCTTGTTGGAGTTTGGGATGCTGAAGTTGACCTCACGCATGGTTGCGGTGCCGTGGAAATGCAGCGATGTGTTTCGTAATAGAAGCTAGATGACGGTGTCCCAAAGGTAGTCCGGAATGAAGAAAGAGCTGTTGCAGCGAGTCAGCGGCGTGTCGGGGTCGCGACAAGGAGCAGGCGCACGCACCCAGTAACGCCAGCAATGCAAGAGAACAAACGCCCGTTCGTCAAAGCAAACACGGTGACGGGTATGCCAATCGGCGGGTTTCGCGGTGCGGGGAGTCGAGTCAAAGGCGCCACAGACGATGGGCTTGGGCGAGAGCGAAGCGATCAGAGCGGAGCCGGACAAGGCGACATCCGGGACGGTCGGGTGGCGGGCGAGGTCACTCGGGGCGTGGCACGACGGCCGCTCGACGGCTTCGATGGCCGGGCAGCGCTCGCGATGATGTTTGCTCTCCTGAGGGGGCCACGTCGGGAAGGCGCACGAGCCGTGGCGATGGCGCGCAGGCTGAGTCCTCGAACGGGCGGGGCGGTCGGCGGAGCCGTCAGACGCGGGCGGCGGACGAGTCGGGGTGGCGGAGGGGAGTAGAAGATGCAGCGGCGCGTGGGCGGGGGGCGGGCGGGTGCGGTTCGAGGTAGGGTGAGGAGTTTGGCGTGGGCAGATGGATGCGCTGGAAGTGAGGAGGCTGCTGCTTGGCGCCCGACTCGAGATTACCCTTGGCCTTCATGCTCCAATTGCCGTCTCGGCCTGTGGCTTGGCCCGCGATGATTAATAGCTTACCGGGCTCGCCTGCGCGCGAATACTGCGTGTCTCAGAGGTAAAAGCCGGGCCGGGGCCAATCACAATTTCCGAGCTGGCGTATTCTTCGCCGAAAGGGCCCCCCAGCAGCGCGCATCCATACCGCCGCCCGGCGCTCGCTACCGCTCGGCCCCAGCAGCAGGGCTGGCCGCTGCCGCGACGGGCCTGGAGGCCCATCGATCGTGTCCGCGCCTCTTGGCCGTCGCTGCAGCCCGCCGCGCTGCAGATGACCGCGTCGCACGCCTACATAGCTGGCCGTGCAGCGTCGCGCGCCCTGCTCCAGCGCTATGCCTCCGCCGCCCGCGCTCCACTGCGCGGCAGCCTCAGACACTTTGATACTCGACCAGCGCCTCGGCTAGCCCCCCTAAGGAAAATAATACGGGCTGTCAATCTAAAGCTGACAGCCCGGCGCCCGCATCGCCATCGCCCGCCTGCAACCCCTTCTGCCCGGCCCGTGACGCCATGCGTCTTTTCTTTGCTCTTGGCTAGCTCTCGCTCCCGCCTCTAGCAGCGCAGTCGCTGTTCTCGTTCCTTCAGCATGGCCGAGCCGACGGTGCGCGACTTCTCTGCCCCGCCCGCCGAGGCGGCCACCTCCCCCCACGCCAGCCCCTTCGACGTCGAAGCACAAAGATCCCCTCGCCCCAGTCGCGCCAGTCGCGGGAGGCGCGAGAGCGCTGCGTCGCCCATGGCCACCGGCACGGATGCCAGATACTCAGTCGACAGCGGCACTGCCCCGCGCCGTCCCATTCGCTCGAACACCGTGAAGCACTATCGCAGCTCCCCCACGCGGCCCGTTTGGGAGGCCGAGCCTGGCGCAGAACCGGGTGTCGACACGTCCAAGACCGAGGCGGACAAGCGCCATGCACACTTGAAGGAAGACTGCACAATCACGGTGGTGGACTTTTCTGACGAGTACATGGAGCAGCACCCGCTGGACAATGACACCCTGAAGCCGTTCCTCGACCAGCCTCGGCCGGACTGGGCCAGTTGTAGATGGATCAGTGTCAACGGACTGAGTTGGGACGTTATAAAGACCATCGGCAACAAAAAGAATCTCCACAGGCTTGCCATCGAGGATTTGATGAACACTCGGGGCAGGACCAAGGCCGATTGGTATTCTGACCACGCTTTCTGTAAGTTCTGCTTCAACGTCTTCTCTGAAAATAGCCTCAACTGTCCATTGAGGTTCTTTGCACGCTTCTTGCGTCTAGAGCAATTCAATATTTCTCCACCTTCGGCCCAGAATTTCTACACCCCGCCGACTGCCGTGCATGACGACGGCTCCTGTGCCGGAGCCTCCCCGTTACCCCGTTTGAGTCGCTGACCATTCACTGCAGTCCTCTTAACTCTCCAGAAACTCGTTCAGACCCCGAGCTCTTCAAGCAGCTCTTCGGACAGCGAAGATGAGCGTGAAAACTCGTTACGCCAGGAAAAAGAAAGCCGCAAATGGTTCAAGCGACTAAGAAAGCAACGTCGGCAGTCTGAGGATGGTCATTCCATGGAGAAAATCAATCCAAGTGGTGGGTTCAAGCTCGAGCGGAAGGACTCGTATGTCTCACCATCCGCCTTGGCGAAAGAACAGCCGAAGCATAAATTCCGCACTCTTCAGCGTTACCGGGGCGGTCCCAACATCGAGAGAACCGAGTACATGGAGCGTCATTCCGCGCTCTCGAACAAGCATCTTGCCGTCAGCGTCGAGCAGGTTTCCATATTCCTTACCAGCGACAACACTGTCATCTGCTTCTTTGAGCATTCCGCAGAAGATGTCGAGAAGCCGATCATCACACGTTTGGAGACACCTGACACGATCTTGAGGCGCAGCTGCGATGCAAGCTTAATGGTCCAAGCGCTCATCGACACGATCATCGATCTAGCTATCCCGGTGACTTCTGCGTATGAGGACACAATCAGCGATCTGGAGCTTGACGTTTTGACGGAGCCGAGCATTGGGCACTCGAAGGCATTGTGTAAGATAAACAGTGATTTCGCAAGCAGCAGATCCTTTAATGCTGATCGTCGACAGATATCATGACTACGGAGCTTTCGGTATTGAGGAACAGGATTCAGCCGATTATGGGCCTGATCAACGCGCTGCGTGACCACAAGCGCGACCCAATCGGTGAGTTGTCCAAGCCAGAGAGCTAGGGTAACGGTCTATTAACGGCCGAAGCTACATCGAGCCACAACGGCAAACCAACGCGTGTGAGCGCCTCTAGCGTGACTATCAGCCCTCTTGCCCAAACATACCTCGGCGACGCTGAGGATCACTGCATTATTATATGCCAGGCGATCGATGAAATGCGCAAGAGCGCTGACGAGCAAGTTGCCTCTGTGGTGTGCATATCGCCGTGCGTGCTAACCGTTGCAACAGCATGATTGACCTGATCTTCAACATCATGAGCACCTACCAAAACGAAAGCATGCGGCAGCTGACGGCCGTCACCATTTTCTTCCTGCCATTGACCTTCTTGACGGGATATTTTGGGCAGAATTTTGAAGATTTCTGGGCAATCAAGCATAGCGACCGTTTCTTTTGGTACATTGCTGTCCCAGTTATGATCATCACATCAGTTGGCATGATGTAAGAAAGGAATTTTCCTGCCTCTCTCCCAAGATCAGGGCTAACTCAATTCTTCCAGGCGAGAGATGATTTTCCGCTGGTTCCAGAAGAAATTCCAGAGACGCCAGATCACCCGCTCGCGTAAGAAGCGTGGAGTCGTCAAGCCGAAGAATAATAAGTGGAGCGGAATGCCGAAGCCGAGACGCCAGGACACGGTGTGGAGAGAGCCGACCCTATGAGGTGCGATTTTGGGTAGGACTTTCAATCCTATTTGCTTCAGGTGAACATGTTGAGATACCCCAGTTTGAGCGACTTTAGATCCATCTTGTTCGATAGTCGATGGATCAGGGGTCATTATAGGTGGTTAGATTGTACAGGTAAAATTGAGTTTGATTCCTTCAATGTCCCGTCCTTCAGGGGTACAGAGGGGTATTGCAGCCGCCTGTTAGCGCGAAGAAAGATAGTCTCTGAAAGGCCCAGATCGACCTCGGATTCAACTTGATGGCCGAGTTGAAGCATTCGTTCGGATGGGAAAGTGTTTCATAACACATACGAGAGCTATCCGAAGGAATGCTTCAATTCCCTATGTATTTCTCTTAGGGGAATTTCAGCTACACGTAGCTGTCCGCTGCAACATCCCCTCCCGCGGAGATCACCGTGGAGCTTGGTATGGAACCCTTGCCTTCGGCTATTTAAAATAACATCAGCCGGGATTAATGGATTCCTGATTCTCATAATAGACGCTGAGACTGCGGGATGAACAAGCCATCAGGGTCGTGTCACGGAGCTTATCGATAAGAGCATGAAGCTTTACTTGCCAAGGGTCTCCTTTTCCAGGCGAACATAAACTTTGCACATTGTGCTGCAAGGCCAGCATTCCAAATCCACAGGCTCAATTGGCAAGCAGCGGATCACGATCCGATGGCGGACTCCGAGTGGCCTGATTGTTGATAATAGATTAAAAGGCATGCGCGAGACTGCACGACTGACGACATCTGACGATGACGTCAGACTGTGCTCACCCTCCCGTAAAGAAGGTTGTCTCGGGGCAGTAAGAAGGCTGTCATCCCAGACATTTGACCGCGGGAGAAAAGCTTTAGCATCCCAAACAACGAACGTCACCAAAACACTCCGAGTCGCGAGATAAGCTTATCGGTGGAGACATTTGACAAGCCGGCAGTTGAGAAACATCATGGATCCGATACCTGACACCAACAAGGCGGCCGGGGAGCCCCTCACTACAAAAAGCAAGGTGCTCGAGACGGGAGCGGCATTGACACAGGTAAGATCTGAGCTGTGCATATCTTATTTGGGTGGCTTTTCTCCGAGGAGGTTTCGCATTCTGACAGTGGCGATGTTTGTGGTTTCAGGACTTCCGACCCGTCAAGAACATCTGCGCTCATCTGAACGCTTTCCATGTCTACGCGAATGACACAAGCCGCTTCGTTGAGACCAACCATTACTGCAGCCATTTGAACGAAGGTGAGCGCAGCTATAATGATTACAATTCGTCGACGAATAGTAGACATCGTCTCTGTTACCTACCTTAGTACAGCGTCTGTGCATGGCTGACAGAACTCGCCTTTGCACGTAGATGTCCGCCAATGTATCCTGTACGACAGTCCCGAGCCAAACGCACGACTCATCGGCATCGAGTACATGATCACGCCGAAGCTATATGCGACGCTGTCGCAGGAGGAGCGGCGCTACTGGCACTCGCACGTCTTCGAGGTGAAGTCGGGCATTCTGATCATGCCGCAGCCGTCAATGGCGGTGCCGACGGCGGCGTGGGACAAGGCGGAGACGAAAGAGATGGAGGACGTGATCGAGCTGTACGGCAAGGTGTTTCACCTGTGGCAGACGGACCGCGGCGACAAGCTGCCGCTGGGCGAGCCGCAGCTCATGACCAGCTTCACGGCGGGCGACCAGTTCGACTTCGCGAAGAACGTCGGCGATCGCGATCGGAGGTTCGGCAGCGACTACGAGCGGAAGCGGGAGCTCAGGAGCTACATCGAGGAGCCGGATCTGCATCCAGGTATGTCTCCGTGTGGCGCCAGATTGGCGAAATGGGCTCGACTGACGCCTCTCGATGGCAGATGCCGATTGGTACTGGAAGAAAGGGGGCCGTTCGGGATCGGCGTAGAGGGAGCATGCTTGTGCCACGGCGTGTGCACTGCAGTGCACGAGCAAGTGGAGGGTTCTAAATTTCAAGACAACGTGAGCGCTGGACGGCCGCTGAGGTAGTAATAAGGGTTCCGCGCCAAGGCGCAGGGCACCCGCGGCTGGAGGAGGCTGGGGGTTCAATGGGCGACGGAGAGGGTGTTTGTACTACGGGGCCCTAGCTGGGCGGCAGGCGGCCGCCAATCATGACGCGCATGACGGGAGTGCGCTGGATCCCTACAGAAATTAGCTGGCGCCTGGCCCTCGTCGTCGGGACCGCCGCGTGTTCCTGCATTCCGCAGCGACCCTGCCCGTCTCCTGAACGTTCCCTGCATTTCTGCCAGATGAAGGCCATTGTGCGCGCCGGACGATCAAAAACGGGGGCAAATTAGAGCGCCGCAGCTGACGCGCGCGCGCCCATCATCCGGGCAGCGCAGGCGTGGAGCGCGAGCCCAGAACTCGCTGGCGTCAGCGGGTGATGGCCACGCATGATCGCGGGGGCTGCTCCTCCACGCCGGAAAAGCGGATACACGAGCGCCAAGAGCGCGCGGTGTGGAGAACAGCGTTGCGGGCTGCTTGCTTGGCCTACGTGATCTGCCGGGAGGATCGCTGCGCTGGAGCGCTGGAGCGGTCAAAATCTTCTCATGGTGCGGCGCGCCCGGGCGGCGTGCGAGTCGAGCGCGCCGGCTGTCCCCGCGCGGCGTGCTGGCGGCGGTGGCAGCGGTGGTAGCGGTGGAGGCGCGGCGGCAGGCCTCGACCGGGTCGCCGCAGGGCACGCGAGCGGCCTGGCAGTCTGTTGGGTCAACGGCGCGCGTGGCTAAATTTGGCGCTGGCGTTTGGCAGGGGCCGCGCGACAGAGAGACGGCGGGCTCAGGGCTGCGCGGCGTATGACAACATTTTCCAGCGTCGCGCGCGCACGGTACTCCGCCCGCATCGTAACGCTCGACCAGCAGCGCGCGCTCGCCTACGTAACCTTAAGGGCCCGAGTCGCTCGTTCTCCAGCGCCCTTGCAGTTCGTCCCCAGGCCTTCCGCTCTCCCTCTCCGCGCTTTCCCTGTCCAAGTCCTCTCCCAACGCCGTCAGCAGGGGCTGCGCCGCCATCAATGGCCGTCTAGACGTGTCGTGCTACCGCTGCTGCAACCTTTTCCTCGCCACTCGTTTCGTCTGTCCGCCGCACGCCGCACCCCGCGCGCCTCCACTCGCTACAGGAGCCTTCGTTTCCACGACCGCGCCCATGTCGCGGACCCCCGCTGCCGTGGGCCTGCTGCCCCGAGACCAGAGCAACACCGACAAGTTCGTCGAGCTCATCCAGAACCCGTTCAACACCGAGGTACGTGATGCCGCCGCCGCCGCCGTCTGCGCGAGCCGGTCCGAACTGACTCGCTCCTCCTGTGCAGTTGACCGAGAAGGCCTTCTGGTCGTCCCTGGGATACTCGCTCGGCGCCGCCATCATCTTCGCCCTCCTGTTCTGCCTCCTGCGCCCGTACAACAGCACCGTCTACGCTCCGCGCCTCAAGCATGCCGACGAGAAGCACGCCCCGCCCCCGGTCACCAAGGGCGTCTTTGCCTGGGTCTCGCCCGTCATCAAGACACGCGAGCAGATACTCGTCGATAAGATTGGCCTGGATGCTACCGTCTTCCTGCGCTTCACCAAGATGTGCCGCAACATCCTCATCATTCTGTCTCTCGTCGGCTGCGGCGTCTTCATTCCGCTCAACATGGTGCAGAATGCGAAGGCTAGTTACATGAACGGCACAAGCACTTTCATGAAGTTCACCCCGTTGGGCGTGTGGGGAAAGGCTTGTTGGGCTCACGTTTTCGTCTCGTACGTCTTCGACGGCGTCATCTGCTATTTCCTGTGGTCCAATTACAGGGCTGTTACGCGCCTGCGCAGAGCGTACTTCGAAAGCCCTGAATACCAGAACAGCCTGCATTCGCGGACCCTGATGGTAAGCTTGCTTGGATCACCCGTGCTGCCGAGGATAGTGCTGACAGGAACAGGTCACCGATATCCCAAAAAGTTTCCGCACCGACGAGGGCGTTTCCAGGATCGTCGACGAAGTCAAGGCAACTCCCGAACACCCGCGAGGAGTCATCTCCCGCAACGTTAAGGACCTTCCGGAGCTCATCGAACAACACGAGCAGGCGGTTCGCGAGTTGGAGGAAGTCTTGGCCAAGTACCTGAAGAACCCTAACCGGCTACCGCCGAACCGACCGACTTGCAAGACCCAGAAGAAGGACCGGTCGTACTCGCCGGGCACAAAAGTCGACGCCATTGATTATTTGACTTCCCGGATCAAGAGCCTCGAGGTCGAGATCAAGGAGGTCAGGCTCACCGTGGACAACAGAAACGCGCTGTCGTACGGTTTCGCCAGTTACGAAAGCATCGAAGATGCCCACGGTGTTGCGTTCGCTGCAAAAAGGAAGCATCCCCATGGAACCACAGTAAAGCTTGCCCCCAAGCCGAGTGATCTTATCTGGCAGAATCTTCCACTGGACCCCAAAGCCCGCCGATGGAGGGCTTTCGTCAACAACCTCTGGGTCACACTTCTGACGCTTGTGTGGACCGTTCCCAACGGGCTGATTGCAGTATTCCTTGCCAACTTGACCAATCTTGGCGCCGTCTGGCCTACGTTCCAAACCGAGCTTTCGACTAACCCGAAGACCTGGGCTGCTATCCAAGGTATCGCAGCTCCTTTGATCACCACACTGTTCTACTTCTTCTTGCCGAGCATCTTCCGCCGCCTTTCCATGAATGCTGGAGACTACTCGAAAACCTCGCGTGAGAGGCACGTCACTCACAAGCTGTATTCCTTCTTCATCTTCAACAACCTGATCGTCTTCTCGTTGTTCTCCACGGCTTGGAAGTACGCCGCAGCGGTCATCGACGCCGAGAAGCATACCGATGTGTGGTCGGCTCTCGTCTCGGCTCAACCCTTCGCCAACTTGATGACGGCCTTTTGTGACGTGTCGCCTTTCTGGCTCAATTATCTTCTACAGCGCAACTTTGGGGCTGCATGGGACCTGTCTCAGCTTGGTAACATGGCCTGGGGCTATATTGTTCGGACCTTTACCAATCCAACCCCACGTCGCGTTATCGAACTTACTGCCCCTCCTCCGTTCGACTACGCGGCCTACTACAACTACTTCCTCTTCTACACCACCGTTGCACTGGTGTTCGCTCCATTCCAGCCTTTGGTCTTGCCTGTGGCCGCCATGTACTTTACTATGGACAGCTATCTGAAGAAGTACCTCTTGCTGTAAGTGTACCTTAATTCTCTACGAATTTTCTTGCGACTGAAAGCTAATGATATACAGATATGTTTTCATCACGAAGCATGAATCTGGAGGTTCTTTCTGGCGCGTATTGATTAACAGAATACTCTTCGCCACAGTGCTTGCTAACGTCGTGGTGGGCCTTTTCATCATCGTTAGGAAGGAGACGTACACTCAACTTGCCTGCATGTTTCCACTCATTCTCCTCCTTGGAGGATTCAAGTGGTACTGCAATCGCACTTTCGACGATGACCAGCACTTTTACAGCAAGGGAAGCCTTAAGGGCCGCGAGGAAGGTCTTCCGGAGCGACCCAAGCACCGCGATCGTGTCGGCGTTCGTTTCGGCCACCCGGCTCTTTACAAACGCCTGATGACTCCCATGGTCCACGCCAAGTCCCAGCATCTCCTCCGCGAAGTCTACCGCGGACGCCTAGACGCCGACACAGATGGCACCAGCATCACCGGCTACAGCGACACATACACCATGCAGCAGATGTCCAAAACCCACCCGGGCAAATCGGCCTCTCCAAACGCGCCCTTCGAACTCGTCAACGACTCGCAGCTCGACTTCGAGCACTACCGCAACCGCCCAGAATTCCGCGAGGAATTCGGCGGCGACGGCGAGCTCTACGGCCGGCCCTCGGACCTCTCCCGCCCAGGCACCCCAGGCACCTACCGCACCGGCTACGACAGCGCCAACAATTCCCGCCCCGGCTCCCCCGCCCTCTTCTTCAATCCCGAAAGCCCCTACAACAATCGCCGCGGCTCCCACGACTCGGACCGCACGTTCACCACGGAGCAGGACGGCGGCAGCGGCGGCGGCGGCAACGGCGGTGGATCCATCTATCCGCCGGGCTACCACCAACCCCCAACCGTCAGCGCGAATTATAACAATCAACCACGGTCGTACAGTCCGTTGCGGCGCGTTTCGTCGGAGGATCTGGCAGGGCCCACCAGCCACGCGCAAGGAATGTATTCCTCGGCGACGAACGACTTCTCAGACGTCAATCTTGTGGGTGGAGCGGCGCCGATGGGAAGGGTTAGGTCGAATAGTCCGTTTGGTGGCGGTGGTGGTGGGGCGAGGTATAATCGGTTGAATGGCGGGGATGTGCCGCCTGGTGGGGAGGTGGTGGAGGAGGAGACGAGTTATGATTTCTTTAGGAGGGGGAGGGAGAGGGGGAGGAGGGATTTTTGAGCATGACTGGCCAGCCAGTTGGTGAAGAAAGTGACTTGGTGGTAGGTTGGAGATGGTTCTTTTATTGTTTGCATGATGGGCGGCGTCCTCTTGCTTGTTTTTTTGGCAGCCGGGTTGATGGTTGCTCGTTTGCTTGCTCTCTTTCATAGACCGAAGTGCTTGCAAGGAGTGGGACGAGGAGGGAGGAAGGATGAGGGAAAAGATGATGATACCCGGTAATATCTGGGCTGGAAAGGAAGAGAGCGATGGATGTGGCAGCGAGGCTGTCTCTTTTAACGACAATTCTTTCTGTACGAGATTATGAAATCGGGAATGGGGGCGTGAAGGGGGGGGTGGAGAGAGAAGGGATTAGCTCTTCTTCTACTATTTCCACATATAGATAGCATTCGACCCTAGCTGGTTTTCTTGGTCGACATTGAGAACTTTTTGCGCACTCGTGTATGTGTGATTGGAGCATGTGGATGGATATTGCATCCACACTGATGTTTGCCATCATATAAACATACAACGGGATTGATGGGTACCTGATGTCGCACAAAGCAACCATGTTCTCATTCCAATAACGACTGTTCGCGAGCAACGCTCCCACCATGATCGAAGAGCAATGCTTAAAAGAACCCAACTGCAGAGCTACCACATCGACCTTCGGCAAAGCTTTCCGCCGCTGGGGTATGCGCGGGTAGAGCATGAACCAGCTGCTCTCCCTCCCGATCCTGAGTACTCCACGGGCATCCTGCGATCATGCCAATTTCAATGCCACGACACGAGACCGCTGCTCACCGCTGACAAGCAATTTTCTCACCTCCTCCCACATGTACATATAGGAGAACAGAAGGTATGAGACCAAAGAACAAACAACCAGTTCATCAGGGGGAAGAGGTTTAGAACAGCCGTGAGGAAAGATTCGTCGGTATGTACATACGTACACTGGCACGGCTGCAAAACGCCAACGCTGCGGATTAAAAGACTCTATGCTACCACCCGCGGCGGGCGAGTCTACACTAACTTCAACTACATATCAACGAAACTGTAAATGACAGTAGAACGGTGGGTTTAAGAAACTCAAAAAAGGAGCGGAATAGAAAAGCGAAAGACTGTAGTGGCAATAGTAATCTTAAGAAGACACTTCAAGCGAAAGTGGGTATGCTCAGCAGTATGTGAGGCAGAGAGAAAGGAAACATTTAGAAAGGGTATATACCATATATAGACTGATTGAGAGAATCAACTTCTCCGGGCCCCTTTGAGGAAGAGAAAGCAAAACATGAAAAAGCAAGGAAGCCCAGCACTCCCGAAAAAATCACTCTCCCCTCCCCCTCACCATCTCTTTTTTCTAAGTGAAAAAAGGAAA